>OX411546.1:69033440-69738440 GCA_948146395.1 Fragum whitleyi
CTGTGGAGATATAACTTGGCTTTTCAGTGGTCTTTTATCCTAGATTCTTCTCTCATTTTCAATGTTACATTTTATAATTTCCATATTTCTCACACAGTTAAATTCATATTGCTACAACTTCAGCCCTAGCATCAGTGCCATTTACATAATATAACATCTGCCTGTGTGAAGAATAACTTGAAGCTATGGATAGGTACATCAGCTTCAACAAAACAACTGCACAACAAGTTACTGTTAAAAATGGCATGAAATCACACACAAACAAGATAACTTAGTGAGATGTCTGTATATTAAGAATTACAGCTGATACAAGGAGGGCTAATTTAGTTTCCCCATGACTAAATGATTTTTCAAGGAAATGTCAAATTTTGCAGAATAATCTGATCTGGTGTTTGTACTTTGTCTTTACTATAGCACAACATCAATTTATCTACAAGCTTTCATTCTTGTTATTAAGCAAAAAGAAAAACGAACACAGTAATTAAGTGCACAATGTTAAGAATTGAGTATATTCTAAGCTTTTTCTGAAACCTTGTAACGACAACTTTTCAAGTTATAGTAAATATACTGTATTTATAGTTAAGAACATCGTGAAATTGACAAGATGAATTATTTTGGAATGATTATGGAATGCAATTGAATGTGTGTGTGGAGCGAGTTTTGAGTGAAATTCAGGGGGGGGTAATGAACAAAATACGCGATATTTATTACCTCCCTTTAATAAAATATACATTTTTTTCTGTTACTGCGCCTTCTTGGACCTTACAAACATTATCGAGGATTGGTGAGATTCAGCTGCATCATGGAAAAAGGGGCCTTTATGAAAATGTTCTTGTGAACGCTACTCCTCCTTTATTTATGGACTGACTTAAATGAAACTTTCACAAAATGGACCAAGTCACCTGACCTTGCACATAATAAACAGGTTTTGTGAAAATCTCCGTTGTGCGTTGTCCGTCGTCAGACGTCAACAATTAAAGTGTTTACTCTCTAGAAGCTACAATAATGGACCAATCATCATTAAACTTGGTCAGAATGTTTGTCAGGTCACAAGGATGAACCCTACCAAAAATGGGAAGGATCCGAGCCATATCATGACAAAAAAGGAACCTTAATGACAATTTTCTTGTTTACAATCTAGAAGCCACAATAATGGTCAAATAATTATGAAACTTGGCCAGTAGGTCACAAGAATGAACCCTATTGCAAATTTGAAGGATCCGTACCAAATGGGAAAAGGGGCCTTAATGACAATTTTCTTGTTTAAAATCTAGATGCTACAAATTTGGTCCAATAATAACGAAACTTGGTCAGAATGATGACCAGGTCACAAGGATGAAGTCTATTGAAAATTGGAAGGATATGTGCTAAATCATGGGAAAGGGGAGCTTAATGACAATTTTCTTGTTTACACTCTAGAAGCCACAATAATGGACCAATCATCATGAAACTTGGTCAGAATGTTTGTCAGGTCACAAGGATGAACCCTTTCAAAAATGGGAAGGATCTGAGCCATATCATGAGAAAAGGGGCCTTGATGACATTTTTTTTTGTTTTCACTCTCGAGTCCATAAATTTTAAAAGTACAATTATGACTTTTTCTGGAATATTTGATGATTTCCGAAACTTAGAAACCAAGGTGAGCGATATAGGACCATCATGGTCCTTTTGTGCTTTTGTTTTTTATTTTAGCTCCACTGGCCGAAGGTCAGCTAGCTTTTGTTATGGCGGTTTGTTCGTCGTGCATCCGTCCATCCCTGCTTGCAGAAACTTTTTTCCTTTAAACATCTTCTCCAATGAGCAAACTTTAATGAAACTTGGCAGAAATGACCCTTTGGTGACCTTTTACTTAAATTGTTAGAGAAATTTTGATCTACCCCCTAATCATGGGCGTGGCAAGTTGTGGCATTTTTTCACTATAAAATCTTTAAAATTCTTCTCCTCCCAAATCATTGGGCTGATTTCAATGAAACTTGGCATGGATGCTCTTTGGGTGACCCTTGACTTGAATTATTCAAGAAATTTTAATTCCACCTAAATATGGGCGTGGCAAGGTGAGGCTTTTTTTCCACACTTAAATCTTTAAAATTCTTCTCCTCCCATTTCTTTGGGTCAATTTTGATTAAACTAAGCATGAATATTTCTTAGGTGTACTTTTACTTAAGCTGGTCGTGAAATTTTGATGGGCCCTTAAATGTGGAAAAAGCATTATGAAATAGTTCAAAAGAGATTTCAAAGTCTTTAATGAAAGTCTAGAGATGTTAAAGCCAGTGGAGCAATACAGGCCCTTTTGGACCTCTTTTTTCTTTTTGCATTTATCAAATCAGAAAAGCTCTGGAAGCAAAATGATCCTGTCTTGTTGTACCAAGAGAGTCACCTGAGGCAATCTGAAACCAAGACTGATAAGCCGTCAGCTTGGATGCTGTGTTTATTTTATTTATGGCCAGAGGTATTTTGTTACTGTAACAGTTATCAGTTAGGTAAATAGCTTCTAAAATTAGTAACACCTTAGAATAAGGGATTTCTATCATTTGTACGTAGAGGTAGATCATTTTCTGTCACCAATTATTTAGACAAAAAATACAACCACGATTTATCAAGAACGAGCACGGTGTAGACTATGCGTCGGTTCCTTAGGATTCTCAAATATCAACAATTATTAACATTGGTGCGATTATGTCATAATACGATGGTTCAAAATTGCATGTCTATCATTCAATTGAACGTGCTCTCGAACCTTAAAAAAATTTAACATCTGAAACATTTTTTGTTCCATTTTAGTTTTTGGGTATTTTATAGGCCATATTGCTAAAACGATAATAATTATCTTTAAAATTCAGGCAAAGGTCATCTAAGAATGTTCGATGGTCTAACATAAACTGATCGTTAAGTCTATAGATTGTTCGAACTGCAGTTTTGTTATTTCAATTAAGCTATTGACCGTGAATGTAAAACACCCGTAACACGAAAGTATATAATTTCACAGGCAGGCGGTTTCTCGTTATGACATTAGATGTTACATTAAAAAAGAATTCAAATTAAATTTTATTCTAAATACTGGCCTGCGTTCCGGATGCAACAACATTTTCAAACGTTTGCAAAACTCTGCTTTGCATGTGAGTAGCATTCTAATGAACCTTTTGTATTTTCACTATGAAAATAGGGCTTATTTCATATCCAAACTAGTAAAACATTTTTGATCAGGGACTCTTAATGTATATTTAGGGTGCGTGATTTGATATACATGTCATGATAAACTGGTGTGTGATCTAAGGTGTGACATTTTACACCTTCACCAAGATGGCATAGAAATGCTTATCGGTATCATCTGATATATATGGTACAATGAATAATCAGATTTTGTAATTATCTGAAAATTTCAAGGATTTTGTTAAATCACTGATTCCGTTAGTTGCTTTATAAAATGACTGAACTTTTCATGTAATATATGAAATTATGGAATATTTGTGATAAAATAGGGTTGTATTTTATTTTTTTTTTTTTGATTCGTTATTTATGTTCTAATATTTAAAAGAAAACTATATACTTCAGTGATTTTTGAAAAAAAAACTGAACCAGTGAGTTATTTTATTAATCATCTGAAGAAATCAGTAAGTATGTGAAACAATTTCATAATTTTGCATTCTGAGTCGAAGGGAATTTAAATTTCTAAATTGAAAGAAAAAAGTAAAATGGCAATTATCAGATAGATTCGTTCGCACAATCAGATTAATCATTTATATTCTTAATAAAGAGTTGAAGGGAATATTATTGCGTTCATAGAGATTTGAAAATGAAAACCTAATCACACATTTGAACTCGCAAAACGTAGAACACAAGTCCTTAGTTAGAATGCATGTAGGCTTCACAACTACTCTAGAGGTTGTTCTTGTCTGCTTCTTCTCTGACACTGGATTCACATCTTTAACTTTACTTTGGACAACGATAATGATAGCAAATGCTACAAACAATCTCAATGTTTGGAAAGGAAATATGAATATCAAACAAAAAAGAAAGAAAACCTGAATTAATTATTTAAAAAAAACAACAACCCTATTTGACTTATAAACTGTACTGTATTATCCTCTTTTCTCAAAAACATTCTATTATTTTGCATATTAACTGACATTTTCAGTCATTTAATGAAATAACTGGCGTAATCAGTGATTTTACAAAATCACTGATTTTACATATTCACTGCAACATATATATAAATTTTATTATTTTTGCGGCTTAATTTTTTTTCTATTTCATAGCTGTCAAAGTTTAAAAAGTACAGTTTCTTCCATTCTCGGAGTTGTTGTTATGAAAAGATATTCCTGTATAGAAAATTTCAATCCACCATCACGTACAAAATAACTATTTCAAATACAAAGTCAAAATTCATTATTTAGTTACTATTTTGTGTAATTGATACTTCAATATACAAAAGCCAATTTAAGATATATGGACAAGTTTGAACTTTGGGCAATGTTTTATATTAATTGAAAAAGTGTTACTTTCTTTCCTGTTACTTTTTTTTCATAGCAAAAAATGTTACTTTTTTTCGTTACTTTTTTTCCTGTTACTTTTTTTCCGTTTACCATCAGATACAGATTGACAATGATTAAAAATTGTGGTATTATGCCATTAATCATTTTAGCTATTAATTAAGCACGGGTATAAGTCGAAAAATCAATAATCCGGACGGTCGTCAAATTAAAACAACAGATGCTGTGTACCGCCAGGTCTCTAGAATCTTGTGGAATTGACTGGACAATGGAATTCAACCCAGATAAGTGCGAGAAAAAGACAGTTCCCCATTTTCTAATTTACCTTGCATGGAACCACGTTAAAAGCCACATATGCCGCAAAATTCCTTAGAGTAACAATAAGTCATGCTGTCTTGGAAAAAATCACATAAACAACGTCACAACAAAGTTAACAACTCACTCCTGTTCATCAAGAGAAACATCAAAGTAACAAATAAAAGTATCAAATACACATCTTATCATGTATGCATGTATATATCTCTACTGCATCACCCCCTCGCGGAGATTTCGTGCATGTGCGCGTCTGTGCGGTGTTAGTGGTAAAATGTTAAAAATAAGACTAAAAAGTTTTCATAAGATTTGTTATTTAGTGTGGATTAAAAGATGATAGGTTTTAAAATGTTAAAAGTCAGAAACAGGCTGACAGTGATAGCTAAAAACAGTGCGCTGACATTTAAGGCATTGGATGGTTGACCGAGCTAACTGCCCTCTTAAAAGAGTCGAAAGTTGGCAGTAAAGCTATATGTGGTGGCAGCCTATTCAATTGCACGATTGCGAGAGGGTAGAATGAGTATTTGTAGTGATTCACTGGGGCTTGAATTTGGCGGAAGCAAAGAGTGTGTGAATTTCTTGGGATTCTCAGTGGGTGGACAACATACGGAGGCATGTCAATGGCTACAATGCCATATAAGATTTTGTAAAATAGACAAAGACGAGCGTCAGACCTCTTCTGCTCAAGGGACCTTCAGCCTAGAGAATGGATCATCTCAGTCACACTAGCATATGGGGAATAGTTATTCAGGGTCCAACGGGCCGCTCTTCGCTGAATCATTTCCAGCTTGTTTATGTTTGAGTCAGTGTAGGGACTCCATACTGAGTCAAACCTACGTAAGACCTCAACTTGAATATTGCTCTACCGTCTGGCATCCATGGCAAAAATGCCTCATTAAAAATCTTGAACAAGTTCAAAGATCAGCTGCCAGGTCTCAGCAATGATTGAAAATCTGAATTGGCAAACCTTTGAGCAAAGGCGTGACATTTCTTCATTAATGCCTTTTAGTCTGTGCGGATAAGGTTCATCATATTAACTTTACCAGGAATCTTAATTGACACCTACATTACTCCAGAGCCCAGTCATGATCATGATTAGACTGGTACTACTGTCGACTCATGTATGAGGCTTTTATGATAGTCGATAGTTGGACCAGTCTAGATCATGTTAACTCCCACTTCCCAAGGGGTACCCCTTCCGAAGAACTATTCGGCTGTGGAATAGTCCGTATAGTCGCTAACGAAGTTAAATGGCATAAAGTTTTTCAAATTGTACACAAATAAACGAATTTTTGCCATTCGTAGAGGTATTTATGATAAAAAAATCATTTTCGATAAGTTTTTCTGCGTTTTAAACCAGACCTATTGTGATTTGGCTCATTGAGAGGGTTGCTTGATGGTCGTCGTCCGGGACTGGCTGTAAACATCGACTCAGAATCAGCCTGAAATGCATGTTTTTGACCATAAATTCTTCCGAAAATAACAGAATTTCTTATAAATTGAAAACGAGGGTTTTCGAGTTCCTACAACACAGGACTCGCAGATCGAAGGTCGGGGGGTTTCCCGAAAGACCTATTGCATTTTATACCGAAATAAAGTGCAATGGATTTCCCCACGTGATGCAATTTACACCAATCAAAATTCTTTATTTTATTAGATTGCAATTATTCCCGTATGATACTCAATCTAGCCCCAGTTCATAACTATTCACTGCATGGCTAGCAACCTTAAGTAAATGAAAGGACGTGTTTTAACCACCTTTCATGTAAAATTTTATTGATTTTATGCTTCTTAATTACAGCACACCTTTTACTAACAATTGTTTTGAAACAAAGCGACTGCAAGTTATAGTCAGTATTGACTGAAAAGCATTATCAAGTAGAAATAGAAGATAAGCCATCTTTCTCAACCTATATATTCATCAAAATCAAGAAAAACATAAAAGGCAGTAGAACGTCCCAGGCTCCTATGACCCCCATGTATACAAATGTTTCTTAATTTGGAAAACCCGCGTACATAATCCAATATGGTGTATCACCTAGACGCTTTGATTTAAGCATTTGTTTGCCAATGATCGAACCGGTGTACAGGTAATTAATACCCCCAAACAGATTACCCAACAAATCAAAAACTAGAAATGTCATTCACATTTATCGTTGTTGGTGGAGGAATCGCAGGTGTGACATGTGTAGAGACGGTAAGGAAACTCACTCCTATAGCCTATAGACTATTGACCCCTTGTTGAAAGTAATGTAAGAAATAAAGAAAGAATAAATTTGCTAATAAAGTCAATTTGAGTTGGTTCTCTCACCATCTGAACTTCTATCTATCTATATATACTGCCTAACTCCCCTTTCGGGTAATATAATAATAGGTTAACCTATAGACGGGAAAAGTAATTTGAAAAAAGAACCATTCTTGATATACTCATTTACTCAACTTTTAAGCTACCGATTTTAACAATAAAGCTCCTGCACCCCAACCTTTTCCTGTATCGACACTTGTGAATGATTTATAATATTTAATATTATCTGTCTGTCTGTTCCGACTGCTCATTCTTTTTTTCGCTTTAATGGGGTTTAAGGCCGCTTTTTATCATTTTAAGTCATATGCGAACAAAACGAAGAAAAAAGATCCCTTGTTGACCTATTTCTACTCCGAAGATATTGTCACTGGAAAAAATAAGTGCAGTTACAATATGAATTAGACTTCCCCATGTGATGTACAAAACATGCACACATGATAACTAATTTTCAGAATACCAAAATAGGCTAATTATCAAATCGGTGGCTACTTGAAATTTTTCATTTATTTCTAGATTGATTTCCTCAGTCACACAGTCATTTAGATATTCGCTAACACCGGAAGAAATTAAGATCATATGAGTGAAAGATACTCGGTACAATTCTTATTGGTTTTTCTTTGAATATGGGCGCACGTATTATAGAAACTGCGTCAGGTCTAAATCCTAAAGAATGCGATTCCGACATGATGTTGACCGGCATAGCTTTGGCTAAAATAGCTGTAGATTCTATTTCCATTCTTCTTTTTTTTAAATCAAACTGCGAATTTTGTTTAAGATTTCATCCTTTTCAAGTCTTAACCGGGAATATTGCTATAGATTTAATCTCTTTCAAGTATTATCCCGCTTTTTACTCCGACGTTAAAACGCAACAACAATGACGTTGTTTTAGCGGGAAAAAATAGCGTCTTATTTCCCATAAGTGTAGAATGACGTCATTTGCGGAGGGTAAAAAAAACGTTATCCAGACGAGATTTTTAAGCAAAATGTGCAACTTTTATACATGTAAGACTGACTTTTATCCTAATTTTACGTTCACCACAATTTAAATTTTGGTAATGATCAACAGAAATAAAATCGCAGAAAAAAGCAGATAAATAAAAATAAATGATAAAACAAAATGGCGAGATCATCATCCTCCATGTAGGCCGCCATTACGACACAAAATTTAACTTTGATGGTATATGTATTTCATCTTGATTTTGATTATTTAAATGTTTACACGCGTTATCTAGAAGCGGGAAAAGCCGCAAAGCGCCCGAACGCTTTGCGTTACTTTTCCCGTATTACTGGCAGGTAACTTTGTAATAGCGTGGATAGGATTCTGTGCTGGTGACTCTGTTTCAAATAGAATTGTTGTAGAAGTGCACATGTTATAGTGGTCTTAAAGGATAATAGTACAGTGCTGTCGGCTAACCCTTCGCACTTAAGAAAGCCAAGTACAAAATTCGTGTAAAGATATCGGTTGTACAAAAAAAATCAATACACGAATGTACTCGTTGACCATTTCGGCTATGTAAAAGACATATTATCTAGAACAAAATGTCACTAGAATTACTCAATCCAGTGATGAACAGAGGCACCGTCGCATATTATCAACGCAGTTTTCATCGGCTAAACCTGTGCAGTCTGGGAAAGAACCTAAAATTAGTGCCCGTAATCTGTTAAAATTAAGATGAAAAACACTGAGACAAAAACGGGAATCTTTTTGCTTTAAAATACACACATGGACCTTTTGTTTAAAATGGTGAGATCGATCGAATTTTGAGTATGAAAAATTGGCTATTCTGCTTTTATGTTTAGCGACCATTTTCTTAGTTTACATGACGTCATATAGCTGCGCAGCTTTAGATGACGCGCAGGATTACCCGACATGAGTGTAAATCAAAGACCTTAGAGGCCTGATACTCTGTGTTGTTGGCTAATCCTGCACTACCCACTATCCAGGGTTTAACAATCCCACAAACAAAGCTCTGACAACACCAATTAATTTCTTAAACGCTATGAAATCAAGGGTCATGAACACGGTGGAATGTCCCGCTGATTTTTTTTTTTAAAATTTATATGATTATATAGTCTATATTATCATATATATTTTAAAAAAATCAGCTGGACATTAGGACATGAATATCAAAGCTATATTTTGGGTCAATGGTTATTTTGTGATAAGAATTTATATACAAAGTCAATAATTGCCTGTGGTCAGTGGTTAGAGGGTAAGTCTCCTGATCCAAAGGTCAGTTGTTCTAGACCTGGTGACAGCAAGGTGTTTCCTTTGGCAAGAAACTTAATAGTCACTGCCTCAGTCCGACCAGCTGTAAATGGGTAGCAGTGGATGAAAAAAGTGATTCCACTGCCTCTCGCATTTCTCATGCAAAATTGATAACATCCAGAATGTGTATAAGTCAGTTAATAGCTATACATAGCTAATGTTAATTGGTAACTTTACCTCTTACAAACTCCCAACTATAAATAAAGATTATTATTATTATCATAATAGATGTAAAAAGACAAACAGGTGATATGGACCAAGATCAGACAATAGTTTGGAATTTGGATTAGAATATTTTGATAATAATTACTGTGTACATAAATCAGTGGCAGATCCAGAGGGGTTTAAAGGAAACCCTTTGGAATCCTAATTTTATTTTCATGAAGAATTCCCATTTGAATTGTGGATCTGCCGCAGTAAGCCCTTTGTTTTGGGTACACATTAGAATTGACTCATTGGGTCATTTCAAATGAGTAGACGCAATATTGGATTTAATTCAATCTTGCTAGATCGACCATGTCTATTAAGCGACCATTTTTTATTAAGCAACGGTTTTCAAAATCCCCTTCTTTATTCAAAATATCTTAGTAGATTTAAATGATCTAAAAAGTAATGTCAATGAATCCTAGGTTGTTAAAACTCATTAGAGCCGTCTAAATGAGAGGATTCTGTTAAGTTTTAATAATATACAATGTAGGATTATTGAGAAATGTGCAATTACATATGCATTCAATCAAAATTATGTCTCTAATTCATAAACATAACATGTTCTAAGCGACCACTCATTTTAATGACCCTATTTTTGTTGTCCCGTTAGTGGTCCCTTAGCACACTTTTTGCTGTATTTAGAATTAAACTTAATTGCTTCATGACAGGCGTTAGAGCCCCCAAAGAGATCCCTCTATCTGATATTTTGACTTTTCCAGTTATCTGCTTTATGCCCAGAAGATCAAATACTGCTGATTGCGGCATCAAAACTTATAAAGGCAATTTCCAACTTTGAAAAGGTATATGTTCATACATTTCACAACTTTCTTTCTTTAATGCTTTTCGATGGTTTATCGAGAAATAACGGTAGATTATCACTTGATAATCTCACCGCAAAAGCAGTGAAATTATTAAAAACTTATACCCTGCTTTTCTGCATTTCATCCTATCTGACGTCATCTATGCTGGGCGAAATAAGTGACGTCACAATGAACGTTGCATAGCAATCACGCGCCAAATGACGCACTTTATGAAAATATGTCATAGAAATTTCACATTTTGTCTCATTTTTGCATTAAAGAAATAGAATAATCGTTTGTTTTTCGTGTAAGATCGATTTATATTTCATTCGTGAACAAGAATCCACCACTTGTGAAAAATATAGCTCTTGTTGTTCACTCAATGAAATATAAATCAATCTTACACTGAAACAAACGATTATCCTCTATATCCTTCATGGGATGAGATTACCAATAATTTTACGTTGCAGGGCCCATGTTTGACCCTTAAACCAGGGTTTTGACTCCCAAATATTCCAGTTTTACCCTCAAAAATTTCCTGCAGGGGTCATGTTGACCCACTGAATTTCCAGTGGTGCAACCTATGCAATATAAAAGATTATACAGATCAACTGTTTTCTTCATACTATTACAAAAGATCTAAATAAATGAAACAACATAAACAATAAAGTGTGTCTACACTTTATTGTTTATGTTGTTTCAGTTACATAGAATACTATAACAACTGATAGGTTTTCATGTTTTGCTCTTTTTTGACCTATAACAAAAGCTTTGACCCCCAGAATTTACCGGTAATGTTGAAGGGGTCAATGACTCCCAAATTTTAAAAGTTAGCACAAGCCCTGTGTTGCTTTACTAAGTTGTCAGTAATCTGTCTCAATCTATATGTCTGTCCATCCATAGGTCATATAGTTAGAAACATTGTGAGATTGACAATTTGAACAATTTGAGATGATTTTGGAACTATATTGAATGAGTGTGTGGGGTGAGTTTTGAGTCAAGGGGAAGTAATACAATATTGCTAATTAGTTCCAAATTAGACGTGCTTATAAATCCACTATAGTCATTGAAATCATGGAATAAAATACATACAATTGGAAGGGCTTTCATGTTTCACAATCCCATCATTTTACATTTATTTTTAGTTTGATGATGAATATTTATGATATACTACTGCAGTTACCAAATTCAAAGTCATCTGACAGGGCCTAAGTTTTCTATCAAGCTTAAATTTCTGCACAACTTGGCTGAAAAACTTTACAATGCCAATTACTTCAAACTTATTGAAATAACTAGTTACACCGACAGGACCACCAAACATCCGGAACATCACTTGGCTATTTCCGTGAACTACAACAGACCTCAGATGTATGTAAGGCGGATGGGTATGTAACAAAATTGTACATTTTGTTAGGCGGAAACAGTGTAAGGAAAACTAGGGAACCGGCGCTATGTTTAGATTGGATTTTTTTACAGTAAATAACGACTGAAAAATCTTAATTTTTGAGAATGACGAATCATTCTCAAAAATTAAGTTTTTTCAGCTGTTATTTCAGAATCTAAAGTTATTTATATAAGGATACGATGGTTTCACATCAGTGACTTCAAACGAGTAGCGTTGGTGACGTCGAATGTTTTCACTCAAAGTTTCGAGGGCTAACGCCATTTTAACTGATGTCATTGAGTTTTTCTTGAATTTTTAAAAATAGTTGGTCTATGTACATCCGAGGTTGATCATGAGATTGGCCGAGTGGTGTTCCGAATGGACCACCAAACAGCAGTTGTCAAAGAAAATCGTCCCTAGACTCTCTACTAGTACACTTTTTGTTTACCAATTATAAACATGCAGGGCTCATGTTAGTGTTTGATATTTGGGAGTCATTGACTCTTCACCTAAGACATTTTGGGGGTCAAATCTGAATTAAAAGGGGTCAAAATGACAGAAAAGGAAACTATTAGTAGAATTTTGCATATCTAAGAGTCACATTAACTATTTCTTGTAATGATATGAAACAAGTAATTATTTTGTAGAACTTGAGAAAGTAATTTGTGGAAATTTTAGGTGTAAAACCATGTTTTGACCCTTTGTGATTCCTCTCAAGGGGGTCAAAATGACCCCCTTGAGAATTTCTAGGGGTCAAATTAAGATATTTTCAGATTTTTGGGGGTCAAAACCCTGGTTTAAGGGTCAAACATGAGCCCTGACATGATTTTGATTGAATGTGTATATCATACAGGTGTCAAGGACACTAGAACAATTTGATGTCGAGGAAAGAAATCCTTCCATTCTAGAGACTGGCTGTCCCAATGTCAAGGTTGTTCATAAAACATTGTCTTCTTTAGATACAGAAAAACAGGTAAAATGTATTTAGCTTTAAACATTTTTGAAAGTTCCCATGTTTATATATAGGACTTACAAGTACATGGTTCGACATTAAGGGAAGTCTACAAGTCCCAGACTTCTTGTTAACCAGTTTGGACTCTTCATTTCTCAGTAAGGAGACCAGTGGACTCCCAGGATCATTATGAGAATATTTGAACAAACACAATACACATGGACGTTTTCTATTTTCAAAGGGCAACCATTGTCAAATTTTAGATCTTTTCACTGCAAACCTCGTGGAAAATAACATGTTTACATCCCAAAGTATTTTGGGAAAAAATTACTCTGGGGGAAATTATTGTGGAAAAGAAGAAATTGCTTGTAAGAACCAATTTCTACTTCCCCAATGTTCTCCCATTATAAAAATTCGGACTCCACACTTTGAGCTTGGACTCCTTAATTTTAGATGTTGGGAGTCCAGTGGGCTCCTTACTTAAAGAAGTTAGTGTTGATCCCTGAAGTACTTAGTAATATGTTCCTAATAAACAATGTAAGTCTTCAACATATTTTAATTGCCAATTTTACCTATAGATGAAAAAAAGTAGTGTATGGTAATTTCAGTATAAGTTTGACTTATCATCAATTGAATTATAACAAAAACTTCTTATATGAATAGTTGAGCCACAGGTGAAAATGTAGCAGTTTGATGTGCTAGTGTTTGAAATAGTCATTGACTCCTTAACCAAAATATTCTGGGGGTCAAAATTCATTCTTAAGGGTTCAAAACAACAGAAAAGGCAAATTGTGTGTAGAATTTTACAGGTTTCAGAGTGAGTTGACCTTTAATTGTAATAATATAAAGGGGAAATATAAGTAGATTTTTTATTAGTATACTGGATACATCATTGAATATTTTAGTAATAAAACCAAGTTTTGACCTTAACAATTTTCTCCTTGGGAGTAATTTCTAAGGGTCTAAATGGGATATTTTCAGATTGTTTAGGGTCAAAACCCTGGTTTAAGGGTCAAACACAAGCCCTGAATGGTGGATTATCAATCCAAAAAAATGTAAAAATTAGCAGACAAAACCTCTTAATTTTGCATGTGAATAACATGACATCATAACAGTAAAATCTGCAGCTATGGTCTTTCATTTATGGCCTTCACTGAATAAGAACAGAACAATGAGTTTATCATATTGATCATTTCATTGGTTTGTCAATAAAAATATGAATTAAAATTCCATACAGAAATCTCAATAATCCAACTAAAGCATTTAACCCTTTGCAGTTTAATTCCTGCTTTTTACGTGCCTGTGATTTTATGATTGAGAAAACATTGTGAAAAAAAGAAGAAATTGCTTCTGACAAGCAATTTCTTCTTTTTCCACACTATTTTCTACCCTACTGAATGGTTATTTTTCAAATTAAATCCACTTTAAATTTTCGTCTGCAAAACCTTTGAATTTGGTCAGGTCCAAAATTTTGTAAAACAGGAAAGGGTTAAAAGGAACTATTTTTTATGCATCATCAGTTTTTGTACCTTTTGTACAGGGAAAACAGGAGGTATACACAATGGTTAGAAAGGAAAAGTTACTCCTTTAATTTCTTATTTCTTATGTCTCCTCGTGGATAGATGGGGGCATATAGTTTTACCAGTGTCTATCAACCTATCAGTCTGTCTCAGCAAAAACTGACTTTTCAAACTTACTATTTTTCATACAAATATTTCAACACTTTTCAAGTTACAATGCTTTTTTTGGCCTCTCATCTTTAAAGGTCAGGATTAAGGTCATCTAACAAGGTCAATATAAAGGTCAAACTTATAAAATAAATGCTGTTTTTCTAGCATTAGTGTTTTACCAACACATTTTGTTTACTTTGGAAAAATTGATAAAACCCAATAGTAAAACAGTTTAGAACAGGGATAGGTTTTGTTGGGAAACCTCAGCGTTGTAATGAGAAAATTGTACAGTTATATTCTCTATTTTTAGACCGTACAGACAAGTGATGGCACAGAATATTCATACAAGTATCTATGTATTTGTACAGGAGGTAAACCAAAAGTAAGTTTTTTTTTTTATTTTCATCTACTTTCTAACAGCCATAAGGGAGCAAAGTTATTGTATTCTCCACATAACAGAAAGTTCAGTTTTGATGCAGATATTAGATCAATAAGTTTAAGTGAGTTATCAAAGGTCAATTTTGTCTATCCCTGTATAGACAAAATTGACCTTTGATCATTCACTTAAACTTATACATCAATACATAAAGTATGGGTAGAATTCAATAAAGAGTTGTGTGTTTATCTGATTCAGAATACTGTAATCTAGACGAATTAACCTTATCCTGCTGAATTTGAAATTCTGTTCTAAACATAATTGCAAAAATCAGACATTTACAGAGGGACAGATAAGAGGGGGTAAGGCCAGTCTAAAATCTTAATTTCTCAGTTAAATTCCTATGTTATAGGTACTTATATAATCATCTGGACAATAGGATTCCAATGAGTATCCACAACATAGGGTTTGTGCTTTAATACCTTAAATATTTAGATCTAAAATCCAAAATACCCCCTCTATCTGTTGCTCTGTATGCAATCTACTCTAAGTTTTGCAATATAATTAAGTAGAAAAGCAGGTGGAATTTTTTTTATTGGAGACCACTCTTTCCCCACTTATATCAGTGTGGGTTTGATATCGCCTCATGTCGGTTACTTTCAGCTATGCTTCAGTTGTGGACAGTTTGTGTGTAAGAATGGGCCATTGAGTCATTGATGTCAGCATTGTACTGACTTTGTTACTACCTATAAAGGCTTATCCTCATCAATATATAATGACTCTAAAGGGTGAGTGTGTTCTGGGAAACCACTCTCACCACTGTCCTGCATAGCTTCGTTGGTTTGATACAATGTCTGACACCTGTGTCAGGGAGAATCTTCTTTTGCTCATTGGTTAGCGCATTGGACTTGTAAACCAATTATTTCAATATAACTCATCAGCATGGGTTTGACACCAGCTTTCGTCAATAATTTTCAGCTATGTTTCAGTTGTGGACAGTTTGTTTATAAGAATACTGTCTGCCAAACCTTTTTGTATAGCAGGAATATGCCATGATCAACAGGAAAGGGCTTTAGTCAAAAGGTGATTGTACACAATACTGTTTAAGTTTTAACAGATTCTTTACAGGTGGACATCAACTACAAAATTTCAATCAAAGACTTTTTATGCATAGATTAGATCAGAGGTATATTGTTTTACTGTTGTCCATCTGTCTACCTGTCTTTCTGTCTGCAAAACTAAACCAAATAACTTAATATTGCCAGTTACTTCAAGCCTATTCAAGTTATAATGTTCACATTTTGCATGGTGATAGATCTCAATGATGCAAATCTGCTGGTGCCAAGGTCAAGGTCATGTGACAAGGCCTTTTTCATCTGTCAAGGTCAAATATACTGTTGGCATGAAGTTAAATATATTATTAGAATTACCTATGGAATGTGTGGGACTACGGAAAAGAAACGGATCTTATTTGACAAAATTTGAATTGCAATTTATTTCATGACCAAATGAGTGACTATTCAACTAGAAAACTATTGACACTTTCACCAACAAATGTACTGAGCATGCGTGTTTGAAATTCTACCTTGAATTGAGATATTTGCAGCAATTAATCTTAGTGACCAAAACGCATCAAATCTTTTAAAGTAAAACCAAGCAATTAATGAAATCTTCAAGATTTTTCATTTTGGTTAATACTTTCAGAATCATGTGCAAGATTATTACTTGCAGTCCATGTTTACTTTCAACTTCCAGTTAATACTGTGCAGTGCCACTCCTCTTTTCAATCACGACTCAGCACCATTTGATCATTGAAGACACAATACTTATGCGTTGAACACATTTGAATTCCAAAAACTCCTTGCATTGGAGTCATCTAAGATTCTCAAAGACTAGTAAAAAATATTCTTAATTCAAGTCAATAGTATATTTTTGGGGGGTATTTGTGTATCACAAACACATCTTGTTACTACAGTCAAACAAGCAAGCAACCTGTCTTAAGCAAGTGGTCAACGAGTTCCCAAATAAACCAATTCCACTGAAATTGACCTGTATTAAGCAAGTACCTGTCTTCAGCAAGCACTTTTTGAATGTCCCTTGTGTGCTTGCCTAAGACAGGTTTGACTGTACTTACATTTACACATTTATTGGTCAAGTAATAAAATCATCAATTTATGATACCATTGTTGAATAGTTATGTAACCACAAACTGAAATTTCAGTTTGACCCCACTTGAAAATTTTAGTGTTAGTATTTGCCAAAAGATTTTTTCAGATGCAAAACTAATTGTTTGTTACTCTTAATGGATCCCTTGTGTATACTAATGATTGTGTTGATTTCTCTTTTTTTTTCAGATTATTGCCAAAGATAATCCATATGTGATTGGTATTAGAGATACAGAAAGTGTTCAGGTATTTATTTTGAGAATTAATTTGACCCCCCAAAAATTGTAAACAACAATCTGTAATAAAAAATAAGTGTTTCGCAGGATAGAAAATTTTTTCCCCCTACTTCCTATTTCTTTTAAATTTGCTAAAGCATGAAGAGTATCAATGTTTCTTGAATCTAAAGAGAAAAAAAAGTCAAAAATTGCTCATGATTACGCTTAGTGTATTAAAACAATATTTGACGGAATAAAAACAAATCAACTGAAATATACATCATCAGTGACTTTTGAAATTTTCAGGAATTTCAGAAGCGATTACACAAGGCCAGAAGAATAGTTGTTGTTGGGAATGGAGGCATTGCCACAGAACTTGTGTAAGAATTACTCTTCTGTATATAGAGGATGTTGAATATGAGGTCATGCAATACATAATTTATTGAACAAGTCATCTACACCAGATAAAAACAAGGCTTTGCCTAGTTTTTATCTGTTTTAGATGACAAATTTAATAAACTCAGTATTTTATGAGCACAGATTTGATATTCTATCTATAATATGACCTAAATTTTTGCTATAGAAGGGGGGAAATCTAGAAATCTATAGATTCTAGTTTTTCTGCAAAGCGTATAATACCATTTTGGAAATTATGTAAGCAAATACATTATGACATCATTTGCACAATGATAATATAGCATTGCTATACATTCTTAGCTCATTTGCATATTTATACCACTAGTGTAATAACACCTGTGTAATATCAAAAATATTCAGGGGGTTATTTCACTCTCGCAACGTAGGTCATACACTTTTTAACATGCATTGATACTAACAACTGTCCTCAGGGCATAGGCCAGAGAGTGTAAGGGAGAACTGGTAGAACCTGCTATGTAACAGATCACAAAATATAAACATATTTAACAGGGCAGTAAACTATAGATTTTTACCTGACCAAGCCGCGGCATTAGCGCAGTTGGGAGCACTGGACTTCTAATACAGGGGTCTAAATTCGCACGGGTTTGATCCCCGGCCGCCGCACTTATCCTTTCCGACATTTGTCTTCCACCAATGGGTAGATAATCGTAAACCTATGTGGAATAGCAACTGGAGGCTAGGAAAGGGATGTGGTGGTAGTGCTGGTGTGAGAAATACCAGGAATCTATCGTTAGGTGCTCCAGTCGTAACTGAGAGATTGTTGAAAGCGACGTAAAACCCCAATTCAAATCAAACTTTTACCTGACCAGACTTAATTGCACCAGACTAGAAGAAGAATCTATGTGTATGCAGCTAGATTTCACCAGTCCTTTGTTTCTGTTCTTTTGTAGTTATTGTACTGAACCCAATTGACTTTTATCTGACATGTCAGTGGGACTGACGGTATTTCGTGAAGTTTTGCTTTAACTTTCTCCTGAGTTGACAGCCTTAAACCAGTTTTGAACATTTAATTTGAAAGATGAAGCAGCTTTAATGAATCCTGTGTTAAAGAAATTTTAATTTCAGGTTACTTAAAGAATGTGAGAATAACAAAACTCTCCGTTAGAGTTGACTTAAATTCGATATATAGGAATTCCTTTAAGGCACAGTGAAGGTTATTAGACAAAGTAAGTGTAAGTCACTTCTCATGATGAAACATAAATTGAGCATGTGTGTGACATTTCCAACAATTTCAAATGCCCACCAAGCAAAGAATCTGGCTAGCCTGTGCAGCTGCACAGTCTGACCAGTCTTGGCTATGCATTTAGTAGATAGAAAAGGTCTCAAAGTATCTATAGACCATCAGGTAGCTTTATATTTACAGTTTGTGTCTGTCTAAGCCTCTCTATGTTTTAACCTCAACAACATTTCAAGTTGTTGGAAATCTCACACACAAGGTCATATTTCTTTTGAACCTATTTTGTTCGTTTATAGATATGAAGTGGAAGGCTGTGAAGTAGTGTGGGCTATTAAAGATAAAAGTATCAGCCATACATTTATAGATCCCGGGGCTGCCACATTCTTTTTGCCTCATCTGAACGAAGATAAAACAGTCGATGAAAATAAACCAAGTAAAAGGTTGAAATACACAGAACAAATTGAAGGTAAGTTCTTCCTTTAAACAGCTTACCAGAAAAAAATCTTAATTTCCAGCATTTTTCTCCTTCTTTGACTAGTACCCTAAAAAGGACCCGTTCATAATGCAGAAAAGTGACATTTTTTCCCAAAGTCATGAAAAAAATGTTGAAGATCTTTTCAAACTCTTAAATTGAAATATTAATCATGTTGTTTCTCAGTTAAATTTTGATTTGAATGTCTTAAGAGACAAAGAAGACTTTATTCTAGTAGCAAATTGTACACAATACTGAAGTTTTTGTCCAAAACCAATGAAATAAGATTTTCCTCAATTTTTGTGAATTTCTCCAAATATGCCTGGTTTCGAACGTGTTCCCAAAAGCCTGAGAAAATACACTGATTTCTCAATACCTGTGCTGATTACTTGGTTAATGATTTAACTTTAGTTCCATCTACCTAAAATGATGTTCTGATTAGGTAGAGGAAAAATAAAATTCAGACCTCTATGAATATTTTTGGAGCATGTATAGATCATGTATGGTAGGAAAAGCTTAAACCCTAGTCAGACTGAGCAATCTGCATGGTCTGACTAGGCAGCAGCAGATCCAGAGTTTCTATAAAGGGGGTTCAATGTTGGCCTAGAATACATGTAATTAGTCCCATAGTATCCCAATCTATATAGATAGGGATACTATTGGACTAATTGCTCAAATTCTGTGTATCAGATACCTTTTATTTGTAGAATTTCAAGTTCTTGTTATTCGACGCTGTAACGAGGTGGTTGTTTTCTTGTGTTGCAAAGCTTTGATTGATTTATTCACTACAATCAAGTAACCCCCCAAACCCTCTCTAGATCCGCCACTGCTAGGGTTGACACACTACCTAGATTGTCCATTTTCACTGGTACAGGTCACTTTTTTCATCTATTTATTTCAGCCAAGAGTCATAATGAAGCCAAACATTCAGAAAAAAGCCCCATGGGTAGTGCACTAGGTCCAGATTGGGCAGCAGAGAGAGAAATGAAAGGGGAAAATAGGGTAAAGCATTATTATGGACTTTTTACCCACATTATTCCATGATTAGTTTTGTGAATCATAATTTATCTTTTTGACAGGCTGAAACACTTTTCATACCTACATGAACAAATTCATTAATATTTGGCATGCTGATTTAATAATAAGGAGTGAAGAGAATATTTTTTATTCCTGTAGATGTGTGAAACAAAATGTAGTCAAACTCACATAGCAGACTCGCGCAAGTTGATATAATTTCAATAACAGAAAGAGTTTCTAAGTATTGTTTTTATTTCAATGTAAAGAATTTCATGATTCAAGCATAAAACTCTTTGTCTGCGGTACTTAATGGTATTGTGTTAACCAAGTGAATGCAATAAGTTCTCACAACAAAGGGTTTGGTAAGCTATGGTAATTAAAGTTCTCCAAACCATAATTCTGTCAGGCTTGGTAGCTTTCATAATGTGACCTGTCATACGAAAAGGGACCATCTGGAAACTCAGTAAAAAAAACTGAAAAAAGAGTCCTAGCACAGGTCAACAAGAGGTCACATTTCAAAAATTGCATCACAGAAAGGTAGATTGAGCATTCTAGGTTTAGAAAGTTAGCAAAATATGGAACATGTAGAACCTAGTCACCCTGCACAGAATGGGCAGTCTGGCGAGGGTCGATACTCTACACACAACCCAGATTGTCCCTTTTTCATGTGACAGGTCACATAAATATTACGATTGCAGAAAAGATAAACATTGATCTGTTACTAGGCAGGTCGACCAATACATGTTGAATATCAGGTGGAAGTAGCCAAGCTTCTAACACCAGAGGAATTTGTAGCCAGTGGTAAATCAGAGACTTCATCTATACAACTGATACCACCAGACTCAGGTATTTCTATGGTTACTTCACATTTATTTAATTGATGGTTTACGAGGAATTACAGTAGATTATTGTTTTGATAAACTCACTGTCCTACCAGTGAAAACCCCTTTTTCCTTCATCTCACCCTATCTGACGTCATCTAGGTGGAGCCCTAAATGTGATGTCATCATGAATGTTGCATAGCAATCACATGCAAAATGACATGCTTTAAGGAAATTTGTCCTAGAAACATCACATTTGGCTCATTTATGCATTAAAGAAATAGAATAATTGTTTATTTTTTTTTAGTAAGATTGATTTATATTTCATTTTGAACAACAAAAGCTATATTTTCACTTTTAGCTCCACCACTCATGTAACTATAGCTTTTGTTCAAATAGCAATGAAATAAATATATAATACATACTTAGTGTATTATATGAAAAAAAATATCTAACGAGGTTGGGAGAATTGATCATTGTCGAGGCTATGCCGAGACAATTACCAATTCTCACAACCGAGTTAGATATTTTTTCATACAATACACTTAGTACGTATTATATTTATCTTATAACCTCTTTTTGTCTTGTTTTAGTCGATGTTTCTAACTTAAATGCTAGTTTCTAAAAATAACTGTATGATATTATTGTTCTAAAAATAACTATGTGATATCATAAAAAATATCATACAGGTTGTTATCATACGGATACTTGTATAGTTATAAGATAAAAATCAATCTTACACGGAATCATTTGATCATCTTCTCTGTTTCATAATAGAAAATTAAGTTGTAAAATCATTTAATACTGTTTTTACCTGACAATAACTTGCCCACTGCTTTGGAACAAAAAGATGAGCGATTGTTATCACCTTAGCTTTGTTACGTTGTTGCTGGTTTTGGCATTAGCTTTGGTGTGACAAACTTAAATCTTGGTTATATCTCTTGTTATAAAAGATGGATACTTGAAACTTAGCTTGTGTATTCATAATCACAAGTGCTAGTCAGATGATCAAGGGGTGTCTTAAGAAAATGCAATCAGATGGATTGATAGTTAACATGGAAGAATTTAAGTCTTTTATCAGATCAGAAATTTTACTTTACCAGTTGAGTTTTTCTACAAAGTGGACAGTCTACAAAGACAAGTAAGTAATTCAATTTTTTGGACCAGAAAAGTTAAGGTAGTAGAACTGTTACAGTTCCACAACATTTATGAACTCATGAACTTTCACAATGTGGACTGAGGTTTCCTAATGAAAATCATTAGGAAACCCCAGTTAACACTGTTAAAATTCATTACTTCCAATATGTTGTGGAACTATTACCGGCCCATTACCTTTAGGAGTGCTTCTTGTAGTAATGTGTATCCTAATTGAATGATCCTGTGTGTGACATTTCCAACAGTTCCAAATGTATTTAATAAACACTCTTGCCAGCCTGTACATTCACAAAGTCTGGCTAGAGTCTCCACTTTCCGTCTTTGTAGATGGATAAGGCCTCAAAGAGTCTGTCAACAGTCAGAAAAATTTTCAATTACACTTTGGGGCTGTCTAGGCTGCTTAAAGATTGCTCCTCGTGCATATATCAAATTGGTAGAAATATTATGCGCAGGCTCAACAAAAAATGCTTCTTGTTACACTCAAACTAAAGTATTCAATTTATTATTTTTACTATAGGAGGATGGCCCATCTATATACAACTTACCAATGGCAACATGTTTGGCTGTGATTTTATTGTGAGTGCTACAGGTGTGGAACCTAACACAGATCCTTTCAGGAAAAATCAAGTAAGTTACTTATTACAGGAATGTAGAATTCATGTAGGTTAATATTTGATGTCAACCCAAATATCCGTCTTATATTAATTGTGACTATAATGCTACATCAAGATGGTCAAAGAATCAAATCTCAATCAAACCATTTGAATTTTTCAAAAGGAACTGATTAACACCATGTTATTCTTTGTTTTGTCTTATGGATAGATTTTAAGACACAAGTTGGAAGCCAAGGCTTTTTCCAAGTTCTTTGGGAAAAGGCTCCTAGGGATCATATAGGAAAAATGTATTAACAAAATTGCAATATCAGGATTTTTAGCTCACCTGAGCACGAAGTGCTCAAGGGAGCTATTGTGATCGATCAATGTCTGGTGTCCATCTGTCCATCTGTCCGTCACGGCATCAACTTTTTCTTTGAACGACATCTCCTCCTAAACTTATGGGTCAATCAACCAAACTTGGCAGAAATATTCCTTGGGTGGTTCCTTGAAAAAATTGCTAAAATGGAATGGATCGGTGCCATTTCACAGGAAAAGGGGGGCCTTAATGACAATTTTCTTGTTTACATTCTAGAAGCTACAAATATGGTCCAATCTTCATGAAACTTGGTCAGAATGTTTGTTAGGTCATGAGGATGAAGTCTATTGAAAATGGGAAGGATGCCTGCCATATCACGGAAAAAGGGGCCAAAATGACATTTTTGTCAACAATTTCTTTAAACAACATCTCCTCTTAAACTTATGAGTCAAAATCAACCAAACTTGGCAGAAATATTCCTTGGGTGGTCCCTTGAAAAAATTGCTTAAATGGAATGGATTGGTGCCATATCACGGGAAAAGGGGCCTTAATTACAAATTTCTTGTTTACACTCTAGAAGCCACAAATATGGTCCAATTGTTATGAAACTTAGTCAGAATGTTTGTTAGGTCATGAGGATGAACTCTTTTGAAAATGGGAAGTATCCGTGCCATATCAAGGGAAAAGGGGCCTTAATGACAATTTTCTAGTAAGAGCTCCAGACGCCACAAATATGGTCCAATCTTCATGAAACTTAATCAAAATGCTTGCTAGGTCACAAGAATGAACTCTGTTGAAAATGGGAAGGTTCATGCCATATCATAGGAAAAGGAGTCTTAATGATAATTTACTTGAAATATCAGGTGAGTGATTTAGGGCCCTCAGGGTCCTCTTGTTACATCTATACCTGTATGGGTTATTTCTTGCTAATAATTTACTTTTTTAAAAGCTGTTTCCATCATTTTTTTAAAGTGAACCAAACATATGTCCATACTATCTAGTAACAAATATGACAGAAATACATTGTTTGAGTAATTCCATTACACTGAATTTGGAATTTTTCTCCAAATTTGGAAACATTTGGAGCCTTTTCAATTGTGAATGGGGCCATTACTGGGGCCCTAAGAGATAGCAGAAAAAGCCCTGGAAGCAAATGAGTAGTAGCTGCAAATGGGACAATGTGTTAACAGCAGACTTGTGATCCTCAATCGAATATAAATATATCTGCAGTAACAATTGTTTTATGCTGATCTATTAATTTCCCAGATGCTCTCTCTTTATACAACAGGGCCAATAGCTTGGTGCCACTGCTGCTTTTCTCTATTTTCCATTTGAAGCCTTGTCACAGAGAAAGGTTACTTAATATCAAGTTTCATATGTTTCGGAATGTTTATCTGTCTCTGAAAGTTCTTTGGTCATCTGAAATCTAAATTATTGGTGGTTTCTGTATATAACAGGTACCATAACATCAATGTGGCATTTTCAGTTCAAGCTGGGTGAGGATGGTGGTATTTGTGTAAATGATAATATGGAGACGTCGATCCCAAATGTTTACGCAGCTGGCGATGTGTGCAGTGCATCATGGGAGCCAGCTCCTCATTGGCTACAGGTATATACTATAGGTTAAATATCTTTTTCAAAAGTAATTCAGTTATATTTTTTGTAGCTTGTGAACCTGAATATAGCATTTTATATCACTTGGTTAATAGAACTCCCAACAGTTTAAGTGCACTAGTTATCATTTGCCAATTGGTACAAGATAAAGTATGAATTCAGTTATATTTTTTAGCGCCACTGGCCAAAGGCAAGTGAGCTTTTGTCATGGCGATGTGTCCATCATACATGCGTTCTTCTGGATGTGTGTCTATGCATAAACTTTTCTTTAAACATTTTCTCCTCCTAATCCAATGGACAGATTTTGATTAAACTTGGCATGAAAGATTCTAGGGTGACCTTCCTCTAGAGTTGTTCAAAAAATTTGGAATGACCCCCAAATATGAGCATGGACGCAGGGCTTATTTTCACTATAAAATCTTTAAAAATCTTCTCATCCCGAACCATCAGTGAGATTTCAATGAAACTTGGCATGCATGATCCTCCTGAAATTTGGATTGACACCCTAATATGGACATGGCGGGGCAGTGCTTATATTTACTATAAAATCTTTAAAAATCTTCTCCTCCCAAACCATAGGCCCAATTTCAATGAAACTTAGCATCAGGGAGTTTTGGGTGACCCATTTCTTAATTTTTCGAGAAATTTGGATTGACCCCAAATATGAGCATGGCAGGTCGGCGCTTGTTTTCACTTTTAAATCTTTAATAATTTTCTCCAACAAACCATTGGACCAATTTCAAAGAAATTTAACATGAATAATCCTTGAGTGACCATCTTCTTTAGTTGTTCTCTAAATTTGAATGGCCCATCCAAATATAGGTGTTGCAGGGTGGGTCTTAATTTCACTTTAAAATCTTTTAACCCTTTACTGTTTAATCCCTGCTTTTTACGTGCCTGTGATTTTATGATTAAGAAAACTTTGTGTAAAAAGAAGAAATTGCTTCTGACAAGCAATTTCTTCTTTTTCCATACTATTTTCTACCCTACTGAATGGTTATTTTTCAAATTAAATCCCCTTTAAATTTTCGTCTGCAAAACCTTTGAATTTGGACAGGTCCAAAATTTCGTAAAACAGGAAAGGGTTAAAATCTTTTCCTTCCTGTGTGGCAGGTTGAGGCTAATTTTTTTATGAAATCCTTAAATCTATTTTTGTCCTTTTGTCCAAACAATTTGCTTTCTTTCAATAAAACTGGGCATGAATATTCTTTGAGTGACCCATTTCATTGATTATTCAAGAAATTTGGATTGATCCCCAGAAAAAGGGTGTGGCAGGGCGGGGTTTATTTTCGTTATAAAATCTTTAAATTAACCATTGCCAAATGTAAATGAAACATGGCATGAGTGTTTCTTTTGAATAATGGCTTTCCATATAAGGTTTAGCCTACACTAAAATCAGCTTTTTATTCTCCATCTTTTGGCCTTTTCACAAATTTCCTTGTAAACTTTCATATCTGACTGAGTTTCTCATTGATTGATTTAAAAGCCAGTAGAGCAATACAGGCCTTCTTTGGCTTCTTGTTTATCAGATGTGGAATTTTAAAGTCATGATCGATAAGAAACCTCAATATTTTTTTTATATCATTTACTTTGGTCTTACTAAATAAAAACTTTGTAAAATTGATTTAAAATCAGTGCAAATCATTATGATAATAATTTCTAGACAGTTCTGGTTTGAAGAAGAAAACAATGTTGCAAAGACTAAGATCAGGCTGCACATGAGTGCAAGTTGATCTTTGTCTATACCTCCTGCCAAAGCAGGAATATTCCGGATTCGACATGACAAGGGTTGAAAAAATTAAACGTTTATGTATTTTTAGATGCGTTTATGGTCTCAAGCCAGACAGATGGGTGCTTATGCAGCAAAATGTATGGCTGCCAAACATGGTGAAGATGATATACAGATGGACTTTTGTTTCGAAATGTTTGCTCATGTTACAAAATTCTTTAATTATAAGGTGAACTGCCATAGTTTGTTTACACATGTTTCATTAATTCCTAGCAAAATGATGATATTTAATTTGGCTTTATTGGTTATTCAATAAAGAATTTGAGCCTACCAAGCGCAATGACATTTTATTGGTGACAAAGAGACAAGGTAATCTGAAAGAAAATTGAGAAATAGATTTTTTTCTCACAAAAGCAAAAGTTTTGTACTTTAAAACATGTTTCCTTAAGAAATACTGTGTTGCTTGTTTAGATAGGATGAAATCATTTAAAAAGTTAACCTAAATATGTGTAAATAGAGAATATCTCTGATGGCTGATTGCTATAGAATACAAGGTGAGATTCGTGAAAAATTGAGGATCATTCTCCATTAATTACCAAATTAATCAGTTAATAAGAAGTTACTAGTAAACAGTTAAAAAAGGCTTTTCTGGTTATTTTTTAGTTCACCTGAGCATAGAATACTCAAGGTGAGCTATTGTGATCATTGAATGGTTGGCATGTGACATCTAGTTTACTCTCTAGAGGTCACAAACATACCCCAATTATCATGAAACTTATTTAGAATGTTTGTCAGGTCATACGGATGTACCTATTTTGTGAATATGGGAAGATTCCATTCAATTTAATGGGAAATAGGGCCTAAATAAGGATTTCCATGTTAACATTCTAGAGGCCATAAATATGTCCCAATTTTCATGAAACTTGGTCAGAATGTTTAAATTTGAAGGACTCATTTGAAATCATGGAAAAAGGGGCCTTAATGACAAACCCAACTATTTTGGTTCAATCTTCATTAAACACTGTCAGAATGAATGTCTAGTGACAGTTCCATGTAGCTATTATTATGCTCCGCTTCGAAGAAGAGGTGGTATATTGCTTTGCACTTGTCTGTCTGTAGACCGGAGCATATCTAATAAAGTATGCAAGTTAGAATCATGAAACTTCACAGGTCGATAGATGTCATTGAGGAAAAGTGCAATGCCAAAGAATCACAACTCTTCTCATCATAGTTTGTGAGTTATTGCTCTTGTTGATTGAAAAAGAATAGGCTATTGACCTGCTTTTATTGGGGGTATAAATGTTTAACAGACAACTCTTGTTAGATCATTATAAGACTACAATTATGTCTCTTACTGTAATTTAGGTCTTTAATGGCCATTAAATTATTTTTATAGCCATTTCAATTTTCTAAGGGAGGAGTTAAAGAAACTAAGGTGAGCGATAAAGGACCATCATGGTACTCTTGTTGTGTTTTAGGTTACAAGTTTACTGAATTTTCTATGCTACATAAAAAGTACCCCAAGTCAATAAAATTCTTGAATTCATTGACCCTGAATATTCTGAAAAGAAAGCCCTTCATGCATTATGATATCATTTTCATGGTTACAAAATGGTGTTTATATGTGCTCTGCCCTTCATGCATTATGATATCATTTTCATGGTTTCAAAAAGGTGTTTATATGTGCTCTGCACTGAGCTCATTTATATAGCTATTACACTGGTGCAATGACACCCTGTTACGTATATAGATATTTCAACAGGTTTTATATCTATGCTGTGACTTAGGTTGAATCATAAATTATATGAGCCTGTGTGTCACATTTCTAATAAATTCAAATGTGCGCATGGCAAAGCTCCTGGCCAGCTTTTGCAGCAGCACAGGCTAACCAGAATCTTTACTTTGCGTTATATAGATAGATTAGGGCTAAATGCATCTTCATGTGGTCAGCATATAAAATTATTGCATTATGTCGTCATCACTACTCAATGTTTGTACCTCTCGCACATGTGAAATTGTTGGAAATGTCACGCACAGGCTCATATTTGATTTCAGGTGATTCTTTTAGGAAAGTTCAATGCTCAAGGCCTGGATGGTGATCACGAGTTATTGTTACGAGTAACTAAAGGTAAGTCACTTTTCCATTTATATGATTTACCTGCTGTAAATCTGTTTTTATTAGTGAGGATTTTTTTATACGCCGCAGGAGGCGGACGTATATTGGCATTATCTTGTCCGTCCGTCCATCTGTCCATCCGTCCGTACGTCAGTCCACTTTTCTTGTCAATGCAACTCCTCCTAAACTACTGGCTGGATCTTCTTGAAACTTGGTCAATGTGATCACCTCAATTGGTAGATGTGCATGAAGGAAGGATTTTACGGTTCGTTGATTTTTGCCTGAGTTATGCCCCTTGATAACTTAGTCTCTGGGTCCACTTTTCTTGTCAACGCAACTCCTAAGTTTCTGGCTGGATCTTCTTGAAACTTGGTCAATGTAATCACCTCAATTGGTAGATGTGCATGAAGGAAGGATTTTACGGTTCGTTGATTTTTGCCTGAGTTATACCCCTTGATAACTCAGTATCTGGGTCCACTTTTCTTGTCAACGCAACTCCTCCTAAGTTTCTGGCTGGATCTTTTTGAAACTTGGTCAATGTGATCACCTCAATTGGTAGATGTGCATGAAGGAAGGATTATACGGTTCAATGATTTTTGCCTGAGTTATGCCCCTTGATAACTTAGTCTCTGGGTCCACTTTTCTTGTCAACGCAACTCCTCCTAAGTTTCTGGCTGGATCTCCTTGAAACTTGGTCAATGTTATCACCTCAATTGGTAGATGTGCATGAAGGAATGATTTTATTGTTTCTTGAGTTATGCCCCTTAAAAACTTAGTCTTTGGGGCTTATTGCCTCAGTTATGCCCCCTTAAAGTTTAGTCTCTGGGGCTTATTGAAATTGCAGCCTTGTGAATGCAACTCTTCCTAAGTTTCTGGCTGGATCTAAATGAAACTTGGTGGATGTTATAACCGAAATTGGTAGATGAGCATGAAGTAAGGATTTTATGGTTCATTAATTTTACCCTAAATTATGCCCCCTTAAAACTTAGTATCTAGGGCTTATTGAAATTGCAGCCTTTTGAACACAACTCCTCCTTACTTTTTGTCTTTATTTAAATGAAACTTGGTCAATGTCATCAACATAATTTGTAGATGTACATGGATCAAGGATTTTATGGCTCATTTATTTCCCTGAATTATGCCCCCTTAAAACTTAGTGCCTGGGGCTTATTGAAATTGCAGCCTTGTCTTGATTTAAATGAAACTTGGTCATTTTCAATTTGGTTCTGTCAAAATAAATAGTGTCTACAATTATTTTCGTGAAACAGCAGCAAAGTGGCGGCGTATTTTGTGACGATGGCACTCTTGTTTTCACTAGTATTCGCAACTAATTGCAACAAAGAACCAACAATTCAACATTCCAGGGCTAAGACGTCATAAGTGCCTGTACAGGCAGTTACTTCCTTTATGTACTGGGAGGTGATTGTATTAAACTCACGCTTAAATATAAATTTGCCATTACAGCTGCACGACCAAAAGGTGCAAAAACAAACCAATGCAAAACTAACACGATTTACTGTAATTTGGTTTTATTCATACTTTAATAAGAAATAAGATTTAGATTGACCTAGGTTGAAAGAAGAAATATTTTCTTTTATGAATGAAGGAGAATTTTCTCAATTTTATTTAGATCACCATAGTATGAAGGGCTCAAGTTTAGCTTTTGGGCTGTATGATGTCTGTTGTCCATACAGTGTGTCAAGTGTCAGTGTGTCATCAACACTTACCTTGTGGACTCTTAACCCTTTCCTGTTTTACAAAATTTTGGACCTGTCCAAATTCAAAGGTTTTGCAGACAAAAATTTAAAGTTGATTTTATTTGAAAAATAACCATCCAATAGGGTAGAAAATCGTGTGGAAAAAGAAGAAATTGCTTGTCAGAAGCAATTTCTTCTTTTTTTCACAATGTTTTCTCAATCATAAAATCACAGACACGTAAAAAGCAGGGATTAAACAGCTAAGGGTAAAGAAGCCACATTTTAAGCCTAATTAACCTGAAAATTGGTCAGAATTATTTAAATGATAATATCTCGGACTACTTTGAAATTGGATCAAGCGGGGTAAAAACTAGGTCATGTGGTCAAATCTTAGAAAACATTGTGGACTCTCTAGAAGCCACTTTTTCAGTCCAATCAACCTGAAAATTGGTCAGAATGATTATAAAGACTATAAGTTCTTGCTCTTTTTTCACCCTTACAAAACCAGGTTTGACGGCCAGAATTTCATGGTCAAGGGATCAATGACTCCCAAATTCAAAAAGCTAGCTCAAACTGCGATTCCATTACCTAGTAGACATATGCAAGATGTAAAGCTTTATAAGAATTTGTCTGATAACTTTCACAGTTTGTATAAATTTTGCATTTAAGAAATAGAATAAATGTGATAATTAAAGCTCAATCTTTCTCTGCAAAAAAAAAATAATAAAAATGAATAAATCATACTGTATTTATTTGCCTCCACAGGTGTAGAGTACATCAAGGCTGTCCTTCATGATGGGAGATTACAGGGAGCCATTTTGATTGGTGAAACAGATTTGGAAGAAACTTTTGAAAATCTTATTCTAAACCAGACTGATCTAACTCCATTTAAAGATGATTTATTGGACCCTAATATTGATATCGAGGATTTCTTTGATTGATGCATCATTTCTGATATCCATCTATGGAAGCACAATCAAAGATATGGCAAGCTGTTAAACAACAGAAAGTAAGGCTTGACCAGCACTCTTCCCACTAGCTGGTGATACTGTCTTGCCCTACAGAGATGATCCCTCCTCGCTAACCCAGTCAAACGGATTTTGATTGCTCAGCTGTGAATGACGTGATTTCTGTGATAACCCTTTATCATGCAACAAAGCCTGTATTGACCTGATAAGGCCTATCTGATAACATGACATGTTATCAGTTAGTCTATTTTTAAAAACAATTTGCATAAACTTTCACATGAATTTCTTTGATTTTTAGCTCCACTGGCTGAAGGCCAGCAGGCTATTGTCATGGCCAGGTGTCCGTCGTGCGTCCGTCCGTGCGTCCGTGCATTAACCTTTCTTTAAACTTCTTCTCCTCCTAAACCAATGAGTGGATTTTGACAAAACTTGGCCAGAATGTTGCTGGGGTGACCCTCTTTTAAAGTTGTTCAAGAAATTTGGATTGACCCCCAAATATGGGCGTGGCAGGGCGGGGCTTATTTTGACCCCAAAATCACTGAACTTCATCCTCTCCTGAACCATGTGGCTGATTTCAATGAAACTTTACCAGAATGTTCCTTGGGTGACCCTCTTCTAAAGTTGTTCAAGAAATTTGAATTATCCCCCAAATATGGGCGTGGCAGGACAGGACTTATTTTGACCCCGAAATCTTTGAAGGACATCTCCCCCAGACTTATGTGGCAAACTTTAATGAAACTTTACCAGAATATTCCTTGGGTGACCCTCTTCTAAAGTTGTTCAAGAAATTTGGATTGACCCCCAAATATGGGCGTGGCAGGGCAGGGCTTATTTTGACCCCAAAATCTTTGAACAACATTTTTTTCTGAACCATTGGACCAATTTCAATGAAACTTTACCAGAATGTTTCTTGGGTGATCCTCTTCTAAAGTTGTTCAAGAAATTTGGATTGACCCCCAAATATGGGCGTGGCAGGGCGGGGCTTATTTTGACCCCAAAATCACTGAACTTCATCCTCTCCTGAACCATGTGGCTGATTTCAATGAAACTTTACCAGAATGTTTCTTGGGTGACCCTCTTCTAAAGTTGTTCAAGAAATTTGAATTATCCCCCAAATATGGGCGTGGCAGGACAGGGCTTATTTTGACCCTGAAATCTTTGAAGGACATCTCCCCCAGACTTATGTGGTGAATTTTAATGAAACTTTACCAGAATATTCCTTGGGTGACCCTCTTCTAAAGTTGTTCAAAAAATTTGGATAGACCCCCAAATATGGGCGTGGCAGGGCGGGGCTTATTTTGACCCCAAAATCTTTGAACAACATTTTTTTCTGAACCATTGGACCAATTTCAATGAAACTTTACCAGAATGTTTCTTGGGTGATCCTCTTCTAAAGTTGTTCAAGAAATTTGGATTGACCCCCAAATATGGGCGTGGCAGGGCGGGGCTTATTTTGACCCCAAAATCACTGAACTTCATCCTCTCCTGAACCATGTGGCTGATGAAACTTTACCAGAATGTTCCTTGGGTGACCCTCTTCTAAAGTTGTTCAAGAAATTTGGATTGACCCCCAAATATGGGCGTGGCAGGGCGGGGCTTATTTTGACCCCAAAATCTTTGAACAACATTTTTTTCTGAACCATTGGGCCAATTTCAATGAAACTTTACCAGAATGTTTCTTGGGTGATCCTCTTCTAAAGTTGTTCAAGAAATTTGGATTGACCCCCAAATATGGGCGTGGCAGGGCGGGGCTTATTTTGACCCCAAAATCACTGAACTTCATCCTCTCCTGAACCATGTGGCTGATTTCAATGAAACTTTACCAGAATGTTCCTTGGGTGACCCTCTTCTAAAGTTGTTCAAAAAATTTGGATTGACCCACAAATATGGGCGTGGCAGGGTGGGGCTTTTTTTTACCCTGAAATTTTTTAATGACATCTCCTCCTGAACCATGGGGCTGATTTCAATGAAACTTTACCAGAATGTTCCTTGGGTGACCCTCTTCTAAAGTTGTTCAAGAAATTTAGATTGGATGAGATCCACTGGATCAATAAGATTTAGGTGAGCGGTTTAGGGCCATTCTGGTCCTCTTGTTTCAAAGTGATATCTATATAGTTTTCTTCCTTGTAATTTTACATATTAGTTAAATAAGTTCATTCCTTCATAAGGCAGTTTCAACTTAGAAAAAGTCTGAATTCCTTCTGAATGCTGTTCACTTTCATTTCCTTTTATTTTCAATATCTCTCTTTCAAATCTTGAGATTTTTAAGCCAGTGGAGCGATACAGGCCCTCTTGGGCCTCTTGTTAAGGGTTTACTATGATTAGGTGGTGAAAAATGATTGCATGATAAATAGAATAACATGTAAGTGTCTTAAAATATCAATCTTATCAGGTCTTGGCTGTGAGAAATTATCATGACTCAGCAGGCCTCGTCATAAATTCTCCAAACCTCGACCAGATAACATTGTTATTTTTAGACACTAACATGTTATTCTCTATTCCCAGTGTATAGAATGTGAGACATGACTTAATTGAAAGAGGCTACAGATAACAGTGATAACATGGGAGAAATTCGAAAAGAAAAAAATACTTCAGAGAAAATGTTGTTGAAAAAAGGAGAAATTGCTTGTAACAAGCAATTTCTTTGTTTTTCATAATATTTTCTAAAGTCTAAAATCACAGATTGCAGAATGATGTTATCTCATATAACTAAACAGTTAAGGTTTAAACCGAAATAGATAAAGGAAAGGACTTTTTAATGACATTACTTATGGGTTTGTGTGGAAAATTAATGTTACATTTCTTACAGGGGGGTGTGCTTATGTCTGCTTTTCTTCTATCAAATCAAACTTAATACCAATCTTTTTAAATGAAGTATTAAATGAAATAACAAGTGTGACTTATACAGACCTGCATGTACCTCTTCATGAATTTGTTTGACTACTAGATGAAATTACACTTTGTTTATTGTGACTTCAATTTCTAATGGCTAATGCCATCATTGATACTAAATCAAATGGATGTTCTTAATGGCTTGGCTTGGCACTTACCAATTATAATTTACCCTCATCATGCTAAAGGAAAAAAACTTGGCAAAATTATGTTAATTAACTCTTGCCATGCTGAACCCGGAATATTACTGCTTTGGCAGGAGCTATAGACCAACATCAGTCTCCACATATGTGCAGTCTGACGTTAGTCTACACAACCTGTTCCTCACTTTCAAACCCAAATTGTCGATAGATTTAGTTTTTTCACATAAAAATTGACCTACAGTTGATATTTTCTGTCCTTTTATGCCCCTGTATCGAGAGATCGGGGGCATATTGTTTACTCATGTCCGTCTGTCTGTCTGTCTGTCCGTCTGTCTGTCTGTCCGTCTGTCTGTCCGCCCGTCCGTCTGTCCGAAAACTTAACCCGAAAACTTAACCTTGCCAATATCTTCAAGCATATTCAAGATACAAAGCTAATATTTGGCATGATGATAGATCTCAATGATCCGCATCCGCTGGTACCAAAGTCAAGGTCATGTGACAAGGTCAAGGTCATCTGTCAAGGTCAAACTTTGAAAAATCTTAACCCGAAAACTTAACCTTGCCAATATCTTCAAGCCTATTCAAGATACAAAGCTAATATTTGGCACGATGATAGATCTCAATGATCCGCATCCACTGGTACCAAAGTCAATGTCATGTGACAAGGTCAAGGTCATCTGTCAAGGTTAAACTTTGAAAAAAATGCCGTTCCGGGGGCATTCGTGTTTCATAAACACATCTTTTTGCCCTTTGATTTTGATGAAAATTTAAGCCAAAATTTTATCCAGCATGACAAGGGTTAAAATCGAAGTGCTAAATGCACTTAATTCACTAATTGACTGCCTCGATGGCTCAGTGGTTAGTGCCTTGGTCTCCTGATCTGAAGGGTAGGAGTTTCATGTCCTGGTGATAGCGAGGTGTTTCCTTGGGCAAGAAACTCATAAGTCTCTGCCTCAGTCCACCCAGCTGTAAATGGGTAGCAGTAGATCAAAATCCTTAAAAAATGATTCCACTGCCTCTCCAATTTCTCATGCACAAACATCTCTTGTTTATTTATTTATCCTGTGTGATATATTTCAAACAATTTTATGTGTGCATCGTTGACAGACACAGAGAAGGTTTGAAATCACACAGTACATTTAGAGTATTCGTGAACTAAAACCATATGTCCATAGCCAAGTATTGAACATATAGTGAAGACTCTAATCCGTCAGATTTATTAGATGCAAAGGTTGATCTGAGGCTTAATGTGCTCAAATGACTAACTGTTTGAAATGTCATCTTATAGCCCAGTTTATTTATAAAAGCAAGACACATGGACATACTTGGTTATTTAGTTATTTTACTACAATAAATTAGTCTCATTGCATCACAAACCATAGACTAGTATGAAACATTTCAAGGACAATAGTAGATGATCCGTTGACACAATACCTCATCAGATATGAATTGTACGGAATGCTTGCAACAGAAAGGGTGATCATATGTGAAGTTCTTTAGATGGACGCCATCCAGATACACCTGCAAAAAAGAGGATGCTGTCATTTTACCTGTAGGCGAAGATGTTCATCTATAACAACTTGAAGTTTTGTTTCCTATCAAAAATATAGCACCCTGCTTTATGTTTTCACATTTGTTAAATTGTAAACATTTTAATTTGTGATAAATCTTATCAAGTGTAAATGAGGAAAGTAGCCAAGGCGGGCTGTGATGTTGTGCCTAAGGAGGGCACAATTACCATTACATACAATACCCATAGGTGTTACAAAGATAAAAACATCTACCATATTTCCTCCAATAATAGTGCCCTCCCTAACAGAAGCACCCCTACATTTTTTACTTAATAAACCAACTTCAAACGCCTAAATTATTGGAACTTTTTGACACTTTTCTAATTTGAGATGGAGTTCATCTAAACAATCATATAAATGATCTTTAAAATCAGAAACTGCATTCTAAATAAAAGCTCCCTGACCTTGATGTTTAAAGCTCCTGAGAGCATTTTTTTAGGAGAAATACGATACAGAAAAAGGTTATTGGATAATCGTTAAATTATAACTAAGTAAAATGTTGGATCATCATTCATGTCACAATTCAAATGATCAAAATTCTCAGGGATCGTTCTCTGGTTTTAGAAAGAATGCATTTCGTACATTTTATGCCTTCTTCATGTCAATATATATTCTCTCATTGTCCCCTTTCGTGTGTGTCCTGTACTTTGCATATCAAATCCAAGTTGCCTAACTTTAAGGTGTTACAAAATTATTGATCCTGATCTAGCTGCAAGTGGTATAGTTAAGCTCTTTTGAATTTTTAGCTCACCTGAGCACATCAAACTCGTGAGCTTTTATGAAACTTGGTTGTCCATCCGTCAGAGTAGTGTTGTTCTTCTGGCGTGAACAGTTTAGTGTTACCATTAGTGTTCTAAATTATGACCTGATCTTTATTTTGATTGTCTCAAACAAGCTCAGAACATTTGGCTGGAATTAAGGAATAAGCCTGTTGCTTTTGGTGGCATTTTGGCATACATGGGAAATATATGAGCCTGTAAAATTTCGATTAAATCTGATAAATAATTGAGAGATCTGAAATGTGTGAATGAAATAGGCTTAGGTTTAGGCATTTAAGAAGTTCCTACGCGATTTTAATTGCACTAGCTGACAAAGGTCAAAGCTATCGATACTTTAACCACGTGTAGGATTTTGAAATGAAATCTCAGGTTGGCCTCTCTTGGACTCGTCCCCTGCTCAAAATTTTCAAGAATGGTCCGTCTTTCTTGGTGCTTTTTAAGCAGTTTTCAGCAATAACTTACGCTCCAATGGGTTTCAAACACAAAGACAGTTGCTCTGTAGACAGTGTTTAGTTTGGTTACGCGGTTTGGTACAGTGATCTGTTCTGTCAAGTTGCCCATATACTTGCTCCTGAAGACGATGTTATTGTTCGAAGGATTAAAATTGAGTCGTATAAAAGAATCAGCTGCTGTTGAATTGGTTGTTTTTATCTTAAACCTGAAAAAGCGTAAGTAGTAATGTATTTGTTTTAATTTTAGATTCTTTCAACTTGTGTGTATTTAAGCTCACCTGAACACAGCATGCTAAAGAGGAGCTTTCACGATCACCCAGAGCCATACTTACCATACAGGTAATGACCGTTCGAAAAAAATCAGAGCAGTAACATTGTAACTGCTACAAATTTATTAAACAGTTCACCTATTGTACGTTTCAACTCCTTTACTCAACCGAAAATCTTATTATAAACACTAAAAATATTAACTGGTAAATACTAAAAGCGAAAATCACATCAAATTTTGTATTAGCCTCTTCTTTATTTGTCTCCAAAGTAAATAAGATAAAATAAAATTGTAGATTCTGACTGAAAAGGCGGTTTATTCGGTGTTTGAAAACACATAGTTCGGCTTGAACACATTGCTCAGCGGATAAGGGTAAAAATATAATGTGTCCAACTGATGGGATGTCTGGAAAACAGTATATTTAACTCGGGCTTTACAGCCCGATTTAAAAACATCTTCTCTCGAACCATTGGATCAATTTCAATGAAATTTAACCCTTAAAATTTCCAATATCATCTCAGTAACCAATGTGCAGATTTCACCCAAACTGTGCAAAAAAATACCTTAGGTGACCATTTTCTAAATGGCTCGTGAAATATTGAGAGACCTCGAAATTTGGGCATGGCAGAGTTAGGCATAATTTGACCCTTAAATCTTCAAACATCTTCTCATCAGTATCTATTGGGTGGATTTCAATTGCAAAACTTTGCAGAAATATTACTTTTGTGACCTTTTTAGCTCACCTTTTAGCTCAAGGTGAGCTTTTGTGATCATTGAATGTACGTCGTGTGTCGTCCGTTGTCAACAATCGTAGTGTTTACACTCTAGAGGCCACAAATATGGTCCAATCTTCATGAAACTTGGTCAGAATGTTGGTCAGGTCACAAGGATGAACCCTATTGAAAATGGAAAGGATCCATGTCATATCACGGGAAAAGGGGCCTTAAAGACAATTTTCTTGTTTACACTCTAGAGGCCACAAATATAGCCCAATCTTCATGAAACTTGGTCAGAATGTTGGTCAGGTCACAAGGATGAACCCTATTGAAAATGGAAAGGTATCACGGGAAAAGGGGCCTTAATGACAATTTTCTTGTTTACACTCTAGAGGCCTCAAATATGGTCCTATCTTCATGAAACTTGGTCAGAATGATGGCCAGGTCACAAGGATAAACCCTATTGAAATTGGGAAAGATCCACCATATCACAGGAAAAGGGGCCTTATTGACAATGTTCTTGTTTACACTCTAGAGGCCACAAATATGGCCCAATCTTCATGAAACTTAGTCAGAATGATGGCCAGGTCACAAGGATGAACCCTCTTGAAAGTAGGAAGGATCCAAACCATATCAAGGGAAAAGGGGCCTTAATGACATTTTTTTTGTTTACACCCTAAACGTCACAAACATGATTCAATCTTCATGAAACTTGGTCAGAATGTTGGTAAGATCACAAGGATGAACCCTATTGAAAATGGGAAGGATCCATGCCATATCATAGGAAAAGGGGCTATAATGACATTTTTGCTCTTATCACTCTAGAGGCCTCAAATATGGTCCTATCTTCATGAAACTTGGTCAGAATCTTTGTCACGTTACAAGGATAAACCCTATTGAAAATGGGAAAGATCCATGTCATATCATGGGAAAAGGGACCCTAGTGAAATTGTCTTGTTTACAGCCTTAGAGGCCTCAAATCATAAAAGTACAACTTGAAAATTTGATGTATTTAATGAGACAAAGAGACAAAGGTGAGCGATATAGGACCATCATGGTCCTCTTGTTTATAAATTGTTCTCGAAATTTTGACCCCCAAATAAAGGTGTGGCAGGTTGGGGTTATTTTATTACCTATTTGAAAAGTTATTCGTGAAATATTGTTTGGCCCCCAAATATTGGTTCCACTTGACCAATAAGGTTCAGATTGGTGGTGAAGGGTCATCCTGGTCCTCTTGTTTAACTTGTGACCAATGATTAAATGAAACCTCTAAAAATAATACAGAAAAAATGTTACGTGTTTGATAGAAATATATTTTCAAGCAAATGATATTCTAAACATGCAACATTGAAACTCCAAAAGTATTTAAAAACGCTCTAAATTTGTTCAAAACGTTCAAAATATCATTCAAATATAACAATTCACTGTGCAATTTATTGGCTGGATTGGAAATTTATGTGTTGGATTCGTCAGTGAATAACAGAAAAGTACAAAGTATGTTTAATAAGAATTTGACGAAATTATCGATATTTTTTACCCCGTTTAATTTCAATCGAAATTTGCTCATTATACGCATTCAATTTTATTCTGAAATCATCAAACTTGCATGATTTAATTAACTCTAGCTATGACCATGAAACTTCAAGAATCATTTTGAGTATTGATCCTTGTCAGTCTGCACTGTTTGGCCAGTGTCTGTACAGTAAAGAACATCGTGAAATTTACTAGATGAATGATTTTGGAATGAGAGTGTTGAGTGAGTTTTAAGTAAAATTAAAGGGAGATAATCCAATATCGCTAATTGTATTTTAGCTGAACAAATTAAGCGATATTTATTACCTCCTTTTAATATAATATGCATTCAGGTTCTACAATTACTTTTCTCTGTTTACAAGAACTCATCATATGCTTACAGAACTCAATTAAGTTGTTGAAATCGTGGATTTTTCTAGCGATTTTTATTTTGAATGTAGTTCTTACTATTTCAGTGAATTTGGAGCCTTTTTTAAATGGTTTGAATGAGTGATTTCAATGAATGAATGGAGCACTGAGTGAGTGATTTAGAATGAATATACATTCAGAGTCCCTGGTCACACATGAATTAAAACGCCCTAAGGTTGAACTCATACGACAATCTTAAATTTTGTCGTAAATCTAAGAAATTACTCAGCTACTTTTTCAACAAAACGTGTTTTACCATGTGAGCTGTATATTAGGAGTCTTGAATATCACATCAAAATGACATCCGACATCAAAGTTTGTGGGAAACCGAGAAATAGCGTTGACGTTCTGAAAAGAAAAATAATGAATAGTAACTCTTACTTCAGCGAAAACTTCATTTAGTGACCGCAGTCATGATTCGACTATAAACAAAAAAAAAAACTTTCTTCCATTGCTAGATGACAATTTTTGTATTTTCCTCAGGAGACCCTTGATCAGATTCCTTCAAAAAAAATTTTTTCGATGGAAAATCAAGATATATGTATATTTTTCCAGAAACAAATTTTATAATAGATTTCAATAAAAAATCTTGCAGATTATTTATCCTCGTGTGACCCTTTATCAAAAACAGAGAATTATTTTGCTCAGATGAAATATGACTGAATGGCCATAGGGGTTCTATATTATTCAAATTTATTGCAATTTTTTGTCCACAGAGGTCTTTTTTATAATCATATATGTGAAAAGTCTTACGTAGGGCAATATAAATTGTCCCTGTTATGGCGCAACTAATTTCACCAGATGGTAAACGTTTGATTTCAATCCATTTCTCATGAAAGCTGCCTTCAGAGCGCAGTTGATAGCACATCGGTCTATCAATCAAGAGGTCACTGGTTCAATCCTCGACGGCGTACTCATCCTTTCCAAATATTAGTCTTCCATCAATGGGTTGATAATCATAGACCTATGTGGGACAGCAGCTGGAGGCTAGGAAAGGATGTAATGGTGTTATTGGTGTGAGAAATACCGGTAGTCCATTGTTAGATGCTCCAGCTTCCGCGATAAAACTGAAAGATTATTGAAAGCAGTGTTAAACCCTATTCGAAACAAGCAAACAGACCATTTCTCATAAATGTTCTCAGGATGAATTTCTAATATCACTGAATAATATTGTGCATGTGATTTTTTTTCTCTTGTTTAAGGCTATCAAAAAAGCATTATTAGGAGATTCAGATGCATCTAGTATCAATTTGTTAAACCAAGTGCAAAAAATATACTCATTCCACTGACATCATACAAAAATGCACTGATGTACTCAAAAACACAATTTATTTGACGTGAAGACACTTTCTGCCACTTTAACCCTGACCTTAGCATATTGGCTATCTAAATTGCTTTTTAGCTCTACTGACCGAAGGTCAGGTGAGCAATAATTTGCAATACTGGTTTACCCGTCTGGCATCCGTCCAGTATTTCTTTTCTGTCTGTCTGTCTGTCCGTTAACTTTTGCTTGTAAACGCTCTAGAGTCCGTAGTTTTTATCAGATTGTCTTCAAACTTGGTCAGAATGATTGGACCATCGCAAGGATTGTTCCTTTTGAAAATGGGTCAGATCCTTTAAGTCTCATGGGAATAGGAGCCTTATTAAAATCTATTAGGAAAATCCACGTAATTGCTCCTAAGTCCACAATTTTCATCCAATTGCCTTCAAACTTTCTCAGAATGATTGTACCTTTATAATGCTGCTTCCTTTCCATAATTTGCCTTATCTGGCAAGCATCACAGGAAAATGTACCTCATGAAAATAATTGTACTATCACAAGGATGGTTCCTTTCGAAAATAGACCCGCACAGTCAAACATCTCGGAAAACGAGGCAAATGAAAATAATTGAAAAAAATTAATTACCTTTATAATGATGCTTCCTTTCCATAATGGCCTTATCTGGCAAGCATCACAGGAAAAAAGGCCAAATGAAAATGATTGTTCTATCACAAGGATAGTTCCTTTCAAAAATTATTATAGACCCGATCAGTCAAGTGTCTAAGGAAAACGGGCAAAAGAAAATTATTGAAAAATATAATAAGAAAATCCTCGTTAGCACTCTTAAGTCCACTGATCAGAACTTTTGTTGATCTACATACTATTTGTTGGTTTTTGATGCATAATGGCCTAGACAACATAATTTGATTTGTCAAGACAACATAACCCAATTTTTAATTGCAGTCGCGACCATTCTGCATCAGTCTGCATCAGTCTTTTTGCATATACTTGCATGGAGTAACTGTCAGTTTTCAATATTTACAGGTTTTACTTTGGTCCATCCCCGGAGACCTGCATCTACACCCTGATTCATACAGGGTGCAGCTACGAGGTTTTAGGGGATGAACTGGCAAGTGAATATACAAGTAATTGTATACATTCATGAATAATCACAAAAAAGTTGTGTTCGAAGTCTCCGAAGTCTCAAAAACACCATATTTACAGCTGTGGTTACGAGGTTTCATGTATGACTATACCAGTGACTATAAGCATTTGTGGCTATTTTTAGCTCACTTGAGCACATCGTGCTCAAGGTGAGTTAGTGATCATTTTGCGTCAACAATTTAAGTGTATACACTCTAGAGGCCACAAATATGATCCAATCTTCATGGAACATGTTCAGAGTGTTGGTCAGGTCACAAGGATGAACCCTTTTGCAAATGGGAAGGATCAATGGCATATCATGGGAAAAGGGGCCTTATTGACAATTTTCTTGTTTACACTCTAGAGGCCAGAAACATGGCCCAATCTTCATGAATTGGTCAGAATGTTGGTAATGTCACAAGGATGAATGCTATTTAAACTGGGAAGGATTTGTGCAATGTCACAGGAAAAGGGGCCTTGATGACAATTTTCTTGTTGACACTTTAAGAGGCCACAAATATGGCCCAATCTTCATGAAACTTGGTCAGAATGTTGGTAAGGTTACAAGGATGAACCCTATTGAAAATGGGAAGGATCAATGGCATATCATGGGAAAAGGGGCCTTATTGACAATTTTCTTTTTCACACTCTATAGAGGCCATAAATATGGTCAAATCTTTTTGAAACTTGGCCAGGATGTTGGTTAGGTCACATGGAGGAATCCTATTGAAAAAGAATCCATGCCATATCACGGGAAATGGGGTCTTAAAGATTTTTTTCTTGTTATAACACCAGAGGCCACTATTTTGGCCCAAACTTCATTAAACTTGGCTTTATGTAGAAATTATCTTCTTTATAACACCTGCCTATTTAATTGATGTGATGTCCCAGGGGTCAAAGAGACTTGTGTGAGCAATCTAGGACCATCATGGTCCTCTTGTAGTTATATGCAGCGACATGATAAAAATTGCCTCAATGTTTATTCTTTGTTAACACAACTCTTTCATTTATACACAGATTTTCATTGAAAATTAACAGAATATTTCTCCTCATGTGACCATTGCCACATTTATTTTGCCATTTTGGTGATATGCCGCATCACAGAAAAAGGGGTCTTAATGTTAAATTCCTTGTTACCACATCTCTTCTGTTTGTAGATACATTTGTATAAAACTCTTATAGAATGCCCCTTATCAAGTGACCATGTGCATTTCATTGTGGCTCGGTGATAATATGCAGTGTCATGGGAAAAGGGCCTTAATATGTCATATTTATTATTTGTTGATTGCACAACTTCTTCATTTATGCAAGGATTGTCATGAAACTTGAACAAAAAATGTTTCTCATGTGACTATGGCCACAACTTTGCCCGGGCATTTTGGCGTCTTGGGAAAAGGGGTAAATTTTCTTATCAACATAACTCCTTCATTTATGGATTTATTTTTTTCTGGTTATATCTTGAATAGCACTTTGAAAACATAGGCTTTTCAAAGAGTCTGTAGAATGGTGTCAGAGCCTCATGGGCCACTTATTAGCTCACCTGAGCACGAAGTGCTCAAGGTGAGCTATTGGGATCGTAGAATGTCCGTCGTCAGTCGTGCGTCGTCCGTCGTCCTTCGTGCGTCGTCCGTCGTGCGTCGTCCACAATTTCTTTAAACATCTTCTCCTCCTAAACGAGAGGGCCAATCTTGATGAAACTTGGCAGGGATGTTCCTTGGGTCAAGCTCTACCAAAGTTGTTCAAATAAATGAAATCCACCCTTAACTTTCCCTTTACCCTTAACAAAAAGGGTGAAAATATGAAAATCTTTAAAAATCTTCTTCTCTCAAACCAGAAGGCAGACAACTTTCATATTTGGTATGTAGCATCATCTAGTGGACCTCTACTTAGTTTGTTCATATCAAGACCCTGTGGTCATATTTGGGCTTTGCCCGGGCGCAACCCTTTTTACATAGAATCAAAGAGCGAAAATCTTTAAAAATCTTCTTCTCTGTAACCAGTTGGCAGACAGCTTTAATATTTGGTGTGTAGCATCACCTAGAGGGCCTCTACCAAGTTTGTTCATATCAAGACCCTTGGGTCATATTTGGGCTTTGCACAGGTGCATCCCTTTATCTCTTATGAGCATGAAGGGTAAAAAAATGAAAATCTTCAAAAATCTTCTTCTATGAAACCAGAAGGCAGACAGCTTTCATATTTGGTATGTAGCATCATCTAGTGGACCTCTACCAAGTTTGTTCATATCAAGACCCGGGGATCATATTTGGGCCCCACCCGGGCGCAACCCTTTTTACATAGAATCAAAGAGAGAAAATCTTTTAAAATCTTCTTTAATTGAAATCAGAGGGTACACTGCTTTCATTTTTGGTATGTAGCATCATCTTGTGGGCCCTTACCAAGTTTGTTCATATCAAGACCCTTGGGTATTATTTGGGCTCCACCCGGGCGCATCCCTTTCAGCTCATCTGAAACCTTAAAAAATCTTCTTCTCTGATACCAGAAGGCAGACAGCTTTCATATTTAGAATGTAGCATCATCTTATGGACCTTTTCCAAGTTTGTTCATATCAAGACCCTGGGGTCATTTTTGGGGTCCACCCCGGTGCATCCCTTTTCACATAGAATCAAAGAGCAAAAAGGCATTTCTGTCTTGCTCTTTGCTGAAAAAGTTCCATGGTATTGATCTTAGGCAGAAAGAAGATAATTGCCTATCTAATTAATGTGATGTTCCAGGGGTCATAGAGACTCAGGTGAGCGATCTAGGACCATCTTGGTCCTCTTGTTTTATATTTCTAGGGCCATTCTGTAAAATAGAGTAGAACCCTTTCCCTTTCCCCCTTCATCCAAAGAATAAAACCTTTTTCACAGAAATTCCCTACACTAATTAGTCTTTACTCTAAAGATTGACCTCAATATAGGGCCTACCATTCATTTTTCAATGTTCAAGATTATGTTCATGCTAAATAGCGAATAAACCAAACAATCCATCTCGCAACTTTCAGACCCTCCAGGACTTTGATTCCGTCGATCTTTTCGAAAGTTTTGTTGAGACCAGCATTAACTTCCACTGGCTCAATCAAACAAATGAACATTTAGTGGAGTTGTTCTTTAACCCCGATCTTGTTTTTTTGTTGTTGTTGTTGTTTTTTTATCTCAAGATAATAAATAATACACATGTTCACGGACTTTATTTCCCATATGCTTAGTTCAATGTTGGCATTAGAAGTTCAATTTCGAGGCCACATCCAAACACTTTTGCAGGTACCTATACATTTATAGGCACTTACAATATGTCATGTGCTTACATCTCGATTTGAGATAACTGTCCATATAAACGAAGAAGCGAGGAAACTTGATACAGGCTAAAATACGCAGGAGCAGCGAATGTCGACTGTTATGAATGCTGGACAGAAACAGAAAGTCAATGTCGAAATTTAAAGAAATTCCGCTACATGTAATAGTTATAGTTCATTTCTGGCAATTTACGCGATATAACCTAAGCGGAGCGTTAGCGGAGCGCAAGGTTATACGCGTAAATTGTCAGAATATGAACTATAACTGTTTTACCGATCGACTTATTTTTTCATCAAATAACGCTAGTTCAATTGAGTTTCACGTCAATCATTGATGTCATTCATTTTTGTTGCGTCATACATTCTTCAATCAAATCGAGGTAAACAAAAAGTGGGATGAGCGAATTTAGTAACGTCGGGTTTCTGTAATTATTTTGTCATTTGGAAAGACAATATCAGTTGAGAACGTTTGGTGAACAAAACCTCGTGATTGATACCAGTTGATTTTGTTTTCCTTTTAGTTAGGGTTTTTTGGACATTCTGTCTCTCTTTAAGGATTTTGTATTACTAGAAAAACGGTTATCTACCACGGCATATTTAGCTGCGCAGTGTGAGCTCGTCGGACAATCATTTAAATTGTACCCGGATTCGACCCCCGATGGAGGCACTCATCCTTTCCGACTATTCGTCTCCCACCTGGGTTGATAATCGTAGACCTATGTGGGATAGCAACTGGAGACTAGAAAAGGAATGGTAGAACTGGTATAAGAAATGCCAGGAATTCATTGTTAGGTTCTCCAGCCGCTGGACTGTTGAAAGCTGTGTTAAACCACATAGAAACCAACAAAACCACGGCATATTCATTATAGATAATAACAAGTTTGCAATAACACGTTAGTAGAAAACATTCAAAGTGCACTGACAAGCTCTAGTTACCAAGTTTTGGTTCCCAACCGATACGTCGTAGTTAAACGGGTCACACTGTTTTTCGATATTAGTCAGCTATTACAGGCCTAACATGCTTCGAATCACTTTCTTTTTGCAAATATTTGTATCCCTAGAATTTGGACATTTGCAGTACTATTAAATTAAAATGCCATTCAAAAGATCCAAAGTATTTATTTTGAAAAAGAAGCGAGATTTTATATCCTTTCAACCCTGTCGTCTTTTCTTTTTTTATGTGAAAACTTGAAGTGGAGTACAGAAGGCCTCGTTTCGAGCAAACTCGTCGATGTCTTTCTTACTGCTGTATACGATGTAGATTAATATTTTTATTATTAGAATCGTTGATTTATCCGCTAAATCTTGTCTTAATAAACGTGCAGACAAATTATTCAAGAACTTTCTCCTCCTTTTAATGAGTAATTGAATATAAGCATAACTTCAAAAGAATATTCACAAAACGTTTTTTTATAAATACAAGATTGCAAGTTACGGGTCTTTCGGGACATTTTATCAGACAAGGTTATGACGTCACTGTCTGGTTTTGAATGTAGTGTCCGCCCATTATGACCTAAAGTCACGTAGCTCACTTATTCGAGCAGACAATCAGGTTATGGGATATATTTTTTGAATTTCAAACGAAATAGCGGCCTTTCATTGGAGGAAAAAATAGGGCGATCGGAAAGAATTCATATAGGAATTATTTCACTCTCGCGACGTAGGTAGCCATATGACGTTGCAACTAAAACATTATTATCTTATAACTAAACAAATATCCGTATGATAACGCCGCATGTGATATTTTTTATGATATCACATGGATATTTTTTAGAACAATAACATAATACTGTTATTTTAAGAAACATGACAAAAAACTTATTTTTCTGTAAGAACCATCGAAGAAAGCAAGGCTAATGATACGCGCACATATTAAATAAAGTCATTGAAATCGCAGATTTTTCAAGCGTTTATTAGTTTGAATGTAGTTAAAGATCTTAAATTTTTAGGGATTTTTGATCGTTTTTAAATGGTTTGAGTGAGTGTTTGGAATGAATGAATGTAGCGCTGAGTGAGCAATTAAGAACGGTTTTGAACGTAATGACAGTCAATTTCATGATGTCTCTTACTGTATGTGTAAGTTTTACAGACTGTGGTGCTCCAAGGACAACTGCTGTCGAGCCCGAAAAGTTTGACCTTGACAACTGACATTTGAGCTATCTGAAAATTTCTTTCAAAAATCACTACGAGAGCAATTTGGCCTTCGTATCATAGTTTGAAATCCATCAGTAAATGAATAATTGTCCAGGTAAATTCGAACAGACTAGCGGACGGACGTTATAACGCAAATACAACGATTTTGTTGATTAGACATCTATTTCTTGCTTATCACAACAGGGTTTAGGACCTAATGAGAAATATTATTTGAAAAAAAAGGATAGGGTAATGGCGCGAAAAAAATTAATCAAACACTATGTAGGCTAAACGCCGACGAATGGACGACCAGAACAGCATCTCTATCCTAGGACTAGTAGAGCTAAATATCAAATGAGCCCGTGTGTGACATTTCCAACAATTTCACATGTGCACAGCGTTAAGCCTCAGATCAGCCTGTGCAGACGCACAGTCTGACCAGAGTCTTAACTAGGGGTTTTTTGAAAGATATCTTCTGAATGCCTCTTCAGGTTGTCAGCATATATTCTTATTGCATTGTGTCGTTCTTTATGATGCTCAATCCATGTTAAATGTCAAGCACAGACTCAAATAGTATTGTTATGTCCAGTACAAACAAAAATAACGTATAGGCTCGCTAAACTCCAGTCTGACTGCATGGTTTATCTTTGCCATTTGCTTACCTCAGAAAATGGTATTTCGTAAGATACCAACAGCATGTAGGCAAATCCCGTCTCGTATGTAGCATTGATCATCCACTGCTCATCAAGTTTTTCACAGACTCCAGATGTAGAATTAAACTTAACGTCTCGTCTAAACTCCACGTTTTCCGAGAGACACCTTAAACCTTCGAGTCCTTTTCCAGTACGAGACTTAACGTTATAATAAGCGGAAATCATCAGTTTCTCACCCGTACAGCATATTTTAAAGATAAAAGTGCTAAAAATTAAGCATCGTATGACATCCATGTTTTCTTGTTCTATCCCATTTAAACGTTTTAACTAAATGTTTAGCGCACCAAATACTTCTGAGGGTTGCCCAAAAGGTTTTGGATATCGACTGCTATTTTAAAATGATTTTTTACACGAAAAATTATGGGCGATCTGATATTTTCAAAGAAGTTCTTTGTCATCTAGAATAGACTTAAATCATTTTATCTTATAACAATACAAATATCCGTGTGATAACATCCCATATATTTTTTTAGGATATCCCATGGATATTTTTAGAACAATGTCATAATGTTAGTTTTAGAAGCTTGCATTTGCAACGACGAAAACAAGGCAAATAGAGGCTATAAGATGAATATTATACGTACTTAGTGTATTAACAGTCGTATACCTGGTTCAGTGAAGTAAAAAAGTGTCCGGTGTAGACACATGCAAGATGGACGTAAACAAAAATAAAGTGTAGGTACATTTTCAGTCTCAAAAATACAGATTAATTTCACTGATGGTGATTAACTATAGACATTGTAACTAAGATGTCCGATTTTCTTGTTTTACCATTATTTTCTCGTAATGCCAACTACACAACTTCTAGTCAATCGATATAGTTAGGTGATTAGCAAAAACCGAAATTTTAAGCGGTGATCCCACGATTCATTCATGAATATTGGATTCATTACATATAAAATCACGAAAAAACCCACGATCTATCGTAAGCCCAAGCCCCCACAGACCGCCCCAAATTAAGACAGCTCTGGAAAAGCATTGTGGAAAGTGATATTTTTAGTTTGTGTAAATGGACAATCCACACGGTTTAAAACCATGTGTCTACACAGTTTCAAAATACGTATCGACACTGATTGATAATATATATGAAATAAGAAGAAAGAGATGGGTAATAAAACTAATTTCAGAATTTTGAGCGTGTCAAAATAGATATAATTTCATTTTCGTGTTGACGTGTTCATGAATAGCACGAATAAAGTCTTATGGGGGAGGAGACACGTCAACTCGAAAATGATTTTATTTCACTAATAATATCGTAGATTTTTTGTCTTTAATTCTACATAATTTTTATCAGTTCGTGATTTATACTAATGTGAGTTTATAGCTAAGCAAGTCTCAAATTTAAATGCTAATGGTAATACATGTTTATTATAATCTAAGATTAGCGCTGCATTTTAAATGGTGTTGTTTTTGTTAGTGTTGGTGGTGATTTTATTGATGTAATAAACTAAAAACCCAAGCTCGTTGGATGAATTCGCTATGGGTGATAATTAAAGGGTGCTTTTATTATTGCCATAACCGAGTGGCAATCTGATTTAATTTTGTTTGAAAAAATAGATAACTAGATGAATAATTGATTTTGGCAAGGGTAATAATTAAACTTTTTGCATGAAGATACGAGGACATCTGAATAACTAGAGACTAAGATCCATATACAGTCCAGAAAAAAAGCTACAATGTTTAAAAAATTTTCGAACAATCCTCATTTAAAACTTATCAAGACATAGTTGCAAAGTCATCTTTTGTACCAATGGTGCCATAACATTGATAAAGGAATCGGAACAGGATAATCGAATTATATAACAATAAGAGTGTTCAAATATTTATTTTTAGGCCTATACATAATTGATCTATTTCTTTTTTATCCGAAGTCATCAATAAGATAAGCTTTGAATTACAATAGTTCGCCGTTCCTTCATTTTCATTCTTTTATGGTGTGTCGCAAGTCTGGTGATATCTAATGGATTTTATAGCCAACAGACATTAGAGACATACTAAGATCTATCATGAGACTTTATTTGAGACAAGCCTATGTAAACCGAATCTTGAATAGAAATGTTATCCAGCGATCCTTGGCGAGCTTAATATTTCTAACTATTTCAGACGAGATTAAAATCAGATTGTCTCAAACAAAATCGAATAACAGATTTTTTAGCTCGGCTGTTTTCGGAGAAAACCCGAGGTATTATGATCACCTTGGTGTCGTTAGCGTAAGTGTTGGCGTTGATGTTGGCATTGGTATGACAAACCTTAACCTTGGTCATATCTCTGTTGTAATTAGAGGTATGATTCATGAAACTTGGCATATTTGTTCACCACCACAGGAGCTATCCAGACGATCAAGAGGGATAACTCTGTAGTCCTTAGATTTTTTGCATTATCCAGTAGCTAAAATGTCGACCTACACATTTGACCAAGGGAATCCGTTGAAATGTCGACTAACACATGTGACAGCCAAGGGAGTCCCTTGAAATGTCGACCTACACATGTGTCAGGCAAGGGAATCCGTTCAAATGTCGACCTACACATGTGACAGACAAGGGAATCCGTTCAAATATCGACCTACACATGTGGCAGGCAAGGGAATCCGTTGAAATGTCGACTAACTCATGTGACAGACAAGGGAATCCGATAAAATGTCGACTTACACATTTGTCAGGCAAGGGAATCCGTTAAAAAGGTCGACCTACACATGTGTCAGGCAAGGGAATCCGTTCAAATGTCGACCTACACATGTGTCAGGCAAGGGAATCCGTTGAAATGTCGACCTACACATGTGGCAGGCAAGGGAATCCGTTGAAATGTCGACTTACGCATGTGACAGACAAGGGAATCCGATAAAATGTCGACCTACACATGTGTCAGGCAAGGGAATCCGTTTAAAAGGTTGACCTACACATGTGTCAGGCAAGGGAATCCGTTGAAATGTCGACCTACACATGTGTCAGGCAAGGGAATCCGTTGAAATGTCGACCTACACATGTGTCAGACAAGGGAATCCGTTCAAATGTCAACCTACACATGTGACAGACAAGGGAATCCGTTGAAATGTCGACCTACACATGTGACAGGCAAGGGAATCCGTTGAAATGTCGACTAACGCATGTAACAGACAAGGGAATCCGATAAAATGTCGACCTACACATGTGTCAGGCAAGGGAATCCGTTTAAAAGGTCGACCTACACATGTGTCAGGCAAGGTAATCCGTTCAATTTTCGACCTTCACATGTGTAAGGCAAGAGAATCCGTTGAAATGTTGACCTACACATCTGTCAGGTAAGAGATTCTCTAGGTTTTTCGTTATATAGAAGATAACGGCAGCTGTGACAGTATGGGAACTCATGGCCGTAACTAGGGTTTTGAAATATATACGCACTCGGAAGGCGACCAACATAGAATATTCATATAGGATAAAGGCAATATGTGGACTGTGACAAAAGATGAATTTCCTCCGTCCGCACCTATTTTCTAAGATTTTAGCGATGGTGAAATATCAAAACACCTTAACTACAGCCTGAACAAACTGTAGTTTCGATGTTATGATCATTCATCAACGACTTTTTTCGAAAGAGGGTCTATTTTTATTATGCCAAAGATCATTCTTCAACTTGAATGACGTCACGTCAGTAATCTCGAGACATGTATTTATCTAAAGTTTCTGCGGGTACATGATAATTCGCACAATTCTTATAAAAGCGGAAAACCCATAATTGCCGATATATCTACGACAAGAGAAGTTTTCTACCCCACATTTTTAACCAGCCCTGCGTTCAAAATGACAAATTGATCATTTTGACCGCCAGCTTGCGCACTTACAAAGCAGGGTATAATTTTCAAACAAATTGCATCTGTTTGACATCCTAAATACAGGGCTAGATCAGGTCTCTTGTTCCACTTCAAGTATTGTCCTTTTCGCCAAAGAGACAAAAATGAGCCTGTGCGAGTCATCAGTTTCCAACAATTTCGGACACGTGTGAAGGGTTGACATCTAGCACTATGGACAGCCACAAAATGCATAAAAAATACAATTGATCCGTAAACCAGGAAAACCTGCCTAAATGACATTAGACTAGTTAGCCTCATTCGGATCACCACTCGGCTAATCTCACGATCAACCTCGGATGTAGGCCTACATAGACAGACTATTTTCAAAAATTACGGGAAAACCTTGGAAAACTCGATGACGTAAGTTAAAATGGCGTAAGCCCTCGAAACTTTGAGTGAAAACATTCGACGTCGCCAACACTACTCGTTTAAGTCACTGACGTGAAACCATTGTATCCTTATATAGATTTCTTTAGATTCTTAAATTACGGCAGAAAATCTTAATTTTTTTAGAATGATTCCTCATTCTCAAAAATTAAGCTTTTCAGCCGTTAAATACGGTAAAAAGATATATATCTAAAGATAATGCCGGTTGTTTCCGTACTAGTTTTTCTTACACTTTTTCCGCCTTACAAAATTCAGAATTTTGTTACATACCCATCCGCCTTACATACATCCGAGGTCTAATGCAGTTGACGGGAATGGCCGAATGATGTTCCGAATGTAGTTAGCCTGTCCTAATCTCCGCCACCCTCTGTTATTATCAATACTAATAGATTGAGACAGGCTCACCAGTCAATAATGACATCACTAGGTTAATTTCAGTTATCTGGCCCAGATTAAACAAAACGAACAATTTTAGACTAATCACAAATTCAAGAATTTTAAACGTAAATTTAATGTGCGTTGAAATCGAAAAGATAAAGCAAGATAGAATAGAAAACATTAAGAAAAAGAGAGAAATTGCTTTAAACAAGCAATTTCTCTCTTTTCCTCGACCCTTTTCCCTTTTGATGCCTTCCTCGACGCTTTTCCCTTTTAATGCCTTCAATGAATCAATGAATAAGATTCAATTTTGTGACAAAATGGTTACATGAACAGGTATAGAGCATGTCCTTCTTTTAAGATTTTTTATAACAATTTTTTCTTGGTTTATTGTTAATATTTTTTTCAAAATTGGGGGTTTTGTCTTTAACCAGTTTCATGGTTATTTTGGCAGATTATCCTTGAAAACGGATCACATGTTTTAGATAATTGTCTAGAGATACTTTGAGGATAGCCTGTACTAGTAGAATTTTTGTCATTGACGAGATTGTTTGGATGCGAGTCCTTAAAATACGAAAAATGTGATACTGAGAAAATGCGCAGCCTGGATCAAAGTTAAAAGATGAACGTTAAGACGGTACCACTGGCTATTTTTACTCGGTAAACTGACAGCCAGCTCCTTATGGGCGAATTGAATAAAGAAACACAATTTAACGTGACGAACTAAACTGCAAATTAAAGTAGTGGGCCCGTATTAGTTCCATAGTGTTTCTGAAGTAATCGACTTAAACAGTGTGAACCGAGGTTTCCTAATACTTTTCATTTCAGGGGAATGGCCGAATCTAAGTAGGGAGAACTTGTGGCCAGACCCCTTTGCCTGATTATTATGAACTTTTGCGGTTTATGTAGATTGTATATTTGTACATAGATGGCAATAAAATATGTTTAATCTAAAGGAAACCTCGGTCAACATTGTGAAAGATCACTAGTTCAGAAGTGTTTAACTACCTTAATTTGAAAATGCGAGAAAACAATTGAACTGATATATCAAAATCAAATATTCGAAAGTACTGAGGACTAGAGTTTAATATTTAATACGAATTTCGTTCAAATGACTCAGTGATTTTCAACAATTTACTGTATGATTGATCTTAGAAAATAAGGCTTCGGTTTTATCTTAGAAAATGAGGGTTCGGTTTCACAAGATACTAGGCAAATGATCTAGCTATAATCTATTATAAAGACAATATATTTGAATTGAGATATAAAATATGCAAGACCGTTATTCTGTGATAAAAAAAACAAAAACACTAAAACGTTCATATTTTGCAAATAACTTTGAAGGTAAGACAGTATTTTCCCCTGAGTTAGATTAATTTTGTTTCAAAATAAGAGCCGTCGGAGACGGATCATCCTCCCGACTAAGGGTCAAATGTTAGATATTTATCTTAACCGTCAACACATGTGGGTTTTTTTTCTTCAAAGATACCAAAATCAAAGTACTGAAAGTACTGAAAGCAATCAAAGCATAGATATTAAAGTCATCTTCCTTTTAAAAATCTATTATGATACCAAATCAGGGTTAAAATAAAGCGAGGAGTTAAAAGGCATACTTTCGAATGAGTTCTTTTTTGAATATAGTTCATCCAAGTGACCGTACAATGTAGTGTGCACAATGAAAATTCTGGTCAAGCTAAGTCATTACTTTGCACACACTTGACATTCTTGGAAAACCACATTCAAATAAACTGTACAACCGTGAGTGTATAAAATTTCTCACAAATCCCGCTTTTTCTTTCCTTTTTTTGTTCAAATGTTCTCATTTCCTAATTGGGTCCCCTTTCTGACATAAAAAAGTTTTCAGGTCATTGTTCATCACGGGTGAGCCAAATTTTCATGTCCCTACCTTTGTACTTTGAGACGAACTTTGCTCTTTCAGAAGGTTTTATCATTTTGACTAGCATAATGAACAAGTTTCATCATAAATGCGCTCAATGTATGGTCCTTAGAAAGTGTCAACAGGTATCCTTTTCTCGTGTTTTCATTTGGAATATTTCAAATTTTAATTCATACGGTTCATCTTAAAACATTACTATCCAATATTCCTGAATTGTCGCCCCTATGATATAAACACTAAAGAGACTTGATGACGAATGACGTAGGAGGGATATCTAATGATCACACAGCTCACCATAAGCCCGATTTGCCCTTGCGAGCTTAAAGTATGAGGGGTGAAACTGCAGACATAGGTATGCAGCATTACGGGAGAACTGCTTTTTATGGCGAAAGCATTCATTGATTTAGTGGTTAAGCTGTCAGAGGCAGTTTGCACTCATTTGAACATTGAGACTTCCTCAAAATTTTGTATGGTAACTAAAGCCAGCAAATGCGACGCTTTGCTAGCTAAAAAGTACCTACAAACAAAAAAATGAAGACTCTAACTTGAGTTGTCTTATTTAGTCTGGCCGAGTTCTTTGTAGAACCGGAAATTTTCCACTGATGTAAAGTTCCACGGCATTAAGCATGAAACAGCTTCATCGAGTCAAAATTTGAAAAACTGAAACAGTACCGTTGACCCTTACATAAGACCTACATAGAGGTATCTGGCGTGTTTGAGAAGCCTTGCAATAATTACTGATTTAAGGTATGAAGGCAATATAATTAAGCACTGAAAACTAATCACGGGACAATGTTAAAGCTGCTCTTTCACAGATTGGGAAAATGCGATTTTTGATTTTTTTCTAAATTAATTGGAAATTATGACTTCGTCGTGTAGAAAGCTTTGCAATAATAAGATTTGATCTGGTAAGACATGGAAAAAAAACGATATTCCTGATTTTAGCGGAATTTCATACAGAAAAATTAAGCAACTACTTACGCCTAAAAGATTAATCTTAATTCTTTTATCCAACTATGTATTTACGCATGCAATTCCACCTGTTTGTCGCATTCTTTCAAAGGTCGAGGTCGAAGTATTTGTCAATTGAGAAACTACACACTAGTATCGATACATGCAAAAATAAAACATTATACAAGAAAAATAACAATTTTCAAAATTTTGACATTGAGAAATGACCTTGAACGCGGTACCAATTAAAGGTCTTGTCATAGCGATCATTAATGTGAAATATGTAGACAATACCTCTTACCATTCAAAATATTATGACCAAATAAAGCTTTTGTTGGTTTCTTTTTTTGCAGAAAAACGGATAGCTTACGGAAAGTTAACAACATGCCCCCTTTTACATTGACGCGTTTTTTAAATTGAGTTTTCAAATAGGTTATGGTCAAACGTATTTGATTTGCTACCCAAAAATAAATTACATTCAGAATTCTGACAATCGGACACTTGGAGAAAATAAGAAAAAATTACAAGAAGGTAGTAGACCCGGATAAATTCCGCAACGTTTTGGAAGTAATGAACTTTAACAATGTTGACCGAGGTTTCCTAATGATTTTCATTAGGTAACCTCGGTCAACATTGGGAAAGATCATAAGTTTCAAAATTTTGCGAAATTATTACGGTTCCACTTCTTTAATGCCTCTTTAAAGTGACGAGGCCTCAATTTAAAAAAAGGGAAAATCGCATGGACGTTATGTTGGGGAGTTCACATGCCAATTAAGTTTCATTAAATTAGGCCAAAGGGTTACGGAGAAATCACTCCGGGTGGGTGGAATGATCGACCGTGACAGACCCTGGCTATATGCTCTATATTTCTGGGGGCCGAAAACAATATACTAAACTAAAACCTAGTCAAAAAATTTTTTAAACATCTACATCTATCTACATCTTTACGTTGTTCCGTCAAACTTGCCTATTATACAACGGTTGACTTATTATGGTAACGCGAGAAAAAATGGAAAATTAAAGAGAAAAAAAAGGCAGGAGAAGTAATTACAGGATATTATACGAGGCCATAATATGATCCATGCGAGATTGCAGAAAAATGACATGAAGAATTACAAAAAAGTACAATAAATTACAATAAAAAGAGCAGAAGGAAGAAAAGATTTTCCAGAACCTTTGGCTTGCTAGGCAAAGACCAGTCTGCCTTCCTTGGAGGTATCAGGGCCCTTACGTCCCCGACAGCATAGCTCCTCACCTTGGCAAGTTAATAAGCTCTGGGCTCTTGAACTGTTTAGAATTGAATTTTAGATAACCCCTCCTTAAAGGATACCAAGGAAGGGGCCTCAGCTACGGAAGCTGGGAGTGAGTTCCACAATGGAACAGTGCGTGGAAAGAAACTGAACTTGTAGAAGTCTGTAGAAGGGGAGAAGCGCATGAATTTCATTGAATGAGTTGATCTTGTATTTGTTCTAGCTGGAATATCAATCAGGTCGTGTACAATTTTGAAGAGAAGAGTGACTTGGATTTTTGATCGTCTTGACTGGAGGGAATCCAACTGAAGATGTTCTAACATAGATTGTACACTGCTGGCATTTCTATTATGGTTGGTGGTGTACCTTGCAGCCCGTCTTTGAATCATCTCGCACTTATGGATCTGGTCCTTATGGTGAGGGTTCCAAATTGGACAGCAGTATTCCAAGTTACTACGCACCATGGTGTGGTAGGCATTGGCTTTGGTTTCCTCACTACAAGATCTAAGATTTCGAAGCAGAAAGCCCAACATGCTGTTCGATTTCTTGCAAATCCTGTCTATGTGATTTTTCCAGGACAGTGATTATTGAATATATACGCCCAAATACTTAGTGGTATCTTCTAGTATAACATATGCAGACCGATTATATTTTTGTTGTTTACAGGTCCAATACAGATTTTATCACGTGCAGGCTGAAAGAAAGGCAACTTGATGATTTTTGTTTCGGACATCACCTCTACTCGGCGTCCAGTTAAGCATGCATGCAATGAAGAAATATAGGGTAAATTCACATTTTTGAGGGTGTAAACATTTGCCGGTCCCGAAAATGGTTTAATGCCCGAGTGCGACGTGCATTTTGAGCGTTTCTGCAAATGTTAACGCCTGAAAAAAAACGTTAATTGGCGCTATTATAAGAGAGACTTTAGCATTTATCCAAACAGACACGGCAAAATAATTGATAGGATTTTTTAAAAGTACCTCCAAAAGTAATAATGTGTCTGAGAAATTGCGTTATGCATTTCGTCGTCACTTTTGATTATACCGACGTTGCGTGGTAAATTAAAGATGACATCACAAAAAATGACGCGGGAATAGGAGCGACATCTTTATTTATGCTCTGTATTAGTGTTAGTTAATGTTAGACAAAGAAACTGATAAAGGTTGTAGGCCCAGACTGAGGATATTTAAGTGAAGAAAGTCACGCGTTAACGGCACGTGAAATTAGGCCTACTTATAAATTCAGTTTTTCTTCCGTTTTCGCTCGGGTTTTATATGGTTTATTCGCGTTCTTGAGTGCGTTAACATTTGCAGAGATCCAAAAAATGGTTAACACCCGAGTGCGAAGCACGAGGGCGTTAAAGCATTTTGATGGTCTCTGCAAATGTTAACTTGGCGCCCGAAAAAGCGTGAATTGACGCTTTCATTGCATAAAAAGACAGATAATAGTAAAAAGAATTTCATAGGAACGATATAAAACCAGTTACAAACCTACTTATATGTCGCCATGCATTACACCGTCTATCTTTTTTATACCGACGTTGCGTGGTAAATCTATGACGTCACGCAATTTAACGGGGGATTTACAGCAATGTCTTTAGGTATATTCTATAATAATATTGGACAAGGAAACTGATAAAGTGTATAGGCCCAGATAGAGAATATTTAAATCAAAATCCGGGCGTTAACGGCACGTGAATTTAGTGATTTAGTTCTCTCGTTTACGCCCGGGTTTTGTCCGTTACCCGAAAACGTACATTTTTATGCAATAATGTCCACTGACGTATGGCGATAACGACCCAAAAATGTTTTATGCGATAATGTCCATTAAGTTTCCTGTCCATTAAGTTGCCTTGGGAAACACCTCACCGAATGTGGAAAGAAACTGCCTCTGAGGGGAGGTTACTTAGATTTGCACCATTGTACGAGTTCATGTTCGTACAAAAAGGAAGTAGAAAGTTACGCATGCGTAGTTGATGTCCGCCATATCTACAAGAGAAAAAAGGAGAATATTTTTGCAGATACGGCAAAATTTCAAACTGCTTTTCCATATTTCCACATTTTCGATTGTCACGCGAAATGCTCAAGGATTACGAGCGGTTATTTCACTACCCAAAAGTCAGTATAAAATTGACTATCAAGTCCGGTTTTAAGTGTAAACACAGCTGATTTTTCTTTCCTGGTTATTGCAACAAAGTCAAAACAAGGCCAAATATCGCTTGTCACGTATGGATTTGATTTAAAACCGAACTAGTCTTGGCTCATAATCGTATTTAACCAACGAGTAATTTTCTAATATTTGATTAATCCTCGGTTATAGCTCAATAGAGGGTCGCTAAACGCAACAAAAATGATTTGACATTTCGATCTTCCTCCTTATGCTCTCACGGATAGAATGCAATTTGAAACATGTTTTTTATCCCTTGATTGTTTTCTTTATAGGCTTTTAAAAAGTAGGAAATTGTCATGAGCTTTTTTGAATTTCTATTCTAAAAAAGATATTTTGTAAAGGGAAAAAAATGACTTAATTTCTAATCTAGTGTCACTTGAAGACATGCTTCGGTGGGTTTAATAGCTTGCAGTTTTGACTAAGACATAAATTAGTGTCATTTTTAATTGACAAATTCTTAAGTTCTTGCCTCAATCATTTTGATAGTGCTCAGCAGAAGGATTGTGAATGAGGATGATTGACTTTATTCCAATTATTTTTCTGACATTGAAGACCTCTTAGATAATGTAACCCGCAAATAAATATTCGACTCTGCTGGGATTCGAACCCGGGACCTCTGTGTCCCAAAGCAAGTGCTCTACCACGTCGCTATAAAAGCTAGCTTGTACGGCGAGGCAGTACAAACACCCCTTATAATCAACCCGGCTACATACACCCCCTCGACAAAGAAGATTCTTCCACGAATCTTCTCAATTCAACATCAACAACTTCCTCATCACATAACCACCACCTCATGTGGGCTATTTACGGTGGGCGCCAAATGTAACCCCCAAATAAATATTCGACTCTGCTGGGATTCTAACCCGGGACCTCTGTGTCCCAAAGCAAGTGCTCTACCATGTCGCTATAAAAGCTAGCTTGTACGGCGAGGCAGTACAAACACCCCTTATAATCAACCCGGCTACAATAAGCTTTAATTTTTCCAATTTTTTTTTCTGTAATATTTTGACAAGTCCAATCAATGGAAGCAGATGACAATTAAAAGTTGGCACTCTCTGAAAAAAAAAAAAAAAAAAACTGAAGTAGTAATTACTATGGGAAAAGGAAAATTTCTTTTAGCAATCTCTCTCCATTTCTCAATATTTTATAAGTAAGAAAATATCCAATATAGACCAGAAAATGCATTTAAATCATGTTTTCACTCATGTATGGAAAAGTTTTCATGGTTGATCATAACAAAATTTTGAATATAAAATTTTTTGTACATGTTTGACCTAATTTTCTGGTCTATATTTAGGATTGACTAAATTAGATATGGACCCTGGATTCACCAAGTGATACAAAATTTTAATCATTCATTTTATCTTAAACGAACTGTTCAATTATATTAGTTCATGACTGTTATCAAACCTATGTTTAGAATTCAGTAAAATAGTTTGTTACGTGAAAAAAATGAAAGTCTGACCAGAATCATCACTTTACATTCTGTAGATTGACGATATCTCAAGGTATCTTTAGACATCCAGGTAACCCAAAACCTCCATTGTGTGGTGATCTAAGCTGTTTAATGTTTACATTTCTTTTTTCTATCTTTCTCTTTTTTCTATCTTTCTGTTCATGCAATCTTCCATTTGTCCAAACTTCCTTCTTTCTTTCCCTATATTTTCTCTTTAAACCCTTTTCTTTCTTGCACACCGCCATAAAATGTCAGGTCTTGACAGTTTGGTATCTTAGATGAAGATGTAGATGTCGCGCAATTGTCAGGTTGTTGGAAATGTCACGCACAGACTCATATAATCTATGACAGTGGTCTGTCAGGTTTATAGGTACAATTTGACTCCTAACACATGAAATCAAGGAGTCAAAGCTCAAGTAAGGAGTCCGAATTTTCATAATGGGAGAACATTGTGGAATAGAAGAATTTTCTTGTTATAAGTAAATTCTTCTTTTACAGAATGTTCTTCCAAAGAAGAGTTTTTTCTCAAAACACTACAAGCAAATATTTTCTTCAACAACTTTTGTAGTGAAAAGATCTACAGTTTGGCAAGTGTTAGAAATGACACTGCTCTGTGTATTTGTTTCTCAAAATATTATTTAACCCTTGGAGTCCATTGGCCTCCTTACTTGCAAATGGAAGGAGTCCCAACTAGTAAACAAGGAGTCTCGGACTCCCAGACTCCCCTTAGTGTTTAACACTGAGATGTCAATTATTTTGAAACGAAAAACTGTAAGCTTCCAAGTTTCATACCCTTCATCAAGTTTACTTGTTTGATGATGATTCAGATGAATACCCTTGAATTATTTAAGAGATGAAGAGATAATATTTTAACCCTTGTCATGCTGAACCCGGAATATTCCTGCTTTGACAGGAGGTATAGACAAAGATCAGCCTGCAAATATGTGCAGTCTGATCTTAGTTCATACCACCTGACTTTCTTTTTTAAACAAGAAAGGTGTAAAACAATGCATTTCAAAAATCAACTTATTCAGTCACATTTGGTAACTTCTGGTGCTTTTAGCACATTGATTCTATATTTATTATGCAAAGATTTTTATTCAGCATGACAAGGGTTAATATCATTGACATATGAAACTGAAAACCTAATCATACGTGAAGAAGATTCATACAGGAGTTTGATTAGATTTTTAGTTTCATACCTCAATGGAATTGAAAAATAATCTCTTCATATCTTATAATTTGATATCATGAAGCAAAAATGGAAGAATTTCTTTGTAATTAGACAGAAGTCTTGCAGGACTATTTTGTGCGCAAGCTATCTAGAAATAAGTATGTAATCACCCTTGATATTGCAGTTAAAAGCCTATTTTGCAGAATGTGACTAATACTTAATTTATCTGTGATATTAATGTTGAAAAATCCATTTCAGATTGATGAAAGATGAGTTTAGAGTATGGCTACAGTGGACCACAAATTGTTCCGTGATTTGAAAAACAAATACCCAGAAATACCAGATAATGTGGTTTCATCATGCATGACTAAGGTTGGTCAGTTGTCCTAGCTTAACTTGTCTTAAACTTTCTTATATGCTCTCAATTTGTGAGCTGAAGGTCCATGGTTTAATCCTGACCATTGATTGGGTGTGATTATGGGAAAAACAGTGTTTTTCCAGCCACTGTCAAACCAGCTTTGGAATTGGGAAACTGCCCTGCATTCAGGATGACAAAACGGGGTAAACAGTTAGTCAATTCGGGGCTAGAATTTCCTTAAAAAATTGACTTGAAATATTTTGCTAGTGGCATTTGAAACCACTAGCAAAAAGGCAATTTCACTAGAAACCTTGCTTTGTAAACTAGAAAGGTTTTCATTTTGACAAATAAAAGCATGATATGATGCATAATTTAAAGGATATGTCTAAAACTAGTACAGTTAGTCATTATTTGAAAGTTTTTTTCTAAGCATTTCTAGGCTGCATTGATAAACTTGTGGGTGGGCAATATTTTTACACTACAGGGTTCAAATTTAGCACTCGCATACTCGCAAAGTGCGAGTAAAATTTTGTAAATGCGAGTTCTGAAATCGGCAATTTGCTTTTTTCTGCGAGCATATTTTTCTGGCAAATTACGATAGGGAAAGAGCAATAATAAATTAGACCGGAAGAGGAAAAGATTGTTTATGCTCGTTGCGGATGGGTACTCACTCAATCCAATCACCTGAACACATTGTTTACCAATTTATTCGAATTGTTTTCCATTTTTGTGTTATTAGAAAGCGCCTATTGGTCAGAGGTATTTTTCCAATACAATTTTTAACCTTTTTTCGACCCTGCAAGTGAATTCACTCTGGATGAGAAATGACACATGCGTTTTGATTGACGGTAAAATAGAAATTGATAGAATAACACACCATAAACGCTCGTTTCGCGCTCACGGCCTTCGGCCATTCGCGAGCTTGAAGCACTTGCTAAATTTAGCAAGTCAGAAAAAAGTTAAATTTAAACCCTGCACTAGCCAAAAATATCTACTGTCAGATAGAATTACTAGTAATTCTTAATTTTGACTTGCAAATTGCCTGTATGCTAGTGGAAACTAGAGTCCTGCAATTATACCCCGCTTCGCCCGCAACTTCAGGTGCACAGTGGGGTATAATTGGAAGACAGTTTGCATCGTTTTGTGATCCTGAATGCAGGGCTAGGGCTTTAACAGGGTTCCCACGCGTCAGGGAAAAGTCAGGGAAAAATGGATTTTGGAAAAAGTCAGGGAAATGTCAGGGAATTTTGTTGAGTGTCAGGGAAATTTGCAAAATAAGACAAAAGTCAGGAAAATGTCAGGGAATTTTGAAAAGACTGTCACGGAATTTTTCATTTCAGGAGCATTTAACACGAAGGCAGTTTGTCACCAAATTCTCAACTGAAAGAGCTAATGTCTCATTTTAGAGTATTTTTAAGCTCATCCATCTATCATTGATTGTATGATAGTTCCAGTTTCGAGGTTCATTGAATCATGTTAAGAGTTAAGATTGTACTATATACAACAACTTGAGACTTTTTATCCTCACTACAATGTGTAGGTAAGATGATTTGATAATTTAAATTCATTAATTTAAGCACTGGCACTTCTTGATACATGATGGTATCACTGTAATCAAGCCTCAATTCTTTCTGCAAATCTGTCTGATAGTGTCAAAAATGTTGAAGAAGTTTGTCACATTTCCATTAGTAGTTATGATACATATATGAGGTTTGTAAGCTTTAGATTTGACAATCATAATTGGAATAGAAATATGAGGAAAGCTGAATTTATAATAATTTTTTCTTGGTCCTTGATTTGCTTAAATGATAATTACTTTCACTTCAACACTTAAACTGCATTTTGTGCAATGTAAGTATTATATACATGACATATACATTTCAAAAAAAGTTCTTTGACATTTGATCTATATGCAGACTTTCAACTTCGACAATAATATTCAATAAAAAAAGGTGAAGTCAATGTATCATTAAACTGTTATAAAACACAATTACTTTTTTGACCAAAGACTTGTAACAGAAACGTTGATTAAGGACGTTACGTCGCTCATGTCCTACGGTAGCAAACTCGACCTCTCGTATCTGGTTCCACACTTTCTGACAGGAAATCTTACTTTGACTGGAGACCTGAGTCGCTGTTTGAATGACAGTAAGAGTATGATATCCCAAATATCGTGACGGTATTCGACGTCCTGGACGAACGTTGTTATCCAGGGTCAGACTGATCTGACTCTATAAATAACGCTACGAGTCAGGTTATAGCGGTGCCAGAAGTGTGAGATAGTCTGTCTGCAAACAACATATCAATTTGTAATAGCTTGTCTTAAAGAGCCTGCATTGTAGCAACCAATAACTTTATGATCGTTGTTCCTCCGTTTGCATGACATGTTTTCATTATAGTCATGAGCCTAGACGTTCAATTTCAAATGCAATCAAATTGTGGCATTCCATCCACAACATAATGGAGAGCTATCAGGACTGTCCAGTGAATTTGAAATTGCACTCGCTGAAAGAGAAAGTCGCTTTTAGTGTCACTATCCAGAAACAATATCGAGTATTCATCACAATACATTTGATATTCTTGAATTACAATTACTATTCACCAATCAATCAAAATTTAGCAAAGTTTTTACATGAATTCAGAAAATCGCATGTTTAATCAGTGTCGAAAGAACTTTTTTTGAAGTGTATATTTTGTCTTACTTTTGAGAAATTTCATACGCTGAAAAATCCATTAAATGTCAGGGAAAATCGTTTTCTTGTCAGGGAAATGTCAGGGAAAAGTCAGGGAATTCTGGAACTGCTGGAGCGTGGGAACCCTGTTTAAGCTACTAATTCTCACTCTTAGGCATAAAAACGTCAAGATTGACTGTTCAAAAGAGACTCTATGAGTTTAAGTTTTTGTAGCAATCAAACTAAAATGAATGAATATAGATAGAAATGATGTAAACTTAAGATTTATATTATAGAGTAATTCTGTTATTCAAAAGTATATAAATTAGAATCTTTTAACTTGGCAATGCAGATACATCTCACGTTATTTAATTCAAAATTTAAACTTAATCATGCTTTAGCCAGAATTTTTCCTGCTTTGCCTGGAGGTATAGTCTACTTATATGTGCATTCTGATCTTATTTGACCTCTTGTTATTCCTTTTGATGCTGCCATGTTGATAGATCAAGAGCATTTCCTTTAACACACTCATCCAAGGACAGAACATATGTGATCACCTATGGCGTCCAGCAGGCGGGCAGTGACTGACTCTTTGTCAGGTGTATGACTCCTGTCACCTTATGTCAAATTGACTTGAAACTCTGCGGTTATTTTCCTCCAATGATTACAGAGTGCAGTGCACAATAACTGTTACTCTACCTAGCCTAATTTTGCACTCTACGCTCAGGTGAGCTATTGTGATCGAGCTGTGTCAGGCATCCTGATCTGTCAACATCTTGTGTGCACTCTAGAGGCCACATTTTCGGCCCAAATGGCCTGAAACTTGGAAAAGTTTTTAGCTCCACTGGCTGAAAGCCACTGGGGCTATTGTCATGGCGTTGTGTCCGTCGTGCGTCCGTCCGTCTGTGCGTGCGTGCGTCCGTCCGTCTGTGCGTGCGTGCGTGCGTCCGGTCGTAAACTTTTTCTTTAAAAATCTTCTCCTCAGAAACTACTGGATGAATTTCAACCAAACTTCACAGGAATGATCCTCGGGTGACCCTCTTTCAAAGTTGTTCAAGAAATTTTGATCCAATGAAAAACATGGATTTAATGGGCGTGGCTAATTTCCAAATATGGTAAAAAGTGAGTTTTCTCAGATTCTAATTGATAGATACCAATTAAATTTTACATGAATGATCCTTGGGTGACCCTTTATCAGTCTACCAAAAATTATTGTAATCGGATGAAAAATATGCATTTTATGGGCGGAGGTCATTTCACTATATGTTTTATAGTGGAAACTTTGAAAATCATTTTCTTGGAATGTAATTGATGGATATAAACCAAATTTCACTGGAATGATCATTGGGTACCCCTTTATCAGTCTACCAAAAGTTATTGTGATCGGATGAAAAATATGCATTTTATGGGCGGAGGTCATTTCTCTATATGTTATATAGTGGAAACTTTGAAAATCATTTTCTCAGAATGTAATGGATGGATATAAACCAAATTTCACTGGAATGATCCTTGGGTAACCCTTTATCAGTCTACCAAAAATTATTGTGATCGGATGAAAAATATGCATTTTATGGGCGGAGGTCATTTCTCTATATGTTATATAGTGGAAACTTTGAAAATCATTTTCTCAGAATGAAATTGATGGATATCAACCAAATTTCACTGGAATGATTCTTGTTGAATTATATTTTCAAAATAAATACTGATTTACAATTAGTATATACAGTGCATTCAGCCCTTATTTTTATGCAACTTAGTGTTACCTAAGATTGTATTCAGTAAGAGAAGGTCAGACTTTGGAAAAATTCTGCTTTTAGAAATTATTTTAAAGATTAACACCTATAACTGAGTTAAAATACCTGTATCATTATTAAACTTAAATTGTTATTATTTCTTCTTACTCTGGACTATTGGTTTCATCAAGAAATAATTATGTATTTCAACTGTTTCTTTCAGTTTTGCAATGACAGGTTGAAGTGTATGGACTTATTGGCACGAGAAAGTCCAAAATACTTGTTTGGGAAACCTACACATGGTGTAAATGACTCTTATTCTCATTTTGGAGACGGCGATACTCGACCTCGCAGTGACTCATCAAGCAGTAATATGAGCAACGCTAGTTCTGGGAGTGCTCCCTCAAGGCCAACCTTTCATACAAGTCACAGTTTCTCAAATACGCCTGGTTATCGTGGGCCTATTACAGTGTCTGAGGATGGAAGTCCCACGTCCGCCCCAGTTCGACCAAGTGACCTTAATCAATTTATAACATTTTATGGAGAAGATAGAAACTCTCATATTCCCCATATAAACTGTAATAACAATATAAGGGCTGGGTACAGCCAAGGATTTGGGCATCTACCCTCAGGCAACTCTCCTACACAGCCTACAAAACCAGGTCTCAGGCCAATCGAAGTACAGCACATTCAGTCAAATAAGGAATATGCTGAAAACCCGTCACAGCCTCAAAGCTACACATACCAGATACGGATAGATAGGGGTCAAGGGAGTTCAGGTTCTAATGCCCTGTCTGGTCCGCCAGAGCGGGGCGGGTGGAATTATCACCCTGTAAGTCCACATAAACCTAATCCTAACTTTCACAATAATCCTCCAAGTACAGCATTCTCATCTGATCTCCATGTGTTACCTATTTCAAAGTTTGAGAATATGAATGTTACTCCCCAGCCAACATCATATAGATCTCCGACAGAGGAGTACAATCAAAGTTACGGTGCTTCAAAATACAACCATTCATCTCAGACTAAAATATATTTAAACCCTGTGTTAAGCCCCAATCAACAGACTAATCTAAAAAGCCCAAATATAGATAGAACTATTCATTCTCCCTTGCCAGGCCCTTATTCGTTTAATAGTAGTGGTGTTAGTGATCAAAGGAATTCTCCAAGTTTTATGCGAATAAAACCACAAACAGATCAAGCTCATGAATTACCGAGTCCGCAGAATCCTCAAGGCTTACATAGACCTATTGTGGTTGAAATAACTAGTGCCAGACGTGAAGGGGGCGTGCAATCACACATTCAGTACTTTAATGATATCGCTAGCGGTTCAAATTCCAGTGGCCACCAGGTGGCGCCACATGGTTCTGTGATAGGCCCGAATGGGCAACATAGTGAGAATATATTGACTGGTGAACAGGGCCATACTGTGATAAATATAAAAGGGGTCAGCCCTAGTCATGAAGAGGGCGGGTTCCTAAAGTTTCCCCCCATGTCTAGTGTTTGTCGTGTCCCGGGCCACCCTCCAGGACCGATGCACATCGGTAATAGTGATAATGACGCTTTTTTTCGTGGAGAAAGAGATTATCGGCAGAATTCTCATCCGTTCATCTCCCCTGCCTCTAGTCACAGTAGTTTAAGTTCGGAGTCATCAGCTGCGCTGAATAACAATCAACTGCCTGCTGGGCCTCTAGTATTGGATGATGGGGAAGAATATATACAAGGTAACTACTTCTATACATAACCTGTGTAATTGCTGTTAAATCTTGAATTGACTTCACTACAAATGTGTAAAACTTAAGCAACATCACATCAAAGGGTTACTAAAAGCTTTAATAATCTAATTTTAGTAGTGACCATCAAAATCTGTGTATTCTGATTTACATAAAAATTGATTTCATTTCTCATGAAATTGTTATTTCTCAATAGAAACAAACACTATAGGTGCTAATTGTAATGGTCTTGAGTAGAGGATCCCTGTGGCTACATGTTGATCTGCCAAAACTGCGTTTTTGGATCATTGTGTCTAGAAAGATATATTCCAATCCTAATATATGCTCTTCCTGGCTCTTTCTTTAAGGTAGTGGACCCGTAATAGTATGGCAACATTTCAGAAGTTGTGAACTTTGAGTGTTAACATTCCTAATGATTTTCATTAGGAAACCTTGGTTGAAATTGTGAAAGAACATGTGGTCCGAAATAATGTGCAACTATTATGGGTCCACTACCTTAAATGTCTACCTATGGAAATCAAGGGGGTCCCTGATCACCCTGGGGGGATCCTCACAGTAACAAATAGAGATTTTTGCAGGACCAAAAAGTTAGCATCAACCTCGAGTTATACCATGGGGACATTGTCCCTTTGGTCAAAAAGCCTTGTCAGATCATGATATGAGGTTTTTGTAAGTACTAATTCAGATTAATGAAAAAAGGGCTCTCTGTAGCTTTGTTTGAAATGCCAATTTTATATTTTATTGGGGCTTTTTAGCTCACCTGAGCACGAAGTGCTCAAGGTGAGCTTTTGTGGTCGCATGATGTCCGTCGTCCGTCGTGTGTCGTTCGTCGTGCGTCGTGCGTCGTCAACATTTACCTTGTAGACACTCTAGAAGCCATATTATTTGCTCAATCAACCTGAAAATCGGTCAGAATGATTGTCTTAATGAAATCTCAGTCAAGTTCGAAATTGGGTCAAGTGGGGTCAAAAATGAGGTCACGGGGTCAAATATTAGAAAAACCTTGTAGACACTCTAGAAGCCATATTTTCTGCTCAATCAACCTGAAAATTGGTCAGAATGATTGTCTTGATGAAATCTCGGGCAAGTTCAAAATTGGGTTAAGTGGGGTCAAAATTGAGGTCACAGGGTCAAATATTAGAAAAACCTTGTAGACACTCTAACAGCCATATTTATTGCTCAATCAACCTGAAAATTGGTCAGACTGATTGTCTTGATGAAATCTCGGGCAAGTTCAAAATTGGGTCAAGTGGGGTCAAAAATGAGGTCACAAGGTCAAATATTAGAAAAACCTTGTAGACACTCTAGAAGCCATATTTTCCTCTCAATCAACTTGAAAATTGGTCAAAATGATTGTCTTTATGAAATCTTGGACAAGTTCCAAATTGGGTCAAGTGGGGCCAAAAATGAGGTCACGAGGTCAAATATTAGAAAAACCTTGTAGACACTCTAGAAGCCATATTTTTCGCTCAATCAACCTGAAAATCGGTCAGAATGATTGTCTTGATAAAATTTTGGACTAGTTCAAAATTGGGTCAAGTTAGGTCAAAAATGAGGTCACGGTGTCAAATATTAGAAAAACCTTGTAGACACTATAGAAGCCATATTTTGTGCCCAATTAATCCGAAATTTGGTCAGAATGATAAGCTTGATGAAATCTCGGATAAGTTCAAAATTGGGTCAAGTGGGGTAAAAAATGAGGTCACAAGGTCAAATATTAGAAAAACCTTGTAGACACTCTGGAAGCCATATTTATTGCCCAATCAACCTGAAATTTGGTCAGAATGATTGTCTTGATGAAATCTCAGACAAGTTCGAAATTGGGTCAAGTGGGGTCAAAAATGAGGTCACGGGGTCAAATCTTAGAAAAACCTTGTAGACACCCTAGAAGCCATTATTTTTGTCCAATCAACGTGAAATTTGGTCAGAATGATAATCTTGATGAAATCTCGGACAAGTTTGAAATTAGGTCAAGTGCGATAAAAAAATAGGTCATGAGATCAAATCTTAGAAAAACCTTGTTAGCAGTGTAGAGGCATCATTTCTTGCCCAATCGACCTGAAATTTAGTCAGAATTCTTCATCCTTTCTAAACCTACTTTAATTAATTTTTGACAGTTCATTCAGGTGAGCGATTTAGGGCCACTATGGCCCTCTTGTTCAAGTTGTGTAGTATGGACTAGGCATTACTCTGATTGCAGCTGAATATTTTAAGGAGTCAGTGCAAGACTATTGTAAGTGCCATCATAGCACAGTTTGTAGCATATCATACTATCAATCTAGAGATTGAGGGTTCAATCCCAAACAGTGGCAGTAATTCTTTCTGACCATTTGTCTCCCACCAATGGGGGAATAATTATAGACCTATGTGGTATAGCAGTAGGGGTTAGCTAGGAAACAAAGGAAAGAATGTTATGGTAGTACAAGTAAGAGAAATACCAGGAATTGATTGTAGGTGTTCCAGTCGCCACAGCAGTTGAAAGATTGTTGAAAGTGGGTAAAACCCTATTCAAAGAAAAACAAAACAAACTCTTGAATTCTTTTCATATTTCAGTTCTTTTATCCCATCAGAAGTCCAGAATGCAGAAATTAAACGAAGATCTTTCGGCAGCTGATGATCGACTTCAACAGTTAAAACAAGAAGTCAGTCAGTTACAATATTCATCCGTAGATCGAAAACGGAAAAGAACTTCACCATTTCCTTCGGTAGGTGTCTTCTAAACTTTATGCAAGAACGTTTTGCTACTTCTTTCAGCCTTAAACTTAAATTATTTGATTAATTCATTTATAATTTGGGACTTCTGATATTGTTGAAAAGGTCACCTTTATGAAATGTGGGATAGGTGATTCTCTCCCGCGATGTAAGTCATATTATAAATGAAATTTCCATCAGTTTATGTGTCTTTTGATTGACATACATTGAACTACCTTAACAATCAGACAGCACTTTAAAAATATTCCAAGATTTGTGAATAACAACACTATGTCTATAACAGTCTGTTGTATGCGTAGTGAAAACTCTGATCTGAATGTGCAGATGCACAGACTGATCCCTATCTTAATGTTGCAGACATCAATGGCTCAGCACAAAACAGTTGTAACTGCATATATGTTTATAGGCAGTTGCAACTGTTGTGCTGAGCCATCAACATGTGAAATTGTTGGAAATGTCTCAAACAGGCTCTTATATAATTGAAGAATGATAGATAATTGATAAATTGTGAACAAAGGCTATGAGTAGGGTAAAATTCTCTTTCCAGGCTGTTGATTTGACCAAATTAAGGGGAGAGAATTTACAGTTGCAGGCAGACATACAGCTAATGACCCGGGAGATAGACATGTATAACAATGGACAAAGTGAGTAAATCCGTTATTTTAAGCTAGGTATGTTTTTTCAGTAACAAACTACATATCTTTGTATTGACTTTTTGGAGCTTAAGATTAAAAGATATGCATCTTCAATATATATTTATACCACCCACTTAGGAAGTTGAGGAGATATATTGGTTTTTCACCATGTCTGTCCTTCCGTTTGTCTGTCTGTCTGTCCGTCCCTGTGAAGACATTTTGTTTCTGGACTAGGGGTGTAACAATAGATAGAACTATCGCTGTATCGTGATGGCATTTTTATACGCCCGTCGAAGACGGGACATATTATGGGATCACCCGTAGCGTCCGGGCGTCCGGCGGCGTCCACTTCTTTGTCCGGAGCATAACTCTGTCACTTGAAGTCCGATTGACTTCAAACTTGGCAATTGTATTCTTCACATCATTGCGGAGTGCAGTGCACAAGAACCATAACTCTACCTGGCCTATTTTTTGAGTTATTGCCCTTTGTTGTTTTTCAGACTTGAATCTTGTCCGGAGTATATCTCTTAAAGTATAATGGCTAGGATCATGAAACTTTATGGGTGTATAGATCTGGCCTAGGGGGAGTGCAGTGCACAAGAACCACAACTCTACCTGGCCTATTTTTTTAGTTATTGCCCTTTGTTGTTTTTCAGACTTGAATCTTGTCCGGAGTATATCTCTTAAAGTATAATAGCTAGGACCATGAAACTTCATGGGTGTATAGATCTCACAAAGGGGGAGTGCAGTGCACAAGAACTATAACTCTACCTGGCCTATTTTTTGAGTTATTGCCCTTTGTTGTTTTTCAGACTTGAATCTTGTCCGGAGTATATCTCTTAAAGTATAATGGCTAGGATCATGAAACTTTATGGGTGTATAGATCTGGCCAAGGGTGAGTGCAGTGCACAAGAACTATAACTCTACCTGGCCTATTATTTGAGTATTTGCCCTTTGTTGTTTTTCAGATTTGAATCTTGTCTGGAGTATATCTCTTAAAGTATAATAGCTAGGATCATGAAACTTCATGGGTGTATAGATCTCACCAAGGGGGAGTGCTTTGCACAAGAACCATAACTCTACCTGGCCTATTTTTTGAGTTATTGCCCTTTATTGTTTTTCAGACTTGAATCTTGTCCGGAGTATATATCTTAAAGTATAATGGCTAGGATCAAGAAACTTCATGGGTGTATAGATCTGGCCAAGGGGGAGTGCAGTGCACACGAACCATAACTCTACCTGGCCTATTTTTTGAGTTATTGCCCTTTGTTGTTTTTCAGACTTGAATCTTGTCCGGAGTATATCTCTTAAAGTATAATAGCTAGGATCATGAAACTTCATGGGTGTATAGATCTCACCAAGGGGGAGTGCAGTGCACAAGAACCATAACTCTACCTGGCCTATTTTTTGAGTTATTGCTCTTTGTTGTTTTTCAGACTTGAATCTTGCCCGGAGTATATCTGTAAAAGTATAATAGCTAGGATCATGAAACCTTATGGGTGCAAAAAATCTTCATTCAAAATAACCTCAGTTCTATTCAAACCCCCAATTAATACTAAGCAGTTTGACGGGCGTATCTTGTGACAATTTGGCACCTTGTTTCAAGTCAATAGATATCACAATAGTTCCTCTGACTATCGACAGTTTACAATAGTTTTTTTTTTGAAAATGAAAGTAGAACTAAATGTAGAAACAATGCTGCCTTTCTGCAATTTTTTATCAGAGAATGAGGGGAAATCCAATTCTTTTTATTGGAATATCTGTAATTAACTGATTTGATCATTTACTCGCCATTGACAAGGAAAACAGCATCTTACAAGACCAGTATAAAGTTACTGTCTAATAAAGGTGGATGCTTTAACATTGATTTTTATATATTTTTTCTGTAAAAACAACTTTTGTGATAGTATTGCAATAGTTTTCTGACTATTGCAATACTATTCCAATAGCAAATTTACTATCGCAATTCTATCATGATACTAATTTTGAACTCAATTGTCACCACTATTCTGGACTCCAACTCATGAACCAAGCTACCTAGAAACATGAAACTTCATACAAATCCTGCTTATGACCCAGTGCCCTATTGTTTTTGGTTGATATAGGTCAAGGGTCAACGTCACAGTCAGCCTTTGTTCAATTGACAAAGCGTTGGGGAGGGGTATTAGTCCGCTTTGCAACAGATTTAGTTGTATTAGTATATTAATTTCACTCTGTCTGTCTGTTCATCTGTCTCTCTGCAAAACTTAACATTGCCAATATCTTCAAGTGTATTCAAGGTACAAGCTTTATATTTGGCATAATGATAAACATCTGCTGTTAACAAAGTCAATGTCATGTGACAAGGTCATCTGTCAATGTCAAATAATCAAAAAACTTAACCAAGAAACTCATCATTGCCCATATTTTCAAGCTTTTTAAGTAATTCACATAGAAATGCATCAATTCATGTACAGGTTTGCAGGCATGCAAGCACGTAAAGAATAATTGATTAACGTAGAAAGATAATGACCATTACTGTGAATGTTTTGAATGGAAGAGTATCTTGTTTGCATGCCTGATTATCAGTTGTAAATCCGATCATTAATTGGTCAGTCTTTTATTCATCCATTGAAGAAGCTGTGTTGCTTATCAATCAACAGGTAATTCTGAAATCGTAAACATTGGCAGCCATGAAACTTCAACTATCAATGTCTGTGTATATCAAAAGAATTCAAAAGATTCTGCAGTGATTCAACTGACTCCTGTTATCTATATAAACTTAATGTTTTAACTGAAAACTACATCAAATTAAAAGAAACAAATTTCTTCAATTTTATAAATTAACTTACAAGAACTAGAGGGGCTTGCAATTGCAACTAAAATGGTTGTTAACAGCAAGTTATGTAGCAGATGCATTTACTTAAAGTACTTTCAGAGTAATGGTTATTTCATAAATTATTGAACTCAGTTTAGATCCTATTTAGAACAAAACAGATGTAGATCTTTCAAGTCATAAATCATTTTTAGCTCGACTATTCGAAGAATAGGGGGGCTATTCTAGTCACCCGGGCGTCGGCGTCTGCGTCGGCGTAATGCTTTGGTTAAGTTTTTACGTGCAAGTGTTTAAATTCTCTGTTTCTATTAAAGCTATTGCTTTGAAACTTTGCACATGCTTTTGTGACCGTGATATCAGCATCTAGACAAAGATTCATTACTCTGATATTGAATTTAGTGGAATTTTAACCCTTTTCGGACTTAGAAATTCTTGGTTAAGTTTTTACGTGCAAATGTTGTATTTGTGTAATATCTCTGTTTCTTTAAAGCTATTGCTTTGCAACTTTACACATGCTTCTGTGACCATAATATCAGCCTCTTGACAAAGATTCATTACTCTGATATTGACTTTCATGGAATTTTAACCCTTTTCGGTCTTAGAAAATCTTGGTTAAGTTTTTACGTGCAAATGTGGTATTTCTGTAATATCTCTATTTCTACTAAAGCTATTGCTTTGAAACTTTGAACATGCTTCTGTGACCATAATATCAGCCTCTAGACAAAGATTCAATACTCTGATTTTGAATTAAGTGGAATTTTAACCCTTTTCGGACTTAGAAATCTTGGTTAAGTTTTTACGTGCGAATGTTGTATATCATTTGTAGCTCTATTTCTACATAGGCTTTTGCTTGGAAACTCTACACATGCTTCTGTTACCATGATATCAGCCTCTTGACAAAGATTTATTACTCTGATATTGAATTTAGTGGAATTTTAACCTTTTTCAGACTCAGAAATTCTTGGTTAAGTTTTTACTTGCAAATGTTGTACATCAGTTATATCTCTAATTCTATTAAAGCTATTGCTTTCAAACTTTGCACATGCTTCAATGTTCATAACAACAGCCTCTGAATAAAGATTCAATTCTCTGGTATAAAATTTAGTGGATTTATAACCCTTTATGGACTTAGAAATTCTTGGTTAAGTTTTTACGTGCAAATGTTGTATTTGTGTAATATCTCTATTTCTACTACAGCTGTTGCTTGGAAACTTTACACATGCTTCTTTGACCAAAATATTAGCCCACAGAAAAAGATTCATTACTCTGATATTTAATTTAGTGGAATTTTAACCCTTTTTGGCCTTAGAAAATTTTGGTTAAGTTTTTACATGCAAATGTTTTATGTTAGTTGTATATCTGTTCCTACTAAAGCTATTGCTTTGAAACTCTGCACATGCTTCTGTGACCATAATATCAGCCTCTAGACAAAGATTCTTTTCTCTTGACTTTCATTTTATTGAATTTCCAATGTCGACATTGATTTGCTGTTACTATCCAGCACTAGGAATAGTCAAGCTTCGCTGTCCTCCGACAGCTCTTGTTTCTCTAACTAGTAATATATGGAGTAACTTTTATAAGATTTATATGGTGTACCATTAACTCTGAAAGTAAAGTGTTGGCTGTACCCCTAGATTTTTCTTTGTACCCTCAACTTTAAACTTAGAGGGTACATGTACCCCCAAAATGAAAACCCAGTGGGCATGCTGCTTTTCAAAATACAGCTACATATTTGGCATGAAGATGGATCTCATTGATGTGCATCTGTAGATACTAAAGTCAAGGTCATGTGACAATTTCAATGACATCTGTCAAGGTTAAACCTTTACAAAATTTTACCAAAAAAACTTAACATTGCCAATATCTTTAAGCCTGTTTTAGGTACAAGCCTAATATTTGGCAAGATGATCAATCTGAATAATGTGAATCTGTAGATACCATAGTCAAGGTCATGTGAGAATGCCAAGTTCATCTATTGAGGTCGATTTTCTTTAAAACTTTATGCTAAAACTTATCAATATTAGTACATTCACGCCCATTGTAGATACCTTTCTCATAATTTTCATGAAGAAAGATCTCAGTGATGTGCATCCATAGGAGTCAAGGTCATGTTACAAGGTCTAGGTAAACATTTTGAAAAAAAGCTGTTTTTGGGGCATTTGTGTTTCACTAACACATCTTTTGATTTGGGGTGACAAAGGTCGAGGTCACAATTAAAATTTGTTCAAGACCCTTTCCTTTAACTTGGAAAAAGCGCTGGTGGGGAGAGGGGAGCAGGGATGGGGTATTAGTCCACTTTGCAATAGATCTAGTTTCACTATCAAGAAGTTAAGCTATTGCTACAACCCTACTACCCTATTTTACAATCATGGAGAGAAACAAAATTAAGCTTTAAGAAGATGCAATGTATTATGGGAAAGGAAATGTACATTATAACCTCAATAAGCTGATTGTATATCTCTACCTCTTTGTATTTTTGTCTGTAAGCTATTCAATTTTTGTTTAGATATCCTCACTGAATTATTTTCTGTTAGCTATTCAATTTGTTAAGATATCCATTTTTTAATGATTTAAAGATCTATTTATTATTTCATGCTGAACCAGGAATATTCTTGCTTTGGCAGAAAGTATAGACAAAGATCAGTCTGCACATATGTGCAGTCTGATCTAAGTTTAACCCACCTAGTTTTCCTTTTCAAAACAAACCACAAAATTATTTCAAAATAAATAGGGATTCAATGGTAGTGCATTCAGTTTTTTAGCTCCACTGGCTGAAAGCCACTGGGGCTATTGTCATGGCGTTGTGTCCGTCGTGCGTGCGTCCGTGCGTCCGGTCGTAAACTTTTTCTTTAAAAATCTTCTCCTCAGAAACTACTGGATGAATTTCAACCAAACTTCACAGGAATGATCCTTGGGTGACCCTCTTCCAAAGTTGTTCAAGAAATTTTGATCCAATGAAAAACATGGATTTAATGGGCGTGGCTAATTTCCAAATATGGTAAAAATGGAAATTTCTCAGAATTTAATTGATGGATACCAATGAAATTTTACATGAATGATCTTTGTGAGACCCTTTATCAGTCTACCAAAAATCATTGTGATCGGATGAAAAATTTGTATTTTATGGGCGGAGGTCATTTCTCTATATGTTGTATAGTGGAAACTTTGGAAATCATTTTCTCAGAGTGTAAATGATGGATATCAACCAAATTTCACTAGAATGTTCCTTGAGTGACCCTTTATCAGTCCACCAAAAATTAGTGTGATCAGATGCAAAATGTGTATTTTATGGGCGGAGGTCATTTCTCTATATGTTATATAGAGGAAACTTTGGAAATCATTTTTCTCAAAATCTAAATGATGGATATCAACCAAATTTCACCGGAATGATTCTTGAGTGACCCTCTATCAGTCTACAAAAAATTATTTTGATCGGATGAAAAATATTTATTTTATGGGCGGAGGTCATTTCTCTATATGTTATATAGTGGAAACTTTGGAAATCATTTTCTCAGAACCTAAACAATGGATATCAATCAAATTTCACTGGAATAATCCTTGAGTGAAACTCTATTAGTCTACCAAAAATTATTTTGACTGGATGAAAAATATGTATTTTATGGGTGGAGGTCATTTCTCTATGTGTTATATAGTGGAAACTGTGAAAATCATTTTATCAGAATCTAAATCATGGATACCATTGAAATTTTATATGAATGATCTTTGAGTGACTCTATATCAGTCTACCAAAAATTATTGTGATCAGATGAAAATATGCATTTCACGGGCGGATGTCATTTCTCTATATGTTATGTAGTTGAAACTTTGAAAATCAATTTCAACATCAGTAGAATCCAAAATATCTAAAAATCTAGTCAAAACTTTTGTTGCTTTACAAGAATTTCAAGCCTGTGAAGCAACTCAAGCCATTCATGGCTTTCTAGTTTCAAGATTATAATGCTATTTAACTCTTGTCATGCTGAACCCGGAATATTCCTGCTTTGGCAGGAGCTTTAAACCAACATCAGACTGCACATATGTGCAGTCTGATGTTAGTCTAAACCACCTGTTTCTCACTTTCAAACCAGAATTGTTGATAGATTTAGTTTTTCAAATAAATATTGACCTACAGTTGATACTTTCAGTGCTTTTTTGCCCATTAATTTTGATGAAATTTTTTAGCCAAAATTTATTCAGCATGACAAGGGTTAATGTTTTTAGTCACCAGGACAAAAGTTAATGGTCTTATTTTTTCACCTATTCTAGCTCCACTTGGTGTGTTGGACCCTTTAGAAGAACAAAATTTCTACAACTTTACCAACACTGGTCAACGAGGTTCAATCTATGCCAGTTCTGGGGAGCCACATCCGAAGGTGTTTACATCAACGGTGACAACCTCTGTGACCCCTGTTACATCATCAACAACCCCGACAGTGACCCCTACTTTACCCCCACAGCCCCAGAGGCCACCTAGAGAAATCCCTGCAGCAGCTCCCCCTACATTGCCCCCTAGAGATAAAAAAGGTAAATCTTTTCTTTTGATACTTGTTTCATAATCAGAAAATGTAAAAAAATTACAACAGGATATATTTACGCTAAAAAGTGAACACAGAATTTTCTTGTTTTAGTGTATTTTCTTTTAGATGAAAAATGCATTGGCATCATTTTGAAGCAAAAGAGATGTTATTATGTTTTCACTGAAATTCATACATGTATATCTTTTTTAGCTTGGCTATTTTCGGAGAAAACCTGAGGTTTTGCTGTAGCCTGCGTGTCGTTGTCGTGGTTGTACGAAAACTTTGACATTTTGTGATACCTCTGGTTCTACTGAAAGCATTTACTTGAAACTTAGCACACATGTTCTAGAGCTTCAGATTTTACAGTGGGCCTGGGTCATTTCTCACATGATGACCCACAACTTTCCAACAGTTGGGGTCCTGTGACCCTGTCCTGCTTGGATATGAAACATTTTTACCATAATGAAAATATGCTTTGGCCCATCATTTCAGGAAATGACCCACAACTTTTTACCTCATGGGTCAATTGGACCCACCAGTCTTGAAAAGAATCTGAAGCCCTGATGTTCACCATCAAAAGAGCAACCTATACTATCAAGTGGGATAACTAGATGCATTTAGAACAAATTATGCCCCTTTTTCCCACCATCCAGCACTCAACAGCCGAGCGTAGGCACCCGTAGGCGGTGCTCTTGTTTACCATTCTGTCAAATTAAAACATCATGAAATATGAAAAAAGTGTTTACCATAATTACTTCAGTTGTTATGGGATTTACAAATATTTGTTTCCTACCTCACAAGAAAACAACATCAGATATATAGGATTATCATTTGTTTCATTGAACAATGGATTTATATTTCATTGGGTGAACAACAAAAGTTTTATTGTCACAACTGGAAGAGCCATGAGTAAAAGTAAAGTTTTTGTTGATAACAAAATGAAATATAAATCAATCTTACTCAAAAACAAACGATAATTCTATCTGTTTAATGCAGAATTGAGATAAATTGTGATAACTTTATGAACAAATTTTCTGAAAGCGCGTCAATTTGTACATGGTTGTCATGCAATATTCATGATGACATAACTGATTAAGCTCTGCTAAGACAACTGCGGATAGAGTGAAATAAAACAAAGGTATAAGTAAAGTATAAGGTTTTGATTATTTCAATAGTTAGGCAGTGAATTTATCAAATGATAATCAACAGTTATTTCTCGATAATCCACTGAAAAGCATTCAAGAATCATAATTACAGTCAAATTTGTATTAACCCTTTCCTGTTTTACAAAATTTTAGACCTGTCCAAATTCAACGGTTATGCAGACGAAAATTTAAAGTGGATTTAATTTGAAAAATAACCATTCAGTAGGGTAGAAAATAGTGTGGAAAAAGAAGAAATTGCTTGTCAGAAGCAATTTCTTCTTTTTTCACAATGTTTTCTCAATCATAAAATCACAGGCACGTAAAAAGCAGGGATTAAACAGCAAAGGGTTAAGCAACCACTACAGGGACCACCAATGGCCACTCGAGCAAGATTGACCGTATTAACCTCAAAACAAGACAGGATCATCTGGAAACTATCATTATATATATAGATTTTCTGGTTCCAAATTATAAAACACCTCACAGTTTCAGAATATTTATAATAAGTCATGATTAAACTACAATTTCAGTTGAGCCTCCACCCCCATTACCACCCAGAAGTGTAACAACAACAACCCATGTCCCTCCCCCACCCCCTCACCAGCCTCAAGTAGGGTCCGGAGACTCCGACGCAGACGGTGAACAGTGGAGCTGCTCAGCCTGCACATTTCTGAACCATCCTGCCTTAAATAAGTGTGAATGCTGTGAGATGCCTCGAATGAACTTTTCCTCGCTATCAAGTCCGAGAGGTAGTGTTTCTAATTATGCTCATGTACATTCTGATCTCTGTTACTGTCATGATCATTGATTTCTGTGTCCAGATGGCAGACCTGCAGGTACAGGGGAGTGGAGAAAATCTAAACATGTCTTTTTCAAATCCTACATTATGGGTTCTCATTGGAATTGTCTCATCAAGACAATTCCAATCAGTACCCAAAATACGGGGTTTATTAGACAAATTAAGAAATTGAATGTTCTTGGCCCAAGATTTAAAACTTTTCTCGGAGAGGTAGTGTTTCTACTTATGCTTATGAACATTCTGATCTCTATTACTGTCATGATCATTGATATCTGTGTCTAGATGGCAGACCTGCGGGGACAAGGGAGTGAAGAAAATCTAAATCTGTTATTTCTTTTCTAAACCCTATTTTATGGGTACTTATTGGGATTGTCTTGTGAAGACAATTCCAATCAGTACCCAAAATATGGGATTTAATGGACAAATTAAGAAAGTGAATGATCTGGGCGCAAGATTTAAAACGTTTTTCACAGAGGTATTGTTTCTAATTATGCTCATGTACATTCTGATCTCTGTTACTGTCATGATCATTGATACATGTGTCTAGATGGCAGACCTGCAGGCATAAGGGAGCAAAGAATTTCTAAATCTGTTATTTCTTTTCTAAACCCTATTTTATGGGTACTTATTGGAATTGTCTTGTGAAGACAATTCCAATAAGTACCAAAAATATGGGATTAAATGGAAAAATTAAGAAAATGAATGATCTTGGCCCAAGATAATATAAAGTCTCCGAAGTAGTGTTTCTTATTATGTTCATGTACATTCTTATCTCTGTTACTGTCATGATCATTGATGCCTGTGTCTAGATGGCAGACCTGCAGGTACAAGGAAGTAATGAAAATCTAAACATTTCTTTTTCAGAACCTATATTGTGGGTACTCATTGGAATTGAATTGATGAGACAATTCCAATTAGTACCCAAAATAAGGGGTTTAATGGACAAACTAAGAAATTGAATAATCTGGGCCCAAGAGCATAAAACTTTTCTCCAAGAGGTAGTGTTTCTAATTATGCCATGTCTGTCCATTTGTAGACCTTTGTCATTTCCAGACTCTTGCTCAAGAATGAAATTGCCTAGATTTATGAAACATTATAAAGTTGTTACCCAGGACCTAAGGAAGTGCCGCAATGATTTTTGGGTCTTGTAGGTCAAAAGTCAAGGTCAAATTATGGGCCTTTTTCGACTTAGAGTATTATCTGCCATCCAGCACTCAATTTAGATTTTGTTGGATATGAGAAAAATGTAAACCACAATAATAGGTTGGTAAGGGAAAGCTACATGTTTTGATTGAAATCACTGAATCTTGTCTATAGCTGTCCTTATTCTACAGTCCCTCTATACCTTAGAACAATTGTGATATTTTGGTGATATGAGTATTTTGAGTATATTTCTCTTTTTACTGCAACATTTTGAATGATTTCATGTAAGTACACTTTATGGGAACAGAAAACAAATTATTAGTATGTTTTAGTTTTAGTATTGTGTCATGGCATTTCTTTTTTGCTTGCTTTCTTTTCTGTTCAGGGTTATTATCTTTGTCTACCTGTTAATTTTGATTATTTGGGGGGGGGGGTGATTAATCTTTCTTGATGAAACTCCTCTTTTGGTCTATTTTAAAAGCTCTGTGAACTCTGCAATAGTTTCATCCTCTATCCTTGCATTATTCCCACAACAACTAATTGTCTATGGGAAAGTAGGTCCTTTTGGCAAATGGGAAGTGACAATAAATAAATGATATACATACGTAAGAATTATACCTGTTGTTCAACATAGGTTTGTAGATATGTGTTTGTTGGCATCAAGATAAGATTGTAAGTTACTCTACATTTCCTACAATGTTTTCTTTCCATCAGGAAAAAAAGACAATACTTAGTGTGAGAATTAAAGTGAGTTGATGTAATATGTCTGTGGTGACAAGAGTGTGGTAAACTTAATGGTTTACCTAAAGCACGTTCATTTTGGTTGGATTAAATACACGAATCTTTATAAGGTTCTCATTGTTTTAACACTTGTCATGCTGAATTAAAATTCTCCCTCAGAATTGCTCTTGTATCAGAGTACTGAAAGCCCTAGAATCCAAGAGTGTAGGGCAATCTTTCTTTTTGAAAATTAATTTCATGAACAACCCATCCTTGAAAGGGGACTTACAATTGGTGTAGACTAAGATCAGATTGCACATATGTGCAGGCTGATCATTGTCTAAAACTCCTGCCAAAGCAGGAAAAGTCTGGGATAAACATGACAAGGGTTAAGTTTCTAGCTAACTTTAGATTGTATGTTGAAAAATAAGTAAATGAACTTTGTGAGGTTTACCTAAATTGAATGTTTGTATTAAGGTCTGTATAATTTCCAGGGGCTAGTGCAAATCTAGGCTAAATGCCTATGAATTCAGTTGATTGTACTAACCAACCACACTCTATAACAACTGCTATTTGGTGGTCCTATAAGTGGTAACTTACTGGTAATACATGTTTTACTGTATATGGGTACTTACAAAACTGCTTAGCTGATCCCACATTATGTTTGTCTACTGATCTTGTTTTGCATGGCTGTTTTAATGATTCTGTGCAAAGCAGTTGTAACTGCCTATGTATTTATAGGCAGTTACAACTGTTTTGCACTGAGCCATTGATTTGCTTACTTATGTTTGCATGTTTCTTTCTTGTGTTTGCTTTTGTCTGAAGTATATGTTTTATGCAGACTTTTAAGCATTTTTTGTTTGTAAAACTGAAAAGGTCAATTAATTCTGTGAAGAGTAAACAAATCACCATCATCTCTTCCAAAGAAAATAGTTTTAATGCTTATGCACCATCTTTCCATTCTGACTAACCAGTGACTGTCTTTGTCTGTCTTGAACTAGCCTTTAACCTTGTTCACTTTCAAACTTGTATGAGGCACAATTCTCACTACTATGATAAGATCCATGTCAATGAACAGCGGTCTCCGTGTTACAAGGTCATCTGACATGGTCAGTTTTAAAGGTTAATTGTCTTGAAATATTGTTTCTTTAGAGCATTCATTTCTCACTAACTAAATTTTAGAATTCAGGTTGCATCTAATTCAGATAAGCATTATAACAGTGCAATGCTTTGCAAGAACTCTGGTGTGTTGCATGATATTATTCATATCTTTTTGCAATTAAGATTACGATAAATTTTCTTAACAAACCTCTTTATCTTTTGCTCTGCCATAATAATGCATGCATTTTCCAATTCTTTTATTTTGTAGATGAGCCTGATTCCTAACCAACCTATCATAATCCACGACAGACAAACCCAACATGATATGTGCCTTTCAGCATGCATGAAATAGCAGCAAGGTTATTTGACAGTGTAGATCAACCAATTTATGGACGACAACAAAAAGACCAATTGGGAACCCTTGGCAATTCTACGGAATAGACCTCAGGAATAACTAGGGCTCAGGGCCCGAGTTTATAAAACTTTTCTCAGGCTCAATTGAGAATTTCTCAAATTTTTAATTTAGATAAATGTTTGCAAATAAATTATACTTTTAATAAGTTGTTATTTATAACAACTTATTAATATAATCTTTTATGTTAATACAATAAAATGAATATTTAAACAGAAATACGGCTTTAATCTCAAATTGTAATTAGAGAAAATTTTGAATTGAGAATGAGAAAGGTTTTATAACCTCAGGCCCAGATATGTTAGCTTGTTGTTTTGCATGTGGATTACATAATGTCATGAGCACCAAGGTTCCTTTTAAAGATGATGTTGAGTGAAACAAAATCAAGAGCAAGATTATAACTGAGCATATTATAATTTGATAACAAAACTGTGTTTTGTTGTCCCTTAATGATATGCACAATAGATCTCCATAGACTAGAAGAAAACATTAAAGAAATTTGCCTTTCTTCATTGTCTAATTTCCTAAAAAATTACCCAAAATTTCTACACATATCTGCGGCACTTTCCAGTTGACAGAAAAGTTTAAGCTTTGAAAATTTCAAATAGACTGGTCAATTTGGGAAGGGTTATTGAGTGCTCGTAGGGTATAGATTCTCATTTTAGTTTCTGCGAAGAGAATAAACCAGTGTGGAAAAAGAAACTTGTTGTTTTAAGCAATTTCTCTGTTTCTCAAACATTTCCTATGAGCCTTTGTGTGACATTTCTAACAATTTGAAACAGGCGTATGGGGTTAAATAAAGTGTACTAGTAAGTTACCCACAGCAATAAGAGGATTCTCTAGCTTTCTAGACACGTTGATAATCTGAATACAGAGTGGAAAGTGAGTGGAGACTCTGGCAAGACTTTGTGAATATACAGGCTGGCCAGAGTTTTTGTTTAGCAAACATCTGACATTGTCAAGAATGTCATGCACAGGATCAAATGTAGTAAGATAATGCCTTTTGGAATTTAATATATTTGTAAAATCAATTAGGGTTTTAGAATTGAAGAAAATGTTTAGAGCAATTCTACAATTTTAGGGCAAACAGGGTCCTTGCTCAAGACTGCTCACTGCTGTTAATTACTCATCTGTTAATAAACCATTTACCAACCGTTTATTATGATCATAATATCTTGGGAATGAAAAGTTTTAACCCTTGTTATACTGAACCTGAAATATTCTTACTTTGACAGGATGTATAGACAATGATCAATCTGCACATATGTGCAGCCTGATCTTAATCTATACCACCTTTATTTCTCTTTTGAAACTAGAAAAAGTAAGATTTAAAACAAATATTTATAACACCCCCACCCCCCACTCCCCCATCAATAGATATTTGTTTTTGACCATTATGTTTGTCCTTTTGTCCTTCTGAAAACTTTAACATTAGCCATAACTTTTGATTTGTAAGGGATAGATTCTTCATATACTGGCCAAAAGTCCTAACCGGCCACTTTAAAAATGACGATAACTTTTTTGAAAGTTATAACATTTTTATGAAAATTGATGTGAGAATATTTAAGCATAATGTAAGTGGATTTCCATTATGATTTACCAAAAGTTATCAAATTTGGATGTGTAATAAAGGAAAAGCTCAAAAAGCTCTAAATCTTAATAGAGCTCGGGATATTACACTTTCAACAAATCAGAGTCCGCAAATCGTTAGCTGCAGCCCCGACCAAGAAAAAAAAATGGAAAACATTTTCAATTTTGTGCGATCTTTGACTACAGGAGAAACAGAAAGAATAGGAGGCATGGTAAAATGGTGTTTAAATTCAACCAGCACAGCATTTTATCTAGCAAATATGCTCAAATAAGGTCTGGTGTGAAAAAAAAAAGATATATCAAACTGATTTTTAGCTCCACTGGCTGAAAGCCACTGGGGCTATTGTCGTGGTGTTGTGTCCGTCGTGCGTCCGTCCGTCCGTGCGTTCGGTCGTAAACTTTTTCTTTAAAAATCTTCTCCTCAGAATCTACTGGATGAATTTCAACCAAACTTCACAGGAATGATCCTTGGGTGACACTCTTTCAAAGTTGTTCAAGAAATTTTGATCCAATGAAAAACATGGATTTAATGGGCGTGGCTAATTTCCAAATATGGTAAAAAGTGAGTTTTCTCAGATTCTAGGTCATGGATACCAATGAAATTTTACATGAATGATCCTTGTATGACCCTTCATCAGTCTACCAAAGATTATTGAGATCGGATGAAAAATATGTATTTTATGGGCGGAGGTCATTTCTCTGTATGTTTTATAGTGGAAACTTTGGAAATCATTTTCTCAGAATCTAATTAATGGATATCAACCAAATTTTACTGGAATAATCCTTTAGTGACCCTTTATCAGTATAGCAAAATTTATTGTGATCGGATGAAAAATGTGTATTTAATGGGCGGAGGTCAATTCTCTATATGTTATATAGTGGAAACTTTCAAAATCATTTTCTCAGAATCTAACTGATAGATATCAACCAAATTTTACATGAATGATCCTTGGGTGACCCTTTATCTGTCTACTTAAAATTATTGTGATCAGATAAAAAAAAATGAATTTTATTGGCGGAGGTCATTTGTATATATGTTATTTAGTGGAAACTTTGAAAATCATTTTCTCAGAATGTAACTTATGGGTATCAATCAAACTTCATAAGTATGATCCTTAGGTGACCCATTATCATGCAGCCAAAAATTATTGTCATTGGATGAAAAATATGTCTTTTATGAACGGAGGTCATTTCTCTATATGTTATAATAGTGGAAACTTTGAAAATCACTTCAACATCAGTAGAACCCGAAATATCTAAAAATCTAGTCAAAACTTAGATTTGCTATTACAAGAAATTCAAGCCTGTGGAGCGACACAAGCCATTCATGGCTTTCTAGTTTTCACATATCCTACATTTTGTAGCTCAACGGGAACTATATTTTATGCATTTTTGAAGAAAAACGTGTTTTAGGTGTTGTTTCTAGGAACCATTTTTCTGCATATTTAAGCTCTATAACTTTCTTCTATGGCCATATGCCACACACAATTGTCGAACATTTTCAATTTTTTTCCTAGTCTATGTTGCAGCTAACCACCCATGAGACAAAATTGTTACATTGACAATATTGTGAGCTCTGTGTAAATACAGAGCTTTTTGAGGTTTTCTCATGTTGCGCTTTAAATTCAATGAAATAACGGTAACTTCGCCAAAATCAGTTGCTTAAAAATTCACATAGCAAATTTCACGAAAATCCAAATACCACAGAAAAAGTTATCTATGTTTTTAAAGTGGCCGGTTAGAAGTTTTGACTAGTATATTTCACATGAGTTTTGCTTGTGACAAGATCTTTCTATCAGATCCAAGGTCAAGGTCATATTTCAAGGTCAAATATGTTTTAAATTTCTGAAAATAGCAGTGGTGGGGTGATTTTGTGTTCAACACACCCTTTTCAAAATATATACTGACTCACAATAAGTGTGTCAACTGATTTCAATACTTTGATTTGATTCATAAATTTTGCCAAGGTTTTTACTCAGCATGACAAGGGTTAATTATTTATCATTTTTAACCATATTTATACCATGATGAAAGTTAACTTTGCACTTTTTGGGTGAAGTGGTCTAAATGATGATAATGATGATAAAATGTTCAATCAAGAACTTAAAACAAAACTGTTGTACATATATACATATAGGTACCAATGATGATGTTTCACTAAGTCTTTGAAATAAATGATGCTAAATTATAATAAAATGTTCAGTCAAGGATTAGCACAACATTATAATAAATGCCTATATAAATGTAGGTACTTATGACAGTGTTGCAGTGTGTCCTTGGAATGTCTATTGTCTGCCAAATAATGGAAAAATGTTCATTTCAAGGACTTGGTACTGCACTGTGGCATGTGCGTGTATAATTATAGGTTTCTATGATGGTGTTTATTAAGCTCCTGGAATGGCGATTTTCTGTTAAATGATTGCAAAATGTTCTATCAAGGACTTAGCACAACACTGAGCCATGTGCCTATATGAATATAGGCATATGTGACAGTGTTGCACTAAGCCCTTGTAATGAAGATTGTCTGATGAGTAAATTGAAAAAAAAGTGGCCTTAATTGAAGGGTTTTGTGCAAGAGTAATGTAACTGCCTTACCTCTTTTTGGCCTTTACAATATTTTTGCTCAAACCCTTTGTTTTGCTCTCTCAGGTATGTTTAACCTTTGCTGTATACAGAAATGAAGATATTTCATGTTTTCATCATCTCATTGCTAAATCTGAATGACTTAGGAATAATCTATGCAAGGATTAACTAGATAATGGATTTACTGCATGGATAGAAAACAACTGTTATAGCGGAAAACGAGTAATACTGCCCTCAGGATGTAAAAGCATTTCGTGAGCGCTGTGAGATGATACCCTGCTTTGCACGTGTACATACATGCAAAGCAAGATATCATTACAAAGGGCCGGGCTGGTTTTGCCTCTTGACCTGTGTCCAAAAGGAAATTGTCATTTGTCTCTGAAATGTATGGTCACAACACACGAAATGAAAGGCAATTGATGCCTGGTGGACATCCTAAACATAACTACAAGCTGTAGTTACAATATTTTAAGTGGTCCATCCACCAAAATGTTTAAATGAAAATGGCTGAAAATGACAGAGATCAACACTCATCTAATTAAAAACAAAAGTTTTGATTGGTTAATCAGTTTTGATTGACAGCAGCTACCTGTCAATTACTTTTTTGTTACACCAGTTTATAATTATGTTGTGATGTCCTCTTGTGGATGTAGGAAATATTTATTTTTAATTATTGAATGATATTTGTGTATTTTTGTTGACTTGATGTTTTATGCAAGTAATCACTGTACTGAATTTAGAGATACTACTTGTATTAACTGATAATCTCATAGCTCTTGTCAGACTGAATAAAAATACAGTTAAGCGACCATTTCAGGGACCACCAAAAAGCGGTTGTTTAAGAAAATGGCTGCTTAATGCAAGTTTTGTTTACAAATAAGAAACATACTTTTTGGTTGAATATGCATATAATTGCATAATCCTATGCTGTTACAACTCAATAGAATCCTCTCATTGAGACGATTCTTTCGAGTTTTAACAACATATGATTCGTTTTCAATTATTTTAGACCAACAATACCTACTTCTTATGATATTTTGATTTAAAGAAGGGAAATTTGAAAACGGTTGCTTTATAAAAATGGTCGCTATATAGACATGGTTGCTGGAGCAAGATTGATTGTCCCTTATGAATCCAGAATTTAGATTATAAATGGTAATGTAGACTAAGATTAGACTGCAAATTATGTTCAGTCTCATCTTTTGCTTTACAGCCTGTCAAATCAAAATTACTCCAGTTCAAGCAAGAAAATAACCAAACAAGAATTCTGTTGGTCCAAATTAAATTCAATTTTTTACATACAATCTTTTGGGACTTGGCTGCCTATTTCCAATTAGACTATCCTTGAATTTGTGATTGAAAATCCCTTTAATCTGAAACAGTTTAAAACTGTATTGAGATTTGGATAGTTAATACAAGTTGTATTTTATGTTGATAGGCAGAAATTGTTTTGAAATATTGCATGTTTTCTGTAGAAAAAGCTCATTTTAATTGAATACTATGTTTTTGTTTGATATGTGCAAAGATATCCTTGAAAAAAATTAAATACAATTGTTAACAAACCTGTTTTCTTTTTGATTATTCATCCCTATACAAAAGTAGACATTTGTTCTGAAGACTACAATAAAAGAAAGTATTTGAGAATTTTTAAGAGATGAAGAGAGTATTAGATGATTTCATTGAGGTATTCAACAAAAGACCTAATCACACTGTATGAATAAGCAAAGCCGTTTTATATACAAGTGTGAATACGTTTTTAGTTTCATACTACTATGAAATAAGCAAATATCATCTTCATATCTTACAATTTAATTTCACAAAGCAAAAAAGTAAAGATTTGTCAAAAATGAAACGGATTTCTATTTTGTGTGGAAGCTTACTAAATAGCTGTGTAATCAAAATTGTTTCATTGAGATATAAAACTAATTTTTCAGCCAATCAGAATGCACAAAACTCGATGGAATCAACCAGAAATTAATTATTAAGTATTTAAAAAGGGAAAAAGAAATATACAAAAGACTAAGCCCTTCTCATGCTGATTAAGGCATTCATGACAATTTTGAGCGGTCAGCACAACACTATTGTAGGTGCCTATAAAAAATATAGGCACTTACAATGGTGTTGTGTGGATCTTTGGTAGTACACAAACCTTTGTAGACTATAGACTGAGATAAGCCTGCACAGACACGCATCCTTATCTTAGTCTACACTGCCGACTTTTTAGCTCACCTGAGCACAAAGTGCTCAAGGTGAGCTATTGTGATCACTCACTGTCCGTCGTCCGTCCGTCTGTCTACAATTTCTTTAAACATCTTCTCCTCCTAAACCACTGGGCCAATCAAGCTGAAACTTGGCAGGGATGTTCCTTGGATGAACCTCTTTAATAGTTGTTAAAAGAATTTAATTTCATCAAAAACTCTGGTTGCCATGGTTACATAATAGCCTTAAATGGCCGAAAATCTTAGAAAAAAATTCTTCTCCTAAACAAGTGGGCCAATCAAGCTGAAACTTGGCAGGGATAATCCTTGGGTGAAGGTCTTTAAAAGTTGTTAAAAGAATTCAATTTCATCAAAAACTCTAATTTCCATGGTAACGGAAAGTCTGAAAATGGCTGAAAATTTTAGAAAAAATTTTTCCTCCTAAACCACTGGGCCATTCAAGCTGAAACTTTGGCATGAATTTAATTTCATCAAAAACTCTAGTTTCCATGGTAACGGAAAATCTGAAAAATGGCTGAAAATATTAGAAAAAATTCTTCTCCTCCTAAACCATTGGGCCAATCAAGCTGAAACTAGGCAGGGATGTTCCTTGGGTGAAGGTTTTCAAAAGTTGTTAAAAGAATTCAATTTCATCAAAAACTCTAGTTTCCATGGTAACGGAAAGTCTGAAAATGGCTGAAAATTTTAGAAAAAATTCTGCTCCTAAACCACTTGGCCATTCAAGCTGAAACTTTGGCATGGATGTTCCTTGGTTGAAGTCTTCAAAAGTTGTTAAAAGAATTTAATTTCATCAAAAGCTCTTAAGTTTTTCATGGTAACAGAAAGTCTGAAAAATGTTTGAAAATCTTAGAAAAAATTCTTCTCCTCCTAAACCACTGGGCCAATCAAGCTGAAATTTGGCAGGGATGTTCCTTGGGTGAAGGTCTTCAAAAGTTGTTAAAAGAATACGCCATGATAAGAGAAAAGTTGAAAATTTACGAAACTTAAAAAAAATCAAGTTGCAATAGGACAAATTTTAACCAACCTTAATGTACATCAAACAAATTCTGGTTTTCATAACATGGTTGACAAGTTATGAGTGACATACTCAGGTGAGCCATATAGGACCATCATGGTCCTCTTGTTTCAGAATTGTTGAGAAAAAAAAAGAGCCTTGGCAATGTCTAAACAAGAGCACAGCATATGAATGCATATGCTCAGCTGCAGGTCCTGTATAATACAAAAGAAAATGAAAAAATAAGGCATTTCTCTACGAAAAAGATTTCTGAGTTATCTCCCTTGGTAGTCCTTGTAAGTCTTGTAATGGTAGACACTCAATCCAAGTTTCGTAAAGGTATCTTTAATAGCAAAAAAAATATAACCAGAGTGAATGTTTGTTATGCCAACAGCAACAAGTAGAACATCGCCTAAGTTATTACAATATCTTGAAGTTTTAAAAAAAAACCAGCTAAGCTAAAAGAGTGTTGCTGTCACAAAATACACCTCAGAATATTTTTGAAGGCCAATAATTATGTTTTCATGGGTCGCAACGTTCTCACTTCTCAAAACCCTATAATTGCACTGGGCCAGTTTTGTGTCACTGATGACCTTCAAAACAGTTATAACAATAATCACTTTACATAGGAATTGATAGATTGGTGATACTTGATTTTTGTCCTTTATATGTGGTAAGTCATCTGTAAGACAAAAAATGTGTCTTAAATGTTTAATTGAAACTGGCCCAAGTGCCCAGGAGAGTTATGTAAAAGTTGATCCAAATCCATGCGTACAGTTGAAAACATCATACAATTGACACTTATTCCGATCAAAATCATGCTAAATTGTTCACTCAGTGCTCCATTCATTCCAAACACTCGCTCAAATCTATTAAAACCACTCCAAAATCATAAAACATTTCGAAATTGTTCAAGATGATCAACATACAATTCAAATCAATCTAGTTATTCTATGATTTTTATTGGCTTTTGTGGATTTTAAAGTGTCTAATTTTTTAGCTCCACTGGCTGAAAGCCACTGGGGCTATTGTCATGGCGTTGTGTCCATCGTGCGTCCGTCCGTACGTCGTAAACTTTTTCTTTAAAAATCTTCTCAGAAACTACTGGATGGATTTCAACCTCACTTCACAGGAATGATCCTCGGGTGTCCCTCTTTCAAAGTTGTTCAAGAAATTATGATCCAATGAAAAACATGGATTTAAGGGGCGTGGCTAATTTCCAAATATGGTAAAAAGTGAGTTTTCTCACTTTCTAATTGATGGATACCTGTTAAATTTTACATGAATGATCCTTGTGTGACCCTTTACCAGTCTACAAAAAGTTATTGTAATCAGATGGTAAATATGTATTTTATAGGCGGAGGTCATTTCTAAATATGTTATATAGTTGAAACTTTGAAAAGCATTTTTTTAGAAGCTTATTTTTGGATTTCAACCAAATTTCACTGGAATGATCCTTGGGTGACCCTTCATCAGTCTACCAAAAATTATTGTTATCAGATGAAAAATATATATTTAATCAGCGGAGGCCATTTCTCAATATGTTAGATAGTGGAAACTTTCAAAATCAGTTTCTCAGAATGTTACTGATGGATATCAACCAAACTTTATTGGTGTGATCCTTGGGTGACCCATTATCATGCAGCATAAAAATTATTGTGATTGGATGAAAAATATGTCCTCTATGGGTAGAGGTCATTTCTCAGACTTTATATGTTATATTGTGGAAACTTTGAAAATTATTTTCAACATCAGTAGAACTTAAATATCAAAAATCTAGTCAAAACTTTGATTTGCTATTAAAAGAATTTCAAGCCTGTGGAGCGACTCAAGCCATTCATGGCTTTCTAGTTCATGAAGACAAATAAACATAAGTAAGTGTATTTTATCAAAGGGAGGTTATAAATATTGCTAATTTTGTTCATCTAGAATTACCTCTGTTTATGTGTATGTTATTTTCTTGTCAGGGGCATAACACTTACCGGTACATTAACGGATGAATTTCAAAATAACTTGGCACAGTAGCTGTTGTTCAGCTAGGTGAGTACTAGTCAATGGCTAAGCACAAAACAGTTGTAACTCCCTATAAACATATAGGGAGTTACAACTGTTTGGCGCTGAGCCATTGGTATGTTTCAGGTTCATGCATAGAATATGTCCTGATAAGCCCTTTGTCATTGCTGAAGGTCAAGTGGATCACAAATGTAGGTAAAGTAACAAATTTTTGTCTAAAGAATATCTTCTACATTTATCAATGGATTTCAAAATAACAGTTGTTGTCCATGATGAGTATTAGTGATATTTGAAGAGTTTTTCTAGATATGCCCAAGTCAAAGGTCGCAACTGAAGGTCAAACAATAACAAGAGGCCAAAGAGGGCCTGTATTGCTCCACTGGCTTAAATGTCTCAAGATTTGAAAGAGAGATATTGAGAATTGAAGGTTAGGAAGGTTACCAGCCTTCAGGATTTCTGACTTTTTTCAAGTTGAAACTGAGCTATCAGTAAGGAACTCGTATATGTAATATGTAAAATTACAAGAAAGAAAACTATTTAGATATCATTTTAAAACAAGAGGACCAGAATGGTCCTAAACTGCTCACCTGAATTTTATTGATCAAGTGGATAAAGTCTAAGTAAGTTTCTGGCAAAGTTTCATTCACATTTGCCAAATCTATGAAGAGATGTTATTCTAAGAATTTAAATTGATGATAGACCCTGCTCTCTTATTCATTATTGAGGAGACTCAAAATAAGCCCTGCCACGCCAATATTCATGGGCCTTTCAAAATTTTGCAAACAAATTTTGAAAAGGGTCACCCAAGGAACATTCTAGTAAAGTTTCATTGAAATAAGCCCTGTGTTTCAAGAGGAGATGTTGTTCTAAGATTTTGGGCTCAATATAAGACACACCCAATGTCTTGAACAACTTAAATAAGAGGGTCACCCAAAGGACATTCTGGCCAAGTTCCATCAAAATCCACCCAATGGTTTAGGAGGAGATGTTGTTTAAAGAAATTTAAGGACAGGCGCACGGACACACACTAGACGGACACCCCACCAATGACAATAGCCCGCTAAGTGGAGCTAAAAATGGAATGGTCAAGAGAACATCTTCATGTATGAATGGATTTCAAAATAGTTTTATACTGTTGTTCCCCTTGATGAGTATTTGTATGTCATGCAAAGAGTTTGTTTGAATGGTGATGGTGAATTGAGGTTTTACGTTGCTTTCAACAATCTCTCTTTTATATCGCGACGACTGTAGCTTCTAACGATGGATTCCTGGTATTTCTCACACCAGTACTACCACCACATCCCTTTCCTAGCCTCCAGTTGCTATTCCACATAGGTTTACGATTATCTACCCATAGTTTGTTTGAAACAAACAAGGTATAGCGAGTGCATGTTAACTTGAACCTGACCTTTATGCAGAATATATAATTAGGCTCATGAATAATACTCCAAGATACTTCTGCATGTGATGATGAAGCATGGACATTCTGTTACTCTGTACAAATTACAGGTATGCATGGACTTATTAATATACTAGTTTACAGGGCACATAGTCATGGAGTAGACTATTCAATTCCAAAAAAAAATAGTTCCTGCCTGTGAGAGGAGAATTCATTCCACTTCCAGTCAAAAAACATAAATTGCATTTAAAAGAAATTTGAGAATTTGTATTTTTTCACCTGCATCTAAAGATTATTAGATAGGAGACCCAACTTGTGTACTGATTCACTAGTTCATGAATTATTTAAATAGACCAAATATCGCTGTTGCAGTAAAAACCATACGCGATAACAGATTAAAAGACACATGCACTCCAACTTTATGATTGAATTTCACAGGTAGGTCATGTTTGCCCAAAGGGAAACGACCGATATTAATTTATTTAAACGACAAAGGCTAGGTTCAGGTCAATATGCTTTCACTATATCATGAGCCTGTGTGTGAGATTTCCAACAATTTCAAATATGGGCAAAGCAAATACTCGGGTCAGTCTGTGCATCCGCACAGTCTGACCAGAGTCTTCACTTTGCACTTTGTAGATGGATAAGGTCTAAAAGTATCTCTGTAAATCATCAGGTACCTTTATTTTCAGAGTTTGTGGCTGTCTATGTGTCTCAATGTTTGAAACTTACCAACATTTCAAAATGTTGGAAATGATAAAGTCAATCTTGTCCTGATCCTATTGATAAACGTGCATTATTGCCTATTCTTTATTCATTATTATAACACAGTAGTGTAAAACGCAAATATGAAATAAGAACTTCATGGAAATTTCAATTCGCAAAAAATTTCATATGTCATGTGTTTTACTGCGTACACAGATAGCTCCACCCATTTATGATGTCATATGTCATCTTAAGCAGGAACTTTGATGCTTTTGACGTCCTATAACCCAGGTGCTCAACAAGCACTTCGTTTTCAATGAAATTCTCCCAATGTCAAAATCATAACTTATTCATTTATGTTACATCCAGATAAAAGTAACAAGTGCACCACCTTCTTTTCCAACGCTTGGCTGCAGGTGATGGATAATGCAAAAATTCTAAGTTGAAAAGGGGGCATAACTTTTACAAAAATGCTTCCAGAGTTATCCCCCTTGATAGTCTGTGTAGTCCGTTTTGATGGTGAACACACATGCTAAGTTTCATGAAGATATCTTCAATAACAACAGAGATATTACCAAGATTAAAGTTGGTCATGTCAACACCGACATGAACAAAGCAAAATTGATCATAATACCTCAGCCGAGCTAATAAAACTATTTCACACTCAGAAAAGAGAAAAAAATCTTATCTCAAAATTGTGATCTTGTTTGATAATGGTTATAATTTCATTTTGTGTTGATGAGTCCATGCATAAAGTCTGATGGAGGAATTACATAGAAGAAAAATCCTTTGGACAGACAGATAGACAGACAAGGGTAAATCAATTTGCCCCTATCTTTAAGCGGGGGCATAACAAGTCAGGGCCATGAATTCAACTTCATTACATTTAATTAATCATATTAACCTATGTCATCATGAAAGTTCACTGTCTAGTCAAGTAGAAATCCTCCAGCAATTATAGGCAATTGTTCCTTGTTAGTTTTTGCAATCCACACTCTAACCTGACTGCCTCGGTGGCCTAGTGGTAAATGCACTCGACCCGTGACCTGGAGGTCCGTGGTTCCAGCCCCACTGTCGCCGGGGTGTGTTTATGGGCAAAACACTTAATAGCCAGCCCCAGTTCACCCAGCTGTAAAAATGGGTAGCAGTGGGTTGAAACCACTGCCTCTCTCTCAGGGACGTGAAAATATCAGGAATGAGTGTTCGAGAGCGATTCTATAAGCTTAAGCTTTCGTCGCAATCGAACTAAAACAAATTAGTATAAACTAACCTGCCCAGCTTTCAGGATGAAAAGGTTTGCAAATCATTTCAGCAATTGTGTTCCATTTCTCTGTCAATCAAAAAATCGAATGGCCGATCAAAACTCCCATTAATTATGGGATGATTGTTGACTCCAGTCATTTTTCCTAATTGTATTCTTAAACATTTTCGTAGATAGGTGACTTAAATGCTGTAACTACAGCTATAGTTATGCCATTCTGACAGCTAAAGGCCAATTGACAAAGGCTATTACGGCCATGTCTAGATCTTGAAAAGAGAAAACGAAACATATTTCGAAAATCATATCTTTTTATTTGTTATAATCAAAACCAGTATAACAATATTAGTTATAAGCAAAACATTTAACATGGAATGTAATTTTGTAGAAATAAACAGCACACATATCACATTGTAACATTGATAGAAATACTCTTTAAATATATGAATGTATAAAATAAAGAATTGGACGGATAAATTAACTTGCATAGAAAAGGTTCAAAATAAATTCTTTATCAAACCAATTTTGGTGCAATACTGAATTATGACTACTACCTGATGAGCCCTATCTTATGAATCAAAATTATCTCAAATGAACTACTTGTAATTCTATGACTCATCAGGAAAGCAGTTGTAACTGCCCATAAATGCATAGGCAGTTACAAATGTTTTGTGCCGAGTCATGGAATTGTTTTAACTGAGAGATAAAGTAAACATTTTATTGTTCGGTAAATTTGCAATATAACATGAAAAAAAAAATATGTATTTTTCTAAATTTTGATTGATTATACAGATAAAAAACATCTCAAAAGAACTTCAAAATAAAAGTGAATACTTTAATTATTGTGAGAGATCATAAAAAGTATTTTAAATTGTAGAAAGAATATTCATAAATGCAAACTAAAGTACCGGTAAATTTATTATATTTCTAAACATATAAGTACCCTCTATAAGGAAGGGCATGACAAATATTCAATACAATCTGTTGTTGTTCTGCCTTTTCCCCGTTAAATTTAAGATAAACAAATTTAAATTTTCATTTCTAAACAAATAGAATCAAAAAAGAAAATCACATCAAAATTATTTTGTTAACAAAGATTTGTTTAAAGAAAGGTAAATTAGAAAATCTTGTATCACACTAAATCAAAACAAAACAATTATCACACTTGATTCAAAAGACAAAATATCAAATTCTTATTTACAACATTTTTATACTTTATAGCCAAGATTTTTCTCTTATCTCATATCCAATGAAAGATTTCACACCAAATGCACATTATCCTTACAGTGAATACTGTAGAGTAAAGAAAAAATATCATTAGATATGTTCTACACATTAAAATAAATATTATGCTTTTAATATTTCAAAACACACACAAAATGTTGCACAATCAATAAGAGTCACATATAAATCAATATTATCAGTTTATTTTGTGTCACACAGCAGAGCAACTCCACGCAGAATCCAGTGATCAGGATTTTTATTGGTCTTCAGTTGTAGTGGGAAGATGTAGGTCAGGTCGGTACGTCTAGGCTTCTTATAGACTGGACACTCGTACATGGATGATTTGTTTTTATCCTGGTTAGTGGCAAAGACATGTACTACTGGTATGAGTGTGTACAACACTTTTGGAGTTGGCTCGATCAATCGGGCGTTACGACGATCCCAGCCGGCACCATCCAGGTACAGACCATAGATATACACACCTAATAATGAAAATAAAGAGTATTTAGATTATTACAAGACAACAGCAATTTGGACTTTTCAAATTTATTTCTTTGATAAATAGATCAAAATGCTAAATCGATGGCTTAGTGCAAAACATTGTAACAGCCTATAAATGTATAGGCAGTTACAACTGTTTCACACTGAGCCATCGATATGTCAACTTTAGAGGGTAATCATACAGCAAAAAGACATAATAACCTTGAAATGCTAGAACAGTGTACTTTGATCATACAAGAAGTATTAGAGTGTGATATAAAGTTTAATTGGAGTCATAATCATGAGCACCCGTGTTATATTACATTTGAGCCAGTGTGTGACACTTCCAACAATTTTACTTGTGCATGTAGGGCCAACATTAACCAACTTTGACTGGCATGTAGTATAATTAGAAGTTTGCCTAGTTTTCTAAAGATACTTTTGGACCATATCTTTCTACAAAGCACAAAGTAAAGACCCTGGTCAGACTGTGCAAATGCACAGGCTGGCCAGAGTCTTTGCTTGGTGCACATTTGAAATTGTTGGAAATGTCACGCACAGGCTCATTTGTCATAGACTCATCTTAAGGTGGACCCATAATAGGTCCACAACATTCAGGAAGTCACAAACTCTAACAGTGTTAACCAAGGTTTTCCTAATGATTTCATTAGAAAACCTTGATTAACATTGTGAAAGACCATGAGTTCTGAAAACTTATGGAACTATTATGGGTCCACTACCTTTATAAAACTTCTCCCTAGAATTATTGTTTAGCAATGTTTTCATAATTACCTACAAAATAGGGACTTGGAAAAAAATCAATGTTTATTCAGGGGTTGACACTAAGTCCTGAGATTAAGGAGTCAATTGGACTCCTAACACACGAGATCAAGGTGTCCAAGCTCAAAGTTGGGAGTCGGAATGGTAGAACACTGTGGAAAAGAAGGAATTGCTTGTTATAAGCAATTTCTTCTTTTCTGCGATGTTCTTTCATAGAAGGGTTTTTTTTTCTCAAAACACTTTTTAATATTTTCTTGGTCATCTTTTGTATTGAAAAGATCAATAGTTTTGGCAGGTGTTAGAAAGGACACTGCTCTGTGCATTTATTTTTCAAAATGTTCTCATATGACCCTTGGAGTCCTTCGGACTCCTTACTTGCAACTGGAAGGAGTCCCAACTGGAAAACAAGGAGTCTTGGACTCCCCTTTGTGTTGAACCTTGTTATTTAAGACTACAAACCTTCATTGGGAGGACTATGCACATCTTCCTTCATCATTCTGGTCACATCATTATCCAGGATAACAGAGTCTAGGGCCCAACCCTTGTGGGCGCGGGTAATTTCTTGTCTCATGGCTGTCAGGAAACCCTGTAATATAAAATAGGAAGATTCTAAATATCCAGGATGAAAGAGTCCAGGGCCCAGCCCTTGTTGGCACTGGTAATTTTATCTCATGGCTATAAGGAAACCCTGTAATACAAAATAGGTTTTAAATATCCAGGATGACAGAGTCTAGGGCCCAACCCTTGTTGGCACTGGTAATTTTGTCTCATGGCTATAAGGAAACCCTGTAATACAAAATAGGTTTTAAATATCCAGGATGACAGAGTCTAGGGCCCAACCCTTGTTGGCGCGGGTAATTTCTTGTCTCATGGCTGTCAGGAAACCCTGTAATATAAAATAGGTTTTAAATATCCAGTATAACATAGTCCAGGGCCCAACGCTTGTGAGCGCGGGTAATTTCTTGTCTCATGGCTGTCAGGAAATTTGGTCCTCTAAGGATATTATTCTAAACAATATGTGTTTCTGAAGCATGAATGCCCCGTAACAGCATTTATTGTTCAAAATGTTGCTTGACAGATGACCTTGACCTTTTAACATGACCATGACCAATTAATACCTACAGACATACATCACTGAGATCTTTCATCATGCCAATTATGAGAAAGGTATCTAAAACATGCTTGAATAATTTGAACAATTAAAGTTTTTTGGTTATGTTTTAAGAAGTTTGACCTTAACAGATGACCTTGACATTGTCATATGAACTTAACCTTGGTATCTACAGATGCACATTATGGAGATCTACCTTGACGCCAAATATTAGGCTTGTACCTTAAATAGGCCTGAAGTTATTGACAATGTTAGGTTTTTTGTGAAGATTTTGAGTTATTTGACATTGACGGATAACCTTGTCACATGGCCTTGACTTTGGTTTCAGCAGATGCAGGTCATAGAAATCTATCATCATGCCAAGTATGAGGATTGTATCTTGAATAGGTTTGAAAGTTTTGGCAATGTTTTTGGTTAAGTTTTGCAGGCAGACAGTAAAACAATATCCCCCAGATCTTTGATTTGGGGGCATAAAAAAAGAAATTCCCAGTAAATACAGTCAACTCCCGTTTTAACGACATTCAATACAAGGACATTTTCACTTACCGACACAATTTTGTTGGGAACGGATTTGCACAGTGCATTTTTCATTCGTTATAACGGAATTCTCGTTTTCCGACACCGACACTGATTTTCAGGGAACAAAAGTGCATATTCCTTATATAACCTTGTTCATTACAACGACATGATAAATATGGTCAACATGGTTAATTACACAGAACCATAGGCATAATAGACAACTACCTAAAATTAGTTGATAATTGACAAGTCTTTAACTTTGAAATGTGTGAAAATGTTTGATATGCAAACAATTGCAATGTTTATTTAGCACCTTTAATATATTTATCCTTTCAATACACTTTCTTTAAATTAGGTCTACATTTGTTTGTTAAGCTTTTCTCTATTTTGTTATACAGAAGATGTTAGTTTAATATCATCCCATTTAAATTTAATAGAAATGATTACAGCAAAAAAGTAAAAAAAGATCAGTTCAATTAAGATATTCTAATTATTTAAATTATAACTGAAAAAATGGGGTTTTCTATAGTTTGTACATGTGTTATACATAGTATTTCAAATGATGGACGCTGCTTTTATCATCAAACATGCATTGGTTGATTTTAGCGTTCATTCAATACACCGACATTTTCGTTACAACGACATATCTTCTGGGAACAAATGTGGTCGTTGTAACGGGAGTTGACTGTACAATGAAGGAAGTATTGAGGAGGGAGCATATATATCTATAGGCGCATACTTGCATCAACCCATATATTAATCAAAGAATTTTATATTTTGCATAAGCCAATATTACCAACAGTAACCGAAGGTTTATATACTTTTAATCATCTTCAAGGAATCTTGTGTATCTTTAATAAACAATGAATTATTTTATGACAACATAAAATTCAGTGAGAATTATGTTAGGAACATCTTAGGATCACATAAAAATGTATCAAGAGACAAATTTCTGAAGCAGCAGCTTTTTAGTTAAGTAGTTGGTGAATACAAGTTATACATTAGAGATAAGCTTACAGTTGGGTTAAAGAATCCTGTCATCCAGAATGTGTTGGGACGGCCCTCAAACAGCCAGGTGTGGAACTGTTGATTTCTGTCCAGTAGGTCTGTAAACCAGAAACCTAGGGTGGCTGACTCCCATGAAATCTACAAGTACAAAAGTATTATACATACATAGCAATGAAAACAAATGGTGAGATAATGGCTCAGGGCAAAACAGTTGTAACTGCCTATGTTTTCATAGGCAGTTACTACTGTTTCATGCCGAGCCTTTGATTTGCTTTTAATTTCATAAAAATTCCAAGAGGCTTCAAAGGTTTGACCTCATAGTGCACATTATGTTTTTTTTGGTCATTGTCATTCACAATTTTTGAAAATCATCAAAATTATAAAGATAAATTTATCCTGGAATAACAAACTCAGATATTACTTGGATATTTCAATCTGAGACTAACTCTCTTAAGGCTTTGGTAAAATTGATTACGCAAAAACTTTTGCCATTGATTGAACTATTCAGGTATGCAAAGAATTTCAGTTAAATGTTATATGGTAATATTAGGAAATTGGCTTAATTAATTTTGACATAATAGCATTGATCCTAAGGTTCATACTTTGCTTCCATATATTAATTTGTACAGTTTTATAAATTATGTAAAATCAAAAATACCTTCTTCCATGTAGTGGGTACACGAGCATCAAACATGTTGTCAAGAGCATCTCTCAAATTCTCACTCATGATGATGGTACCATCAATAGCCAGTTTCAAATCTTTAAGATCCAGACGGACTCGTGTAATGACACGCTGCATTCTATCAATCTCTTGCCTCAAGAAAATATTGATGGGTTGTAGAGCTCCCATCTTCTTCAGTCTGTCTTTAACCTTTAATTTTTACAAAGCAATGTAAGTTTGTAAGCAGTCATATTCATGTATTTTTATAAAAGTTTTTCATAGATTTTACCAACCAGTATTTATAGAACCATTTTTTTTTGTAAGGGTTAAAGAATTTCCCTCTATCTTAAGACAAAAGGGTAAAAATTAATTTGGACAAACTCATTGTGGACAAGAAAATATCTTTCCACATCAAATTTAAAAGCAGAAATACTAATACAGAACTTAACAAAAGAGCATAGCACTCTATTTTTTTAATACCTCAAAACCGATGTAATCGTCAGGGAGTTTTTCCAACATGTCATCTGCCAATCTGTACACTACACTTTCACGGGTCTCACCACCACCGCCGCCAGAGTCTTTAGGCTGAATGTTGACAATTGTCTCCAACATAGTATTGGCTGTGTTTGTAGAATACCTGAATACAAAAAAAAAACAAATTAAATTATTTGTTCTTTCACATATGTGACCCATCATGCAAAAAGGGACCATCAGGGTAGCGCGTAAAGTGTCCATCCTAGTCAGACTATGCAGTTAGCGCCGACTGACTAGGGTCAAAACTTTTTGCAATATGCTTATTATCTGAATCTAGAATGTTCAAGTGCAACCTCTGGTTGTCCTGTACTAGAATCAATGTCTTTTTCAAATATTTATTTTGCAGTTCCCAGATGGTCTCGTTTTGTGTGACAGGTCACATATTTTTCAAACAATCAAATTATCCTAATCTTTTCAAAACATATAAGTTCTATTAAGTGATAAATAAGCTTTTCGGCTTTCATAAGCATTATTATTTATTTAAGACTACATTTTGGTGGGCAATTGCCTTATTTTATTATCATTTTGTCTAGTAAGCAAGGTTTTTTTCCTTCAAAGAGCAAACCATAAATAAGTTCATTTCAACTTTTACTTTCCACAGACAATCTCAAATTTTATGTATGTACCGGTTCTTTTTATTTTGAAAGATAGTTAATCCTACATTTACATAAGTTGAATACCTTTTTCAGATAATTCCAAATTATATTCTTCACATTTTGAAAGATGGCCATTACTACATTTGCATTAGTTGAAAACCTTTCTGTACATTTTGGTCTTCGTTCATGACAAGATTTTCTTTAATAACTTATCATCTACTTACGTGATATCAGCATTTGAATGCAGACCGAAGCATTCCGGTGTATCAGCCAATGGTAAGCTCTCAATATAGGTCACATATTCAGCTAGGGTCTTGCATTTCGGTATCTTGTATCCAGTGTAGAATGCAAAGGTGTCGGCAAACATGTTCTCACTGAACCATACTCTTGCATATGTATTAAGTAGGCGTTTATCATAGTCATCTGTGACACGCCCACCATACTGTACTTCACCAATCATATAGCGGACTGTAGTCCAGGACACACCCTAAAGTTACAAAAAATAATTTCATATGTGTCTGTCAAATTTGAATAAATTTGATTGGATGGAAGATTTTCTATTGAATAAAAGTAGATAAATGTGTCTTGCCTTTATTTAGCTTTAAAATAATAACCTTAACACAGTTTTAATCTTATCTCAGTAAAACAACACTCTAGGTAAAGTAGAATCATATTATGGTGAAACAAAATATTCCTGTCTTACATGTGAATATGTCTATAAGTTATAGTTGTAATTGATAACAAGATGACAAATTGTCACAAGATAAGCCTGTTACTCTGTTGGATGTCCAAGTATGAAAATAACGAAGGGGAATAACTAAAAATTAAGTTAGCTAGAATATGGTTCTTGTGTACTGCACTCCGTATTAATGAGAGAAGCATAACTACCAAGTTTCAAGTCAATTGGACATAAGGTGACAGAGTTATGCTCCAAACAAAGAAGTTTAAGGAAGCAGCCTGTCAAAAGCTGGACGTCAGGAGTGATGACATGTTATGTCCTGTTTATCATAATATAAAAAGTATACAAACCTTTTTGGGGTCAATATCATCCAGATGGTTCTGTACAAACTGTACAGTGGCTGTGAAATCTGATTGGTTGAATTCATAAGGAATGTTCCATCCGATTGGTCCAAACTTTCTCCTCTCCTGTACAGTGGTATGTAAGAAGGCCACACCGTACAACATCGGCTTCCATTGGGGCAAGTTACTGTACTCTAGTTGCTCCTGTATACAGTGATGTTTAAAATGAATAATGATCAATATTCAAAGCTCAAGACAGCAGGAATGATTTAAATTTAAAAGTGTATAATTTTCTCATTTTTTATGAAACCTAAAGTTGAAGGAACTCATAGGAATTATCTCAATGAGACAATTCCAAAGAACTCTTTCAATATAGGTTCTAAAAGAGAAGTAGCAAATTTAGATAGATAAACATCCCTTTGTCTTACCAAGAAATCTGTAATTGAATTTTTGTATACTGAAATTTCAAGTTTGTTCTTATATCTATTGACAACGAGTTTACCTATTTCAATTATATCCATTGCTCATATAGTTGCCAACAAGTGTACCAAATTTCAAGGGAATATCTTGTATCAATTTTAACATACATACAAAGTTAAATATCATCATGCATGAGTATAATATCAAGGGGTCAGCACTACACCATTGTAAGTGCCTATAAAACTATAGGCACTTACAATAGTGTTGCCCTTACCACTCAAAATAGAAGTACAAACCTTAAAGTCTCTTGAGAAACTATTTTTGCCTGATATTTCAACCCTAGCTCAAAATTGTAAATCTATGCCTACAAAACAAGGGTAATATTGATACATTGACATTTTCTTACAAAACACCAATACAAACCTGTGTGACAAGAGCGTATGTACGTTTGAGACCAGCCTTCACTCCCTGTGGAGGTTCATTTGTAAACTTGATGGAAGACTGTAGCAAGTTGATGGGGAACTTTTTGTGTTCTTCTGAGGTCATCCAGCAACGGAAATCTTCATGGACAGATTCTGTTCCAATAACCTATATGAAAAAGATAGGAATAGTTTGAAAAAAAGAAAAGACCATTTAAGAACCTCAAAATACTCATATAAGGAAATTGTTGATTCAGAAAATCTGTCAAAAAAAGAAAGTTTCAACTACATGTTGATCAGTATGTACATTGTTAGCTACTTTTTGAATTACCCTCTCCCCATGTCTGGGGAAAATTACAGTTCATTTTGATCTCAAGCAAACCTACATTAACAAGAGATGATTGTATAACATTTATGCCCCCCATAAAAGAAGGTCAATGGCCTATTCTTTGTCAATCAACAAAGGGCAATTGCTCACAAAATATGATGAGTAGAGTTATGGTTCTTATGCACCGCTCTTCTCTTCAATATGATCTATCCACCTGTGAAGTTTCATACTTCTAGCCTGCATACTTTTTGAGATGTGATCCAGACAAAAAACGGTCTACAGACAGACCACCAGACCAACTGACAAGCAAAATACCCCCTCTTCTTCTAAGGGTGGCATAATTAATGCATTTGTTATATTACACTCACAGTTTCCAGCAGTTCATCCATGAAGTCTAGACCCAAGTGACAATTCTGTAAAAGGACCCATTTTCCCTCTGCCATTGACACGGACAGCAGACGTCTGGCATGGACTTCCTGACCTTGACCCATAGATATAGCACTGCAGTCTGTAAGGGATAGAAGAACAATATTTATTATCTTGTGACTAAGAGCAATCAAGACAAATTTTAAAACTGAAATGTCAAACTGATGTTGGTGCCCCCCCCCCATTATGTGCCATTGGAAGCCTATGTTATTAATTTGCTAATGCTGCAACTCGTCTTTGACCGTTACAAGGGCGTAACTACCATTACGCACATTACACAAGTGCCTAATAAAAATAAATCCTCTTTCGAAATATATCGTTGATGAATGATCATAACATAGAAACTACAGCTTATTAAGCTGTAGTTACAATGTTTTGATTTTTCACCAACGCTCAATTCATAGAAAAGGGGAGCAGACAAAGGACATTCACCTGTTGTCACAGTCCAAATATTGGCTTTATCCTATACGTTCTATATTGGTTGACTTCTGAGTGTGTATAAATTTCAAAATCTTATTTATGCATATGCTTTAATTATAATCTTTACTTAAGCACCAAGAACAAAATTTTGACAAAATACAAAACTTATTATGGAGAGGAAGTCAGTCAAATAATTTAAATAAGTACATCAGTATTAGTAAAACTTATCTTTCAAACTCAACACTTGTTATGTGTATATACAAGGGCTCTCTACAAGAGAGTAACAAAGATATCAATGGCTCAGCATGAAACAGTTGTAACTGCCTATATGGTTATAGGCAGTTACAACTGTTTCGCACTGAGCCATTGATATGCTCTTTCAGCAACCATGGTGATAGAATAAAATACTCACGATAGTTGAGTTTCTTAGCCAACAACATGATGTTCTCTGTAGGATCAGAACCCATAGACAAGAAACAGATTAGTGGTGTTCTCTTGGTAGATTCTTGGTGCATAGCCTCCATGTTCAAAATGACAGCCTCAGCAAACTACAAACATAAACACATTTCATTTACAGAAAACATTGGTTTAAAGAAAATTGATTACACAACTGTTACCTGCAAAGTTTTGCACTGACACCCTTCAAATAACTAGTTACCAAATTCGATGGCTCAGTGCAAAACAGTTGTAACTCCCTTTAAACATAATTATAGGGAGTTACAACTGTTTTGCGCTGAGCCCTAAAATTTCTCAAATGTTTTGTAAGTTTGTTCAATACCATACAACCAAATCTTTTTTTGACCAATAAAGCTACACATGACAAATCAAGATCATTAATGTATGCTCAAAAAGGAAGGTGGCAATTTTAGAGCAAGGACTATGTATCACCTTCTTAGTTCCATTGATATCTCTTTATTATTCTAATTTCTTACTGAAACATCCATGCAGGTAAATGTTTGGCAGAGGTTTACAACTTATTTTACATACCCTGACACCCATACATTCAGCAATGTACTTTCTGGCCATGGGAATACATCTGTCTGGGCACCAACTCCTGATCAGCAGTAGTTTACGATACGTATCGAGTGTCGTCGAATATCCGTCAGGTATTGGCACCTCTTCTGGCGCATCTTCATCAAACCACGCCTTCCACGCCTTGTCATTACGCGCAATCTGACTCAGAATCTGAGAGAACTGTGGCAGTTTACTCAACTCGACTAAGTTCAGCCATGTAAGGTCAAGAATCCATTTTCTGGGTTTTGGCTCTACAGCATTTAGATCGAGAGCAGCACCACCTATGTGAAGAAAGAATACCAAGAATTTAAAGAATATTCTATTTAAAGTGATGACCACCATCACTAAAGTTAAGTTTCTGCTGGTTGCAAATGATAGATCTAGAATAAAGCCTTATAGTTTTAAATATTCAATGGTGTTTCTTATCAGTAAAAATGCCACAGTGAAATCAGTGTGCTACTCGAAGTGACCTGTAAATTCCATAACATTGAAAGTTCCTTTTTTTCAAAAGTGTTTGCATTTTTTTTAATGGGTCTATTCATATATTAGGTTGGGATCTCAATTACATCAAAATATTTTTTTTCTATAATATCATCTGTATCATACTGCACTGCATGCACTTATTGTGAGTATAAATTTATTTAAAACAAGAGCTGTCACTGTAAGATGACAATGCCCCCGACACCGCTTTGATTTAGAAGTTATGGCCAATGTTAAAGTTTTTGGAAGGAATGACGGACGGACGGACAGACGGACGGACAGACGGACGGACGGACGGACAGACGGACGGACGGACAAGTCAAATTTATTATGCCTCCCTATCGGGGGCATAAAAATATATTTTTTTCAAACTTTTCTGGTTTGAAAAAACCTAAAAACAGGCGGTTTAGACAATGATCAGACTGAACATATGTCTATAGAATATAGAGATCACATTCTTTCAGTGAAAAGTTGACCCTCACCTTTAATGAAGCACTGGAATTCACTATGTGATAGACGTCCACTGTTCATCTCAATCTTCAGGGTCATCAATATTGTAAACAAGAACTTGTCTTTCTCGTACAACCCTCTAGCCGTGTACGCAAACACCTCAAATGTCAGGTAGTCGATGATGTTCTGGATACGTTTTCCAGTGATCGGAGATTTCTGGGATCTTTCCATGGACAAATCGAACAGTCCAAGGAACTGACGGAGTGAAGTCTGGTACATCACGTTGACCATGCTCATCTCGACAATCAAGAAGTACAGAATACTACCTCTGTTGGCAACTGGAAATAGATTTTACAAATTAGGACTTAATGGAAATATATTTCAATGGCATATTGATATACATAAATTTCCTTTAGATTTTGCACTAAACCCTAAAAGTTTAAATCTTAGATTTTTGTATCATCTTAAGTTTAGGAATTGTTCAATTATAATACACAGTCGACTAGATAAGCTACCATTACCAATATTTTTGTATATAAAAGAAGGAGTTAGTTTATTGAACATAAATAAGGGAGAGGCGACATTTTAAATTATGTAGATAATCCTATGCTTTGCCCTATTCCAATTCAACATAATCTATGAAATGTCTATTGCAAGTTAAATTAGAGGAAAATATAAGTACAATAGCAATACATTGCTGTACCTGGTCTAAATTCTTCACGAGCGGAGTTAATCTTGATCTCTGTCTCAGCAGCAATCTTCAGTTTCTCACTGACCTCCTCAGCGGTCTGTTTAGTGGTACGCAGCACCTCAATGAGAGACTCGTCCTCTACCAGAGAACCCTCGGTGGACGTCAAACGGAACAACAAGTTATCTTCAAGTTCCTGCATCTTACGTTTGTTAGCAGTGACCTCCTCCAATAGGTTGGTTCTCTCTTGTTCAAGTTCCTACAACAGATACACAAATGTTTGAAATAAGTAAATTAACATTAACCCAATAACATGACAATTTAAAAATTTGGAAACATGTACATTTCTTCTTGGGACAAAGTCGTTTATAAAGTAAATTCTGAAAAAATATCTTGTCAGGCCTTTCTTTGGTTTACATTAATGCAATACCAAGAAAGGATATCACAATGTACAAAGCATGTCAATTTAAAGTATTAGCAATGAAAATTTCCTAGAAAGTCCTTTTTTGAGATGCTTAACTATTACTTTATCTGAAGTTAATAAATAACCATGGCATATATCTTTTCTTTTTTAAATCAATTAATTAACAAGAGCAGATGCCCTCCCCCATAGAGTTTGGGCAAAAATATGACCATGTTTGGCTCAAATGCTTAAAGTATAATATTGTCAGTGGGCGAGAAAATTGTCATAACTGCAGCTTAAAAAAGCTGTAGTTATGATATTTTACTAATCCACTGATACTATTTTTAGGGAACATTTTCAATTGGACCTCATCCTAATAAACCTGGATTGGAAAATTTCTTTACCTGTTTTTCTGTCAATATGACAATACCCAACAGTTGATCTTCAAGACCCTTCATTGTGACAGTAAAATCTACAATGGATGTCCTGGCTGAGATTTCTGGAGTATAGGTCGGGTTACCCAATTTGGTGGTAATGTATAACTTGAATCCCTTCATGATGTCGACCTCTTTGTCTCCCACTTTCACCTGAATGACAAGAACAAAGACTGTTTAATGAGACCATGTTTTTTTTGTTTTAAATCATAGTATGGAAGACAAGTATTTATTTTTTCTAATTTGAATATTTCACACAAAAGTGAACATTTTGTGGCTCTGTCATTTTTTTCTTCAATTTCTTTTTGTTTATAATTCTCTTATAAAATATTTTCATCTGTTTCCTAAACATATTTTGAACTATAATGATCATTTTGTAGCATATTTTCATTTATAAGAAGACATATGGGTATGTAAAATTTTAGAAGATGGCAGTGCCAATTTAAGAGTAGTCAAACCTTTGACCTCAAGTGGTACCATCTACGCCACCACAGTGGCCCTCTAAGTGAATGTATAAGTTAAAAGTTCATCCATACCTTGAATGTGGAGCCACTCTTGATGAAATTCTTCTCCAATACATTGTCTAGGGCAGGGTCTAGTTCTTCTCCCACATCCTCTATCAGTAGGGGCCTGCCTAGAGACAGGGAGTCTTCTAGATGAGATCTGAAGTACTTGTGATTTAGGGATGTCACCTATACATAGAAAAATAATAATTAAGTTGTATAGATCATAAATCACTTTGTATTGCCATGTTTAGATCTATCTTCATAACTCCAGAAAAATAAAATATATTACTTCATCTGCTTAATAATTTTAGGTTTAATTAGAGCAAGATATATGAACACTACAATGTTTCTTGGATGACCAGAAATCATCAGGATTCTTCTATTAATTCACAATTCATCATTTCTTCTTGATTTCTAGAACACTATATTTTTTTCTTTAAATATAAGCTGATCTATATCAATTCTCAGACCTTATAAAAGTAATATATAGAACTACACTGAAGAATAGAGAAGTGATTTCATTTTGAATTATCAAACTTCAATTTCATCCATTAAACAACAAGGCCCAATGAAACTAACCTGCATGTCATTCTTTCCTTCCCTATTTTTGATCCAGATCTTTCCCTGACCTTGAGGATCAATCAACAAGGGGTATCTGGCAGCCTTGTTCACAATTAGACCGTTCTGTATAGACAAGTCATCATTGGGCAATCCCTCCAAGTTCCACTCACTGATCGTCGCATTGTCTACCAACATGCTCACTAGATTCAAGTCCTGTAAACATAAAGAATATCTTATGGAAATGAAAGAAATAAATGTTTATATCGTTTGCTCTGTGCAAAACAGATGTAGCTGCCTATAAGCATATAGGCAGCTACACCTGTTTTGTGCTGAGCAATCAATCTATCCTTTTTCATAGGAAACAAAATGAAGGATTTGAATTCAGTTAGCTTTGAAGAAGAATTTACCAGATTACCCCAATTCTATGTGAATTTTTAATCAGATTACTGCAAGGTTTGAATTTATGTGTCTTTTTTACTTAAACCTACATCTTTCACATTAATAATAGGGATTTTCATTTGACTATATGTTAATTACTGAAAACCAGTCTAGTTTAAGAAATGGACCCATTATAGTTCCACATTGTTTCAGAAGTCATGAACTCTAACAGTGTTAACTGAGGATTTCTAACGATTTCATTAGGAAACTCCAGTTAACATTGTGAAAGATCATGAGTACTGAAATGTTGCTGAACTATTACAGGTCCACTTCCTTCATCAAAATAGTAAGAATAACAAGTAGACTTAATTTACAAGTAAAGCAGCTAACCTCAGTAAAGGGAATCTTTGCAGACACCATTTCTTTCTTCCATCCTTTACTCAACAATGTACGGAACTCCTGGTTAAAGGGACCACAGTAGGACAAGAAACCTGTGCACAGGAGCACATCCCCAACCAGACGCTGAATCTGGGCTTCAAACCCTTGACTGGCAGCTGTCCATCTCACCCTCTCACCACCCAGACCTTCAATCAGAGCAGTGGCGTTGGTCATCTTTCTACGACAAGCCTCCGCATCATCCAGTAGTCTCTGTTAAAAGATGAAAATGTATATCAAGTTTAACCTCAATAAAATTCTTATAAAAGCTCTTTCGTCTGCAAACCAGGAGCTTATGTTGATTAAAATAATTTCATTATTTTTTTTGTCTACTGGTAAATAAGATTATATTGACAATTTTTCACTTCTTTCAATTAATAATTTCTTAGATAGATAGATAGGTAGATTTAGTTCGGTAAAACAGATCATACAATAATCAAGTAGTACAATAAAGCGATAAATACGATGATGCAATCACACTTTAAATGATGAATTACGTAACAATATTAAAATACATACATAAAAAACATTGTTACGATCTAAAACTTGAACAAGGAAACAAGCCTTTCAAAAAGTTATACAACCCATTAAATGACCCCAAACCAAGGATAACACGATAAAGAGACAACTCTTATTTCCATCGTGGTCCTGATGGAATTAAATTTCTAACCTAATTTTTATTGAACAAATCCACCCCTTATGAACAGTAGCAAAACTTTTGCAATTTCTATATGACTTATCATGATTCAAATACCAGTATCTCACCTGTTTTTCACCCATGGCAGCATCGTACATAGCCATGACTTCAGCCAATTCACGATTCTTCTCATCAAGTTGGGCCTGGGCATCATTCAGATCAGTCATAGCCACAGCCAGTCTGGCTTCTTGTACTGCCAAATTGGCCTGGAATGAGAAACATTAGATCTTACAGTAAATTGCAATTGTGCATGTATTTTTATCACAAATAGCAAATAGCAATAATTTTATTTGTGTACAAAATGATTTTTTTCATTGTGATTGCCTGAAAAATTAGTTTTATTCCTCAATGAAAACATACTTGAGTATGAAGCTATTTTGTAAGCTTGTGCACATAGTAGACAAATTAGAAATATGTCTCATTTTCACTTTATGATATTATATGAGCCTGTGCATGACATTTCCAACAATTTGTAATATTCGTTGGGTTCAAACATAGGAAAGCTTAGACAGCCACATTCTGTAAATACAAAATTACCTGATGGTATACAGATACTTAGAGACCTTATCTATCTACTAAACACATAGTGAAGACTCTGGTCAGACTGTGAGAATGCACAGGCTGGTCAGAGTCTTTGCTTTGTGCACAAATGAAATTGTTGGAAAATCTGAGGCACAGTAATTGTGTGTGAAAAATCTATCTATAAAAGAAGTCTGTTTACCTTCAGTGGCAAGACTTCCTTGTTGATTCCATAGAAGAAGCTCATAGCCTGTGTCCAGGATGCCAAACCAGCCACATCACCACACACTTTCTTGGCACTCTCGATGTTGTAGTCTTCCATTTCTAGGTACGGGGCTAACAACTCTACTGTCTCTCCGTTAATTGTGTCCTGAAATAGTTTAATAGTTTCATTATTAATTGAAAATTAAATTAATCTATTCGGATTCATGTATTCTGATTGGCTAACTTTTTGTTTTATTTCTAAATGATAACAATTAATTTTGATTAAACTTCTTTTTTTTAATTAAAGCTTACACACAAAGTTGTCTGTTAAGAAATATATATCATGAGCGGCAAAAATGTAACATTTCTGCTTAATGAAATCACACTTTAGAATATTTAAAGAAAGTGTAAGAAAAGATATTCTCCTCATTACTGAAATTGAATGCTATGAAATTAATTCAAGAGAAACTAGTTAAAATTTACACTGGGCCTAGTTATATGATATTGAATGACTTAAATTTTTAAAAGCATTATGAAAGAATTAAACTGGTGCCTATGCTTGTCTGTTGAGTGCTGGACGGCGGAAAAAAACCTAATTTGAAAAGTGACATCAATTTGCACGAAATGCATCTACATTTATCACCCTTGATAGTATATGTTGCTCTTTTGATGGTGAACATGTGTGCCAAGTTTCAAGTCTATGCCTTCAGTAGAACCAGAAATATCACAAAATATCTAAGTTTATGTAAGACAACAAGGACCACAACGAGGACGACACCAACGCTATAGCGTTACTTTTGGTTTTCTTGAAAAATACCGAGCTAAAAAGAAACATTTTAGATGCCAATAACTTATATTGCATAAGACTGCTTTTTTTTCAAATTCTGAGATTTAAAGCAATTTATTTCTTAGTCAATAATTACTTCTCTAATTTAACCATACCTTGGGGAAATTCATGAGACCTTGCAGGAAGCCACCACTAGACATGAGTTTAAGGGCCTCACTCCAGGAGGGTTTGAGGCAGGGCCTGTCTGGATCCATGGTGACAGGGTCTACACGCTTTTGGAAGAGGATCAATACACAGTCCATAATTCTCATAATCAAGTGTGGAGGCTTGGCCAGCTTACGCACTGTAATAGATGTTGGTATCTATTGTTAGCATTAATAACAAAATGTACCAGGTATTCTGCATTATAGGTGACCTGTTGGGGCAGGGCTTAGCTGTGACATAGTTTGATGAGTTTATTTTTCAATATTTTGGGTTCATTCAAATTTTAGTCGGTAAATACCGTTAATGCGTGCAAATAAATGTATCCTTAAACCTAAAGGATTCACATGCTTAGAGAGAGTGAACACATTTCATAGTAAGGTTACCAAAGCCTCGTAACTTCAGCTTGATTCAGCTGAAGTTACAAGGACTTGGTTACCAATCTACGATTAAAGGTCTCGAGTTATTAATGTCGACTCTCTGTAGAAGTAGGTATTTTGAATAAAAGCTGATTTACTTTAACCTTAAGTGCAACTACCTGTTACTTAGGATTCCGCCCTGCCAGGGCATTAATCATGAATTACAACTGAGTTTGAATACAATTTATAAATCCTTCAAAGACAGAAATTTCTGTCTATAAATAATTTCTAGTATTTTTTTGATTATCTACATCTAAAGTTTTGACCAATTAAACTTTTAACCAATCTATAACTATGTTGTCTGTTATGGCCTACCAGTAGCAATATGAGCTGGTTTGATTGTCTGTAGAGCAGCTTCAGCTTCTTCTAGAGCAGGCCTGGCTGCTTCTAACTTCTCCTCGGCTATAGCCTTGTCTTTCTGTGAAAGGAAAAACACAAGTTAGAGTTCAAATAGTTACATATAATGGAACAGTATAAATGTAATAGAAACCAATAATCAACATTTAAAGAAATGTTTGACAGGGGTTTGACAAACATTCTTTCATTAAAGATTTTAAATTTGTAGATATTGAATTCATACTATTTGGTTATTTTAAGATCACTATTTGTTGAGAATAAAGATAAATGACCACTTAAATAATTGGTTAAACTCAAGCAATATTGACCTCAATTTATCAAAGGCAAATTATAGCTGGGTAAGTTAAATGTCAATACAAATAACTGAGTATTTACAAAATTCAGATCATCTGTCAGTGATTTAGCATTTTATTTTCTGATCAAAATCATTTAATATGCATACTAATTCTGCCCTATTGGAAACTGAATGATCCTCCTTAAATAAGACTTAAACACAATGACATAGGACTTACAGAGATAAAGTCTACAATAGACTGAGCCTTGTCCTTCACCACTTGTACTTGAGCTTTCACTTTCTCTGCAGCGGTAGCTTTCTGTGTCACCTCCGCCAACACACCGTCAGCTTTCTTTGATGCAACAGCTAACTCCTTCTCCTTGACGGCAAGCTCCTTTGAAAGTTCATTGACGGAGTGTGATGCTTCTACAAGTTTCTTGAGACCAGTGTTCATTCTGTCGGCCAATACTCCGATCTCACCTCTCTTCTGTCCATAAATATCCTTGTAACCAGCTATGAAAGATAAGTATGATTTAGGTGTGACGTACGTCTGACGACGATATCTCTGGAAATAGTCCATACAATATTCGGCCACAAGATCTTGGAAGATACCCATGGTGTTGACCACAGCCTGTTTTACAGCTGGGGTAGCCACGATATCGTAACTTGCCAAGAAATGATTTGATACAGCAATCAAAGCATCTTTAGGCCATCTCTGGAACCAGTTCATGGTACAGCCTGAGATCAGACCAGGGAACTTGAGTGATCTGTTTCTGAACTTTTCTCCAACGGGGGAGAAGCAGAGACAGAGATGGAGGTTCTGTCGACATCGGCTCAAATAATAGTCATAAAGATTTTCATTAGTTGGTGGTCGTCGTGGAAACTCCTTCTTCATGACTCCTATCAGCTCATTGGTTATTTCATCCATCTCGTCACGAGCAAACAAACCTGACACCTGGTGGTGAAAAATAAAAACAATTGGTATAGTTTTCATCGTTGTAAAAGAAGTACATATATGATTAAATCATATGATAAGCCTTCAGTTTCAATGTATATAATAAAATGGATTAAAAGACAATTGTAAGAAGTTTGACCTTGATTAAAGACCTTGAAAGACTACATTGACCTTTAATTTTAAAGATGTTTATTGAAGATAGCACCCTTCTTGCAAAAAATGAGCATTGTAACTTGTAGAGCATTGAAGTTACAGGAAAATGTTTAGTTTCCTATAAAGTTTTCACAGACAGACAGACAGTGGTAATCAATATTCATCTAATTTGTTGATTGAGATGATAGCGTATTAGAATTGGTCGTTATTGCCTGACACCTATTTTAACCCTTGTCATGCTGAAACACTAATATTCCTGCATTGTTAGCAGGTATAGACTAAGATCGGGCTGCAGGTATGTGCAGTCAGGTCTTAGTATATACCACCTGATGTTATTTTCTAAACAAGAAAAGTTTAAAAACTCTTATTTTCAAAATAAATACTGATTAAGAATGAGTGCATCAAGTGATTTCAGCACTTCCACTTTAAAACAACTTGGCAAGGTTTTTATTCAGCATATGACAAGACTTAAAATGTTTCTATTAGACTCACCTCTCCAGATGACAGAATATTGTTGATATACTCAAGGAAGGCCTCGTCTTTAATCTCATTGTCCGTAAACAGGAATGTAATACCCTGGCCTTGTTGACCGGCTGTCCGATACAGGTATTTCAAATCGTCCATTAGATTACCAACATTGTAGGATCTGTAATTATTAAATTATATACATTACTTATAGGTCTTTAAATGATTTATGTATTGGTTATATGCAAAAATTCAATCAATCATAACCTCAACAAAAACATGAATGAATTTCTAACAAAGCAATCTATATTCATCAGATAATTCGGTTGTTTATTTGGAGGTTTAATGAACATTCAAAAGTATTTCAGTTAAACTGTCTAGTAAACCTGCCCATGGCTGCATGTCTTTCTCACACCCAGACCACCAGCTGTTCATCCCTAATAGTCCTCCTTACTACTTACATTTTGCCAATTGTAGGGAGACAAATCAAATATATCACATTGACTTTTATCAAGTTAGATTAGAATTGGCCACAATAAATATTGAGTTCACAACCAAACCATCGAGAGCCAAATTCTAGCAGAAAGATGGCATCTTGTTTTTATGTTTAGTTTTTTAACCGAGGATGACAAAATAAAGGAGGGGCTTGAACCTACAACCACCAGGTTACGAGTCGAGCAGGCTAACCACTTGGCCAACGAGCCAGACTAGTGCTAATGAACCTGGATACAAAAAACTCAGCAACTTTGAGTGTTTATCATGTGAAATATTGCAAACAATCTGACAGAATTTAAAATACAAACCTGGACAAGGTAATCTGGAATGTCTTATATCCAGCAATGAATGATGCCAGTCGAGTCAAACTCTGTTTTCCTGAACCACCCACACCGACCAGTAGGGCATGACCTCTTGGTGTACGAATAACACGGGAAATCTTCACCAAGTTGGTCATGGCATCCTTTATGAAATAGACAAAGTTATTCAGTTTCTTTATAACATATACATCAAATGCTTTTTCTACCTGCCTAAAAAGAGAAATAAGACAACCTAGAGTTGTGTTCCTTTCAATATTCAGTAATCTCTCTGATGATTGAATATTCATCATTATAATTACCATAAAAAGAAAGCAGAAAAATAAAATAAATAAGGTTGGATAACATACTTTAATAGAAATATTAGCTAAAGAGTTCAATTGATTGATTGATTGAATGGGGTTTTACGCCGCTTTCAACATTATTTCAGTTATATCGCGGCGGCTGGAGCACCTAACAATGGATTCCTGGTATTTCTCACGCCAGTACTACCATTACATCCTTTCCTAGCCTCCAGCTACTATCTCACATAGATCTACGATTATCGACCCATTGGTGAGAGACAAATAGTCGGAAAGAATGAGTGCCGCCGTCGGGGATCGAACCCGTGACCTCTAGTGCTAAAGAGTTCAAGTGTTAGTATCTCACCTTGAAGAAGACCAAGTCCATTTTACCACCTCTGACTGTCTCATATAACTGTTGAGTTTATCAGCAAGTGATTCCAGACTTGAGATAACCATATGTTGTGTTATGTGGTGTTATGTTAATTTATAAACAGTTCAGGTGTAAGTATCTCACCTTGAAGAAGACCAAGTCCATTTTACCACCTCTAACTGTCTCATTATACTGTTTTATATAACTGTTGAGTTTATCAGCGAGTGATTCCAGACTTGAGATAACCATATGTTGTGTTATGTGGTGTTATGTTAATTTATAAACAGTTCAGGTGTAAGTATCGCACCTTGAAGAAGACCAAGTCCATTTTACCACCTCTAACTGTCTCATTATACTGTTTTATATAACTGTTGAGTTTATCAGCGAGTGATTCCAGACTTGAGATAACCATATGTTGTGTTATGTGGTGTTATGTTAATTTATAAACAGTTCAGGTGTAAGTATCTCACCTTGAAGAAGACCAAGTCCATTTTACCACCTCTTACTGTCTCATTATACTGTTTTATATAACTGTTGAGTTTATATCAGCAAGTGATTCCAGACTTGAGATAACCATATGTTGTGTTATGTGGTGTTATGTTAATTTATAAACAGTTCAGGTGTAAGTATCTCACCTTGAAGAACACCAGGTCCATTTTACCACCTCTGACTGTTTCATTATACTGTTCCATATAACTGTTGAGTTTATCAGCGAGTGATTCAAGACTTGGGATTGGTTCATATATCTTGGGAGCATCTAGGTCAGCGTCTTCACCTTCCTCTCCTACAATGGTACAGAAAATTTTGAAATTAAAACACATGTCTATTAATTCCTAAAGATTCATAACTCACTTTAAGAGGGAGAAGAGAAATTGAGACCAAACAAGACGTATTTTCGGCAATTTTTCTTAAGTTTAGACCTTGACAGATAACCTTGATCTCGTCTCATGACCTTGACCTTGGTATCTGTAGATGGGAATTATCGAGATCTATCATCATACCAAATATGAGCATTGTATCTTGAATAGCCTTGAAGTAATTGGCAACATTGAGTTTTTTGGTTAAGTTTTGCAGACAGACAGACAATAGTAAAACAATATGAAACTACTATAACTCTTCTCATGCTATTCATGCCATATTCATGCTGTACACAGAGTGAACTTGGAAGTCAGTGAAGTCCAAGATCAGCCTGCACAGATGTGCAGTCTGATCTTAGACTACACAAAATGCTTTTTGCTTTACTAATGCAAGGAAAAAACTTTCCAGGGGTTGAAATGCCCCCTTTCTAGTATGGCAATTGGTTTAAACAAGATTTAAAGTCAGCAGGAAAATAAGGGGATAAACCTCTCAATTGTGTTGTAAAAAGCATCTTCAATTTAAAACAAAAGAGTTATCTGGACCCTGGGTTATTAAACTTTTCTCATTCTCAATTCTAAAAATTTGTCAAATTTCAAATTGAGATTAAAGCCATTTTATCACTCATTTTAATGTATTAACATAAAAGACAATATTAAAAAGTTGTTATAAATAACAACTTTTTAATATTTCTTTTTATGTTCCTTCATTTATTTAAATTAAAAAATTAGAGAAAATCCTCAGTTGAGGCTGAGAAAAGTTTTATAACCTCAGGCCCTGATACTTTACAGGAAAAAGTGACCTTTTGAATGTGTTTTTTTACAATTCTAGGAGAATTTCCATTGAATTTTAAATGAATATATGCATAAAAGGCAATAAATATATAAACTTGGGATAACAAATTTCATATTTGACTGGTCTTACCATGTTCTTACTCTAAAGTGAATGTTCATGACACAATACCAATTTATGTGACATGCTTTTACAATATCATTTCACAAACACAAAAGCGAAAACAGTCATGCAAAATCCCTTGATATTCTGTTGATAGCCATTTTCATTCCATGATTAGAAATTCATTTTTGCAGAAACAACACATGTACATATACATATAAATTTTAATACTTTGTATTTTTTTTTTATTTAAAGTATTAATGAGAAAAGCTTTTTTGACACTTTTTGCATGGATTAATGTACTTGTTCTGTCATACAATAAATGTAAAATGTTCAAATATTGAATCATGCAAATTTTAACACAAGTTTCAAACCCTTTTACTTTTATTGTCAAGCAAAGAAAGTGAAATATTCATAGAAAAACTCATGCATTGACAATGTATAAAACAATTTTCCTGAAGCATATTATCTAATCAAGCTTACAATCAATCTATAATTATATATTATTTTTTACTAAAGTACAGATCTAATGAAGTAAGAACTAGCAATACTCTTTAAAACTATGATCTAAAATCTTTTCATGATTCCCCAAAGAATATTTCGTAAGTTATGCCAAATAAAACAATTTCAAATGAAAGTTTGACCTAGATCATTGATTTTGACCTTGTAAAATGACTGACATAGAAGGATGAGTGTCAACGAGATATGCTTTCATTGTAATTTTGTGTTAAGCTGAAAAATGTTAAGTTTCTTTTTGTTTACAAGTTGATTTCCTTGTAAAAGTAAAATTTTGACTGACATTCTTGATAAGACCATTCTTAGTCTGCTTTGGTTGTATAAGCTAACTCCATACCATGTACAACCAATGTAACTTAAAATATGTTGATGTAACAAGGAAATTTTTAGTACACAACTTCAGTTATCAGAAGGCAGATGGAAAGACATATAGAGAAGGTCACCAGTGCAACAACATGCTATTAGTCTATACCATAAAAAAGATTTTATTCTCAGATTTTCAATTGAAAATGCAAACAAATTCTATTTCCAATTTATGTACTTAGGATCAGGGGTGTGGAATTCCCATGCCCGACTTGTCCGACATGGGCATTTTCACTTGCGGGCAAGTACATTTTTCTAGGCCACTTGTCCGTGGACAAGTAAATACCAGAGCAAATCTTGATACAGTACTAAAAAGATCTAGGAGGAAAGACATCCTTTTGTTTGTATGAAAGTGGAGGAAAACATTGTCTTTAATGAAGAAAATGCTGAATTACAGCATTTTCTTCATTAAAACAATGCTTTCTCAATGATAACATTTTAATTTTTGTGGACAAGTTCATATTGATCCTAGACAAGTAGAAAATTGTCCTTTACTTGTCCATGGACAAGTGGAAAAAAGTCGTATTTCCACACCCCTGAGGATGCTTCAAGAAAATTGTCCCCTATCTTCAGACTTATAGCCAATAGGGGCAAATATAATGAGACATTTTATTTACTATTATTTACTACCAATCTTGTTCAAAATCACATGATTTTAAATTTGATTGGATAAGAAATAATGCATATTTAACTCCTATTGGATATACATCTAAGTTATATGAATATACCTGGTTTCTTTTCAGGTACTTTGTCTGTTACTAAGCAACATAATCATAAATGTATTAACGTTTAAATAAGAAAGAGAAAGAAATTCTAGCTTTAGGGTTAGAGATACTAAGTAAAACTCTAAGCAGTTATACAAAAGTTAATAAGCAAGAACAATTTCACTATAAAAACATATAGAATAGTCTTTCAAGTTTTGAACCCATAAGTAAGTGTTTAATATATATCCTTGGCCATGTACAAATGACCCTCATTAAAGAACATTGAAAAGTTATTGAAAACTATTGTAATTATCTGTGCAAGCGGAATGCCCCATAACATACACTAGTGCCTAACAAAATGCCTAAATTCCATGGAGGATTCTCAACTTTACTAAAATCATTTAATCTCAATATCACCATCTAGAAAAAATTTAAGGTAGAAATACTTCATTCATACATTTTTTCAGTCAAATGAAAATAAATACTATATTTGATATGCCAAAGAGTTTTGTTTCCAAACAATATGGTTATTTCAAGCCTATCTTGTTAAAAATTCTCAACCTCAAAAACGGTCCATGGCTTGACCATTTCAATAGAAACAATAAAGAAAACTATTGCCCATTTAATATAAAGTTTAGCAGTACAGATATTCTCTACATAATATTCATTTTTCTGTTTACCAATCTAATACATCATACATTATAATTATTTAAACTTCATACCTTAATAGACGTATAAGCTGTAGGAATTTTAGTAAGTTAGAAAACAAGAGAGAAATAAGACATAATGTGCAAAAATCAAAGGATACTAAAACAATTAATCACTGTAAAGAAAAATTAGGAACTGAAGAAAATAAGTAACAAAGAGAAAACATATTTAGATTTTTTTTTAAATTCATTTAAAGTCTTATCAAACACTGCTGTTAACAAACATGACCAACTTTGAAGGATTTGTTTATTTGTATGGGGTTTAACACCATATTCACGGTTAATATAGTTACACCTGGCAGCTGATGCAACTATCGATGGTTTCCTGTCATTTCTCACCAGTACTACCACAATGTTTCATCGGAGACACCAGCGGCTCATCCCTCTTTGGTGTACTACTTATCTTAACCCTTGTCATGCTGAACCCGGAATATTCCTGCTTTGGCAGGAGCTATAGACAATCATCAGCCTGCACATATGTGCAGTCTGATGTTAGTCCACACCACCTGTTTTTCACTTTCCAACCAGAATTGTCAATAGATTTAGTTTTTTAAATGAAAAATTGACAAACAGTTGGTACTTTCAGTGCTTTTTGACCTTTGATTTTGATAGCCTTTTTAACCAAAATTTATTCAGCATGACAAGGGTTAATATTATGCTCATTGGAAGGAGACAAATGATCTAAGTAATTTAATCAAATTTTATTAATTTGTATTGGATACCCACTATAATAATCTCATACCTACTAGAAATTATAGGTTTGATGGATAAATAATGGAATTTTAAAGTACAAAAAATAACTCAAAACAGAGTATGAAGCTATTTCAGATCATTTTTAGGAAATGAGTAAGCTAGATGGACAGAAAGCAGTGCCACACCAACCAGAGAACTTGTATATCATAAGATTCAGACTCATTACCTGTAGGTTCTGGGGCATCTCGCAGGAAGTCAACAAAATACGGTTCTTGGCCCATCTCTGTTGCTGCTGCTACTCCACATTCTTCTTCAGCAACCTTAAATAATGCAATCATTTTTATCATGCAATGAACACTGTATTAACCTCCTATCACCTGCCTGATATAACTTGTATGTTTTTAGAAGCAATAAATTTTACATATTCATTATCTTGACAAGAACTGTTTTCATATAAATTTCTATGGTTTTAAAGATTTCATAAAATATTAAGCCCTGAAAAAATGACTGAGAGATAAAATAATATGCTAGTGTCTTGGATACTAATGCTATCTGGTCTTGGCTGTTAGGACTAACAATCACGCAGCCAAACCTTGTTATGATAAATTCTCCCATCCTTACCTGGACTACTTGTTTGACTAGGAATACAAAAGTGTAACTTAATTATGTAATAGAATTTTTCAAAATAGTCCCAAGGGAACTAAATAATTATCCAAAATAGTTGTTCTCTGTTTCAACATTTTGGCTGTAAGCCTTTATAAAGAATTTTTTTCTAGTTTTCATGTACTGTATTTTTCCTAATAATTGCTCCCGGGAGCTTTACATAACATGGTCAGGGAGCTTTTATTTAGTATTCATTTTCTGATAAAAAAATCATCAAACTTACATCTTTTAGACCCTTTTCCCTTAATTTGAGGTAAATTTGCACTAAACAATATATGATTGTTTAGGGGAAATTCACATCAATTTTATATTTATATTTTGATTTCTTGATAAAGGCTTGCAGCCGTAATTGTGTAATGATTCTAACATTTGTATACAGCCTATAATCATCTTATATTTATTACTTTAAATAACTTATTATTTCAGTGTTGTGTTTCTTTTTTGTTAAATAAGTAACTAGATGAAGTTAAGAGCTTGCCATGTGATCAACAACATTCTATAATTTCAACTACAAATGGACAAGGAGATAAAAATAATTTAACTCGTTACAACATAAGCTGCGCTAAAATGTTGAAAAGTTTCTCTATACCTGTTTAATTGTCTTTTCGAACCAATCTTTGTCAGCTGGTTCTGTAAATCTGTCGGCAATTACACGGAAACATTCGTGTTTCCATAGTGACATCAGAACTCCAAGATCAGTCACAATCTCATTGGTACAAATCAACATTCCCTATGAAAAAAAAAATGAACATGAATATCATTAGGGTTGGTATACTTCCTTCAATGGTTATTTCTCAACCATTGAGCATTTACAAACTTGATTGAAATTTGTTCAAATGAATTTATAGCAATTTTAAAAATTATTTTTTTGGAAGAAATTGAGCAAATCTTAGATTTTAATACATGTCACAAATATCAATTGGTTTAAAAAAAAATTCATTGAAAACCATAGTTATAATAAATCACGGAATCATTTGTGCTTTTATTCGTCCTTGTAAAGCATCATAACTATTATCATCTATTTTTGCTATATTTTGTGATTGTCAAATAATAGACTTATTCAAAACTAACCTGCCAGATTCTGCTAAGATCTCTCAAGTTGAAGACATAGTGGAACTTGGCTGGTGTTGGCAACATCTTTATTTTTGTCTTCTGCCAGATCTTACGAGTCGCCAGTACAAGGTTATCAATCATCTCACGTACATCCTCTGGGAATCCACGAGTCTGCAAAAACATATCAAAAAGTTAGATTTCCATTAAATAGAAACTACTTTCATTGTGGGCAAAAATAAAATAGCTCACAGAAAAAGAAATAATAATAAATTAAGTGATGGTAAATAATAGAAATATGTCAAAAGATGAATACCTTGTTGAAATATCCTTTTCCAACAGTCTTGAAGATCTTGTCAATGGATGTATTTGAGGGTAGTGTACAGTTGAAGATGTTGAATTGACGTTTTAGACGTTGTGGAATGTCGTTACGACCTCCTCCTGGATGGATCATGGCTGCCATCATCTGAATATCTACAATGTTTGTAAACTCTCCAGGTTTCTCAAGGTTGTAGAATCCCTTCTGTTCAATCATCTGACGTGTAATCTCATTGGTGATCTATTTATAGAACAAATTATATTTTACTAGGAATCGACTTTATACAATTTAATTAATAAAAAAATATTAGTCACTCAATTAAATGTAAAAATAGTTAAAACTGAAAAGAAATTTTCATTACTCAATTTATTTCTCTTCTGGGTGAGTCAATTAAATGATTTGAGAAAGAAGAAATGTACTTCTATCGTAAATCAAATTGTTTTGGCATTATCAAATAATTTGAGAGCATTTACATGTGACATTTCAGAAATTTTCACTTTTTCTCAAAGCTTCTAGTCAGTCTGTCCATCTGCAGTCTGAACCGAGTTTTCACTTGATTAATGTTATTCCCTCTTCAGGCAGCATTGCATTGTGTTGTTACTCCATGTTTGACCATTGCGCACAAATGCATTAGTTGTGAAATGTCATGCACAAACTATTTTATATATATCTCAACCTTTTTTTTTTATTTTCTTGTAATTCAAGTATCAACATTTATCTAACCTGATCTCCCCAGTTGTTGATGATAGGCATGTTAATGTCATCAACAAACACTGTCATCTTCTTTCCAGCTGGTGGACCATATGTTGTACCCATACGTTTGTCCACGAGACCTTCAATTGTACGCTGGAACATGAAGGGGGTGGTGGCGCTGGAGAAGTTGAAACTCTTAAACAGGTGAAGCTCTGGATCATACTTGCTACAGAAACCCTGGATCATCACAGTCTTAGCTGTACCCTGGAGATAAAAAATATAGGGGTAATTTAATTTCTTTTCATCGTTTGATGGCTCAGCACAAAACAGTAGTAAACTGCCTATATGTTTATAGGCAGTTTACACCTGTTTTGTGCTATGCTGTCAATATATCTGTCATCTGGCAAGCTTTTGGTTTAGCACCTAATGTACAGAATTTTTATCATGGATTTCTCTGCAGGAAAAGATTCTTAGACTTGTGTCTTAAACATAACACCATGTCATGACTTTTTATTTTTTTTGTCATACTGTACTTGATTTTCTATAATTATATCATTTGAGAAGCTTAGAAATATGTCTGCGTGAAAAGTAATCTTGAATGCAATTAATCACAGAAATGTGTTCAGCTTGACCAAATAACTGAAGTTCTATAAGGCTTGTCATGCTGTGCCCAGAATATTCCTAGGCTGGTAGGGGGTATAGACAAAGATCAGTCTGTACATATGTCCATTCTGATCTTTGTCTATACCCCCTGATTTTCCTTTTCAAACCAGAAAAGTCTAAACACTTCACTTTTAAAATAAATACTTTCTCACAATGAATGCATCCAGTGCTTTTCAGCACTTTGATTTTAAAACAATTTTCAAAGGTTTTTATTGAATAAGACAAGAGTTAAAATGTGTTTTGCTTATCCCCATTCACTTACCTGTTCACCAATCAGTAGGACACATTTTCCCTGTTTGGAGATTGTCTCGATCAGGAAGTCTGTTCTGATGTTGTCTACATTGGGCACCAAAATCCCAGTGTATTCTGGGATCTCACTGTCTGGGTACTCGTAGGTTGGGACCTGCAGGAATAGAGGTGATTTACCATGACTTATTTGTTGGTATAATTGAAATAGTGTATTATTATTTGCTTGTAATAATTTAATGGTTTGTCACAAAACATTTGTAACTGCCTATATGTTTATAGGCAGTTACAAATGTTTTGTGACAAGCCATCATTAAATCTACGTTAGGGACCAAAATACCAGTGTATTCTGGGATCTCACTGTCCCAATACTCGTAGATCTAGCACAGATGGACAGATTAGTAAAATTCAAAGGTACTTCTTTTGACCTTCAGAAATAAAGGTGATATACCATGACTTACCGTATTGGATTGAACACCATTTTAACCAATTTTCACTTATATCACAGCAAAGATTAGTTATTTATGGTGCTCCCTAGATATTAACAGTACCAGATTGGGAAGTTGAAAGGCCTTGTGCAGGGACATACCAAATAGACGATTGGTTAGGCTTCAATTGATGGTTAATACTTTACCTAATACTATTCAAAACAGTTTCAAGATGCTAGCATCATAAATATTATTTGCTGATAAGGCTTAACAGATATAAATCTGTTCAGAGAGTTAACATGACTTATGACTTACCCTGCCAGACCAATGTTCCCATTCTCCTGTCTCACTAACCATATATTCAAACAGAGTGTCCTCTCCTTCACATTTAGGTAGGCTCACAGAACTGTTGGCTCGGATCAACTCATCAACCTGATAAGTAACAAAACAGTGTTGTAAGATTTTATAGTTTAGAAATCTTTCTGGTAAACAAATCTGTGAGAAACTGGCTTGATAGTCAAAAGCTTTTGGACGACACAAAGGCTTAAAAATAAAGACGACACAAAGACTTACCAAAATGAGCATTAAATAGGAAATTCTGGATGGAATTGAAAAGTCTGGTTGTATTGACTAACATCAGACTGCACATTTGTGCAGACTGATCTTTGTCTATGCCTCTATTCTGAAGCAGGAATATTACAGGTTCGGCATGAAAAGGGTTAATACATCATAAAATATATAAGTCACAAAAGTGGAATATTTAGTCTTTTTTAAAAAGTTGTGTCCTTGATAGTATGGTTGTTGTTTTGATAGTGAGCATGCTAAAATTAAGATCAAGTACTAACAAAGGTATTACAAATATAAAAATTAATTGTTATCCAATGTTGTTTCTTCTAAAAAGGCACATTCTACATGAACTGTTCCATTCCCAAAAATTATCTGGAAGGATACAATATTGGTACATTGTTTTCTGATTCAATTTAAAAAATACTTATAATCTTGATCATAGATTTTTACTGATACAATGAAATATCTGATACAATGAATTGAGAATTATAAGCTTACTAGATTCTAAACATGCATAAATTGAACTAACAGAAAATAAGGCTGCTTTAAAGATAACAAAATATTGAGAATAAATTTCAAACATGAAATCTAAAATCTGGGTATGAGCAAAGTATCGAATCATTTCACCTTGTCAGGTCTTTTGTAATTTCATTTTGAAATAATTAATTTTTTGGTTTGAAACTAAGGTTAAACCAAGCCTTTATTGAGATGATGTAGATTACATTCAGCAACTTATACTATTTGTGAACTGTGACAAGTGCTCCAGCTAATGTGAAATAAAACTGTGGATTTCTAAAGCATAATCATTTTTATATCAAGGTAGATAATGAAACTTCTTGTCTTCTAAATAGATAAACATCAATAACAAAGCCATGGGTCAACACAAAACTATCAAAAGTGCCTATAAATGTATAGCTACTTACAATTTGCACTGACCCCTTGCATGTAATCTGCAAGAAGTCACTAAACCAAACATAGGGCATTATAACGTTATTCATGTTTAATATGTACATTGTATATATATATATATATAACTCTTAAATATAAGAGTCTTATATATACATGTAAAACATAAAAAACACATTAGAATGCCCTTTGAACCACTATAGGACTTGTGTTATCTGAAAACAATTGTTAAGTAAGGTGAGATTATATGTTTTTTCCTACCATTTTTACAATTTCAAAAGATTCCAAAGAAATATGTATTGAAATATTAAGAAATTATTTTGTTCTGAAGTTTCACAATCTGAGTTGACAAAATGGAACAAAATAAATAGTGAAGATATTTGCAACATATACAAATATATACTGCAATATTTATGTGCAATAACATGAGCCAGTGTGTGAAATTTTCAACAAGTTCATGTGTACTTTTAATAAGATGAGTAAACTGTGGTTGTAGAATTATTTTGCTACTGCATAGCTTGTGTTTGACCCTTAAACCAGGGTTTTGACCCCCATATATCTGATATCTTATTTTGACCCTTATAAATTTCTACCAAGGGGGTCATTGTGACCCCCTTGAGAGAAATTTATAAGGGTCAAAACTTTTTTAAGATACATCTGTTATACTTTCTAATGTAATACAGTCAAAACTGTCAATAGCAGCCACCCACGGGACAAGGCAAAATCGGCCGCATATGGGAGTTGGCCGCTTAACGGACCCCCCCCCCTTCCCCGCCGGCAGCCACGACGAACAACAATTTGGCTAATATCATTACTCCATCGGATGGGTCACCGAAAAATGTAGTAGATCTTCTTGTATTCGTAAGATTCAATATCAAAATCGGCGAGGGAAGACCAAAACAATGTAAGTATTTTTTGAATTAGCGGTATTTACGATGTTTTGGTCATTCACTACTAATATGTTTTACCTGGGGAATATATCTTGTATTTAACGGCGTATGTATGAACAATTTGCTTTTCGTCACAGGGACCAGAGAAGAATTAAATAAACTTCATGTGAGAAACATGATGAACAAGAATTTGACACTGATTATATTCCTGTTTACTTAAAATATGTTATCATTCATTAGAGAAAGTGACAATTTCGACTTCATTCCATGAAAGTATAAATGCGCTGAAAATGCGATGTTTTAAGTGTTCATAATTTTCAAAGCAGCGGGTTCCTGTGAATTTTGCGGCAATTTGTTTCACGTGTGCGGGATGTAAACAATGTCTCGTTTTCCGGCATGATTGACGACGTACATTGACGTCATTTGGAAAATCCCCAGTTTTCGACAAGCGGCGATAACTCCACGGAATCAACCGATACTAAACACAAAAACGTCAATTTTTTAATTTTTTTTCTTCATTTGTGTGTAATTTAGTTTCCCTGAGAGAACGCGATTTTTGGCGCAAAGAAGAGAAAAAAAGGTTATTCTGATAAAAAAAATTATGCTTCCGGAGCTGACGGAGGGGAATTCCTTCTGAGATCAATTCGTCAAAAAAATCTTTCGATAGTTCGGACTAACAGCAATGTTAAGGTTTAATAGGTTGGTTAATTGAATAATTCAATAATTAATAATTTGCTGGCCGCTCAGATAACACAAATTAGTAGAGGTGTTGATTAGGTAAGTGTCACGGTAAATGCATACAATAATCCCGACGCGTTATCGATTTTTCGTTAATCAGCGAGTCACCTGTCATAATTTGATGACTCAAGTGACCGCTTAAGGGGATGTACAATAGGTGCAATCCAGACAATTATGGGTGACCGCCCGCCACATACGACAGATTGCCTCTATTCACAGTTGCTTTAAAGAGCAAATTTGCGTGGGCGGACCTGAGCTGGCCGCATACGGCAGTGAGACGGCTATTCTCAGGTGACCACTCACACAGTTTTGATTGTACTAACCAATTGATTATTCAATATCTTTAAAACAAAAGGTAAAATGACCCTTAAACCTATGACATTCTTTCTAATGATTGGCTCATTCTTGTCTTTTGACCTCTTTTAACTCTGTGATGACCCCTGGAATTTAATGGTTAAGGGGTCAATGACCCCCTTATAGCAAACACTAAAATGAGCTCCGCTACTGTCAAGGCTTGTAAATGACTGAACCTTTGACACATGAGATTGTTGCAAATGAAACTCACAGGCTCCTATATCTATATAGGCAGTCAGGACATATCTACTATATTGTTGCGATTTCTTTTGTTTTGATAAAGATAAAATCTAATAAAACGTTCATCCATTGATCATATTATCGTCAAAATAATGTTGACCAATCAATGATTGATAGAATTTAGTTTCTGACTGCCTATTTTGGTGAGATTAATCTTAGGAAAGAATACATCGATTCAAATTGACAGCATGCCCATTTCTTTTTTCAATGAATTTTTAACCCATATTGCTAATCCAGGCATTGCTATGAAATGAGGGCTTAATACAACATTATTGTAAGGGCCTTTAATATAGACCCTTACAACAGTGTTGAGTTAAGCCTTCACAGTACAGGTAATATAGACAAGGAATTTACTTCATGTATGTGTAGCCTGAAAATCCAACATGCTCACTGTTCCTTTAAGGAAGACAATTTTCATAGACAATATTATTGTGACAAGTTGCGCATAAAAAAGCACCGTCTGGGAACTGTGTCAAATAAATATTTGAAAAAACAGACTGGGTCCTGCATAGGTCAATCAGAGGTGGCATTTCAAAATTTCTTTCACAAGAAGGTAGATTGGTCATTCTGGATTGAGAAAATAGTCTAAGTGGGAAAAGTTTCGACCCTAGACAGTCTGCGAAATCAACAGTCTGACTAGGATCAACAATTTTTGCACAACCCAGATGGCCGCTTTAGCATGACGGGTCACAAATAATATGTTGCCCTTTAAGGCTCATTACTAAAGATGTATTCTTCCCATTGACATATTAGAAATTATACGCATAGGTTTTTAAGATAACTGTGACAGGTATTGTACAACAGTAAGGGGGAATGACTCCTACATACCTTAGTGGAAAACTACACAAAACAGAGAAATAACATTAGTACATTCATGCTATAAGTTCAGGTTTCCAAAGAATCTAATTTTATGTTTTTATTATGATAGCTCCTCAATATTTCTGTTTATTTGAAAGTTGTTGCCTTATTACTCAAATCAAAACAATCTGTTTCAACCTAACACATGTTTGATTACTTACACAAATATGCCAAATGCATAAAACAATGAATACCCCGGTTCTAGAACTTAAAACAATTTAAATCAAACAGCAAAAGTTTTCAAATCAATATACCTTTTTCCTGTCAGCTTGTTCAAGCAGTGCACCAAGAGACCACATAATGGCAAATACAATGAGTTTCTCCAGATGATCCTTGTTGATCTCCTTGTTGTCATCTCTCTTTGGGATCAAACCTTCCAGTAAATCAATGGCTTGTCTCACATAGTTACATTGTAAACACTGAAATATAAAATAATGGCATATCATTGATATATCTAAGTTGATCTCCTTGTTATCATCTCTCTTTGGGATCAAACCTTCCAGTAAATCAATGGCTTGTCTCACATAGTTACATTGTAAACACTGAAATATAAAATAATGGCATATCATTGATATATCTAAGTTGATCTCCTTGTTATCATCTCTCTTTGGGATCAAACCTTCCAGTAAATCAATGGCTTGTCTCACATAGTTACATTGTAAACACTGAAATATAAAATGTTGGCATATCATTGATACATTATCTTAGTTGATCTCCTTGTTATCATCTCTCTTTGGAATCAAACCTCCCAGTTAATCAATGGCTTGTCTTACATAGTTACATTGTAAACACTCAAATAAAAATAATGGCTTATCATTGATACATTATCTTAGTTGATCTCCTTGTTATCATCTCTCTTTGGAATCAAACCTTCCTGTAAACTAATGGCTTGTCTTACATAGTAATATTATGAAAACTGATATATAGAAGAATCAGTTGATAGAAGGATATTGATAGATAGGAGCACCTACCCATGGATTCCTAGTATCTCTCTCACCAGTACTACACTGACATCCTTGCAAAGCATTTAACTGCTCATCTGACATAGCTTTATGATTATTTATCCATTAGGAAGAGACAAATGCCCTTACAAACTTGTGCAAAGGCCAGGGACTAATTAATTTTGTTGTTGTTTGTACTTAAATCCTACTTTCAAAAGTAGTTCGGATTTTGTCATTTCTTATACCCATTTGATTACAAAATTCAATCTTAAGAGCAACCTGCTTGCTCATTTTTGTTGAATAATCGGGCACCAAAGAGGAGAAACTTACGTCCATTTTTGGTTCCATAAACTGTATAAGGTTGGTGTATAATGTTGGGAACAGTTGTTCAAATAGAGAGAAGATGCTGTCCTGTTGCATGGCAGATCTGGTCAGCAGCCAGCCTGAAATCATATAAATACAAGATAACTATTTACCAACTTTAATAGAGATTGATTGATTGAATTGGGTTTTACGCCGCTTTCAACATTATTTCAATTATATCGCGGGGGCTGGAGCACCTAACAATGGATTCCTAGTATTTCTCAAGCAAGTACTACCATTACATCCTTTCCTAGCCTCCAGCTGCTATCTCACATAGGTCTAAGATTATTGACCAATTGGTGAGAGACAAATAGTCTGAAAGAATGAATTCGGCCGTCAGGGATCGAACCACTTTTATAGAGATGGTTGAAAAAATTTCCAGAAAGTTTGAACAGAAAAAGAGAATATGAGAGGGTAGCATATGCTGTAGAGAGACATATCACCTACCATTCAAAAGTTTCAGCCAGAATTTATGTTTTCGATTTAGAAAATTAATTACCTTATACAACAATCCTGATTGTAGTTGATAACCTTAACAAATGAATCGACAGAGGGGTCCTACCACAAGATCCCTCAATTTTTAATTCTTTTTTTTTAAACAAGAGAAAAATATTTGCTATGATTCTACAGTGGTTGTTCGCAGAAAAGAAATGTGCTAACTTAATTTATTGGATTTCAGGAACATCAAGTAGCCATTTTTATGCTAAATTAAGGTCTCACCTTTAAGTATTGGGTTCCAGTCTAAGATAGAGCTGCTCATGAACACCATACCATTTCTGGACACAGTGGCCGGGGAGGCGTTGTCGATGTTGTGGACCTCGAAAATGATCTTACAGTTAGGAGCCATGGGGATACGGTCACCATTAGCCAAGGTCAAGGTCTTGTTGTCATCCAGTACAGAGTTCAAGTTTTCAATCCAGATAGCATCTACTGGGCCATCAAGTATCAGCCAGACATGTTCTCCCTGTAGTATATAGAGGATATTCAATGTATATTAATTAAATATTTATGAAATACCTCATTCATGAATTTAATTTATCCTTGGCAATGACTCATGTAAGAATTCAGCATCAGGGCCTAAGGTTATAAAACTTCTCTCAGACTCAGGCTCAATTTTCTCAAATTTTAAATTGCAATAAATGTTTAAAAATAAAAGATGATATTAATAAGTTGTTATTTATAGCAACTTATTTATATCATCTTTTATGTTAATACATTAAAATGAGTAATAAAACAGAGTCACGGCTTAAATCTCAAATTGAAATTTGAGAAAATTGAGTCTGAGCCTGAGAAAAGTTTTATAACTTCGGGCCCTGATAAATAAGATGTTTAAAAATAAGTCTCATTGTGATTAAATCTTTACATTTTCCCAACATGATATTAAATTACAAGATATGAAAAGAGTATTTGTTGATTTGCTTTGGCACTTAAAATCAGATCATACTCATGTATGAATCTAATGAATCTACTTTACATATTCAAAGAGTGATAAGACTTTTAATTTCATACCTAAATTAAATAACCAAATACTCTCTTCATCTCTTAAATAATTTTGTAAAGTTTGACAGATTACCTTCTTTGTTTTATGAGTCCTTCTCCAGAGTGTTGAGAAGATACCGTCTGTCCAGTCATTGGTTGCCACATCAAGACGCCCAAACATCTGTGGGGCGGTGATAGCTTTCGGGTTCATTCTCATCTCCTTATGGGGATCCCCACACTCGGTCATGGCCTTCATCAATGTATGAATACATTTTGTTTTTCCAGCCCCGCTGGGTCCGAGTGTCATCATGCCGTGACGTACACGCTGCGTCTCAAACAGTTGGATCAGTTTGAGTACCCATGGAGCATGGTGTATCAGCCCTCCTTCATGGACCTGGAATAAAAATAGGATATTGAATGGGTGGTCATAATATAACAAATTTATTGAATGAGCCATCTATTAACCCTTTGCTGTTAAATCCCTGCTTTTTACGTGCCTGTGATTTTATGATTGAGAAAACATTGTGAAAAAAGAAGAATTTGCTTCTGACAAGCAATTTCTTCTTTTTCCACATTTTTTTCTACCCTACTGAATGGTTATTTTTCAAAAAAAATCCACTTTAAATTTTCGTCTGCAAAACCTTTGAATTTGGACAGGTCCAAAATTTTGAAAAACAGGAAAGGGTTAACAGATGAAATAAAAGCTTTGCTAGGTTTTTATCTGTTTAAGATGACAAGTTTATTTAATTCTATATGTTATGGGTTCAACTTTGATATTCTACTTATAAAACATAGATTTATCAATTCAAATTATTCAGCAAAACATTTAACACTGTCTGTGAATGGCGTCAGCAAATACATGAAGACAGCATTTTCTCAACAAAAATATAACTTTGCTATTCTTTCTTAGCTCATTTGCATAGTTATTCCTTATTCCTCTAGTGTAATATCACCTGTATAATATAAAAAAAATATTCAATAGGTTTATTTTACTCCTGCCACATAGGTCATAAATGTTTCATAATGAGAGATCATTTGTGGTGAGTATTTTGTGCTGAAGTATGACATTTCCAATAATTTTAAAAATCAGGTGAAAGTCTACATTGATTGTGCGGCAGAACATGCCACTTATACATAATATCTATCTTGTATGCATATAAAGATATTCTATTTATATGACTAAAGCCACATTCAGCTTGTATTTGCAATAGATGAATGACTCAAATGAATATATTTCCACACAGGTCCCAAAGGTTGACAAGGGTCCATATAATTTACACTTTGAATCCATTTTTTTTTCATTACACAGACAAATATGTGAAAGTCATCGTGTTGAGACAATTATGACGTGTGAATAAATATGTGACCCATCATGTGAAAAGGAACCATCCAGGAATTCTGTAAAATGAAATATTGAAAAAGAGATTTGATCCAGCATAGGTCAACCACAAGTTGTATTTCAAAAATTCTTTCACTGGAAGGTATATAAATCATTCTAGATTAAAAAAATATTAGCATGGTGCAAAAAGTTTCAACCCTAGTCAGTCTGTGCAATCCACACAGTCTGACTAGAGTCGACACTTTACACACTTCCCAGATGGTTCCTTTTCATGTGACGGGTCACATATGAATACCAGATTTACCCATGAAAAAAGTTTTGTATTTTGTAGTTGTTGATATTTATCAGAAGTTATCACAACAGAATATTACCATATTGCTGACAGATTTTCCACAAAAATACAACAATTTTGAAAGTACAATATATAAGTTATTGGTCAATATGATAATGTGATCAAAATCAAAATAATGACGAAAATGAAAATTGTGACAGTAAAAAGTAGATCTAGTCTAATATCACAGACTTTGCACTGACAGTTTGTATTTGAAGATTTTCTTACAACTGACCATAGAATCAGAAACTTGACTTTCTCTTATCTACAATACATTACAGTTTATAAATTAGCATGCAAAACATGCAAGTACAAACAACTTTAATACAAGATCTGAAGCTAAGCAATAAGTTTGATAGTCACTTGAAATGATAAGCATTGAATAGTTTCTGAGACTTTGCCTTTATGCAAGGTTTCAAAGTTTATTTAGGTCTTACACACATCATGAAAATCATATTCATTTAAAAATATCATGGGCATTTAGAAAATCCTCTTATTCATCTATTTTATCGACACAGAGTTTTAGCAAAGTTCTAATTCATGAGTTGCATTTTATACCTAAAGAAAGCAGTTGTATGATTTTCTTACAATAAATCACAAGTCAAAAATATATGTGATGTGTCACGTGAAAAAGGACCATCTGGAAAGTGGGTAAAGTGTTGACTCTAGTCAGATTTCACGGATTGCGCAGACTGACTAGGGTTGAAACTTTTTGCACTGTGCTTATTTTCTGAATCTAGAATGATCAATCTATCTTCCAGTGAAAGAATTTTTTAAATGCGACTTCTGGTTGACCTATGTTGGATCAAATCTCTTTTTCGATAATTCATTTTACAGATTTCCCAGCTGGTCCCTTTTTGTGTGACGTGTCACATATATTCAATTAACTAAGTATTACCAGCCCTGTATTCAGGATGACAAAATGGTCCAAACTGTTTTCAAATTTACCCTGCTTAAACGCAAGTACACAATGCAAAGCGGGGTATAGTTGGCACACAATTTTCATCTGTTTTGTCTGACCCTAGGGCAGGATTCATCAAGCAAATTCTTTTTTTGTATGGTAGGTACCATTCGTATGGTAGGAACCATGCAGTAAGAAAAAAATCCATCTTTATCAAAGAAAGTCGTTCTTAACTTGTTCAGAATATCTAAAAGGTTTCATCAATTAGAATTACCTTCTTTTCAATGGCAGCTTCCATTTCAGGGTACCCAGCCTTGTCGAGGACAATTCCAGGGAACAAGTCATCAATAAGGGACATAAATAGGGGTTCATCTTCGTCTACCTATAATATGTAAAGAAAACAAAAGGTGCTTTTGTACTTACTGTCTTGATAAATGTAGCAAAAAATCACATTCAGGTTTATGATTTATAAAGTGAATTTCATCTTACAAAATGATAGATGTTGAAATAGTTCTTTATAAACTACAATTCAATGGAATTACTATTAAAACACTGTTTAAGATTTTTCTTAATAACTACTTTTGTACATCTATTAGTTTCTGATTATAATAAAATACAAATTCTTTATTTGCTATTGAAAGCGCCCAACATGAGCAGAAAGTTTTACAACCAATAAACTTTAACAAAACATCAAACTAATGAACATGTCAACAGATAACACATACAGGTACACATTACAATAAAGTAGATTCAATTAAATAGGTTAATGTTATAGTCATGAAAAATAAATAGTAATCATAGATAGGATACCATATTTTCTCTAATAAAAGCACACTCCCTGATAGAAGCACCCCTACATTTTTTACATAGAAAACCCATTTCAAATGCCTAAATTTTAGAGGTTTTTTTAGACTTCTTCCCTAATTTGAGATGAATTTCCTCTTAACAATCATTTATATGATTGTTTAGAGTAAATTCACCTCAAACTAAAGGGAAAAGGGCCTAAAAGACATCAAATTAATTGATTTTTTAAATCAGACAATGCAAACTAAATAAAAGCTCCCTGACCATATTATGTATAACTCCTAGGAGCGTTTATTAGGAGAAATTCGGTATATCTGGAAACACGCAATCAACAAAACTCACCAGTTTGGACAAGTTCATGTCTCGGAGAACTCTCATCACGCAGACAGGTTCAGGGTCGTCTGGGTTGGCACGCTTGAACGCTCCAAGGGTACGCAGTACAGACAGGATGTTACGTAGACCGAAATCATAGTGCACCTATTTGGAAAGAAAAAGTATTACAACACATATAAAACTCATGTTTAATTGATATCTGATAAAAACACTTTGTTCCATCTCACACAGAAACTATCCTCCATTCATTGCCACCTAGTGATTACCTATTAGTGAAAAATCTTGTGCTCCTTTTTTTACATTACAGACAAAGCATTTTGTTCCTTTCATACATATACAGCTATTTTGCATATAAACAATATCACATAGACTCCTGGTTGTCTATAATTTTACAAACAATTTCACAATCAACAATACTTAAACTTACTGTTAATCCAGTAAAAGAATCCTAGAATAATCAAACATATAGGCAGTTACAACTGTTGCACGCTGGACCCTTGATTTGTTCTACCAATATCTTGTAAAGTTGAATTATAATTATTTTCTTTTGCTATCATGGCTTAAAACATATGTTGTGATAAAAATGTATGTATAATTACCTATTTTGGCAAAAAATACTGAGTTCTTCAAATTTCACAAAAAATAGATTCTCACTAATGAAACATTCATAGATTCTCTCCCCCACCATACCTGCTTAGTAAGCTGTTCCTCACACAATTTGTAGAGGGTGAAGAATTTCTTGGAGAGAATAATGTTCTGTTGGAAACCACAACTGGCCAGTTTGACACGAATAATAATGGCTCTGTCTGGCACCATCATAGCCACTGTACGGAAGTTGATCTTTAGATTCTCTGGTAACTCCTGTCTTCCAGCATAACCTGGGTTCTGTGGAAAAAGGTCAAATTCATTATATTTTCAATAGTTTGGTAAAGCTTATACAAACAATGTTTATGAACAAACTCTTAAAAAGTGTATACAATGTATTTTGATTAATCATAATTGAAAATTAATTTTCATACCAAACAAGATTTGTAAGTGGTTATTTTGTCTAAATTTTTCATTTAACATTAATCAATTACCTTGACCTTCAGGCTAACAAATGCTTTCCTACTTACTTAAGGTAACTGTATAACAATGATAAACCTTGTCTCTTTTGAAAATAAGCCTGAGCATTGTATTCAGACAAAATGGCTATGAGGATAAGTGAAATAGCAGGACAGAAAAACTACCATAAATCTTTTGTCTTCTTATGCAGCGAATGGAAATATTTTGAAGAAGCTTTGTTGCAAACAATTCTAGAACTGATTTTATAGGCTTTTATACTAAAGAATGCCATAAATTGTTTTTTTTTAACAGTTTTTGTTAGTTACTTAAAAAAATTTCTGTGTTTGTATGTCAAATGAAAACATATGTAACAGAGGTACAGATAAGAGAAGGTGACTCCAGTATAAAATCTTTATTTCTCAATTAAACCCTATGTTGTGGGTACTCATTTGAATTGTCTTGACGAGACAATTCCATGAGCACCCACAACAAAGGGTCTGAGTAAGGACTAGTGAAATATTTAAAAGTGAAATCCCAAATACACCCTCTATCTGAATCTCTTTGTAATACACAAATTACACAACAAGAATCTGAAATATACAATGTCTAACAATTGACAATTTCAAACTAGCACTGTGCAATAAAAATGTAGGGTTTTTAACATTTTATTCACCATCCTGTACATTTTCGACATTTAACTGGACAATATTTCTCTTGATCTCATCAACTAGAGAACACACAGTGAATGTTACAATATTTAAAGTCATGTGTTGACTACATTACACTTACTGCCTGTATAACTTCTCTTGTTGGCTGGTGAACAAACATATACCAAATTAGATCACGAAAAAAGCAAAACATCAATTCAGTCATATTGAGTCTGCTGGAGAATCTAACAATAGATTCCTGGTATTTTTCACACCAGAACTACCATTACATCCTTTCCAAGCCTCAAGTTGCAATCCCACATAGGCCTACTATTACTAACTAATTATTGGAAGAAAAATGGTCAAAAAGAATAACTGCTGCCAATGATAATCAAACCTAGGACCTGTAGCATGATACTCAGACATGCTACTGACTTTGCTATGATTGGGGCTTGGCTTGCATTTGGGTTTTTTTTTTTTTGCCTGTTTGTTTGTTTCTCTCTCTAATTCTATCTTTTTTATCTAAATGATTCCTGTCTTTTGAAATCTTGATCATGCATTTACACTGTTTATTCCTCTTCTTTGAATGGTTTCTCCCCTTATATCTTTGAAAATATAATTTAAAATATCTAAGGTCAATGTTTATTGCATTACACTTTCAGATCAAAGTAAGACTTTTTTGAACACTACTTTTAGTGCACATGCAAAGCAGGGAATCATTTGCTAAAGGTTTGTACCATTTTGTCATCCTAAGTACAGGGCAGAACTCTATACTCACCATTGTCAAGAAGATACCAAACTCCGTGTCCATGTCAACGTTGTCACCGTCGGTGAAGATGAACGACGGCTTCCTCTCCTTCTTACACTGTAGTACGATGGCGATCTGTTGGGCAGCCACAGACAATACAGGCAGTTCAATACGGTTAAACTCGTCAAAACATCCCCAGGATCCAGACTGGGCCAAACCTGTAAGGGGACAAGAAGTGAACTATTTATTTAGTTCAAGGAATATTCCCATAATTACAACCCTGGTAATAGCCACTTTCTGCTTAATTGCAATTGACATAGCAACAAACAATAGATTAAAGGAATAGATTGTTCCTTTTGATAGCAATTTTTTGTCAATAGCAACAAAATATTGACAAATTGGTATTGTTTAAACAGGATTCTACTGTATTACAAAGTACAAAGTGTTTCTGACTAATAATTGTGGTGACACAATCTGGATTGTGTTTTAACTCTTGTCATCTTTGGGATTCATGTTTGATATAAGCCATATATTGTATTGAGTGATATCCTTATGAACCAAGTTTACAGTATAAAATATATACCTTTGTAGATACGACCAAGACCTCTGAAGTCCATCTGATCAGAGCAGTTGAAGACGACCACATACTTTCCGAGACATCGTCCCATATCCTTGGTGGTCTCTGTTTTCCCTGTACCTGCGGGCCCGGCTGGGGCTCCTCCAAGGGACATACCCAGGGCCTGGGATAGGGTGATGTAACATCTATAAATAGAAATGTTGATCCTTTCATACCTCTCTCATATAAACAATTGTATCAAATTTCATCTAGAACAAAACCCCCAAAAGTATGCTGCTCAAAAATATTATTAAATCTTTGATATGTCCCCTCGATCTTAACTTTGTTAGATGCCCTAGATAAATCATGGATGCATATCGAGGGTTTGGTGCAAGACTGTAGTAAGTGTATATACATTGTACAGTCTTGCACCAAGCCCATGATATGTAAATGACTTTAATATTTCTAGACTATTGAGAGTTAAGAATACTATGGCTCTATGCAAAACAGCTTTATCTTTATAGGCAGTTACAACTGTTTTACACTAAGCTATAAATTTTTGTCCAGTGGGTAGTAAAGTGGTTTTAAAATAAGAAGTTCTAGACAACCCAATCCTGGCTAGAGCTCTGAATTATTTCTGGACAATATACTAACTCCTTTTTGTCTCTCTCTACCCAGGTGAATAAATTGGTTCATGTGAGAGCTAAAGCCAATATAATGTGGCTGCAATTGGCACCAAGTGTTAACAGCTCACTTGTGCCCCTTTGAACATGGATTAACCCTTAGGTCAACAGGCCAACACTCTACATCTAGACACTGGCACCACCTTATTTGCAAAACTTCTCTACAATTCTATTGAAACCTTACCTGTCAGTCAATGGTGTGATGACAAGACGTTCTGTACAACCAAGGAATTCATCTTGGTATGTGAAATCAACATCGGTGATTGAGATCAGACACTGATCTGTGTCTTCCTTGAAATAGAATCTGGACTGCTTCAACCATTCAAAATCACCCGGCGATTTAATGTGCATCTTTACGAGGTCATCGAAAATATCCTTCTGATGTACGTGGATTGTAATCAAGGTCTCGTATTTGGTTCTCTCAATCTTCTTCAGGTCAGTGGTTGTCATGGCGATGAGCTCGTTCAACATGTCCAAGAATTTCTGGTTTGTGTTTGGCATGACTTTCTTGTCGGTTCTGGCGTTAGTGAGAGCATCCTCAGCGTCTCTGGTCCAGATCATCTGGATTCCAAGCAAGCCAACCTAGCAAGGACATTAAAAACAAAATTTTGACTAGGTTTGTGAATAATTTCTAAGGTACCTGCAACATTCTTCCTATTACAAGTCAAACTTAGGGGTCATCACAAAACTTTTGTAAGTGCCTTTGTATTCATAGTCACTTACAATAGTTTTGCACTGGCCCATCCAAATATTTTCTTTATATTTGTTTCAAAACAAGACAATTTCATGGTTCTCATCCGTTTAAATCAAAGGCTTGTATGAAAAGGCAAACAAGTATTCATACTTTAACCCTAGTTTCATTTGATCAATATTTACTTTGGCATGGCTTATCTCTCAAAGTGTATTTGAAATTTGCTTAATAGAAAAAAAATACTTTTATATTACTGTAGTGTACCTGTAATAGTTCAGCAACTTGTCAGAACTCATGAACTTTTACAATGTTAACAGAGGTTTCCAAATGAAATTATTAGGAACCTCGATTAAAATTATTCCCGACTTCCATAACATTACAAAACTATTATGGGTCCATTATCATAAACCAATCAGCATCAAAACAAGAATATGATTTTCAAATATTATAATGGCAATATAAAGTAACCAAGGTTATATACCTGTGCTGGATAGTTGTTCTCAAATTCGACCATGTTGAAGGACGGGTCTCCAATAGCAACAGAAGCCATTCTGATCACACCATGGACTGATCTCTTCGACATCTTTAGTAGATCACCCAGCCAGATCTCTACATTACCCTGATGAATGAGAAATAACAAACTATTACATCATTAATTCTTGTCATGCAGAATAAAATTCATTTTTGAGAGGAGTGTTCAACAATTTAAGAAATGAGGGCAATGGAAGAACTGAAAGGTTTTTAAACACATTTCTTCTTCTTTTTTCTCAAAAATCTTTTCTCAAAAAGTTTGATAAAACAATTTTAGTCAGAATGCTTGTTTCTCATATACAAACCTTACATTAGACCAACATTGGGCAATGAAAAACTTTGCAACTCCAGCATATTCAAGTTGTATTTACAAGATTGTGGTTACCAAATAACAAAATTATATTTGTGCAAAAAGACAAAATTATATTATCTTATTCGGCGGAATTCTGGGAGTTCTCACCTGTGCATTAACTGGTTGCTCTAGAGCAATTGTCTCCCCTTCCTGTGAATTGACCTCTAAAATCTTGTCATACACCTTCTCGTCAAATGTCACAAGTTTGGTGTTGTCGAAAATACTCAACAAATGGTTCTGAAAGTAAAGGTTAAATTTGGAGGACAATTAATGACATGTCTCAATAAATGTCTTGAGATGTCTTGAGATTTCAAAGATAGAAAAAGAATTTTATGCAAGTAAATTTATTGTTTAAACAAAATAAATGTAAAGATCATTAACACTATTCAAAGGTTTTCCTAATTTCCTGGTGAAATATTCAACCAAAAGATGATCTTCTGTGTGCTAAAATATTTCAGTTTAAGTCTTTGGAAAATAGCTCGATTTAAACATTAAATGTACTGTGTCTGAAATATCCTTTATCAAACTACAAAGTTTCAGTTCCCAGTATATCAAACAACTAAAGACATTTATTGTAGAAAACAGTTGATCTTTTATATACCTGAATGGTATGCGAGTCACTGGCCTGACCCAGAATTTCCAGTAGAGCGGGATCAGATACAAAGAAGAATCTTGGGAAGACAAGACGTTTCTTCTCCAGGTATCCCGTCAGTGACTTCTGACAGATCTCTAGCTGTTCCAGCAGATGGGGCAACAGTTGCATCATGGTATCGTCGCCAACACAGCAGTTGACAACATTAGGCTGTTCATGGGCTCGCTGCATGATCTTCATCCAGGACTTATCTATGTTGCTGAATCTTTTGGCTTCCTGTAGAATTATAAAGGAAAGTATGTAAAATGCATTTCATGGCTTTCAAGACTTATATCTCCAATTACAAAAAATCAAAATTTAATTTCATTCAGAATATCTTTGGAATGCCTTTTTCAAAATAGAAAATTTCAACATGAGCTTTCAACACACAGCCACCTTTATCAGGTGAATCGAAGGATTCGCCTGATTAAGGTGGCTTTGCGATTGAAATTTGTGTTGATATTTACATCATAAATAACTTATCTAGAGAAGAGAACTTTTTATTGATTTTAAGAAACAGGTGTAAAACAATGACAATCAGTCAGTTCTCAATAAATATACAATAAACTACAACAATTATTACCTGAGGTAGCTGTTTGGCAATGTCACCACCCACAAATACAGCCTAAAGATAAATCCACAAGTTTTGTAAAACTAGCAAGTTCTCAATTAATAAATATTCTATAAAGTACGACAATTATTACCTGAGGTAGCTGTTTGGCTATGTCACCACCCACAAATACAGCCTCAAGATAAATCCACAAGTTTTGTACAACCAGCCAGTTCTCTATGATCTCTGTAGTACCAGTCAGTTTCTGGACCCATTCTTGAATCTTTGGTTTGAATGGAGCATTGTATCTAGAAAATATGTATATCAAAGTATTTCACAAGAAAGTCATAATTTGGCTGAAATTAACTCTTTACATGCTGAATAAATTTTGGCTAAAAATTTGCATCAAAATCAAAGGGCAACAAGGTGCCAAATTGTCACAAGATACGCCCGTCACACTGCTTAGTATTAACTGGGGGGTTTGAATAGAACTGAGGTTATTTTGAATGAATATTTTTTGCACCCATGCAGTTTCATGATCCTATAGCTATTATACTTTTAGAGATATACTCCGGACAAGATTCAAGTCTGAAAAACAACAAAGGGCAATAACTCAAAAAGAAGGCCAGGTAGAGTTATGGTTCTTGTGCACTGCACTCCCCCTTGGTGAGATCTATACACCCATGAAGTTTCATGATCCTAGCTATTATACTTTTAGAGAAATACTCCAGACAAGATTCTAGTATGAAAAACAACAAAGGGCAATAACTCAAAAAATAGGCCAGGTAGAGTTGTGGTTTTTGTGCACTGCACTCCCCCTTGGTGAGATCTATACACCCATGAAGTTTCATGATCCTAGCTATTATACTTTAAGAGATATACTCCGGACAAGATTCAAGTCTGAAAAACAACAAAGGGCAATAACTCAAAAATAGGCCAGGTAGAGTTATGGTTCTTGTGCACTGCACTCCCCCTTGGTGAGATCTATACACCCATGAAGTTTCATGATCCTAGCTATTATACTTTTAGAGATATACTCCGGACAAGATTCTAGTATGAAAAACAACAAAGGGCAATAACTCAAAAAATAGGCCAGGTAGAGTTATGGTTCTTGTGCACTGCACTCCCCCTTGGTGAGATCTATACACCAATGAAGTTTCATGATCCTAGCTATTATACTTTTAGAGATATACTCCGGACAAGATTCAAGTCTGAAAAACAACAAAGGGCAATAACTAAAAAAATAGGCCAGGTAGAGTTGTGGTTCTTGTGCACTGCACTCCCTCTTGGTGAGATCTATACACCCATGAAGTTTCATGATCCTAGCTATTATACTTTAAGAGATATACTCCGGACAAGATTCTAGTATGAAAAACAACAAAGGGCAATAACTCAAAAAAAAGGCCAGGTAGAGTTATGGTTCTTGTGCACTGCACTCCCCCTTGGTGAGATCTATACACCCATGAAGTTTCATGATCCTAGCTATTATACTTTAAGAGATATACTCCGGACAAGATTCAAGTCTGAAAAACAACAAAGGGCAATAACTCAAAAAATAGGCCAGGTAGAGTTGTGGTTCTTGTGCACTGCACTCCCTCTTGGTAAGATCTATACACCCATGAAGTTTCATGATCCTAGCTATTATACTTTGAGAGATATATTCCGGACAAGATTCTAGTATGAAAAACAACAAAGGGCAATAACTCAAAAAATAGGCCAGGTAGAGTTATGGTTCTTGTGCACTGCACTCCGCAATGATGAGAAGAATACAATTGCCAAGTTTGAAGTCCATCGGACTTCAAGTGACAGAGTTATGCTCCGGACAAAGAAGTGGACGCCGCCGGACGCCCGGACGCCCGGACGCCCGGACAACCGGACGCCGGACGCCACGGGTGATCCCATAATACGTCCCGTCTTCGACGGGCGTATAAAAAGTACTGAAAGTACCAACTGTAGGTCAATATTTATTTGTAAAAATAAATCTTTTGACAATTCAGGATTGAAAGTGAGAAACAGGTGGTGTAGACTAACATCAGACTGCACATATGTGCAGGCTGATGTTTGTCTATAGCTCCTGCAAAAACAGACATATTCCAGGTTCAGCATGACAAGGTTTAAGATTCTGTTTAGTATTTGTCAAAAAGGTATTTCCTATAATAAATATAAATAATCATGTAATGAAAAATTACACCTTGTAAAAAAATTTCAAAATTAAATTGTATGTTAAAACGCACTCAAAGTTGTACTTTCCCATTTTAGTTAATTACAATTCGAACAGATTTAATGTAAGTTATTGGTAAAGCAGTATTACCTGTTGCTAAGCAACCCACCAAGTACCATCAAGCTGTCTTCCATTAGTGTCACAGTCTCACCAGTAGTGTCACCTGAAATGGGTATAACAAAATTTTAAGTCATGCAAACTTCACATTATTGGCTTTGGATGGAACGAAAGAAAAAAGCACTTGTAAAACCCCTGAATGTTATTCTTGCAGTCAAGGAAGGAACGATCAACATTTCAGTTTTATTTAGTTACTAAAATGCAGGCCTATCTAGGACTTTAAAATTCAAACACACTCAGAAGGCTACAAATAAAGGATATATAGGATAAAGGCATTATATGAGGACTGTGACAAAAAAATGAATGCCCTCCATCTTCTCCCTTGAATAAGCTGTAGTTTTGATGTTCTGATTATTCTTCAAAAATATTTTTCAACAGAAGATTATTTCTTTTACGCACTTGCGTAAATTGCATAATGGGAGTTATGAACTTGCTGAAAGACAATAACCTTTATAAAATCCATATATAACAATTTTGAGTTACTAGAATGTATATCAAAATTGCAAGCATTTTGACTTCAGTAATTTGTATTATAAATTTCAGGTCTTGATTTTTATTGGACAAAATGATAAATCTGACAACATGAATTATAAAAACATTCAATGGTCTGTTTGGTTCTTTATTTACCTTTAAGCAGCAACTCTCCCCTAGCCTTGAAGTTGGAGAACTGGAAGCTCTGTGCACTCCAGTCATTGATCACTTGTTTTAGTTTGGCTTCAATATCCTTCTCCTTGACAGCGGAGATACAAACATCCTCAATGTCTTCCTTGTTCTCAAGGAGTGGGGCCTCCATCAGGTTACGCAGGAGGAAGTTGTCAGCGTCCACATCAAAGGTGTGGCCAGTGATCTGGGCAAGCCTCTCCCAGTGGCGAGGCATCATGGCTTTATTGGCCATCATCTCCAGCAATGGACAAGTCTCGTTGAAGTCATCAATGGTCTTCTTTAGCTCCTCATAGGCCTGCCATTCCTTCAAGGCTTTGGGCAGCTTTCGGCACCTGGAAGAAGAAAAAAGTACGGTTTTAACCTTTTAATTCAAAGAATGAAAGAAAGAATAACTACAAAGAATGTAGTAACAAGGAAATCAATTAAAAATTTTTGTGTATCAGCCTATCAGTGGTTTTCACACTGAGTGCTACAGATAGAGGGGGTAGTATGGATTTAGATTCAAATATTTCAATAAAGTTTGCGTAAACCCTATTTTGTGGATAACCATTGGAATAGTCTCCCGAAGAACACAACACATGGTTTCATTGAGAAATAAAGATTTGAGACCAGCTTTACACCCTCTTATTCTGTATTTCTACATACTGACCTCATATCCAATATCTTTAGTTGCAAGGATTACATAAACAGGACACAAAACAAATTTCAACATGTGATTTTATTAAACAATTGCATTGTACAGTCAATCTTGCTAGAGAAACCACGTCTACTAAGTGACCATTATCATAAAGCGACCGTTTCCAAAATCCCCTTTTTAAAACATATATTGAAAAAAAAGTAGATACCATTTCTATAGAATTGTTGTAAATAAATCCTACGTTTTTAAAACTCACCAGAATCGTCTCAATGTAACAATTCAATTGAGTTTTAACAGCATAGGATTATTGAAAATTTTGCAATCATATACATATTGAATCAATGAAATTTGTTAAAACGTGCATTAAGCAACCATTTTATTTAATGACTGCTTTTTGGTGGTCCTGTTTAAGGGCGCTTATTGCAAGTTTTACTGTATATCATTTAGATGACTTTCTTAGATTCTCACTTTCATGGAGATTAGTATAATTGTATAATAAATCAACTATTTTGTAAAAAGTCACAAAATAAATCTTACTTATTTTGGAAGTCCAACAGTTCATTGTTGATCTTGTCAATATCAATGTCAACCCATGGAATGTCCTGGTAACCATTGACGTTCTCCAGTACGACATTATACAGTTGATACAGCTTCTGTAACAGGTTCAGTTCCTTTTTGATCCTCTGTAACTCTGGATATGGGGTCACTGGCAGTCCAAACAGCTCCTCTCCACCGGAGTAGGTGATAAACTTACGCCAGAGTTCATCAAATCTCGCCTGGAAGATGTTCAGCCTATCAGAAGCCTCCCTTGGTTCTACACCTTCAACCATTGGTCCCCTGAAATTGAGGATTGTAAGTTCCATTATATTCAGAAGGTATACAACAAGATTGTTGAAGATAGAATTTACTTTAGTTGTTTATAAACACAACTGAAGCCTGTAGAAAGACTTTTTGATCCACCAAGTTCACTGTTAGAAACAATGTCATTTCACAATCTATATTTTATTATATTGACTGAATATTGACAAGATAGTCATGAAAAATGAGAATTTCACTTATTGGACACAAAAAATCATATCCATACTTTTAATTGAATACTTATTACTTGTGTTCACAGATCTCCCAAATTTTTAGTACATTTATCTGTAAGTCTGACAGTGGCCTTGACTATACACTGTAGATATGCAGAGTACATTTGTACCTACCCCACCTACTGATGGTTAATGGACATAACCATTGCATAATTATGTTTACTAGGCTCCTCAATAGTTGTGACTTTGTGACCATGTGAAATTGTTGATGTCACACACAAGCTCAAACTTGTGTTCATTATATTTATCTATCACAGATTAATTCTCAGTTTAAAAAGAGAAATCCTTGCATACTGAGTAGTGTGAGAAGAACTGTTGTACTTACTTGGTATCATAATCCGACACAAACTCTGTTGTGTCCTTGATAAACTGTTCTACACCAGACAGGAGGTCAGCCTTGAATTTAGGCTGGATGGCTAGCAGATGATCCTGGACCTCATGAGCCTGTACAAATATACAGTAACAAAGAATGACAAATAAGATTTCTCCATATCTCTAGCCTAAGGGCATTAATCATAATCATTTTCACCATGAATGTAAAAGTGATATATTGCTGGCTTAGTGTGAAACAGTTGTAACTCCCTATAAACAGATAGGAGTTACAACTGTTTTGCACTGACCCCTCAATACACGTAATTCTAAATTACAACAATGTTTCGACCATGGGGGTCAAAATCAATCACTTAAGGAATGACTGCCTTCTTTTGTACCACATCAGAATGTTTTTTGAAATGAAAACTATTTGCCTTAGAAAATTGAAGAAAAATATAAGTAGCCAGAATTTCAGATTCATTTCACTTTCTTTCAGAATTATATAAGTATTTTTATATTTGAATGGTCCACTAACCTGAGTGTTAAGTTTCTTCCATCCATATGATAAAGAGTCCACTCTTTCAGCATTACCATCATTAAAGAAGATGTTGTACTTGTTCAACATGGCATAACTCTCCTCAATTGGGTGAATTGTCATGTCAATTCTGATCGAGGCTTCACGAATCTCCGCAAGTGAAGCCATGTGACCTCTGACATCGTCCAAATCTTTGACGGGTCTGGAAAGTTTCTTCATCTGGTTGTCAATGAATTCGAGGATTTCGTCCATGTCGCGGGCACACTTCTCGTTGAGAGCCTTGGAGAATGCCATCTTCCAGTTTTTGGCCTCGGTGATTAGGGCCAGCTTGAGTGGGTCAGAGATGAAGATCACGGAGCCAACTCTGAAGGAATGCTGGATCTCTTCTAGCTCAGTCTCCAACCGCTGAAAGGAATCATCGTAAGAATTATATAACCCATCCAATGATAATCATGACTTATTTGCAACCAAATTCTTCTAATGCAAGAAAAACATATCAAGTACAGTACACCTGTAAAATACCATTTAGACTGGATTTTTTTTCATCTATTTAACCAAATTATCAACATTTGCCATTCATTCTGTCACACCTTATATTCTTAGCTTTAACCTAAAAGTCTGTACACTTTTGTAAACCTAAAGCTATTTTTAGATAGAGAAAGTATCACCTTTGAAATCAGTCAAAATTATTCTGCGTAATTAAAGAGCTGGCAGGGCAGGGCTTAACCGTGACGTAATTTTGGCGAGTTTCAAATTTAAGTCGTTAATCATTGTTAACACATGCAAATAACTGTATCCTAAAACCTAAAGAATTCACTTGCTTTGAGAGAGTGAACACATTTCATCGTTTGGTTACCAAGGCCTCGTAGCTTCAGCTTGATAAAGCTGAAGTTACGAGGCCTTGGTTACCAATCTACAGTTTAAAGTCTAAGGTTATTTATGTCGACTCTCTTTAGAAGTAGGTTATTTTAGATAACAGCTGATTTCCCTTAACCTTGAGTGCAAAGACCTGTTACTCAGGCTCCGCCCTGCCAGGGCATTAATCATGGATAATAGAATCATAAAAATCTGTATCAAAATATTGCATAATAAAGCTTGGAGGAATATATTTTTTAACTCGGGTAGCTGCACTCTCGTTACCCGTGGGTACTTCAGTACCCCATAATTACTGACCATATATTTATCTTATCAAAGAAATAGGCTACAAAGGCGGATCCAGAATATCTGTAACAAGAGGACCAAGATGGTCCTAGATCGCTCACCAGAGTCTCTTTGACCCCTGGGACATCACATTAATTAGATAGGCAGATGTCAAAAAGGAGATAATTGCCTTAGATCAATACCATGGAACGTTTTCAGCAAAGAGCAAGACAGATATGCCTTTTTGAGCTTTGATTCTATGTAAAAAGGGATGCACCCGACTGGACCCCAAATGTGACCCCAGGGTCTTGATATGACCAAACTTGGAAGAGGTCCATAAGGTGATGCTACATACTCATTATGAAAGCTGTCTGCCTACTAGTTTCAGAGAAGAAGATTTTTGAAGGTTTTCCTATTTTCACCCTATGTGCTCAGATGAGCTGAAAGGGATGTGCCCGGGTGGAGCCCAAATATGACCCAAGGGTCTTGATATGAACAAACTTAGTAGAGACCTACTAGATGATGCTACATACCAAAAATGAAAGCAGTGTGCCCTCTTGTTTCGATTAAAGAAGATTTCAAAAGATTTTCGCTCTTTGATTCTATGTAAAAAGGGTTGCGCCTGGGTGGAGCCCAAATATGATCCTAGGGTTTTGATATGAACAAACTTGGTAGAGGTCTACTAGATGATGCTACATACCAAATATGAAAGCTGTCTGCCTTCTGGTTTCATAGAAGAAGATTTTTGAAGATTTTCATTTTTTACCCTTCATGCTCATAAGAGATAAAGGGATGCACCCGTGCAAAGCCCAAATATGACCCAAGGGTCTTGATATGAACAAACTTTGTAAGGGCCCACTAGGTGATGCTACATACCAAATATGAAAGCTGTGTGCCATCTGGTTTCAGAGAAGAAGGTTTTTAAAGATTTTTGCTCTTTGATTCTTTGTAAAAAGGGTTGGGCCCGGGCAAAGCCCAAATATGACCCCAGGGTCTTGATATGAACAAACTTGGTAGAGGTCCACTAGATGATGCTACATACCAAATATGAAAGCTGTCTGCCATCTGGTTTCAGAGAAGAAGATTTTTAAAGATTTTTATATTTTCACCCTTTTTGTTAAGGGTAAAGGGAAAGTTAAGGGTGGATTTCATTTATTTGAACAACTTTGGTAGAGCTGACCCAAGGAACATTCCTGCCAAATTTCAGCAAGATTGGCCCACTGGTTTAGGAGGAGAAGAAGTTTAAAGAAATTTTGGACGATGCACGATGCACGACTGACGACGGACATTCTACGATCACAATAGCTCACCTTGAGCACTTCTTGCTCAGGTGAGCTAAAAAGGGGGTCAAATATAATAATCATGACATTATAATATTTAAGGGAAAAAGGTGTCTGGGAGTCTGTGAAAGGGAATCTGTAAGTACAAAGCCATGACTCTCAGAATTATCTGAAGTAAGTCTGTAGGACCATCTATAAATCAACTTCTGAAAAGAATTGAAGACTGTTTTAAACATTCTTTAATTCTTTCCTGTAGCTGTCCCCCAAAGGTACATAGTGCTAAGACAATAGTCTGGTAACGGGTAATGATTAAGGACCCAGGTAGGAATGTTACGCTATGCCACACCTGGGTGATCAGTTCTCACCTGGTAGTACTTGATTTGTTGTTCAATCTCACTCAGTATAGGATTGTCTTTCATAAACTCTACAACAGCATCATCAGGATTCTGAAGGGAGACACAAGAGTAAAAAGAGAGATTCGAATGAGTGGTCATTCAATACAAAATTTATTACACAAGTCATCTATAAACAGATAAAAAAAGAGGCTTTGAAGAGTTTTATTTGCTTTACAAGACAAGTTTTATAAATTCATTTTTTATGAGCACAAATTTGATATTCTATTTATAATATGACCTGATTTGCTGCAATAATTCAAGGAAATTCCAGAAATTCATGGATTCAAGTTGTTCGGCAAAACATCTAAAAACTATTTCCAAGTGACATCATCAAATAAATTATTAAGTCATTTTTACAACAATATTGTAACATTGCTATCATTTCATTTGTATGACCCCATGTAACTTATCATACAATAACCAATTATATGAATTAGATATAAGACAAGACTTGATTTTCTTTAACAAAAAGTGCAATATTTATTGTTTGTTAAGAAAATTAATCAGTTATTACCTTAGCCCATAAGTGTCCATATTGTGCAAAGCTGTCGATGACTTCACCGACATCGGTCTTGAAGGTACTAATGATGGAGTTGAGTTGGATCACAATCTTGACGACATCCTTGTGTTCACTGATGATCTTGTGGAGCGGTTTGATCACAGATGTTGGCTTCATGATCGCCCCTTCCTCACCCTGGTCAGCTGCTACTTGCTCCATTTCCTGAGAAAAGAAATCCATTTTTGAGATTTTATGCCCATGCCAGGCTAGAGAAATTCATTTTCTGTTAGATTGAAACTAGATCACTGTCATAATTCCTTTTTGATTTGTTGTTTAGAAATAAAGAATTTGATTTATTTCATGTTTAATATTGTGTTTGAAGTTCTAAAATTGCATCAAAGCAACTTTTTATTTTGCATCAAATAGTAAGAAATCGCTTAAATAATAAAGGAATATCTCAAAATCTCACTAAATGCTCAAATGTCTAAGACATTTACCTGGATGTCTAAGACATTTACCTGGATAAATGAAAATATATATGAATTCAATTAAAAAATCTTAAAGGTCATTTACAGAGTACAAAATTACATCGAGAACAAAGCCCATTGAGAGTAACCACAGGTAATACATAGAGCACAACCAACATCATCTTCAACAATGATTCTTCAATATTTGAGCTTGTGTGAGATATTTCCAAATATTTCATATGTTCACAAAGCAATTTAGACCCAGGCCAGCCTGTGCAGCCGCACAGACTGACCAGAGTCTTTACTATGCAGCATGTAGATAGTTTAGATGTGAACCCCTCACTAGGCAGTCAGCCAATATTTTAATTGCATTGCGTTCTTGTCTAAGCTGCACTATGCATGCCATCACAGACACATGAAATTGTTAGAAATATCGCACACCAGCTCATATTCATTATGAATCAAATGAAAAGAGGATAACCAACCAGTTATATCTGATATGAAAATTATTTGACAAGAATGTGTTTCTAGGCATTTAAAAAATAGTCTGCAGGAAAAGTTTTTTAATAGCCTTATAATGTATTTGACTGAAATATTTTTCATATCAAACAAAGCCAGTTGATTATACTAATTTTATATGCTCTACAACACTATTTTTAATCCTAAAATAATGTATTTTGTCAAATACTATTATCCTTGGTCCTTGGGAATTTTGCATATTGATACTAAGAAAATTTTGTTTTCATCAATGTCTTATGCCATCTTAGATGATGCTTTGAAATTAGAGGAAATAAAAAGATACTTTTAAGAAAAATATCCATTCTTTGGATGTTAGACAATTTTAAGGAACAACAATAATTTGAACAAATCTTAAACTGTGTATGTAAAAAGAAAAACAACTTTGTCAATGATAAAAACATTTGAACACACACTCAAAAAATAAAATAAAGCACAACCAAAATCAGATTCAAAAATAATTCTTGAAGTTATTTATATTGAATCAAATGATAATAATTGAGCCTGCACATGACATTTCCAACAGTTTCAAATTTGTGCCAGACAAAGATTCTGGCCAGCCTGTGCATCTGCACAGTCTGACCATGGATTCACTTTGCACATTGAAGAAAAATAAGGTCTCAAAGTGCCTTAAGAAAGTCCAGCAAACTTCTAGTTATACTATGTGGCAGTCAAGGTTGGTTAATGTTGTCCCTTCATGCACATAACAAATTGTTGGAAATGTCACGCACAGGCTCAATTGTAACATTTTGACATCATTTTTGTTTAGATGACCACCAAAAAGCCCTTTTTTCCTTTAATTTTGCTTTTTTCCATCCTTCAAAAATGATAAACTCTGGTATATATCCTAACTATCTTGAGAATGGTGTTTAAGAGGGTATTTTTGTTTATAATTTTGCTAACAATAACAACAAAAACAAAACAAAGCAAGATTGTAACTCCACTGAAGCAACAAAGACACATCAAAAAGGAACAAAGAAACATTTACACATGGTTACATCAAAATATCCAATTCACAGTTTTGTACAATCTTCTAAAAGTCCTTGTTAAATGCTGCAGAAGTTTTGCTCTTGGAGATGTTAATCTCTCAAAATTTCATTCCAAAAGCAGACAGGTTAACTATTTTGATCCTAAGGTAGTAGAACCATACTAGTTTGGCAACATTTTGGAACTCATGATCTTTCAAAATGTTAACCAAGATTTCCTAATGAAAGTCATCAACTGTTAACACTGTTGAATTTCATTACTTCCAAAACATGCAGAACTATTACAGGTCCACTACCTTAATAGTACAACTTTTTTATGAATAAATTAACAAATTAAAAAAAATTGAATGATCAAATTTAAAAAAGCAATGGCTTAAAATCAAATCAAAGGTAAATTATGAATCTTATCACTGTTTAAGCTATCTGCTTCAGGTTGTAAAATACTCCACATCACATGATTAAGTTAGATCATTGGAAATCAGAAAGACACATAAATCTTTACCCTTGCAATGGACATGGCCCTCTTCAGAAAAAAGACAAGTAAGTTGTATTTTTTCAAGCTTAAAAGCATCTACAAAATTCTACTTAACTTTCTTTAAAACTTAATAGAACTTTAAGCTAGTATAATGTACATGTAATATCAAATATCTTAAGTACATTTGTATCAGCAGATAAATAAACAATAGAAAAGCGATTTTTTTCAAGATATAATCAGACTACATCTGAGTGCTTAAATAATATAAAATAACAGTTAAACAGAAACTTGTAAAACTGTTATCAGTGTATTGGTGGATGGAAGGAAGCCTTCATGTAATATTAATTGTCTGATTAAAAATGTCCCGTAGGCCCCTTTCCCTTTTATTTGTGGCGAATTTCCTCTAAACAATCATATAAATGATTGTTTAGAGGAAATTCATCTCAAATAAGAGAAGAAGTCTTAAAATGTTCCTAAAATTTAGGAATCACTCTTTTAAATAATACAATGAAATAAAAGGAAAAAACATGTATATGATTGGGATCTTTGGCATCTAGGGATAAAAGGAAACTAATATCTGCATAAAGTCAAGTGAAGTACATTGTACTACTAAAAAATCAAAATCTTGGTATCAATGAAAATAAAATAAATTCAAAGAAATCTGAAAAAGTAAGGCTAGCATCAAGAAAACTACATTTAGACTTTAAATTTCCGGACACCTTGATATCAAAATTCTATGTGTCATATACATGATATGCATCAAAAAATACATACTTTCAGTTTGATTATAAAAATTTCAACTCATCAAACTTTTGAACATGTATAAAACTGGCCCCATTCAACAAGAAATGTCAAATGGATTATTGTACAATTTCATATGCCACCTTGCATATTATGTGAAATCACTAAAATATTTCTAAAACTGATATAAGTTCAACCAACAAAAGCTTGAAAATTGAGAGTCCTTAAAAATTCAGCGTTTTTTATGAGCCTGTGTGTGACATTTCACCCAAATTGAAATGTGCGTGAGATGCAAACATTGAGTAGCATAGACATCCACATAATGTAAATATACATTGACCTGACGATCTACAGATACTTTGAGAACTTATCTATCTACTAAATGCATTGTGAAGACTCTGTGCAGATGCACAGGCTGGTCAGAGTCTTTGCTTTGCACTTATTTGAAATTGTTGGAAATCTCATGCACTGGCTCATACCATTTATAATGCTAAATGTGATTTCAAGCAAAATATTCATCATTTATAGTATGCCATGCTAATTCTATCCAAGATGTATCTTGATGCTAACCATGTTATTGTATACCTAACAACTTACACTATTATTTCTTCTAAACATATCCTGTATGTTTAAACAACACAGATAAATCAATCACAATAGATGTACAACTCAAACAACAATCATCAACAAGTTATAGAAGAAGATTTGCGATTGTAATGAAAATATTGCTGGAAGACTTTGAGGCTATCTACAAAATTTCAAAACAAATTTACAATTGCATTTTTTGTGTAGTCTGATCAGTTTTCACTATGTACAGTTTAGAACATCGTGAAATTGATAACATGAATGTTTTTTAAATGATTTTGGAATGAAATTGAATGAGTGTGTGAAGAAATTTTTCAATGATTTTCAAGAGAGGTAAAACATAATCGATAATTTTGTCCAATTGGTAGTAATCAGTGATACTTTTTTACCCCCTTTAATAAAATCTAACATATTTTTCTGATTTTGTGCCTTCACAGTCAAATGCAGGGTAATCCCCCAAGATAGTCTGGATAACTCTTGTGATGGTGAACACACATGCCAAGTTTCGTGAAGATATCTTCAATAACAACGGAGAAATGACAAAGGTTAAAGTTTGTCACGCTAACGCTAAGGCCTACGCAAATTCCAACACCACATGATGATGCTAAGGTGCTCATAATACCTTGGGTTTTCACCAAAAACAGCCAAGCTAAAAAAGCATTCTTTTTTTTGGATTGAGGGAAGTATCAGAATAGAAATGGGAAGCAAATACAACCATAACAGTAGCCATTCAAACAAAGCACCAAGACAATCAGAAGGGTACAGCACAAAGCTAATGTAAGAGCCCATAAAAGAAAAGGCACTCACAAGAATTACGACAACACCTTGAAATGGAGATAGATATACAGTAGATGACACAACCCGTTATACCAAGACCATAGTCTTATGCAATTTTAACTATGAAATATAACTGATGTCAAAAAACTTTTTATGGGAAGGAAATAAATGTGCAGAAAGATTTGATAGGAATAGAAATTGAAAGGCAACAAAATAATTGCTAAAGGCTTGGCCATCATTTCAAACAACCCACTTACATTCTCATGAGCTTTAGCCTAAAACAGAATACTAAATATGTACCTAGTTTCTACCTATAACATGGAATTCCTTTTCACAACAGATGAACTTAATTTCCTTTATTCTTGATTTATAAATATTACACTTATGTGAAAAGAACAATATAATATTTGACACCACAATGTCTTGAGATTGCAGCATACCATCAGCTCCTTTTATATTTTTTATGGAAAGGAAAAAAGGAGGAATTTGGAAAAAAATACAACATTAACAAACAATATCCAGAATTCAAATTTTAAAATATGGTTTAAAAAGGAAAATATTCACAACATTTTATATCAAAATATGAGAAGAGCACCACATATAGATCCAAGAAACTCGGTTGTCAGGTACCAAAAAGTATTTAAATGATCATGTAGAAAAGGGGCATAATTTGAACAAAAATGTATCAGTTATACTATTCGATATATTTTTTTTTTTTTTGTGGACTTGAAAGATAATTTCAAATGGTCGCCTTCAATAATAGCATACAATTTTCAAAATGCCAATCTCTACATTTTGACAATGACAACAACAACATGGCTAAGGAAATTCTTTGGATTTTCGTGAAAAATAGCCAAGTCAAAACGATAAATACTGTATTTCTCCTAATAAATGCTCATGGGAGCTATACATAACATGGTCTTTACATAACATGGGAGCTTTTATTTATTATGCATTTTTCTGATCAAAAATCATTAAAATTGATGTCTTTTCCTCTTAATTGGAGTGAATTTCCTCTAAACAATCATATAAATGATTGTTTAGAGGAATTTCATCTCTAATTAAAGAGGAAGTCTTCAAAAGTTCCTAAAATTTAAGCATTTGATAAGGGTTTTTCTTTGGTAAAAGAGTATGGGTGCTACTATTAGGGAGGGCGTTATAATAAGAAGAAATACGGTAATAAGATTTTGGAAAAACTTTGAGTAGTTAGGACCAAGAGTAATGCATTATAATACTTTTGTTCATACTTATCATAACTTTATAAAATATTTCATTAGGATAAACATGATGAGTTTTTTAATGTCTATTTTTGCCAATCTGAGGTAGAGGATGAAATTCACATTCTCCTTAAATGCCCCAATCTTGAAGAAGAAAGATCCTGTACACTTTCGAAAATATTTTCTAAATACAAAAACCTTTCAAACCTTAATACATACAAACTTTTTATTTGGTTGGTGAGCACAGAAGACGTTTTTATATTAAGAAATATTGGTAATTTACTCATTAAACTTGTTGATAAAAGGAAAATAATTTTAGTATAATTTTATTCATATATATTTTTATCCCTCTCTTCAAACCATTGTGTGTAGCTATCTGTGAGCCAACAGCAATGTGTACCTGTATGTGTTATCCGTTGACATGTTCATTTGTTTGGTGTTTTGTTACAGTTTATTGGTTGTAAAATTTTCTGCTCATATTGGGCGCTTTCAATAGCAAATAAAGTATTTGTATTGTATTGTATTTATCTAATTACCTTCACATGAACACAAGTGACCTTACCTTCTGTTGTTGTCTCTGATGAATAATGAGGTGTTCCCATTGAGGAATATCCTGTGAGGCTCGTAGGATGATCTGTACAGCCTTGCTCAGTGAGGACTGGAGATCATCCAAGCTGGGTTTCATCACGACATTCGGAATCTGGAGGACAACGTCAGCAGCAAACAGCGGAACTTTCTGGTCCTCTTTGTATTCATCCTTGGTGTACTTGTTGGACGTCTGTAACCGACGCTTGATGGCATCCAGAGAGAGTCTGGTCCCTGTTTAAAAGAGAATCAATGAGTGCTTCTTAGATACTTATCTCATTAGAGTTGTTAAAAAAAATACAAACAAGGCATTCTGAAGCAGCTATTTCTTCATAGGAAAAAACTTTTGAATGTATTTATTTAATTTCCTTTAGTGTTGACATTCAATCAAAAATGTCTTTTTTAAACTATTTTCTATCATTTCAACCATTGGCTCCCAGAAAAGGTATAACTTGAAAAATGTTTCAAGTCCTTTTAACCAAAACTGAAAATTAATTTTGACAAAATCTTCTTCTTTGATGTGCTGTATCTCAACTTGCTATGGAAAATACTATGGGAAAAGATTATTCAGTTCTCCTTTTCCAACCAATTGTGAACTTTTAAATGTAGTTTGCTACCTAATTCAATTTGAAGCAGGCTTAAGTTATTAACTTTGATCATTTGTTTATCCAGTTGCAAAATAATTTCACCCACCTTTAACAAGAGCCTCAGTGTTCCTCTGTGTAAAATGGTTCAGCAGAGCATAGTAGCTACAGGCAATACACTCCTGACAGCGAGCTTTCTTGTTCTTCGTGTCAGGAGAGTAGCAGGCGTATCCCTCCTCAGGGGACAGATTCTTCTTGTCTTGTTCACTCAGACCTGCCTGCAGGGTGTGTACCAGGTCATAGACAGCAATCTCCACCAGGTGGCTCTGGCTGTAAAACAGAAAACAAAACATTTGTATGTAATATACAAAAGGAATAGAGATAATTATTTGTGTTAGTGTAAGATTAATTTATATATATTTCATTTGGTGAACAACAAAAGCTATATTTTCACAATGTCAGCATAGCTTTTGTTGTTCACAGAATTGAAATTTAAATCAATCTTACTTGAAAAACAAACATTTATTCTTTTTCTTTAATATAAAAAAATAGGCAAAACATAAAATTTTTACAAATTTCTCAAATTGAATACTTTTGCAGTGTTCATTATGACGTCACTGATTAGGCTATTTTTTAGATAACATCAGATAGGGTGAATTGAATGAAGCAATGTAAAAGCTTTTAATAATTTCACTGGTTAGGTTGTGAGTTTATCAAATGAAAATCTATGACAGCAATCTCCATCAGGTGGATCTGGCTGTAAACAGAAAACAATTTTTTTTTAAGGTTTATTTATCAACAGATACAAAGGAAGCATAACACTCACCACTTAGCTCTGGCTTTTAATAATTTACTGATTGTATGATAGAGTATAGCTTTTATGATAATTAAATTCATATCAAGAGGGTATTTCTCACACCATTCATAAAACAACAGCTTCAGGCTTCCCATTTATTTCATTCATGCACCAAGTTTGAAGCAAACTTCTGATACAATGCAGCTATCTCATAGTTGTTACCTGAAGAAATTCTTTGAACAAAATAGCTTGCACAAGAAAAAGCACAACCATAACTGTCTGTCAGTTTTTTTGTCACATATGACTTACTTTGTCAGATATTTGGAAGCAGATGCCACAATATCAGTGGTTATTTCCATAAACTTCTCCATGGTAACAGGCTCATCCTCTGGCAGTTCACAGAGGGCCGTCATGGACATATCTTCCAGTACAGCATCAATTCTACATTCCAGAATGTCACTGACGGTCTTGGCGAGTTTACTGAGTTCAGCCATTACCAGGTAGTTGTCCTTTATGTCTGTGAACAAGAACATAATGATACTCTAATCAAGAAATAATAGATTTCAGAAGATACAGTTCAAGGAAAGAATAGAAAAGATATTTTTCATCAAAGTAATCTTTTAAACTACTTCAAATGAAATATCGGTTTTAGCTGTAGGGTTTATCCAATTGTATAAATGGAAAATGATGTATCTTGTAATTTAAGGAACTATCAAATATCAGATGATAGTTGCTGTAAATGAGTGACGGTGTAAGCTTGAAAATGCAAAGAACTGATTTAATGTGATAAATTGTTTTGTTTAACACTTAGCCTGATGCTGGAAACCTTTAAGCTCTTAATAATTCAGTGGATTAAGGTTGTGGACATGTAATAGTTCTGCATCATTTGGAACTCATGATCCTTCACAATGTTGATCGAGGTTTCCTAATGAAGTCATTAGGAAACCTCAGTTTACATTGTTAAAGTTCATTGTTTCCAAAACGTTGCATAAATATTAAGGGTCCACTACCTTAAACCCATTAATTACTGATTATTTAAGACTTACATTTATCCACATTAAGGGAGGTCCATGTCAGTGACTTCAAGCCTGGACTGAGTTCATCCTCAACTTTATCCTTGTAGGGCTTCATCAGGGGCATGAGGACAGGGGAGATACCTGCTAGAATGTTCTTGTACTCTGTCAACATCTCATTCAAACTGAAAAAAATTACCTCCCTTTATTGCAGAACATGAAAGGTATTGGCAATACATTAAATCAAGCATCAAATAACTTATTCTGGGTAAAGCATAATTCTAAATAATGTCCAAATATAAGTCATTGCTAAATTTCTATTGCATGAGTAAAGAATAGATATTTTTGACGAAACAAACAAAAAATTATCAAGCCTTAAATGTTATGAAAAGAACTCTATCCAAATTCTAATACCTAAAAATTCTATCAAATATGATATTCAGAGGACTCCAGATAAGATGGGATGACAGTAATCTTCAAATCTTATTTCACATCCCAACTTTATGTTGTTGTTACTAAATGGAATCATCTAAATAAGATACTTTGTTTAATGCTTTACGGCAGTTTATCGAGAAATATCGGTAGATTATCACATGATAATCTCACCACAAAAGCAGTGAAATAATCAAAAACTTATACCCTGCTTTTGTGCATTTCATCCTATCTGACGTCGTCTATGCGGGGCAAAATAAGTGACGACACAATGAACATTGCATAGCAATCACACGCAAAATGACGCGCTTTACAAAAATATGTCCTAGAAATTTCACATTTTGTCTCATTTTTGCAATAAAGAAATAGAATAGTCGTTTGTTTTTGAGATAGATCAATCAATATTTCATTTAGTGAACAACAGCTATATTTTCACATAGCTTTTGTTGTTCACTCACTAAAATATAGCTGGAGCTTACACTGAAACAAACGATTATCCTCTGTATTTGTATGAATTTCTCTACACTTTAAAATGGAAAAATCTTTTATTATTCTGAGCTTTAGATCCCACTTATTCCACAATATTCTGTTTGATCTCTTCTTCCCTTATCATCAGAGCTTATGGTATCTGGGATGTCCAGATTAATAGAAAGAGGGATTAATGAAAACCTTAATCTGATATTTCTTATCCAAATCCTATGTTTTGGGTACTCATTGGAAACGTCTAAATAAGACATTTCCATTGAGTACCCACACATTGGAGTTTGACAAAATAATAAAATAATTTTACACAAATTTTCAAATAATAATTAAATTCTCTATTTTGACCTTTAACACTGACTTACTCCACATTATACTGTTTGATCTCTTCTTCCTTTGTCATGAGAGCCTTCACCGTGTCTGGGATGTCCAGGTTGAGGGCCTGTAGACATTTAGCTTCCTGGATCAACTCCACAATCTGGGGGTCAAAGTTCACAAACAGCTCACTGGTGTCTGGGTGTCGGATCAACAGGGAGGCGTTCAGACCCGACTTAGCAGCCTCAACAGCTCGTATCCAGCCTCTGTGGTACAGCATCTGTACAAATGTAAAAAAAAATAGGTAGTTTAATTCAGATATTTGCTCATTAAAAACTTGTGAAATGAATGTATTCCCATAGATAGAGCTCTTTGTTGCCCTATCATAATTGTATTATTTTCTGCATTTAATTCATAGAAGATAATTCGAGGGTTCAGTGCAAGACTGTACTAAGTGTATATACACTTAGTACAGTCTTGCACTGAACCCTCTATATTATTAATTCATTACAAAAAATGCCTTTCGGCCCTTTGATTTTATTTTATACTGTAAAGATTTTTAGTTGAAATGATTGAATTTGCTAAGAAAAGAGTTATAAAGTATTTTTAAATTACAATGCTGTTAACTATTCTTTTATTACGCTCTTGGAATGATGTGAACAATAAAAGCAGATATACCTCATATTCCATCAAAACACCAGCCATCTTGTTGAAATTCCTTACAATCTTCTTGGCCTCTGGGTGTTTCAAGATTTCTGGTTTTGTCTTAAATGCCTTCATTGGTAGCTCAATCTTCCTGTATAATTGACGGGACCAAGCAATCCGTCCAGCCACGGGTGGAAGATTACGGGGAATCATGGGTTCCTGCTTGAACTTCTGGTAGAGTTTACGAATTGATTCGAGATCTCTCCCGTAATTCATGAGAACCTTCATGTACTTCTCATTCATATCCAAGTTGGCACCATTGATTGACTCAAACTTGTTAAGTAGCTCAATAGCCTTCTCCGTCTAAAATTGAAATAAAATTTTGTAACTGGTACTGTTTATTTTTATTTGATAATGGATAAATTGGACTGTACAGCATCAATAACAAGAGCAACATTTTGAAATACCTTTTCTATGTAGGGAATGTGAGATTTATGATCACTGTGGTTTAAGATTTACAGGGAAATGATTCTATTTAAACCCTTTGGGGAACAAATCAAATTACTGAATGGCAATTACTGTATACTTCATTACAATACTTTAGAAGAATAATCTGTACCAAGGATATGAACTGTTCTCTTAGTATCACGCAAATCCTGTTTTCATTTGGTTAACAATATCAAAGGTTTTCTGACTAGTAATGGTACAAAAATATGTAAGAACTCACTGTGAGAGGTTTAGCAAACCAGGTGTCCATAAAGTTCTGTAATTGTGCCCTGAGATTGTCTATCTGATTTCTGAATTCAAGGTAGTCATTGTCAAACTGTAACAGATATAATTGAAAATACACTAGATTATTGTTCCTGAAAACAACAGAATGCTACAAACTATAATATGATATCACAAAATTATTCCAAAGGGAATATAATAAACACTTAATAACCAAGTGTTTTTATTAAATGTTATAATATGTGTCAATATTGTTATTACAACAAACAAGAAGCTGTTTTAAAACAAGTTACTTATTTATATAAATTTTATCTCAGAACTTCATAAAATAAAATCACAAGAAAGAGATTTGTTCCAGTCAAGATCTACTGGTGGTCACATTTAAAATTCTTGAACAGAAATGTAGAATGGCCATCCTAGATTCAGAAAATACACTGCAACTCCATTAAAACGCTGTGGTCGGGGTCCAAGAAATGAAACAGCGGAAGAAGTGGATGTATCTGCTATAACGCTGTACCCCCCCTGCCGCCGCCGATTCCCCCCCCCCTCCCGCGGCGACAATAACGTACCGTGGAAACGTAACATACACAGGGTCAATATTGATAACAATATCGGATATCTAAATAGGCCTATACATGTACATATCTAGGCCATCGCATTTTATATTTTTTAAAACTCGACAATGAATTGAAGAACAAACGCAGTGTATTACTTTGATATTTTTATTTTAAGATCGTTTGGTTGTCCCCAAGCTAAACAAAACTATCTTTGATAAAGTAATCTAGTTTGTAGGGTTAAACGATCGCAGACTCCTTTAAGTTCTATGAATCCCGATTTCTCGGGCCTTCCCGCCCAGCAGCTGAGAAACACCGATAACGACGCTCTCAAAAGGGTAAGGTTAGTAAAATCCATAAAATTCATAATATCAACGAATTTCAAATTTTAAATGTTGTCTTCTCCAAAATAGGAGAAAACTTAATTATATACGCAATCAAAATAAACAATACCCTACGTCCAATCGAAACTATACCAAAGTAATCGAATCTCTCGGAGTGCGGGACTGCATTCTTCGATGAGCGAAAAAAAAATACCGTAAATTTAATCAAATGAATCTGTAGTTACGACATTTGGATCGCCGGTTTGCAAAGATCATCTTCACGAGTCAAGGGGTATCGAAAGCTTCTTCTCGAAAACCGTATAAGTAAAACGTTCGTAACCCTGGGTTTGAAAAAAGTTATTTCACGGCTTTGATTTTCAGATAGTAGATCGTCAGGACAGAATGTCCAGACAAATGCGAAGCGACGCGGTCACCAACAGTTTCGCGCCATTTTCAGTTTCTTTGTTCGAGTCATTGCAGAGGGAAATGTAGGTTTATATATAGCTTCCTGTTTAAACTCAATGAAGTTGTCTATTTAGTGGGAGATAAGAATCAACGGTAATAATTCAATCGGGCTTTGAACATGACTATAATACGAATAAGTTTAATGAAAAAGAAACAAAATTTTATCATATATTTAATAAAAACGTAATATTTATAAGAAAATTCAGCGGGAGTGGCAAAGGGAGGTAATAAAGCAATAAATTGGGTAAGGGGCGAGTCGCGTTTTGAATCGCTTGTCAACAGCGGTAAATGTTCGAGATTTGAGAATATAAAACGAAATTAGCTCATTCTGCGAAAACACGGCTTCTTCTGAAGTTTATTAACTTGGATTTAATAAAATGCGAGCTAGACTTTTTTGTGTTCAATTGCGTTCCTGTCGTCGACAAAGAGCAGTTGGTAGCGCGCCGGACTGTCAAAATTGGGATTCCGTGTATCTCCGACAGCGGCGCTCATTCTTTCTGACTATAAGTCACTCACCCATTGGTTAATAATCGTAGACCTAAGCGAGATAGCAGTTTGGAGTTAGGAAAAGATTGTTGTACTCGTGAGCTTGGTACTCCAGCGGTAGTGATATAACTATACGTCTGTCAGCCATCAAACTAGCCATTTCTCTCTGCCCTGAGGCATTAATCGCCACCACTGCCCCGCGGGAGGTGTGAAAAACAATTCTATTGATTGACCTGGCTTCGCTCAGTATCGATTTTTATCTCAGTGTTTTCACCCTTCGATCTAAAATCGCGATGAAAACAGCGTTAACGGCGGATCGGGTAACATCGCCGCAGCATCCCAAAATGGTCCAACCCCCCCCCCCCCCCCAAATTTCGGGAGCCAAGCGGACCCCGCGTTATATTGGATTTAGCGCTCTAACAGATTTCGTTATAATGGAGTTGCAGTGTAAGTTAAACCGCAAAGTCTGACTAGGGTTGACACTTCACAAACTACCTACTTGGTCCCTTCTTGCCTGACAGGTTTAATTTTTACAAAAAACAAGGTAATGTGAAGCAGTGTATGCTATAACCTGAATTTCAAATAAAAATATGATCAATTGAAGAAAGCATCAGGATTAAAGGACTAATTATTTGTTCCTGCAATTTCTGTAATATATTCCAGTATTTAACCCTTGTCATGCTGAATAAAAAATCTTTTCAAAATTGCATCAAAATCAAAGTGCTGAAAGCACTGGATGAACTAACTGCCAGTTGGTATTAATTTTAAAAATAAAATTTTCAAGCTCAGGTTGTTTCAAAAAAGGAAACACAGGAGGTATAGACAAAGATCAGACTGCACATATGTGCAGGCTGATCTTTGTCTATTGCTCCTGCCAAGGCAGGGATATTCCGGGCTCAGCATGGCAAGGGTTAATATTACAGAATATTATAAACAAACAAAATAAATAACACTCACATCAGCTTTTCTATGATCTAGGATGTCATAGTTCCTCTTCTTGGCATTATCTACGATGGTCTTGTATTTCACATTGAGGACATCAATACCCTCAATCTTGACTTCTCCGAGACCAGAAAACATCTCCATGGTGTTGATCATGTCAGCAATTCTCTCCAGACGCTTGCAGAATGTGTCAAACTTTCCAAAGATGTAGTTCTCACTATAATGGTAGAAAAACTATTAATAATGAAGTAATTTCATGGTCTTTACAATATTGTCAGATAAAAATAGATTTTTTAAAGTCTGCATTGTTTACTGTTCATTTTTTATGCTTCCAATTTGTAATGATTGAGATCGGATGAAAATATTTGGTGTGGACAAGTGTAATTTTATTAAGTTCAGACATAGCATTTTTAAAAAAAATAACAACCCCCCCCCCCCCCCCCCCCAAAAAAATAACAACTAATCCAAGAATATCATTTCCTTTGTTAATCATCTGTATCCATGCTTTTTGGATGCGAGTCAAAATGATTACTTTGATAAAAGATGATTTACCTGAATTCAAATTGTTTCTCATTTGGATTCTCTTTGAGTTTTTCCTTGGTCCTCTGGAACTGTTTCTGGTACTCTTCATTTAGCTGAGTACACTCATTTAATCTCTTCAGAACAACTGGCCTGTAAAAAGAATGCAATAATTCAAATAATGGAATGACCTACAACACTTTAAGTCATTTTAAGGAGTTAAGTGACTTTAAAATTGATATTTCAGCTTATGCAATCTGTACTATAGGTGTATTTTCAAAATTGAGCTCTGACGCTGGCGCTGAGTCCATTACCATAGGTAAATCGGGTATATTTAAAAAAGCATAATTATTATAGGAATTGAACTTGATCTTTTCTCTTAAATTTTGATAGTACATGTATAAGTAAACCTTACGATTCAAAACAAGCAATAATTCTTATTTGAAAGGTAAATTGTATCTTTTTAAAGTGTTGTTTGGACCTGTTGTATCTATTTCGAAACAATAGCACAGGCATTTAATGGTTAATTATAGATTCCACAGCTCATCGCGCAAAATCTACCTATAGTGACATGTAGGTTGATCATCAATATTTACACTTCTAACATCAAAGAAATTTGTTGTCATTATTTTTCAACACAAACTTTCACTTTTTAGGAGTTATTCTTTTGATAGTGAATGCATAATGAAATTGCTTAATAGGATCGGTAACTTATGCAAGATCAAATATAGTTTTACTAACTGAAAAAAAAATATTAGAAATGATTTTGTTTTGTTTTTTAGACAAGAGTCTAGATCCAGTACCTTGGATGTTCCCATATTTTGGTGACGTCTTGCATGATGTAAGCCTTGCATGTTGTGATCATTTGGTTGGTGACCTTGACAAACAGTGAGGTCATACGCTTTGAGGTGTTGTAATACTGAGAAATGTATTAATCTAATATTGAGAATATGCCTGCTAATATATAACATACCTTGGATGTTCCCATAATTTGGTGACATCTTGCATGATGTAAGCCTTGCATGTTGTGATCATTTGGTTGGTAACCTTGACAAACAGTGAGGTCATACACTCCGAGGTGTTGTAATACTGAGAAATATATTAATCTAATATTGAGAATATGCCTGCTAATATATAATATACCTTGGATGTTCCCATATTTTGGTGACATCTTGCATGATGTAAGCCTTGCATGTTGTGATCATTTGGTTGGTGACCTTGACAAACAGTGAGGTCATACGCTCTGAGGTGTTGTAATACTGGGAGATACTGTAGATCATTCGGATAGCATTCATCAGACTTGGGATGTGCTCAATCATCGTGGCCTGATGGTAGAAAATAAGGATATATAATGAGTAGTCATAAAAACTGAAATTTTAACTTGTCCAAATACAAAGCAAGACAAGCAGATGAATATAAATTTAAAACCCCATACAACATACCCAACCAAAGATTATATAGCACTTCTCTTTGAGTACAATAGTTTATATAAAAAAATATGCTTGGCTATTCTCTCATTTATTTATAGTTAATAATCTTTCTGAGGAATTGATTCAAAAATCATTTTGACCAAAAATCTGAGTCATTTGATTAAAATAGAATCGCTCTTGTATCTTTTACACATCAACATAAATTTTTTTGACTCGCACATATCAAAAGAAGATGCTCTCTGCAATTTTTTGTTGAACAATTCTAAGTCTTTACTCAAATAAAATATTGTGGAGGATGAAGAAATTGTTTTGTAACAAGCTATTTCTTCATTTACTACACTATTTTCAAAAGCCTTTTCTTCAAATGCGTTTAAAAGAGGATTGTCTGGGAATTGGTAATAAACCAGTTATTCTGAAAATGAAAACTTTTTAGCAGAACTTCATCAAAACTTACAGGTGTACACTTGACCAATGGTCCAAAGAATTTATCTAGTGTGTACAGATATTTGACATTGTCTTTGGCCTCATTAGCATAATCTGTAATGAATCCATCCAGCTCCTTCCATCGTCGTAGAGACTTAGACTTGGCCACCTGTAAAACTCCCAACACAGACTTCACCCTGGGGCTCTTCATCTGCTCCAACAAACTGAAAATATACAAGATTTATCCATTGTCATGCCGAACAAAAACCTTGGTAAGATTGAACTAAAATCAAGGTGCTAAAAGCACTGAATGTACTTATTGTGGGTCAATTGTTCTTTTGAAAAGTTGAAAACTCTTCTTGTTTAAAATCATTATTCAGGTGGTATAATACAAAGATCAGACTGCACATATGTGCAGACTGATCTTTGTCTATACCTCCTGCTAAAGCAGGAATATTCCGCGTACAGCATGACAAGGGTTAAATAATGGAAGACAATTTTTATGAAATGATAAAAAGATCTCGTAATGAAAGAAATGTAAGTAAACTTTCAACATGAGCTGACTGATAAATGACTAGAAATAATTATTAAGATCACACATCATTCAAAGTTGCTTAACAAGAGCACTGCCTACAGGTATAAGGCTCGGCTGAAGGGGCTGTATAATGTAAAAATTTTAAGTTGAAAAGAAGGGCATAACTCTTACAAAAATGCTTTTGACAGTTATCCCCCTTGACAGTCTGGGTAGCTCTTGTGATGGTGAACACACATTGCCAAGTTTCATCAATATATCTTCAATAACAACAGAGATATCACCAAGGTTAAAATTTGTCTCCGAAAAAACAGCCGAGGTAAAAAAAAATCCATGAGTATAGAAAGTAGTGAAAGGCATGATAAATTCACATTATTTAATTTTATCTATGACCTGACTTTTATCATTTTGACCTTTAATGGCAGCTACAAAAACTTTTCCCATAATCAAGCAGAAATTAATACCAAATTCTTCAGAACAGGTCTACTCACTTGTTGAATTTGGCCATACGAGATTTCCAGTAAGTGAGTTCAGCTGTGGGTCCAATGTCGTCTGCTTCCCTTCTCATCTGCTCACTCTCTGCCAACACTTGTTCAATCTGTTTGGACCAGGTGGCACACAGGTTCTCTAGCTTTTCTAGGTACTCTGAGTTGGAGGCTGAAATAGAGTTGAAATATGTGAAAAATACATACAAGCTTGTGTGCGATATTTTCACATTTTTGCCTGAGGTGAACTAAATGAGGTAGTACAACACATAGTTTGTTCAGAGTATTTCGATGGGCTCTTTGAATAAATATCATTTGAGCCTGTGTATAACATTTCCAAAAATTTCTGTAGTGTGTGATAGTCAGACATCAGGGCTTCTGTAAAACCGCACAGAGCCACAAACATATTCTACAACTGTGAACAGAGGGAGCAGATCCCTAGCTACCAATTCAGTGCATAGTGAAAACTATGATCAGACTGTGAGGCCGCACATGTGCAATTGCATGAAATGTCACTCACACACTCATTATCTTTACTAATTTTCTTGTGTCTCTTATGCTACATAATATGTTTTTCATTTACACTAATATTGTATAAATGAAAGGACTGTAAAATCTGCTTCTGAGTCAGTGTTCTTTTGAATATTGACTCTATATTTAGTATATTGGTTTGAGTATTTGTTTGAATATTGAGTATTATGTGTTTGTTTTAATTGGATTTAATGTGCTTTCAACAATTTTTGCAGCAGCTGGGGCACCTAACAATGGATTCCAGATATTACTTACACCATTTCTACCATTACATCCTTTTCTAGCCTCCAGCTGCTAACCCACTTAGATTTATGATTTTTCATCCGTTGGTGGGAGAAAAATGTCGCAAAAGATAATTATGTGGGAGTATATGCAGAGGTTGATCTGCACATGTGTCTATATCTTCTGCTAAATCTGATACATTTTAGGTTAGTATGATGAAGAGAAATGTCTCTTTAACCTACCAACAGACTGATAATCAGCGGGTGTTTCCATGGTATCAATGATGAATCCAACACCATTCTCCTCGAGGGTTATTTGTCCCTCCATATTGGAGAGTGCAGACATGAGGTTGTTGATGAACTTCTCCAGCTGTTCCAGGAAGTCTTCTATCTGGCTGTTATTTCCATTGCTCCCTGGACTGTCTCCCCACTAAAAATTAAATACACAGAATTATTTTGACAGTCAACTGACTTCAGTCATTTAAAAACTTGAAATTGTTTTGAAATAATCTAATGGCTAGAAACTCTTATTTATTAAACTTGTACTTAAAATGGGGGTTTCCTAATAAAGATAATGATAAATATATTCTACATACTTAAGGTAGTAGACCTGTCATTGTTCTCAAACTTTATGAAAGTCATGATTTTTGGCAATTTTTACTGGCGTTTCCTAATGAAATCATTAGGAAATCTTGGTTGACATTGTGAAAAATCATGAGTTCCAAAATGTTGCAGAACAATAGGGTTTCCCCTTTTAACCTAGTAAGATATCTTGACCACTTATGGTCAGCCAAGGGCAAATTCTTGACCTTTAGTAAATCAGTTTCTTTTTTTAATTGGAAGCAGGAATCTGTCAACTATTCAAGTAAACAGATTAATACAATACTATAACAACAAACATTGTTCCTTACCTCCAGTGATTTCAGAGAGGGAAGCACAATATTGGAGAGGTGTTTCTCTAGGGCTGACAGTATGGCTCCCTTACTACAATCCATCATGCCAAAATTCACCTCGCTGGCGATGTTGGCGGGTGTGATGGCTTTTGGGGTTGTTCGTAGGAAGAACAAACAAACACCTGTTAAACCCTGAAATGGAAAATGATTGGTGAACATTTTATATTGTGCTGTAGTGTTAGATAGTTTTTGACTTGATTATATTTGTTTTAATGGGGTTAAATGCTGATATTTTTTTTCTGTCATATTTCAGCAGATGGAGCACCTAGCAATGGATTTCTGATGTTTGACACACAAATTCAACCATTGAATCCTTTCCTAGCCCTCAGCAGCTATTCCAACAAGGTTTACAATTATCAACCTATTAGTTGAAGATAAATGTTGCAGAAGATACATTGGCATTGGCAACCAGGGATGGAGCAAATGGCATTCCATAATAGAAGTTGGGGAATCTGGGTCCGAGGTTATAAAACTTTTCTCAGGCTCAACTGAAATTTTTCTCAAATTTTAAATTCAAATAAATGTATGAAAATATAAGATAATTTTAATAAGTTGTTAATTTTAACAACTTACTAATATTATCTTTTTTGTTATTACATTAGAATAAGTATTAAAACAGAATTATGACTTTAATCTCAAATTGTAATTTGACAAAAATTTTGAATTGAGAATGAAAAAAGTTTTTATAACCTTGGGCCCTGATGCAATACCAACTGCGATTCGATTGTGGCCTTTGGTTTATCATTAAAGATAGTGGTGCAGTCAAACTCACCATTATGGAGGGTCTAAAAATCTGCATTTCTGATACTAAATGTTTATGCATTAGTTTCGTCAGAACTCAACATTTGTCATGCTTTACCCAGAAAATTACAACATTACCAACAGGTATAAACAAAGATCAGCCTGCACATATGTGCAGTCTGATCTTGGTCTACACCATCAGATTTTCCATTTTAAACCACAATAGAAATGGGACTACCTGGTAGTTTAAATAATTTTCAAATTAATTTCATCCCATTTTTCTATGACTTGGAACTATTTCAAGCATTGTGTATTAGTAATTAGAGAACAACACCAATAACCATTTAAAGCCTTGCTGGATCAATAAATCATTAACAGTTCAAAGAAATGGAATTTTACAACCTTCAAATGAGTAGCATATCATGTTCAAAACTCTTAACAAATCACTAATTGACAAAACTATTTGGAAAAATTTAAAGAAAAATTATTATTTTTTAGTTGACAAAACTTTTAACAAATATTGTTTCACTTTGCAACAAGGATGAACTTTCATTTTCGGAAATGTTTTTGTAAGATTTTCTTTTGAAGAGTAGTAAATACGGTGGCCATTAAAATCTATACATGTACGAACTGTGGTTATGTTTTGAAAAAACTTTGTATAAAACATTGCTGATCTTACAAAAGATTCTTGTAAAATATCTATCATCTTTTAGAGTACAATAATTTGAGTAAGAATAGGTAAATATTCTTAACTGATACAAAGTCAAGAATATGTGAGTTAATTTGAAAATTAGTGTTCAAATGAATTAAATAGAGTCTGTTCATAGCAAGTTTTTAATAGATAATTTTTAAAGACACATTGTAGCACTTGGATTTTTTTGCAATAATTGTACATTTTCCCTGAACAATTTAAAAAGTTCCACCCCATTTTTCCTGAGAAATAAATTGATTGGTCAGTGCAAAAGTAGAGTAAGCACCTATAAATGTATAGGCACTTAAAACAGTTTTGCAATGACCCATCAATTGAAAAACAATAATTCTAACATTGATTGACTTGAATGGGGTTTTACGCCTCTGTCAACAATCGTTCAGTTGTATCACGTCGGCTGGAGCACCTAACAATGGATTCCTGGTATTACTCTTACCAGTACTAACATTCTATCCTTTCTTATCCTCCAGCTTCTATCTCACATAAATCTACAACTATTAACCCATTGGTGGGATAAAAAAACAAGAGGACCCTGAGGGCCCTAAATCGCTCACCTGATATTTCAAGTAAATTATCATTAAGACTCCATTTCCTATGATACGGCATGAACCTTCGTATTTTCAACAGAGTTCATTCTTGTGGCAAACATTTTGATCAAGCTTCATGAAGATTGGACTATATTTGTGGCGTTTGGAGCTCTTACGAGAAAATTGTCTTTAAGGCCCCTTTTCCCGTGAAATGGCACATATACTTCCCATTTTCAAATGAGTTCATCCTCATGACATAACAAACATTCTGACCAAGTTTCATGATGATTGGACCATATTTGTGGCTTCTAGAGAGTAAACAAAAAAATTGTCATTAAGATGCCTTTTCCTGTGATATGGCACCGATCCTTCCCATTTTCAATATACTTCATCCTCATGACCTAACAAACATTCTGACCAAATTTCATGAAAATTGGACCATATTTGTGGCTTCTAATGTCTAAACAAGAAATTTGTCATTAAGGCCCCTTTTCCTGTGATATGGCACAGATCCTTTCCATTTGAGCAAATTTCATAAGGGACAACCCAAGGAATATTTCTGCCAAGTTTGGTTGATTTTGATCTATAAGTTTAGGAGGAGATGTCGTTTAAAGATATTGTTGACAAAATTGTCATTAAAGCCCCTTTTTCCGTGATATGGCATGGATCCTTCCCATTTTCAATAGACTTCATCCTCATGACCTAACAAATAATCTGACCAAGTTTCATTAAGATTGGACCACATTTGTCGCTTCTAGAGTGAAAACAAGAAATTTGTCATTAAGGCCCCTTTTCCTGTGATATGGCACGGATCCTTTCCATTTGAGCAATTTTGATAAGGGACCACCAAAGGAATATTTCTGCCAAGTTTGGTTGATTTTAACCAATAAGTTTAGGAGGAGATGTGGTTTAAAGATATTGTTGACAAAATTGTCATTAAGGCGCCTTTTTCCGTGATATGGCATGGATCCTTCCCATTTTTGATAGACTTCATCCTCATGACCTAACAAACATTCTGACCAAGTTTCATGAAGATTGGACCGTATTTGTCACTTCTAGAGTGAAAACAAGAAATTTGTCATTAAGGCCCCTTTTCCTGTGATATGGCACGGATCCTTTCCATTTGAGCAATTTTAATAAGGTACCACCCAAGGAATATTTCTGCCAAGTTTGGTTGATTTTAACCAATAAGTTTAGGAGGAGATGTCGTTTAAAGATATTGTTGACAAAATTGTCATTAAGGCGGCTTTTTCTGTGAAATGGCACAGATCCTTCCCATTTTCAATAGACTTCATCCTCATGACCTAACAAACATTCTGACCAAGTTTCATGAAGATTGGACCGTATTTATGGCTTCTAGAGTGAAAACAAGAAATTTGTCATTAAGGCCCCTTTTCCTGTGATATGGCATGGATCCTTTCCATTTGAGCAATTTTCAAAAGGGACCACCCAAGGAATATTTCTGCCAAGTTTGGTTGATTTTAACCAATAAGTTTAGGAGGAGATGTCGTTTAAAGATATTGTTGACAAAATTGTCATTAAGGCGACTTTTTCTGTGAAATGGCACCGATCCTTCTCATTTTCAATAGACTTCATCCTCATGACATAACAAACAGTCTCACCAAGTTTCATGAAGATTGGACCGTATTTGTCACTTCTAGAGTGAAAACAAGAAATTTGTCATTAAGGCCCCTTTTCCCGTGATATGGCACGGATCCTTTCCATTTGAGCAATTTTCATTAAGGGACCACCCAAGGAATATTTCTGCCAAGTTTGGTTGATTTTAACCAATAAGTTTAGGAGGAGATGTCGTTTAAAGATATTGTTGACAAAATTGTCATTAAGGCGGCTTTTTCTGTGAAATGGCAAGGATTCTTCCCATTTTCGATAGACTTCATCCTCATGACCTAACAAATATTCTGACCAAGTTTCATTAAGATTGGACCATATTTGTGGCTTCTAGAGTGAAAACAAGAAATTTGTCATTAAGGCCCCTTTTCCCGTGATATGGCACGGATCCTTTCCATTTGAGCAATTTTCATAAGGGACCACCCAAGGAATATTTTTCCAAGTTTGGTTGATTTTGACCAATAAGTTTAGGAGGAGATGTCGTTTAAAGAAAAAGTTGACGCCGTGACGGACAGACGGACAGATGGACAGAGGGACGCCGGACAACGATCAATCACAATAGCTCCCTTGAGCACTTTGTGCTCAGGTGAGCTAAAAAGTTGGTAAGGATGAGTGCCGCTGTCAGTGATCGAATCTGGGACATCTAGATTGACAGTCTGATGGGCTACTACCTGTGCTATGACGACCGCAATAATATAAGCATCCAGTGTATTAAATTTTTTTGGTGAAAGAAGTCATATCTTGATTGGGATATTTACCTTCAGGGATGGGGAAAAAAAATCGTTTAGAAAAACTGGGCTATACATTTCTAGCTGGGACAAGATTTGTTTTATTGCAAATCAATACATAATTCAGCCTATTCAAGTGCTTTGTACGACTTGTACATTGAAGTGATTGGCTACCCTTTACATTTTCTCAACTTGTATCATACCCAAGTCAATAAAATTCATTAATTTTAGAAAAAAAACATTGAGAAAAAGGGGGAAATTCTTTTAACAGATCTTCTCACTAAAGATTTTTTAAGAATACATTGTATTTTCTTCTAACAAATTAAATTCCTTTTCAAATATAATTTGCAATTTCTTTCAGTTAGATCATTTGGATTTAAGTTTAACACCACTTTAAACATTCCTTAAGTCATATCACAGCAGCAAAATCATATTATCACGGATCACTGGTAATTCTTACACCAGTACTTCCACATTCTTTCAGAGCCATGCCACCAACCCACTTAGATTTGTCTTGAAGTGGGGTTTTAGGTCACTTTCAACAATCTTTCAAGTATATCGCAGCGACTGGAGCACCTAACAATGGATTCCTGGTATTTCTCACACAAGAACTATCATTACAACCTTTTCTAGTCTCCAGCTGCTATCCCACATAGATACCATTATCAACCAACTGGTGAGAGTCAAATAGTCAGAAAGGATGTGTGCCAGCGCCAGATTCAACCCACTTAGATTTACGACTATCTATCTCTTAGTTGGAGATATAAATAAGGGAGAGTTTTGCAATGGCTGGGGAATTAAGTTAATGGACATCATCATTGATAGTCCAAAACATTTTCAACTGCACCGTGCCCAAGCCTCATTCAGTTTAGAGCAGACTTATTTGTGTGCTTGTTTAAATGGGGTTTTACACTGCTTTCAATATTCTTTCAGTTATATTGCCGAGACTGGAGCACCTAACAGTAGATTCCTTGTATTTCTCAGACCAATACCCCCATTTCAGCCTTTCCTAGCCTCCAGCTGGTAACCAACATAGGTCAAAGATAATCAACCCATTGGTTGAAGACAAATAGTAGGAAAGGATGAGTACCACTGTCAGGGTTTGAACCCGGGACCTCTGGATTGACAGTCTGACACGCTTCCACCTGCACTAGGACGGCCGCTATAGTCATGACACTCAACCCACTTACCGGTAGCTTTTCAACTATGTATCTCTTAGTGGGAGATATAAATAAGGGAGAGTTTTTGCAATGGCTGGAGAATGAACCTAACCGACCTCGTAATTGATTAGTCCAAAACACTTGCAACTGCACCATGGCCACGGCCTTGTTCAGTTTAGAGCAGAATAAAAATGTGACCCATCATGCAAAAAAGGACCATCTGGGAATTTTGCAAAATAAATATTTGAAAAAGAGTGGGTTCTAGTACAGGCCAACAAGAGGTTGCATTTCAAAAATTCTTTCACAAGAGGGTAGATTGATCATTCTAGATTCAGAAAATTAGTAAAGTGCAAAAGTTTTTGACCCTAGTCAGTCTGGGCAGTCAGGGCAGTCTGACTAGGGCCACCACTTAACGCACAACCCAGATGGTCCCTAATAAGTCATCTTCCATTAGTTCAAGAGTAGATTGCTTGTCATATACAGTAAAATTTGTGTTCATCAACCACTTAGGGGACCACCTAAAAGCGGTCGCTTAAGGGAATGGTCGCTAATTACAATATTTCGTGATAGATAAGACAGGTCATTTTGATAGCATATAGACACTTGTAGCCCAAGTCTTACTGAATTCTATGGTATTAGAACCCATCAGAATTGACTCATTGAGACATCAGAATTGTCTCATTGAGATGATTCTAATGGGTTTTATCACATTAGATTCAAATTTCACATAAAATGTCCACTTTTTCAAAGATATTGCTTACGGTGAAAGGACTTTTTATGATGGTTGTTTAATATAATTGGTCACTTAATAGACGTGGTTGCTCGAACAATATTGACTGTATAACAAAGATTCAACCTACCTCATTCTCGCCTGAAGTAACAAACAGTTTCTTTGTGGGTGCTGCAGTACTACCAGTCTTCTGGAGAAATAAAACAAAAGCACAAAAATGAGCTTGTAATTGATAAATGACCATCATCAATATGAAATATTATTTATCAATCAAATCACTAGAGCTTTGTTTAGTTTTTCAGACATATGGGCTGAGAGGCTGACAGACTGACAGGTAGAAAGATAGTCAAAAAGTAATTTTCTAAATCTTTACCATGTTTATATGACTTTCAGAAATAACATGCCTTACCTAGACTAACTTATATCCATTTTATTGGATTATAGTTTAACTTTTTGATTACCAGTGAAATTATCAAATTATAAACTCATTATCATTATGAATTTAGGCAAGTTTTTCTAATTACAAGCCCCAAAAGGTCAATTCATCAGAACCAAATATAAAGACAGAATGTGTAATTCATGCACAATTGTTGCCTCTTTTGCAGATTCATCAAAATTAGATAATAAGATTTTGTCTATCTCATTTTTCAATTTAATCTTCAGTATATTTTTTTCTAGTATGTTGAATAAATTTTTCATTTTGTGAACAACAAAAAAATCACTCAATAAAAAATAAACCATTCTAAAACAAAACTGCAACTGACTATGATATGTAATATATGCAGTGCACATGCAAGTAAATTAATTCTACACAAATTTTACCAACCTGTACATCTTGGTAATAAAACATGAGTTTTCTGCTTCCATCAGCGTTAAAGAATGGTTCTATCAGATCAAACTGAAACAATAAAAAAACAATAATTTTATCATTTTTTAAAAAAAATCTATTTATATTATTAAACTTGAAGAAAAGGAAAGAAATCCTTTAAAAGATTGAGTAAGAGAGTTTTAATCTTTCTTTAGATATCTACATTTTTTTCCATACTGATGTACGTTATCATTCTCAAGATTCCTTAAAATACTGTTGATGCTATAAGTTTATTCTCAACTACAATTACAAATAATGTAGATGTTGCCTTTATTTCTATAGGTGACTGATTTATACAATGGTAGAAACACTCTAATATTAGATGTATTTATTTTCTTTTGTATCTTTGAACAGTTGCAAATGTATAAAAGTGATCATTTATTCTTGTCATAAATACAAATAAAGGTATATTCATTGAAGCTTATCCCTGGGTAAATGATTATAGATCATTTTTATGGTCCATTCATTGTTATATCGTAAATGGACATTACTTATTCAATAAACATTGTACAGGAGACAAAAGCTTGTGTAACAGACAAAATAACATTGTCTACAACTTTTTTTTGTGCAGACTTTTGAGCAACCACATTGGTAACTGTACTGCAAGAAACTTCAAAAAATTTAAATACAGTAAAACTTTGTGTTAAGCCACCACTTAAGTGACTACCAAAAAACAGTTACATTGTGGGATTGGTCCCTTAATACGAAATACCATGATAAATGTGACAGCTCAATTTGATAGCATTTATAGATTGTCGGTCAAGTCTTATGATGTTCGAACCCATTAGAATTGTCTTATTGAGACAATTCTAATGGGTTCCAACACCATAAGATTCAACAATAACCAATTTTTCGTTAAGGATGTCCTCTTTTTCAGAAAATTTGCTTACAGTGAGGGGACTTTTTATGGTGGTTGCTAAACAAAATTGGTCGCTTAATAGACGTGGTCCTCAAGCAATATCGACTGTACAGTTAAAATTTTGATTTGCTTATATTACATAAAGACAAATACCTACCTTTTCATCAGATAAGACATGATCCTCTACTTGACTATCATCTAATCCTAATGCATCTCCAATCTATAAATAGAAACAAAGGTTTCTTTAGATTCACTTGATTTACTTTAGGGTTACATGCAGGTCAAGGTTATTGAAAAAATGTCTATCACATTACTTTTAAGTAAAGAGAGAAATATCTTTCAATCGTTTTGCACCAAGGGAAAATTCCAAACAAACTATAAAGATGCCAAATAGATGTTTCCTTCAAACAATTAATTTAGATTTTAATATCATAATTTCTTCAAGGTAGGACCTTGTACGTTGAGAATAGATGTACCTGTGCGTGAGATTTCCAACAATTTCAAATATGTGCAAACCAAAGACTCTGACCAGTCTGTGCATCTGCACAGTCTATCCAGAGTATTTTCTAGGCGCTTAGTAAATGGATAAGGTCTCAAAGTGTCTGTAGACCATCAGGTGACTTTATATTTACAGTATGTGGCTTTCTATGCTCCAAAATGTTTGCCCCTCACGAATATTTCAAATTGTTGGAAATGTCACACACAAGGTCTGATATTTTTTCCTCTTTTCTCGATTTTTCTTAACTGCCCATCAAGAACAAGTATAAAGTGTTAAATTATATTTCCATTCATCATGCTTAAAATAATTAGGTTAAATTTTTAATTCAGACCTTCAATTTTGACTTTCATCAAAGGGCAAATGAAATAATTTCTAAATCATGCCTCTGAAAATACCACTTTTCAGTCATGAAGTAATAATGGGTTTACCTGTTTAAAGATATGCTTGTGTCTAGCATCCACCTGAAAAATAAAAAGGATTCATTAAAAAGTTGTTATTTTTTTAATGGGATAAACCTTTAGGAATTTACTGCATGATATGTATAGCCTAGAAAAAAAAAATATGTGAATAATAAGAATATTAACCAACATCTTTTCTTTAAGCACGCATTTCCTTTTTTCAGGTCATTATTGAAATAAAGTCTTCAGTTGATCTGTTTGATCACATCTCATAACCAGATTAATTGCACTTTATTTCTGTGTAAAATGCAACAAGGATAGATTATTACTTTTGGGATAAAGAATAAACGCTGGGAAAAAAAAACAATAATACTTAATTCAATAAGTACATTATAAGTAAAAAAATAATTAAACGAATAAATAAAATGGGACATTTAGAAATTTGTGTGTTATTGTATTAAATACTTCTTTCTTTCTTTTTTTTCAATTTTAACACACTGAGCCTTTGCTTCCTATTGCAAGATTTTTCAATCTGGTAATCAAGGGCTTATAGCAAAACTATAGAATTGTATAGACACATACTATGTTTTAGCTCTAAGCCCTCAAAATGGGCAGATTATGTAATGTGAAAGCCAAGTGAAAGCCAAATGTATTATATTTCTATTGAGAACAGCTGCAGACATGCATTGATTATGTTTCCTGACAATCAATTTATTGTGAATGAATGATATCTTCTTACTTAAATATTTGTACAAATGAATAATGTGCATGGGCAATTTATAAATTAAAGATTAATTTCAGGTAGCCATTTACTTTCTGAACTGTCTGTCTCTAACTTTTGAATAATTTTCTTATCATTTGATGAAATAAAGTGAGAATGGTCAAAGTTCAAAGAATAATTGCATACACAAAGACATGTTGAAATAACCAGTGAAGTATCAAGAAAATTGTTCTCAAATTATTGCTAAGAAATTCACCTTCATATAAAAAGAGTTCACCAAACTAACAGAAAAAGAGAAGTAATTCATCATTCTGCACTTTGCTTTCTACCAAGTGTGTTCAAATTCATTTAACTTAAAATTATTGTCTACAAACTTCTTGGAAAAATGTTCTAGTAAATTAAGTGTATTACTTGAATACACTTTTTCTGCATTTCAATAAATTAAATATGTACAAACAGGACAAGTAAAAATTGAATATTTGAAATATCCTATGTGGTATTTTGAAAGAAATTATCAGGCAGGTGGTACAGTTAATTACATCGTGAAATTGACATTCACATCAATCAAAACCATTCTAAAACGCTCACTCAGCGCTCCATTCATTCATTTCAAACACTCACTCAAACCATTCAAAAACGCTCAAACTTATTGAAAAATATATAACAACCAACGTCATTCAAAATAAATTTTGATTGAGAAAAATTGCAATTTCACTAACATGATTTAAAATGTTAGCGTCTCATAGGTTCTTGAAGAAAAAGAAAGCCATATATAAAACTTGAATGTATTTTTTATTAAAGGGAGGTAATCAATATCGCAAATTTTGTTCATCCTGAACAAAATTTACTATATAGGATTACCTCCCATTAAATACAGACTCATTCAATTTCATTCCCAAATCATTCCCAAATCATTCATCTTGTCAATTTCATGATGTTCTTAACTGTATTCTGAAGTGTCTCTAACTGAACAAGCTTAATGATTTAATCATCTGTAATATAACATAGTATTGGTTATCAGTTATTACAGATTCTTTAGTGATACAGCATTATCAAAATTTATTGTTCTTGGACCAATATTCTTGTTTGTAATGAATCCAAATACCTTTATTGATATGAAAGACCATTAATTACAGATAAAGGACGTAAAAAATCATTATCGATGTTCAATCAGGGCTTGTGTTTGACCCTTAAACCAGGGTTTTGATTCCTAAAAATTACCAAGGGTCAAAACATGGTTTTATACCAAAGATTTTGACAAATTACTATACAAAGTTTAACAAGTTATTTACTTATTTCAAATCAATACAAGAAACAGGTAAAGTGACACTTAAATGTACAAAATTCTACTTGTCATTTGCTGTTTCTATTGTTTTGAACCCTTTAAATTTAGGTTTGACTCCCAGAATTTCTTAGGTGAGGAGTCCCCAATATCAAACATTGAAATGTCAAAGAACAAGCTAACAAAAATATCATTTAATGGATTATGATGCAAAAGAAAAATACTTTCTATCATATTAAAATAAGTTTTATCTTTATGATAATCAAATAACTATGCCTTTATTGTTGTTGGTTTATAATTGAATTACTACCAAATTATTGGTTCTATGGGGAATCATTAAAACTGAATGAAGTAAAGAATAAATATTCAATACACAAACGATATAGACCATTTTCAATTGAGCCAATAAGTTTTGATGTAAGCATATTGGTAGGAATTCAACCAAGATATTATATTACAAAATATCTTTTAATCTTCAATACAAAGGTTGTACAGATATAAAATGTTCAACCTTTTACCCCTGATTCATATATTTGTTTGTGGTTGTTTTTTTCAAAATTTACCTTTTAATATATATTGACAATAAGTTTGGACAGACAGTTTCAAATAAACAAGGAGCAACTTGATCTGAATCTACAAAATTTGTCTGTGATTAATATCCTCATTTGAACAAAATATGAAGTATCGATTTCACTCTCGTAGAATTTTAGAACAAAAATTGTCTATGTTGTGCATGAATCTTAGGGAAATAACTTTAAAAAAAATCCCCTGTACATTGTAGTACAAAGTCTGGCTTTTTGTCTTTGGAAAGAATTCATACCAACTGACTTACCGACTGTTATAAACTGTACTTCCTTAGCTGGTTTATAGATTAAGCATATGTTAAAACTAGATTGCTCAATCTAATAAATTTTTAAATTAACTATTAATTCTTCTCATGCTGAACATGGAATATTCCTGCCTTGGCAGGAGCTACAGACAAACATCAGCCTGCACATATGTGCAGTCTGATCCTTGTTTATACCACCTGTTTTTCCTTTTTAAACCAGAAAAGTTCAGAAATTATATTTTCAAAGTCAAATGCTGACTCACACGTAGGAAATACAGAGCTTTCAGCACTTTGACTTATATATAAATTTGCCAAGGCTTTTTATTCAGCATGACAAGGGTAAAAAAAATAATTCTCTTAAGTCCAAATTCTGGCTATTTGACTTTGGTAAAGATCCATACTATTGTTACTTACTGAGAATTTATTCTAAAATTAGATTGTAGGTTATATGGTTTTACTGGACTTAAGTTCTCTGATTACCCAATTTCTTTGTAAGTTTAATTGAAATGCCAAAACATTAATTGCCTGAACTAAATTAAATCAGGTAACCCTGAATATAAGACTTGTTTGCCTTCAAATAAATCAATATTGGAATACTTTCAGTCTGAGTCAATTTTAATAATTCAAATTTCTTTAGTTAAGAACTCCTCATTCCTGAAGTTAAACATGTGTTTTGCAGCCTTAAGTATCTTATAGAACATTATTAGTAATTCTTTTCTTTTGTTTCTTAAAGACTGTATGATTATGGATGAAGACTCATAACCATTAAAAAGTTTAAGGTTATGGGTTAAGAAACTGTTGAGAAGATTGTCATTAGGGAAGTACCTTGCTGAACCCATTTAAGAATCCCAACCCAGGACTAGGATTCCCAAAGATTTATACCATAGGATAAACTATATTGACCTGTAACAGTGCTACCTGAATCATTGACCATAGCTACCTCTCAGATCATAAGCCCAATGCTAATCATGAGGCACATTGGACCCGTCTAGATGTTTCAAAATTGGGGTTATTATGTAAATCAATTTAGGGTATACTAGCTTGTATTGTGCAATGCATCTTGGTCAATATCCAAAATCCCATTGTGAGATAAATTGGTAATTTATAAATTAAATCCCCCACAAGCTTTAGTTTGTCAATGTTTCAAATAATCTGTCTTAAATCTTTTCAATAATGTAACTGATTAGTGAATTCATTCCATGATCCTGCCAAAACTATAGACTTAATCATGATTTGGATTATAATTAAGTAGTCCTTTATTCATAGAACCATATGCTTGCAGTAATTCTTGAATCAACCTTCTGCTTTTGCCTATTAAAGCTTGTGAAGCTGTTAATACGAATTCATCAAAACAAAGACTATAAGTTTAATCATTAATTTATAATACATTCTAACTTAATTATGTAGCGGTTTAAAGAGAGGTAAGTTGCATTGGATATGCAAATTAGAGAGACCTGCCGTAATTAAGTTAAATGGCTAATGATAGTCTATATAGACAAACAACCACCCACTTAGGGTTGAGTTTTTATATTTATCTATAAGTGTTGTACTTCCTAAAACAAAGAAAATAATTAATTCCTCTGAGCTTGAACACCACAAGATGTGTTTGTTGTACAATAATACAACTATAAAGCCAGTTTTTCAAAAAGTTGGATTTATAAAATTGACATGGACCTTCACAGATAACCTTGTAGACTACACTATGATGTAATATCCGAAGTTGAAGATTGATAATGTGCTTTTTTTTGTTAAGCCGACAGACAGAATTCAATGACTTGTGGCCTCGGCTTGATCTCTACTGGAACAAATCTCCTTTTCAAATATTAATTTCACAGAGTTCCGAGAGGGCTTATTTGCGTGATGAGTCACAAATTATGAAGATATCGATCATAGGTAATTCTTTCTTTAATCTATTATTTTCATTGATGGATATTTTTGTAAAGTATGTATATTTTCATAGACAGTCATATTTTTTTGTTGAAGCACATAGAAATAAAACATGCTTATCAGTATGACACACTTCACTCAGCTAAGAGACTTTTAAATAACCATAATCATCATTTTATAAGTCAAAGCACATAAACACATAAACAAGTTCAAACCATGCTTTCATTACATATACCGTATTTCTCCTAATAAACACTCCAGTGAGATATGCATAACATGGTCCTGGAGCTCTTATTTAGTGTGCATTTTCTGATTTAAAAAATTGGTAAAAATGATGCTTTTGTGACCCATTTCCCTTTAATTTGAGGTGAATTTCCTCTAAACAATCATATAAATGATTGCTTAGAGGAAATTCACATCAAATTAGTGAAGAAGTCTCCAACAAGTCCTTAAAATTTAGGAATTTGAAGTGGGTTTTCTTAGTAAAAAATGTAGGGGTGCTACTATTAGGGAAGGCGCTATTATTAGGGGAAATATGGTACATCATTTTAACTAAGCAATTTTAATCATGCTTCAATCATCCACAGCAAATAGATGTTCATTACAAATATTGTTAAATAGAACAATCAATTATGTACATGTACCTACCGGTATAAATGATAGTAACTTGGTATATTAAACTAATCATTCTCTTAATTTGACCCTTAGAAATTTCTCCCAATGGGGGTCATTTTGAAAAATTGTGAGAAATTTCCAAGGGTCAAAACTTGGTTTTATCACTTCAACTTAAATGGTGTATCTTAAATACTTTCTCAAGAATGAAGATAGACAAATTAATTGCTGACTTCATATCTTTACAAGAAAAGGTAAATTGACTCTAAAATCTGCAAAACTCTACTCAAGATTTGCTCTTCATAAAATCTGCTGTTTTGACTCAATCAGTTGACCCCTTTCATTTCTTGGCTGAGGAGTCAATGGCTCCTCAAATTCAAACACTAGCAAAAGTTCGGAGAGGAAGTACATGTATTTTGATACTCTACTAGACCTATGAGATAGATATCTTGTGAAATAGCAAAATTTCTCTTGCTCAAAGCGCAAATACAAGGTATTTATCTTCATCATTAAAATATATGTGTGTATTTAAGACACATTTAAGGAGATTTGTAGTTTTCACATTTTTGTGGTTATTGACTTATGTATAATCTAGCCCAATACAAACAGTTACAGTGAAGAGGGAATAAATTCGTAATAAAATCATTTCGAAAAATTGGCTAAACTCAATCAGTGTTACTGACAAAAATACTGGATAGGTATACCAATCAATTTCCAGGGCTCATGTTTGACCCTTAAACCAGGGTTTTGATCCCCCTTAAATCTGTAAATATCCCTTTTGACTCCTAAAGTTTTCTCTCAAGGGGGTCATTTTGAGCCCTTCAATTTTCAAAATTGCAATCTTGATTCTTCTGCAAATCATAAATTTATAAGAAAAGACATATGGGAGAAAATAAATGATTAAATTGGAATTACAAGGAAATAGTTACTCATTATACCCTTGTTTTATTCTGTCCACAGCAGTTTTGACCCCTAGAAGTTTATAGTCAAGGGGTCAATGACTTCTGAATTTGAAAAGCCAGCACAAGCCCTGAATTTCCTAAATTGCCCATACACAATCAATAATCCTGGTATTTTTTATTGACAGAGTGTGGATAATACTTAAACTTGAAGGATAAACATACATGTATAGTGAACAATATGGTTCATGAATTGGCCACTTGAAACTGTAAGTCATGTTTTCATACAATTTTTTTCACAAGACCCTTCAAATGACTACTGACAACCAACAGCAGCAGTTTTGACTGTTGTTCAAAATAACAACTTATAAATATTATCTTTTATATTAATACATTTATTTAAATTTAGAATTTGAGAAAATTCTAAGTTGAGTCTGAGAAAAGTTTTATAACCTTGGGCCTTGATATACTGATGAACAGAAAACAAATTTTTCATCACTCCCTCTTCTCTGTAACTCTGATCAAACATTTATAACACATTGCACACAGCAAAGAAACCCATTGCTGTTTAAACTTACCATCATTTGATTCTATATACATATATAGAAAATATTTTGTTGATTTATGTGTTTACAAAAACAAAATGGAAATGATATCCTTAAAGTTTTCATGAAATAAAGTATATGGTAAGAAGACTCGCAAACAATTTCATGAGATGTGGACATCTAAGCTTGACTATTCCAAGTGCTGGATGGTAACATTAACAATTAATGTCATCATTTGAAGAATCTTAATTAAATGAAAAACATAGTTTCAAAGGCCGAAAAGGTTTAACATTTAACTAGATTTAACATGATAGTAGTGAATCTTTGTCTAGAGACATATTATTGTCACAGAATGCATTGTGTAAAGTTTCAATGCAATAGCTTACTTAGAAACAGAGGTTTGACAAGGTTGCACGCAAAACCTTAATCAAAGCATTACGCTGACACACAGGTGACCAGAATTATATAATTTTAAGTACCCTATTTTATAAATAGTCAAGCTAAAAATATGTTTTTGAATTATCACTAGGACAGTGCCCACAGATTCTATGAGATGTGTCTGAATGTGGTATTGGGGATTCCATTATAATGTGCTGTTAGTTCAAGAGCGAAGCTTAAAATTTGGAGACATAGGATTTTCAACTGAGTGGTGATTTATGAAACTCAAACAAATTATCATAATGAGTATATCAATTGCTCAGAGTGAAACTCAGGCTCAGAGTGAAACATTTGAAACTGCCTATATGTTTATAGGCAGTTAAAACTGTTTTGCACTTAGCCATTGATATATCTTTGTATGATTATTGATAACCAAATAAATGTTGAAATATTCATCTGAAATAACATAAAAGTGGTGGCACATTATGTCAAATTAGACAGTGAAAACCATCTGTTTACTAACTGCAAGTGAAAGTTTACTCAGTAAATATGAAATGTCAATATATGTAGAAGATGAGAGCAGAAGTTTCAAAGAGAAAGACATGTTGCTATTCAATCTGATTATCAAATATTTGTTTTACGAAGTGAAATTGTGTCAACTGAAGTTTCAAATTCTTTAAAATGTATGTTAATTGAAGACATATCCAGGGGTACAGATAACAGGGGGTATTTCCAGTCTAAAGTCTTTATTCCTCATTTAAAACCTATGTTGTGGGAAATCATTGGAATTGTCTCATAGAGACAATTCCATTGAATATCCACAATATAGGATTTGTGCAAGTAATGTTGAAATAAATTTATTTGAAATTCAAAATACCCCCTCTTTCTTTACTGTTTGAAGACCAATTCTCGCCATGTACCAGCTCACACCAACTGACCATTTTCACAGTGAAGATGCTATATTCATTTAAAACAGATCATTTTCTGAATGCTGTCTACATAACTTGTAATTTAGAAGGGTTTCCTTTCTGTCTGTACTGTGAACCAGGGTGGTTGGTGAGAACTGGTACTCGGTGAGAACTGGTCTCTAACCAGTAGCTCTGCATATCAGATGAGCACAACTTGCAAATAAAATACAGAGGAACAGATAAGAAGGGGTAACTCGAGTATAAAATCTTTATTTCTCAATGAAACTCTATCTTGTCGTGAAAATTCCAATGAGCACCCACAACAAAGGCTCTCAGTAAGGACTTGTGAAATATTTAAAATTGAAATACCAAATACGCCCTCTATCTGTAGCTCTGAAACATTCTATAAAAGAGTTTTGGAAACAGAAAAAAAAATTACCTGAGCTTTTCGTTCTTCTCTGATCTGCCTGGCCTGTTTCTGCATCTCTTTCATCGCTTCACCTGTAAGGACCACATTCTTCTTGGTGGGGCCCTAAAAGGGGTACAGAATTGCAAATTTAAAATGGATTTTTTTTCTAATTAAAATCAAATCTATTAAATCTAGTTTTTAGCTAGATTCATTAGAAAATTTATCAAAAAACCAATTTGTCCACAATATTTACCAAGTTTTTCCTACAAGAATGAAGTTTTTTTTAGAAATATGCAATGCCCAAAGTCAATCATTTAATTACAAAAAGAGAAAAAAAAGATTTGTGGTCTATTTTGAAGAATACATTTCCATTTCTAAGGTTATCATTTATCCCTTCTTAACTTGCATCATAATGGACTGTTCCAAGTATTAATTGAATTCCAGATGACAGAAAAAAGCCATAAAACAAAAAAAAATCTACAAAATTGGACCAAATTATTTATACTAGCCCAGAAAGTAGAATTAGTATCATCAGCCATGGTCAGTTCCAACAATAAAACAATCCAAAATTAGAAATTTGAAATATTTTAGATCCAATTTGCCTTCAACACTACAAATGGAAGACTTGTAATCTAACACAAGGTTGTGCTTAGAAAAAAACAGAAGCTGCTTTAAGCCTCTTTTCCAGTAAAAATCTCCTTCACCATCAAACCTAAACCATGCCCTGAATTTTGTAACCCTTCTCTTCCAAGAAATTCAGAAGCACTACATTTAAGTTGAAAAGTTAGAACCTATTCATTTTACATCAATTAGGAAACAAGTTCTTAAAAACTTATATTAATCTCTCTCAATTCTGCTTCCTGGAAAATACTCTAGTATGCTCACCAAATGTGTGGGCCACTGAAAGAACCAAGAGCAGTGGCACATTTAAGTTGAATAAGATGTGACTATATCGAGGGGTTAGTCCAACACTAAAGTAAGTGCCTATGACTAACCCCTTGATATTTATAGAATTTTTGAAGTTTTTGTTCCTAATATATAGCTTCCATGATGCACATGAATGAGGACAATCAAAAAGTTTTGAGACTGGAATCATATTTTCTCTTGTGTAGATATCCAACAATGAAAAAGTTTGTATCAATTGAATCTCCTATCTCTTTAATACAAATATTCAAAATTGCATGAAATCAGAGTCATGTGCCCAGTTTCATATTAGATTTGAAGAAGGTATGTCTTTGAGTGAAATAAACTTCAGACATACATAAAGTCCAATTATGATCGATGCAGTGTTATGCAAAAAGACCATTTGACCTTGACGCTGACAAGGACAGATACAATCTTGGCCTTGACACAATCAGACAATAAAAATGAGACATAACTTCAAATAAAAGATACAAATAGAATCATTGCAAAAACATACATTGTAAGTTTTTGAAAGACTGATGGAATGACAAGGTTTGGTGGATGCAGGTTTTGTAAAGTCAGTGGTGACAAGGACTCTAAAACCTGTCTTTCCCTGAGTCCTTGTCTAAGTTTTTTGAATCTCAAATCTTATTTTTCATTTACGTATTAAGCTTTGCCATTCTTTGTTTACTTTTCACGTAAGAATTTCTTCTAAAATATTCAGTTACGGGCTGTACTTCCCAAGAGCAAACAATTTATAATTACATCAAAGGTAGATAATGTGATGTCAAGAGTTACATACCTTGGCAGGTTGCTGACTTTTGGCAGCAGGTGCTTTCTTCTTCTCTGGTTCTAAAACAAAACAATATAAAGAAAATGAGCCTGTGTCTGAAACTTCCAACAATTCAAATGTGCACAAAGCAAAGACTCTGGCCAGCCTGTGCATCTGCACAATCTGACCATAGTCTTCACTTGGCACATTGTAGATAGATAAGATTTCAAAGTATCCTTAGACAGTCTGGTACTCTTCTTATTAAAGTTCTTGGCTGTCTAGGCTGGTTAATGTTGGTCCTGTGTGCATATGTCAAATTGTTGGAAATGTCACACACAGGCTCAAATGTTAAGTTTTTGTCATGTTAAGCCCAAATTATTCCTGCTATGGCAGGATGGTTAGACACAGATCAATGTGCAAATATGTGCAATCTGATATTTATCTGCACCAATTTGCTTTTTTTTTTTTTTTCAAACAAGAAAGTTTCAAAATTGAATTTCAAAATCAAATACTGTCTCAAAATTAGTGCATTTAGTACTTTAAGTACTATTTTCAATTGGCTGTAATATTTAAGTAATTTACTGTCACAAGGAAAAAAATCTGTTTTTTACATGCCATTTGGAAATTTTACTTTATCAATAATTCACACCAGAATTAGTAAATAGTGGCTTATACTATCAGGGAATATTTGGATAGGGCAGTTTAAATTGACCCCCAATATAGATAATAACCAAGTCTCTATCCCTCAAACAAACAAACCAAACGTTTTCTTAAAGTCCATCCAAAAACCAAGATTTTTAAAATTCCATCAACTTGAAATTGTCATCTGTAACTACTTTAAAATAGGACAAGTCTCGAGTTATGTGATGTGGTAATGGGTTTACACTTTTTTGGTCATATAACAGCATATACTGGGGCACCTAACCACACATTCCTATTATTTATCTCACCAGTCTTCTACAAATGGCATCCTTTTTTAGCCTCTAGCTGCTCATCCCACAAAGATTGGCTTGCAAACCTGTGAAATTGTGAGTTTTAAAAGCACTGATATGTGTCTTTCTTTAATGCTTTTTGGTGGATTATCAAGAAATATTGTAAGTTTATCGTTTTGATAAACTAACTGTCTTATCCTTCCAGTGAAATTATCACAAACCTTTACCCTACTTGCATTGATTTCACCCTGACTTAATCTAAGCTGGGCCAAATAAGTGACGTCACTATGAACATTGAATAGCAATCACATGCAAAACGACAAACTATAAGAAAATTGTCATGTTTTGTCTCATTTTTGCATTAAGGAAAAAGAATAATTGTTAATTTTGGGGGAAGATTTATTGATATTTCATTTTGAGGACGACAAAAGCTATATGTGAAAATATAGCTTTTGTTGTTCACTCAATGAAATATAAATCTTACTCTAAAAACAAGTGATTACCTTCTTTATCAGAGATTTTGAAATAAAATTCAAATAAACCCTGTATCTATTGCTCTGCACCAAACAGTTATAACTGCCTATAAAAATGTTACTTAAGCATTATCAACTTTTATGCATTGAACCATTGATATTGAAGGAATTTTTTGGAATCAACCCACTAAGATGATTTCAATGAATTCCAACAACATAGGATTATTTGAGAAATATTTATATAAAAGGATATAACTATGATGTGGACCCCTTCTCCCTTTTTCAATGATCAAACAGCTCTGGATTCAACCATAAAACTGTGCATACAGATACATGTATATTTAAAAACTATTTGTTAAAAGCAGGAGGATAACAAAAACCGTCAACATGTTAACAAGGATGTATTCATGTAAGAAAAGTCCATTTAAAGATGGAAAAAATCCAATACTGCAATCTACCCATACTCTGTAAATAGTTGTTAACAAAAACCCGATTATTTGTATTAGATAGGTCAATATTTAATGTCTCGCTAATATCACCCGGGGAATACAAATCGTCTACAAGTAGGCAATACCTGTAAATTTTAAATCAACTTGCAATTGCTACTTGATTAGCCCTGTGTAAATAACAGCTATTGAGGATGACACCTTTTGAGACGAATATGGCATGTCAATATAATCGTAACTATTGTCCCTTTACCAGATCTACTCCAAGCATCTTAACATGTAAGAAGATTTTTTAAATATTGTACTCGATAAAGACATTAACCCGTCATTTAATAATCATAACAAAGATAAAATTGTTATTCATAATCTTAACCATTGTTGTGCCGATCAAATTTTTAGTAAAAATTGCATTAAAATTAAAGTTCTGAAAGCACTGGGTTTACTTATTTGAGAGTGTATTTATCTTTTGAAAAGAAGTTTTTAATCTTTTCTGGTTTAAAAGGGAAAAACAAAAGAAAAATATTATGTCCATACTTATCTTGGTCTATACTTCCAGCCAATGCAGACGTATTCCAGATTCAGCAAGGCAAGGGTTATAACTTAACCCTTGTCATGCTAAACCTGGAATATTCCTGCCTTGGCAGGAGCTATAGACAAACATCAGCCTGCACATATATAACACCTGTTTTTCCTTTTTAAACCAGGAAAATTTCAGAAATGATATATCTAAAGTCAAATGCTGATTCACAAGTAGGAAATACAGAGCTTTCAGCGCTTTCATTTATATATGATTTAGCCAAGGTTTTTTATTCAGCATGACAATGGTTAAAGACTGATCTAATTTCTCTCAATATTTTGAATTGTAGTTGTGTGAGAAATAATGTCTCTATGAATCCTTTCCTTCTCATGTTAGAGAAAAATTAATTGATTGATTGATTGAATGGGGTTTTACGCCGCTTTCAACATTATTTCAGTTATATCGCGGCCAGAGAACCTAACAATGGATTCCTGGTATTTCTCACGCCAGTACTACCATTACATCCTTTCCTAGCCTCCGACTGCTATTTCACATAGGTTTACGATTATCTACCCATTGGTGAAAGACAAACGTCGGAAAGGATATTTGCCGCCACCGGGGATCGAACCCACGACTTCCAGATTGGAAGTCTTATGCCTAACCAACTGCGCTATGGTGGCGGCTACTAGAGAAAAATTAAATTCATGATAATGAGAGCAACAGCCTAAAAAATTTAAGGCTTAAAAGTAAGGATAAGTTTACGACCAGTGTAAGATAAATATAATGTAAAGAAAATGATAAATACTTTGCACAACTACAATTCAATTATGGTACATCTTTGAAAGATCAATCGGTCTAAAATAAGTATAGATTTTCCAAATGGGAACATGTTTAATTAAACTAGATCAAAGGCTCATATATACAGTTTTCCTGAAGCTTTTACAAAAGTGTCAATGGTAAACATGGTCTAATTACTAAAATGAAACTGTATAGGGCAATATCAAGTTACATAAAAATCCCTGTAAGAAATTGAAACTAATTGACATGTTTTAGTGGTTCTTTATTTATTTTTTTGTTGTAATTATCTCTCCAATTTGGTTGAAGGACCATTTTTATCCATGTCAAATAAAAAGGTTATTCAAATATGCACCAAAGTAAAACATAATTTCTTCCCCTTATCATGAGGGCTTCATCTCTTATAACAGCTTACCATCAAAGAAAATCTCTAAAATGAAAAAAGATTATCATTGAAGAGATGAAGAGAACATTCTTTTTATTTCATGGAGGTATGAAACTAAAAACCTAATCACACTGTACGAATACGGGAATTGGATTCAAAACATCAGTTTGTGATTTAGTTTCAAACCCCAATGATATTAAAAGAATACTCTCTTATCTCTTCGATGATAATCTTGTTTCAATTTAGAGATTTTATTAATTTAATATCATGAAGCAAAAATGAAAGAATTAACCCATATTAAGACATATTTCTTGCGGGACTTACTTTCACTACAGTGAATATTGAAGTCCCAGTACTAAATGTTAGTGCCTATATGATATTCATAATAACAGTATCATTATCGTCAGTGAACAAGCAAAATGTCATAACTACAGCCCTTTGAAGCTTTAGATATATGGGACTTTTCTGATAAAAGGACCAAGGGCATTCTCATATTCTTATAAGAGTCACCCCTGAGAATTTTGAATCTGCCTTTGTTTCAGCTCTGGGCCATATTCGATGTGTGCAGATCAGAAGTAGTTTCTCTAGCACGATCATCTGAAGAAATACTTATTTGAACAAACTTGGCATTAGGTAGGCAAACTGGCATACCTATAGCCTGAAACAAAAGTGTAGTTACAATGTTTGTGATTTCAGTGACATAGTCATGTTAATAAACCTTCATATCCTGAGTTAAATTGTATTCCTTACATAGTGCAAGGGTGTAAATTTATACCTAATGTCCTACATTCATATAAAATCACATTGGCAAGAAACTGGCCTTGGAATCAAGAGGTGGGAAGGGGATCCAGACCCATCTGAAATTTGGGCAAGTATAAGAAGAATATATGAAGAATCTGGAGAACAATGAATGCCCTAACAGCACATTTACTGAAGCTGTAGATATCTCATTTTACCCATAAGATAATGGATTCTCATTCCGGTGGGTTTTGTCAAGATGATCCATCGGAGAACCAACAACATAAGGGCCCGGCTCTGAAAGCCCCTACTGGCCTCTTTTGAGTCGATCCATACGATGTCATAAATATTCCTACTGACGTAATCAGATTTATATCAAGTGAGAAAACAGAAAAAACTTACGTTTAGAAACTAATGGTGGGGCCACTTCCCCTTCGGTGTCGGGTTTGGGACTCGGGGGCTTGTTGGCCTCCTTTTCCCCGGGGGCTTGTTCCGCCTCCGTGTCCGCCATCCTCCTACGTCAAACACTGAGTATCTAATTAACTAAACTAATTAAATGTCCCTAATTAATTCTCCCAATTAGGAATCGAACACTCCAGGAGACGTCCTGGGTTTGTCCTCGACTGTGAGAACTCTTTGTAAGTAGATCCGTCTCACGTGTTAGAAAACTACTGAAAAAGTAGTTCCCATGTAAGAAATTGATTTCTGTTTCGTTTTTCGATATAATGAAATTAATAATGAATAAATGCGATAGATTATAATCAAATACATACAATAAATCGTAATCTTTGATTATAATATTTAGAATATAGAATCTAAACAGACCGGAAAAAGACCGCTTTACTCAGTCGGTAGTTAGTTGTCAAGGAGACATGTACACAGTTAGTTAAAGTAGTCGTCTGCTTTTGTAACTGGGATTAAACATGCCTGATTGAAAATCCTATAATACGAACAAAAGGGCAGAGATTTGCTAAAGATACTCTGTTATAAACTTAAAACTGTTTTAATCGTAGATAAAGTTTGTTTTGTAAGCACTTCTAGACAAGAAGAATTAACCCATTTCGTAACGCACAAATCAAATGGTCGTTTAAACTGATGGTTTGAAAAAATAAAAATAATAAATGAATAAAATGCGAAAAAAGCCATTTCTTCACTTTCCACAATGATTCCTACAAGACCAACGAAGTAAAGGACAAAATCCAGTGTTTTAGAATACGTGACAGTAGGCCCTAACCTATATTTTTGACCAGCGATTTTTCAGTTTAATTGGTTTTTGGTTGTCTGTCGGATAAAACGGGATATCATGGGATCTAGATTTGGCTTTCTTTTGACTGATAATTTAGTTTTCTACCCCTTCGGTGACAATGTCAAGATACAAATTGAAGTTTAAGTGACTCCAAAATGAACTGAATAAGGTGGCTTTTTTTTTCTTTGCAGGCTGTATAAATTGAACAACGATAACTAGCCTATATTTGATCTAGTATTAGATAGATCAACCAAGTTTCTTGTTTTAAATTGGCATTGAATAGAGTCGTAAGTTATTTCGGGTACAAAATGAAGCTGTACATTGAGCCATGTGTTGAAAAGTCGTTTGCGATAGTTTTGAACTTGATGATCAGGGGGGGGTAACTACCAGTACGCATATTACTCAAGTGCGTAATAGAAATTAATCCTCTTACAAAATGTATTTGATGAATGATCATTAAATTCAAGCTGTAGTTACGATGTTTTGATTATTGACCAACGCTCAAATCATAAAAAGGGGGCTGACATTTTTGTCACAATTCTCATATCGCCTTTATCCTATATATTCTTTTGTTGTCGCCTTCTGAGTGCGTATAAATTTCAAAATCCTAGATACGCCTTTGATGATCATACACTGCTTTGCACGTAGGTAGGCTACACGTGCAAAGATGGGTGTCATCTCGGAAAACTGTTCCGCGCACGTTTTCTTCCTAAACGCAGGGCAGATTGGCGAGTCGATCAAATGACCGGACTTTCTTATCTCATTCTGGTGCTATCCTGTAACAGTCAAGAAACCAAGTTTTAAAACATTTCATCCAAAATCGGAGTGTCTACGTACGGTCGCAAAATCTTGTTATTTAGAAATGTGGGTTTTCGTCGTCAAAATTCGTATTTCATTACTCAGTTAAAATCAAGTTTTCAACTAGAAAGCCATGAATGGCTTGATTCGCTCCACAGGCTTGAAATTCTTGTAATAGCAAATCTTTTGACTAGATTTTTAGATATTTTTGGCCCTACTGATGTTGAAAATGATTTTCAAAGTTTCCACAATGTAACATATAGAGAAATGACCTCCACCCAAAAAAGACATATTTTCATCCAACCACGATAATTTTTGGGCTGCATGATAATGGGTCACCCAAGGATCACACCAATGAAGTTTGATAAGTATCCATCAGTTATATTCTGGGGAATGATTTTCAAAGTTTCCACTATATAACATACATGTATTAAGAAATGGCCTCCGCCTATAAAATGGATATTTTTCATCCGATCACAATAATTTTTGGTAGACTGATGAAGGTCACTCAAGATTTATTCCAGTGAAATTTGGTTGATACCCATCAGTTACATTATGAGAAAATGATTTTCAAAGTTTCCACTATATAACATGTAGAACAATGTTATATACATAATATACATATTTTCCATCGATTACATTTTTTCAGACTGATAAAAGGTCACCCAAGGATCATTCATGTAGAATTTAATTGCTATCCATCAATTAGTATTTGAGAAAACTCATTTTTTACCATATTTGGAAATTAGCCACGCCAATTAAATCCATGTTTTTCATTGGATCAAAATTTCTTGAACAACTTTGAAAGAGGGTCACCCAAGGATCTTTCAAGTGAAGTTTAGTTGCAATTCATCCAGTAGTTTCTGAGGAGAAATTTTTTGAAGAAAAAGTTTACGACAGGACACACGTACTGACGGACACAACGCCATAACAATAGCCCCAGTGGCCTTCGGCCAGTGGAGCTATAAAAAGTGTGAATATATGCCATGCCAAAATTTAGAAAAGGTGGTTCGAAAGCAAATGGTTCTACAATGATTTTTTTCTGTTACCATTTTCTGGAGTTTTAGCGTTTGTACGAAATAAATGCATAATTATGCAAAAACTCCAATATTAGACAAAGTTTTTTGTGATGAATTCTACTTATGAAAAAATCATATTCACCGAATAGTGTAAATGTGGGTTATTTATAATACACTAATTTAATTTACTTAATAAGCACTTTTCTTAGTGGTATCCGTGGGCTAGAGACAGAGCGTCGGTCTCTTGACCAAGAGGTCCCAATTTCGATTTCCGGGAGCGGCTATTGATTTTGATTCTTTCATTGGACCCCAAACATTCGGAGTGAGTACTAGTAGATTTTCCGGGAAGCAGTATCGAGCGGATAAATCTAAGTTGTAAGAACTTGTTTCCAATTCGATGTACAATAAATAGGGTTAAACCAAACTAAGCAGAACGGAAATGTTCATATTTATCGAGATAGGGTGCGCAGAAAGTCACCACCCAGCGTTTTTTACGACCGTAGGCAGACACCCAGGAATTTGATAAAATATTACTCGAGAAACTCGAGCTACATTGTATACTCTTCATAAAAAGTTCTTTGACACTGAGTAAACATACGATTTTTCTGAGTTCATGTTAAAACTTCGATAAATTTTGATTGATTTGTGAACAGTAATTAGTATGTAAGAATATCGCATGTAATTGCGATAAATTACTCCACAATGTTTCTTGATTGAGACGTCAACGTCAAATAACGTAAAATCTGAATTCTCATTGAGCACGTGCAGTTCCAGATTAACTGAACAGTCCTGATAGATCTCCATTATGTTGCGGATGAAATGCCATTGCTTGATTGCTTTTGATATTGAACGTCTAGGCACACACCTGTAATGAAAACATGTCAAGCAAACGGAGGAACAACGTCATAAAGTTTTTGGTCGCCACAAGGCAGGCTCTGTAAGACAAGCAGTTGCAAATGACTTTCTTGTTTCCGGACAGACTATCTTGTACTTCTGGCACAGATACAACATGCCTCACGGCGTTATGTATAGAGTCAAATCAGTCTGACGCTAGATGACAACGTTCGTCCAGGACGTCGAATGACGTAACGATATTTGGTAGCTTTTCAATGTAACTACTACGTCAATGAATACTTAGGTCCCCAGTCTAAGTAGGATCTCTGGTGACAAAGTGTGGAACCAGATAAGAGAGGTCAAGTTTGCCACTATAAGACAAGTGCGACGTAACGTCCTTAATCAACGTTTCTGTTACAAATCTTTGATCAAAAAAGTAATTTTGTTTAAATACAGTGTGAAGATGCCTTGACTTCATCTTCATTGATTGACTTTGCTCAAACATATAGACATTTATGTAGAAATTAAAATCTGCATATAGATCAAATGTCAAAGAACTTTTTTTGAAGAGTATATTATCCAATGGCTATGTGATAACCAAATACCTACACATAAAGATAAAATAAAGTATTCATCTCTTCATTATTCGATGGATTTTGGTCAAAGTTTGTTGGTTTGGATGGGTTTAACGCCGCTTGTAACAGTTTTGCAGTCTTAGCTCGGGGGCTTGAGTGCACACAACAATAGTTTTGCACCAGTGCTACAATTACAATCTTTCCTAGCCTCCAACTATCTCACTTAGCTTTACGATTATCCACCTTTGGTGAGAAACAAATGGCGAAAATTATATGTGCCAAGCCGGGGATCGAGTGACTGACATCAATGATTTGAGTGTTATGTGAGTTACCGTATGTGATATGAATATTTATGTGCGGTTGATCGAAAACTGGCGACATCTGCCACGTCTTGTAATCCGTTCGTACGCTCTTTTCTTGTTAACACGAATCCAACATTTTATGATACTATGCCGAGTCGCAGACAAGGACCTTGTGGCTTCGTGTAAAATCCCTTCTCAGCACATCTCATACAATTAGGGAAAAAATTGAATGAAACTTTCATGAAAAATCATTGTTCTAAAAATAACTATGTGATATCATAAACTAGAAAGCCATGAATGGCTTGAGTCGCTCCACAGGCTTGAAATTCTTGTAAAAGCAAATAAATGCTTTGACTAGATTTTTAGATATTTGGGGTTCTACTGATGTTGAAAATGATTTTCAAAGTTTCAACTATATAACAGATAGAGAAATGACCTCTGCTATTAAAAGACATATTTTCCATCATATCAAAATAACTTTGGGCTGCATGATAATGGGTAACCCAAAGATCATACCAAAAATGTTGATTGATATCCATCAGTTACATTCTGAGAAAATGTTTTTCATAGTTTCCACTATTTAACATATTGAGAATTGACCTCCACCCATAAAATGTATATTTTTCACCCAATCAAAACAATTTTCGGTACACTGATAAAGGGTCACTCAAGGATCATTCCAGTGAAATTTGGTTGATATCTTTCACTTACATTCTGAGAAAATGATTTTCAAAGTTTCCACTATATAACATATAGAGAAATGACCTCCGCCCATAAAATGCATATTTTTCATCCAATCACAATGATTTTTTGTAGACAGTTAAAGGGTCACTAAAGGATCATTCCAGTGAAATATGGTTGATATCCATCTGTTACATTCTGAGAAAATGATTTTCAAAGTTTCCACTAAATAACATATAGAGAAATGACCTCCGCCCATAAAATGCATATTTGCCATCCGATCACAATGATTTTTGGTAGACTGATAAAGGGTCACCCAAGGATCATTCATGTAAAATTTAATTGGTATCCATTGATTAGAATCTGAGAAAACTCACTTTTTACCATATTTGGAAATTAGCCACGCCCATTAAATCCATGTTTTTCATTGGATCAAAATTTCTTGAACAACTTTGAAAGAGGGTCACCCAAGGATCATTCCTGTGAAGTTTGGTTGAAATCCATCCAGTAGTTTCTGAGGAGAAGATTTTTAAAGAAAAGTTTACGACCGGACGGACGCACGCACGCACGCACGGACGGACGGACGCACGACGGACACAACGCCATGACAATAGCCCCAGTGGCTTTCAGCCAGTGGAGCTAAAAAACATGTGGAGAAATTTGAACAAAACTTGAATTATACGTAATGATTAAAATGAATACCACATTCCTATGTTTGAACCTCCTTACAGAAAGCAAAGATGATCCAACATCGGTTTCCTACGAAAGGGACAAATGGTTTATTGTAAGAAATTTCTTCGATTTTCATAAATGTTTCTAAAAAGTATAATGTCAATTGTCTTCAAAAACCTTGTTACTACAGTTACTAGCTTTCATCAGAAAACCGACGATAAAATCATAGGGACTTTCAATTCGTTGACTATTATACAGAGATGAATTTAGGTATTTTGGCAAAAGACCTTGATAAATACCACATAAACAATTTAAAAGTTCTTGCCTAGCAGATAAGGATAGGGGGATTCTTAAAGATTTCCTTTTAAATTTTAGGCTGCCTTGATAATATTAAAAGTTACCAATTGAATCTGATACCTTGGATTTTTGAAAGAGAATTGTCAAAGTATACCGTCAGTCTTTCCCTCGATAAAACTTGTCCGGAATATATCTCCTTAAGTATAATAGCCATCAACTTGAAACTTTATAGGTGGAAAGATCTCATGGAGGAGAAGTGCAGTGCAAAATAACTCTCGCTTGCATAATTTTGGAGTTATTGTCCTTTGATATTTTAAATACTTAGATTTTGTCCGGAGCATATCTCTTAAAGTATAAAAACTACAAGCTTGAAACTTTATAAGTAGATATATCTTATAAAGGCGAAGTGCAGAGTACAAGACCTACAACTCTTGCTTGCATAATTTGGGAGTTATTGTCCTTTGTTTTTTTCAATACTTAGCTTTTGTCGAGAGCATATCTCTAAAAGTATAAAAGCTATCAACTTGAAACTCTATAGGTAACTAGATCTCATGAGGAGAAGTGCAGTGCACAAGAACTACAACTCTTGCTTGCTTAATTTTGCAGATATTTACCCTTATTCTAAATACTTAGATTTTGTCCGGAGCATATCATCTAAAGTATAATAGCTATCATCTTGAAACTTTAGGTGGATAGATCTCATGGAGGAGAAGTGCAGTGCTTGGCTTGTTCAATAAATTCTGTATTCAATGACAACTAATTTAATATACTCTATGTATATGTGTTAAAAGATTAATATTGTCCAAATTCTAGGGGAGATAACTCTTGAGCCACAGGGTGTTGAAACTTCAAATTGGGTCTTGCACAACTTCTTTATATGATCAATTTTTGTTGAAAGTTTCATTAGTATTGAATCAAAATTGAAGAAGTTTGTGACACAAAATTAGCAGCACATGTCTTAGAAGAGTAAATAATGTCTAAGCTCAAGGGGAGAGAATTCATGAACTTGGGAGAGTTGAACCTTCAAAATTATGTCTTGCAAATTTTCAATATGTGATCAATTTTTGTATCAACTTTCATTGATTTTGAAGCAAAACTGAAGGAGGGTTTTTAAACACCAAGCTGGAAGTTTATTGTACACAGATGGATGGACACACAGCAGCTGGAGCACCTAACAATGTATTCCTGGTATTTCTCACACCAGTTCAACCTTCATATCCTTTCCTATGCCTCAAGCTGCCATCCCATTTGATCTAAGCTTATCAACCATTAATAGGAGACAAATACAGTTGATATTGCACAAGCAACCCCGTCTATTAAGCGACCGATTTTATTAAATGACCATTGTAAAAAATCCATTCAATGAAGCAGAATCATTGAAAAAGTGAGCACTTTGTGACATACAGTTGTTTATTATTGAATCTCATGCTGTTGAAACCCATTTGAATCGTCTCAATGAGACGATTCCAATGGGTTTGAACATCATAGAATTTAGTATGACTAAACCAACATTCTAAATATGCTATAAAGTGAACCTTATTTGTCATAAAAAATGTATTAAGCGGCCATTCCCATGAGCGACCATTTATGTGTGATCCCGAAAGCGGTCGCTTAACACAAGATTTACTGTAGTAGGAAAGGATGAGTGCTGCTGTCAGGGATCAAACCAAGGACCTCTTGATTGACAGTCAGACACGCTACAATTCAGAGGTGAAACTGCTCATTGATTTGAACCATAAGATTAAGGATTAACCAATGTCACAACATCCCTCTTTCTTATGACCCTCAAGATACAAGCATAAAGGAAACAAGGATTATAAAGAAGTAGCTTATGTGACCCATCAAGTAAAAAGGAACCATCTGGGTAGTGCATAAAGGTTCAACCCTAGTCAGGCTGCGCCATACTATGCTAATTTTCTGATTCTAAAATGATCAATTTACCTTCCTGTGAAAGAATTTTTGAAATACGGCCTCTTGTTGACCCGTACAAGAGCCAATCTCTTTTTCAAGTACATGTATATATTTGATGGAGTTCCCAGACAATCCCTTTTTGTGTCGGGTCACAAATGATCATTTCCTTATCTTACACAATGTTTTCTTTACAAATGAATTTACTTTTTCATCAAGTTACAATTTTATAATCTGAAATCAGGCAAGTTTTTTTCAAAGCTAGTAATTGGTTAAGAAAGAAGACACCAAAAGCTTATTTCATTCACGTTTTAATAATTCATGTAAAAAGTTGAGCACTGCTTTTCGGAACATATCAAATATAAATGCAAATAATAACTCTTACTTTCATCAAAAACAATGACGATATTATGAAGAATGACAAAAATGCATATAAAAATTTCTATTAAAAGTCTGTATTATTTATCATGTAGTGCCCGCGCCCTAGCAGTTGGTCGTCTGATGCGTCCTCGCATACTGACAGATACAGAACCCTCCGGACTATCAGAATATTCACTTTCTTCATCGTATTTTTTCCGAGAACGTCCAGTTTGATGCTCATTATTTCTATTTCCGTTATCTGAATTTTCACTTTCATCTTCCTCTCGATATACAACTGTCCTTTTACCCTGGTTACGTGTTTGACGTGCAGGTCTTCGACCTCTAGATTTATTTATATTATTGGAATGTTTTCGTTTTGCATTTTTCTTTTTATTTGATATTTCAATACTGGAATCACTTTCTTCTAGTAAAGAATTTCTTTTATGTTTTGAATTTTTGTTTGTGCTCTGTCTCTCTAAACTAGAATCACTTTCTTCAAGAGAGGAATTTTCTTTTTGCTTCACAATTTTCTTTTTACTTTGTCTCTCTAGACTGGAATCACTTTCTTCAAGTGTGGAATAGTTTTTCCTTGAGGTTCCCTGAGAACTGCGTGACACAGGTATTGGACTACACGGTTCTGTTAACTCAGACTCGTCACCCGTGTCCACACCAATCTCCTCGTACATGTCACTATCCTCCGACGATGAGGATGACGATGATGAAGATGATTGAGAACAAGAACTCGATGCTGATGATTCAGACGCTTTATCGACTGTCTTCTTTACAACAGTTTTTGAAAGAATGATTTTTTTACTTGAGATTCTGGAAGACACATATTGAGGCTTTTTTCGTTTCCGTCCACGTTTTTTACTTGGTTTTGATTTGAGAATGATTTTTGTATATTGACGAGGATCGACGTCACTGTCAGATTTTTCTGCATTGCTCACAATCTCCTCTTCTTCCTCTTCAGAAAACTCTTCCTCGTATTTCTGCGGCTTCATGATGCCAGTTTTCACACGAGTTGAGTATCTGTTCCCATTTGTGTGACCGTTTGTAGATTCACCTGAAAAAAGTTATCATGTGTTCTTTAATGCTTTTTGGTAAATTATCGAGAAATAATGGTAGTTTATCAATTGATAAACTCATCGCCTAACCAGTGAAATTATCAAAAACTTTTACCCCTCTTTTGTTCATTTCATCCTTTCTGTATAATCTAAGCTGAGTCATATAAGTGATGTCATTATGAAAATTGCATAGCAATCACATGCAAAATGACACGCTTGAAGGAAATGTGTCCTAATCTTTTTGCATTTTGTATCATTTTTGCAATAAAGATATAGAATAATCATTTGTTTTTTGTGTGGGATTGATAAATATTTCATTTCATGGACAACAAAAGCTATATTTCGCTTGAAAATATAGCTTTTGTTGTTCATTCAATGAAATATAAATCAATCTCACAATGAAACAAACGATTATCCTCTATATAATAGGATTAACCATATGTAACAGTGTTTTCTTTCATACCCTAAGAACATTTTTGATAAAGAAAGATTATACATTTCATAGCTCTTCACATCAATATTCTAGGGACCAGCTCTAAGAGATGGGTTCTAAAATGGGCAGATATGGAATAAGTCATGTTAAAAGCCAGTATTTTTTATGAGTCTTGCACTCTTTCCCATTTTTTCCCCCAAATTTTAGAATGATCTGAATAGAAATAGTTTATAGAGGACAATTATAAAATCATAGGGATGTAGAATCCTTTGAATGTACAAGGTAGACATCAGAATTTTAGACTGGTCAAAATTAAAAGACATTGCAGATATAACTAATGAAACTTTAAAAATCTTCGACTCTTGGTAGAAAACATAGTAAGAAAAGGAGAAAGATATGTGCTATTAGAATTTTTTAATTTCATTTCTAGTTTTTTTAAAGCAAATTTTCTTGAATGTTGAAAAAAAGTGGGACTCTGTTCAAAGATTTAAAACACAGCCCGAAACTGAGATTATTTCACACTTTATAAGAAAGGTTAGAAAACAAGTTACTTTTTGACCCTCTTTTTTTTGGTGATGTTTTTGGTTGGATTTCAAAATCATCATCACTGTAATCAGGTTTTGGATCAGGAAACTCCTGATTATCCAGGTCGCTGTCGTAACCAAATGACTTCTTCACTGGTTTTATTTCTACAATATAAAAGAAGACTGGACTACCAAACAAAATTAGTTTTGAACAATTAAATCAACGACTACTGCAAATGTCCCCCACCAGTGCTAGTTCCGTTTTAAGGAAAATGTCCAATTGTGACCCTTTGTGACCCTTTCCTTTGTGACCCAAAACGATAGGGCATCTCCTTGGGTCATGGGCAAGCAGTGTACATATTTTCATGATTCTAGGTCACTTCAATCTTGAGTTAGAGTCCAGAAACAATAAAGTTCTACAGATGGATGGAGGGCCAATGGATGGACAGACAGACAGATGGGGTGAAACCAATATACCACCCTCTACTTTGTAGGTGAGGGGGTATCATATTATTGCATCAAAAAATCACTCAGGGGTGTAGAAATAGGGATTTTCTCCACCTCTTTACTCACAAGTTTGAGATGACTTCTTACTAGTTCAGTATCAAAATAGACTTGTCCACATAAAAGGTGAAAAGATAAATGTTGAGAAAACAATGTTTAAAATGAAGAAAGTGTTGGAACCCAGCATTTTCTTCATTAAAATCAAAGCTTCAACCTTTTGATACAAACTTTTGTATAATTTCTACCTCAGAACAGAAACCTCTAAATGTTATATTTCATATTTTGTAGGTTTTGATATATCTTCTATGAAAAGAAAATAAGCTCTCACCAGTATTAAACAGCAGTAATGAAAGTAACAGTTTCTTCTTTACAAGCAATTAACAAAGCAATTACTTCCAGAGGCCTATTTTACTAAACATCTCACTATAATTATTTGCGCAAGTCAAAAATTAAAATTGCTTCTAGATTAGTAACTAAATATGGCATTCTACCATGCATCATCTCATTGGAATCATCTATTTAAGACGATTCCGATGAGATATTGCAAGACAGAATCAAACAATAAATGAAAACACCAGGTACAATTTGTGATTTTGACTTACGATAATTTTTTTGTAAAAAGTTTAGTAAAACGGGCCCCAGGTCTCTCAGTCTATTCATGCTGGGGCAAAGAGTAAATACTGTCACCATTATTATGTTATTAAGATCATAAAAACGTATTCTGTACAATCAAGTGACAAAACTGAAATTTTTACTACCTCTCTTTGGACGGTTCTTTGCGTAAGCAGTTTTCGAGTAATCTACTCGTTTGGAATTATAATTGCTGTGAGATCTTCCGTTTGTAAAACTGGAGGTAGACGGTTGTGTGGTTGTGGATGGATGTTTGGATGGATGACTAGTACCCGGTTGGTTGATTGATTGTCCAGGCTTCTCGGAGACACTGGAATAGGAGTACAAGGTAAATATATGTTGGTCAAAAAAGAACAATCAATTGATACAATGTACATTTAATTCAAATCATTATATCATTGTAGGGGTACAGATAAGAAGGGGGGGGGGAGAGAATTACAAGTCTTAAATCTTTAATTGTCATTTATTTAAACCCTATGTTGTGGGTGCCCATTTGAATCGTCTGGACAAGACCATTTCAATGAGTATCTACAATAAAGGATTTGTGAAAGCATTGTTGAAATAACTTTATTTGAAATCTAAAACACTCCTAATAAGATCTGCAGCTGTTATCTAATGAATGGTCATAAAAGACTGAGTTTCAATGGCTCAGTGTGAAAAAAGTTGTAACTGCCTATAAATGTATAGGCAGTTACAACTGTTTCACTCTGAGCCATAAGTTTATCAAATGAGTCAAACTTCAATATGTCATGCTGCCAGTAAATTTGCCAACTGAGACAATACATGGTTGAGAGGTTATAAGTCGGGACGCGTGCCCCAGAAAAACTTGTCGTCCGGTGGAATCCTTAGATAGGATTTTTTGTTGTCCGCTGGGAAAAGTTGTGGTCTCAGACGACACTACTGTCGTTTCTGAGAGCCCTAGACTGACTCCTATATACCCCCGAAACATGGAGTGTGTGTGTTCGGGGGGAGGGGGATTTTAATGATAGATATTAATTAAGTTGCTTTATTCAATTACACACTAATGACTTCTAGACAAGTTTAAAAGTATTCATTTACACTGGCAAATTTATATGGTAAGGGACGGGGCTTATCAGAAGATGGTAGGCATGACAGAAATATCAATGGCTAAGCACATGAAGATTGTAGCTGCCTATAAACAAATAGGCAGTTACAACACTTTTGTGCTGAGCCATCAAAATGTAAACATTGATTATTGATTATTGAGAAACAGGTGTCACAAATAACTTACTGATTCGGAAATTTTCTACGTTTGTATTTCACAGCTCTTTTCCATATTCCTATAACCTCTTTGATCTTGGCTTCAAACATGGCTGATAATCGTAGAGTCATTGTGTAGATCTGAGGAATATCATGTATGTATGTTTACACAAATCAATAAAGAAGTTTGTGAGCTTGAATGAAATTAAAAGTTTTTCAGTCATATCCCATCACTTGAGGCACCTAACTATGGCATCATGTTATTTCTGCAAGCAGTTTTAATGCAACATTCTTTCCAAGCCTCCAACTGCTTATCCCACACAGGTTTATGATTATCCATCCATTGGTGAAAAGATAATACCAGATTCTTATTGTAAAACATCTGTTTAATCACTATACATCAATCATTTATGTGAAACTTTGATATTGTTACTAGAGAAACTCAATGATGGTTTCTTTAATGTTGATTATTGACAATTTCATAGACATATAATAAAATAATTTGATTATTATTAAAAGTTAAGTAATAAAGCACATGAGGGGCCATTAATAAATAATGTTTTCTATATTTAAAGTTTTTCAGACCATCAAAGTACCTTTGATTCTAAACCAGCAGTCTATTTACCCTTGTCATGCTGAATACAATACTGCACAAAAGTTACACCAAAAATAAAGGGCTGATAGCAATGAAAGTGTTTATTGTCAGTCAATATTTTTTTTTGAAATGCTAGACAAATTTTAGTGTTTGAAAGGGGCATGCAGGTGGAAAAGACTAAGATCAGATTGCACATATGTGCATTCTGATCTTTGTCTACATCTCCTGCCAAAACAGCAAGACTCCAGCTCTAGAAGGACAAGGGTTTAATGCTATAGAATCTATAGAATATATGCATAATGCATGTCAATACAGTCGACCTCTATATTATATTCATTTCAATTCAAAATAATTATTTCAAAAAGTATTCTCAATGATATAATCCCCTCTTAAAAGATTTACCTACCCTTGATCGTTTGTTGGTATTAAAAGATTTAGAATTAGAGAAGACGAGGCGCACATCTCTAGCAAACTCAGTAGGATCAGAGTAAAAATCCTTGGAAATATTTTCCTGTACAATGGCCAGATCCATGGGATATTCTATCACTTCATAATAGTTCTGAAGAGAAAGGAATCAATATACTTGAAACCATACTTTGGAATTTTTCACTTTGTCTTATTTTCACCAATTTTACCCAAAAACTAGTGATTTTATTTTTTGGGGTCTATTTTTGCTACCATGCATGATGAAAAATACAGTTTTATTTAATTCTTTTGAAAATTTCAAACAGAAACAAGATGTGTTTGTGAAACACGAGTGCCCCCGGAATAGCATTTTTTTTAAAGTTTGACCTTGACAGATGACCTTGACCTTGTCACATGCCATTGACCTTGTCACATGACCTTGACTTTGGTGTACAGCCTTGTATGTCAAATACTTTTGGAGAAAAGGCAAAGGTTAAGTTTTCGGGGTTAAGTTTTCGGACAAACGGACGGACGGACGGACAGACGGACATGAGTAAAACAATATGCCCCCGATCTCTCGATACGGGGGCCTAAAAATACTCTTTAATGATCTTGCAGGAATTAAAGGGAAGTAACCTCCTCAACTACGGTATTTCTAGACCAACACAATTCTATAGCTCAGCTATATGCTTTTTACGCCGATCTCTCGATACGGGGGCATAAAAATACTCTTTAATGATCTTGCAGGAATTAAAGGGAAGTAACCTCCTCAACTACGGTATTTCTAGACCAACACAATTCTATAGCTCAGCGAAAATGATTTTAACTCCCTTTTAACATAAAGGGATTTACAACTGTTTGCACTGACCCCTGGAATGTTCTTTTGGGCACAAATCAACTTATGTGATGTTCATGCAATTTCAAAACTGACAAACGTTTGTAAAAGATTGAATGTGTCAAATTTCTCACATTTTGATAATGATGCATTTTAATAAATGATTCATCTAGAAAGGTGTTAGTATAGTTTTAATTTATAGGTAACATGTGTAGATGATAAAATTTTGAAATATTAGCTATTTTGGAGTGTTTAATTTTCGCCACTTAGCCAGGGTGGTTGAACTGACGAAAATGAGACCATGTCAAAAAATCTCAAAGTATTATACTGAGACTGTCCTAATAATAATTCCTTATAATAGTTCCTTATAATTTGTGAGGAACTATTGTGGAAAAGATTGATTGATTGAATGGAGTTTTACGCTGCTTTCAACATTTTTTCAGTTATATCGCCGCAGCTGGAGCGCCCAACAATGGTTTCCTGGTATTTCTCTCACTAGTACAACCACCACATCCTTTCCCAGCTGCTATCTTACATAGGATTGTGGAAAAGAAGAAATTGCTTTCAACAAGTAATTTCTTCCTTTCCACAATAGTTATGATCACATTCAAAATTCTGACTCCATACTTTTGGATTGGACTCCATAATTGTATACATTGTAAGTCTACTGGTCTCCTTACTCACAGGAGTTAGTGTCAAAACCCTGGAAGGAAAAACAGGGTAAAATTACTTACAGGATATTCATTTATATCCACTGGTTCCCTAAATGGACCAGAATCTTCACACTGGAAGATGGTTTCCAGCAGTCTCTGACACTCTGGTTTCCAGTTATCTGGATTGAGACTCTCAGCCAGGGACCGGCCTATAGATCGCCCTTTTGCAGACAATTTCTTTGAAGTACTGGGTTCTCCTCCGTCAACCTATAAAAAGAGCAGCTATTACAGAAGTGATCTCTTGCAACACTAGATGGTTGTCCTAGAAAAACTCCAAGGCTCTGTGTGAAACAGTTGCCAAGTGCCAAGTATATAAGAGAAATAAGGCCCTACAAGCTTCATTTGTCCAATTCAAAAATTACCCAACTTTAAACCTTATCTATTTATAAAGTGCACATATGCAGATGCACATACTGACCTGAGTCTTTGTATGGCCCACATTTGAAAATGATGGAAATATTATGCAAAGACTCATTATTTTTTTTGAATACCAATTGAGGATTTTCATGAAATCAAATAAGAAAGTTGGCTTAAGGATGTTCAAAGTATTCTTTTTTTTTCATCAAACTCTATCCCATAGCTAGTGAGACTATTTTGTGAATTTTGACTGGATCATGTATAAATTCTAACACTGTCCATTAACCCTTTCCTGTATAATCCCTGTTTTTTACATGCCTGTGATTTTTACGATTGAGAAAACATTGTGGAAAAAGATGAAATTGCTTTTGACAAGTAATTTCTTCTTTTCCCACACTATTTTCCAACCTACTGAATGGTTATTTTTCAAATTAAATCCACTTTAAATTTTGATCTACAAAACCATTGATTTTGGACAGGTCTAAAATTTTCTAAAACAGGAAAGGGTTAAGTTGTTGATTAAAATTTCGAGAAAAACCTAATTTCATCCAAAGATCCTTTCTGTATGATTTAAATCGTTTCCATGGAGAACTCTTTTTTTTTTAAGAACAAGGAATGTGTGACAGACACAGATGCCCCCAAAATACTTGATCTTTACCAGTGACTCATTTGACCTTCAGCCATGACCTTGACCTTCGATGTATCTGGACAAACTTTTTGCAAGATACTAGTACTCACCCTAGTTACATATATTTTGATATTCATCCATAAATGTTGTATTTATGCCCTGGGCAAGAATGGGATACCCTAACTCATACACACACGCTTGCACTCTCACACAGAGTTAGCTTTATATACCTAATGCCATTTCATGGTGGGGGCTTAAACAGGTTACAGATATAACATTATGAGATGAGCATACCGATGGAAGCTTATCCAGGAGACAGAGTCAGTAACTCACCTTTTTCTTTCCATCAGGATTGTCATAATCCTCTGTCTCGTCCCCGCTATCTGACTCAGACCACTGGAACTTACGACCTTTAGACAGCTTTGTTATGATCTGACATGCATCTGTGGAATTTGAGTCACTAAAATAAAGAATATTTATAATTATAATATGACCGACGTCGCGGGAGTGAAATAAATCCATTGAATATTTTTGATATTACACGAGTGTTATTACACTAGTGGAATAACTATTAAATGACGTCATAATAAATATATTGTGACGTCAGTTTTAAACGGCGTTATAAGTTTCGCGGAAAATTAAAATGTCGAATTTCAAGAATTTGACGATTTTTCGCGAAAATTTGGGTCATATTATAAATAGAATATCAAATTTGAGTTCATAAAATACAGAATTTATTAAACTCGTCAACTTTAAACAGATAAAAACTCGGCACAGCCTCGTTTTTATCTGTTTATAGATGACTCGTTTGATAAATTCGGTATTCCATGACTATCCATTCAATATCCTCTATATATAACATTACCAGTCCTACAAATAACAGCACTACCTACGGGCGCTACTGCTTGACTGTTAAGTGCTGGATAGTGGATAAAAAAGTTCCAAGTTAAAAAGGGGCATAATTTGCACAAAACACATCTAGAGATACCCTCCTTAACATCATAATTTGCTCTTTTGATGGTGAACATGTGTGCCATATTACAAGTGAATACCTTTAGCAGAACCAGAGATATCACAAAATGTCTAAGTTCTTCCAATACGATGACAATCATATTGATGACAACCATGACAACAGCTTCAAGAACAATGTCAACTAAAATGCTGTAGCAATACCCCAGGTTTTCTCTGAAAACAGCTGTACTTAAAAGATCAGCTTATAAAACTAGAGCTGCTTGAGCAGCTGACTTGCTCCATGGGCTTGAACCTACTGATATGTTTAGACAAGAATTGAAGTTAATGAATGAGTGAATTTTTTTTCAAGTAAATAAGTGTTATTAAGTATCATATGCATAATTATATGCATATATTATGCTCAAAAATAATGATATTGAAAATTAACATCTGCCTGTTGAACACATATTTTTCATCCAATCACAATAATTTTGCGCAGTCTGATAATGGGTCACGCAAGGATCATTCCAGTGAAATTTGGTTGAAATTGGAAAATAAAAATTTCAACACTTACAGAATGCTACAGCCCATGTACTGGTACTTTGTCCTCAAAATTTTGATTGTAGATCTTTCTGCTTTTCATTAAACACCACTTAAAGGATGTTACTTCACAATAATTGTTTGTCATCAAAACAAAATTCTTACCAATGATAATAAGAAGTAAAATTTGCCCAATGCCTTAGAATGCAGTCAATTCAGCTCTTTCTAACCCACACTGAACCTCAGTAGGCCAGAATATTTTACACTACTTGTCATCTCTGTGCAGCATCACCCTTTGTTCAACTAAACGAATCAATTCTCAGGGGGTATTCTCAGGCTACCTATTTCACCTAATGTTTCTACATGTTTGGATTTCAACAAAGGTTTTGTTCCTTCTAACTCAAATCTTTACACCTATTTCATTTATAAGTCTAGAAAAATTCATCATTTAGGTGATACCAAAAGGGTGATAAAAAATTCATTTAATATATTGAAATGTCCTCTGCCAATAAAAAACATGCTGTTAATCTAATCAAGAATAATATTTTTTGCAGACTGATACAACTTTGCAGAAATAAAATTCCAATAATATTTGGTTGAAATCCATCTGCTCAAACTTTAAGAAAAGTTTGTTTTACCCAATATTGGATATTCCACCATATAACATTTCACTGCCCATAATAGACATACTTTTCATAAAATAATTTTTTGTAGACTGATAAAGGATCACTTAAGAATCATTTCAGTGAAATTTTGTTGATATCCATCAATTAGATTCTGTGAAAATGATTTTCAAAGTTTTCTCAATATAACAAATAGAGAAATGACCAACGACCACAAAATACATATTTTCCATCTCATCAAAAAAAATTCTGTATACTGATAAAGGGTCACTCAAGTATTATTCCAGTTAAATTTGGTTGATATCCATTGGTAAGTTTCTGAGAAAAGTCACATATAACCATATATGGAAATCAGCAACAACCATTAAAGCCTTGTTTTTCATTGGAAAAAAAATTTGAAGACCTTTGATAGAGGGTCACCATGGGATCATTCCTGTGAAGTTTGGTTGAAATTCATCAGGTGGTTTCTGAGAAGATTTTTAAATAAAAAGCTTACGACCAGACACACTGACACACGACGGACACAGCGCCATGACAACAGCCCCAATGGCCTTTGGCCAGTGGAGTTAAAAAAATATATAAGTCAGGTAATTACAAAACCAATTTGTCAACTCTTTTGGTTCACATAAAATGATGTAATTCAAAGAGGATAATTCTAGGTACTGACATTAGTTATACTGTCACGTTTCTTACTGGGGTATGACAATTTATTTCCGACTGGAAAAAATGATGTTATCCCAACAGCAGGCGATGGTTGACATCATTTTTTACTGCCAGGAACAAATCGTCTTTTCATTATACTGTGAAGTATTAGACTAAATATCTCTCTTTTGCCTATCTAAGGCCTTGATATAAACCAAATTTTTTGAAAAAACAATATCCTCCAATGCTCCTTAAATGAAAAGTAAATTTTAGGTGATGTTACAGGTAGTAGTGACTTCACACCATTACAACTTGTGATGTTATGATATTGTGAAAGCGGTTCTTGGTTTAACTATGAGAAAGTTAGCACTTTAAATGGATAGATTAATGAAATTGAAAGGTATTTATTAGAACTAAAATAATTTTGTTATCAATTTGTAATTATGTTATCAACTGACATGCTTTTAAATCTAGCATTTGTGTAGACTCGGGTCATGCTAACAGCAAAGCGAGAGAATCATGGCTGCCATTGCGGGCTCGGATTTTGGCTATGATGCTGGCGAGGGGCCTTCAGGAAATAATAGAAGTTAGAGCAGCCATAGATATCAATGTTTGTCAGGTCAGCATTAGCCAATAACAAGAGCACCGCCTAAGGGTGCCTACTCTCGGCTGTTAAGTGCTGGATGGTGGAAAAAAATCCAATTTGAAAAGGGGGCATAACTTGCACAAAATGCATCTAGGGTTATCCCCTTGAAAGAATAGATTGCTCTTTTGATGGTAAACATGATAACCAGAGATATAATAAAATGTCAAAGTTTTCACATGACAATGACGATGACAATGACAACAACGATGACACCAAGGCTATAGCAATACCTCGGGTTTTCTACGAAAACAGCCAAGCTAAAAATGCTAGAATTTTATTTGCAGTAAAAGACTACTGTAACAGCCTGTTAAGAAACAGAAACTCACAATAGTTTGCACTTGATCCTTAAACAAATTAGTTCAGAGCACAATCAGTTTTTCTTTAAAGAGTGAACAAGCAAAGCTGTATTTTCAATTACATCTCTGTGTAAGTGTAATCAAATCAACATAGTACATGTCGATGGCTCAGTGCAAAACAGCTGTAACTGCCTATAAACATATAGGCATTCACAGCTGTTTCATGCTGAGCCATCGATATACGATGAATATCTAGAGGACATACACTTGTTTCAGATGAAGATTGTTTTGCAATTCATTGAGTGAACGACAAACACCCATATTCTTTTTTTCACATTAACCCTTTCCTATTTTTCAAAATTTTGGACCTGTCCAAATTCAAAGGTTTTGCAGACGAAAATTTAAAGTGGATTTAATTTGAAAAATAACCATTCAGTAGGGTAGAATAAAGTGTGGAAAAGAAGAAATTGCTTGTCGGGAGCAATTTCTTTTTTCACAATATTTTCTCAATCATAAAATCACAGGCACGTAAAAAGCAGGGATTAAACAGCAAAGGGTTAATGAAACAGGTTCCATAAAACCCTCAACATAATTACATTACCATGAAAGCACTTACTAAATAACACACTTTAAGAGAATTTATCCTAAATTTTAATTTAAAATTTCAACATAAAAGAAATAGAATAATTTTTGTTTTATGTGCAAAAACAATAATCTTTCATTTCGTGAACAACTAAGGCTAAATTCACAAGCATGCTATTGTTGTTTTTAAAATAAATCTCATATGAGCTAGTGCGTAAGATATTCCAACAAGTTCACGTATGTAAATAGCAAAGACTCTGACCAGCATCTGCAAGGTCTGACCAAAATCTTCACTATGTGTTTAGTAGATAGATGAGGTCTCAAGGTACTTGTATACCATCAGGTAACATTACATTTACCATAAGTGGCTGTCTACACTGCTCAATGTTTGCACCTCACGCAAATTTTTGAACTGTTGGAAATGACACACAGAGACTCTTATGATGAATAACCTGTGACATTTGGATATGAAATGGTCCCACTTCTTGGATGTTTCATAAGACACTCAACTTACAGCGATAGCAAACAAAAAAAAATTGTCCCTTGTCATAATCCATGATTAATGCCCTGGCAAGGCAAAGCCTAATTAACTGGATGTTGCACTTGAGATAAGGAATAATCAGTATTCTTTAAAATATATTCACTTTTATAGACAGTCAACTATGTAAACTCAAAAAATTTAATCATGGTATGGTAACCAATCCTTGTAACTTCAGCTTAGAACAGCTGAGGTTACTAGGTTTTGGTTACCCAACAATAAAGTGTGTTCGCCTTTGCTAAACACATTCATCCGAAAGATTTTAGGATACAATTATTTACACATGCCAAAATATTGAGAAACAAACTCGCCAAATTTATAACAGCTAAGCCACACCCAACCAGGTCATTTACAACACAGAATGATATTGGTGGACTATACACAGAAACAATTATCCTCTATGTATGTTACAGTGAATATGTAGGATCAGTGATTTTGAAAAAAAACCTGAAAATTTCAGGGATTTTGTAAAATCACTGATTCCGTCAGCCATTTCATAAAACTAGAAAGCCATGAATAGCTTGATTTGCTCCACAGGCTTGAAATGCTTGTAAAAGCAAATAAAAGTTTTGACTAGATTTTTTGGGTTCTACTGATGTTGAAAATGATTTTCAAAGTTTCATCTATATAACATCAAGAGAAATGACCTCCGCCCATAAAAGACATATTTTTCATCCAATCAAAATACTTTTTGGCTGCATGATAATGGGTCACCTAAATAACATACCAAAAATGTTTGATTGATATCCATCAGTTACATTCTGAGAAAATGATTTTCAAAGTTTCCACTATATAACATATAGAGAAATGACCTCCGCCCATAAAATGCATAATTTCTATCCGATCACAATAATTTTTTGTAGACTGATAAAGGGTCACCTAAGGATCATTCAAGTAAGATTTAATTGGTATCCATCAATTAGAATCTGAGAAAACTCACTTTTTACCATATTTGGAAATTAGCCACGCCCATTTAATCCATGTTTTTCATTGGATAAAAACTTCTTGAACAACCTTGAAAAAGGGTCACCCAAGGATCATTCCCGTGAAGTTTGGTTGAAATTCATCCAGTTGTTTCTGAGGATAAGATTTTTAAAGAAAAAGTATACGACCGTACGCACATACGCACAGATGGACGCACGACGGACACAACGCCATGACAATAGCCCCAGTGGTTTTCAGCCAGTGGAGCTAATGACTGAAAATGTCAGTTAATATGTAAAATAATAGAATACTTTTTTAGAAAAAGGGATAATACATTACTGTTTACAAGTAAAAGGTTTTTTCTAAATAATTCAATAGGTTGTTCTCTTTTTTGTTTGATATTCATAATTCTTTGTTATCATTATTGAAGTTCAAAGTAAAGTTTAAGGTGTACATCCAGTGTCTGAGAAGAAGCAGAGAGCAACCACTAGAGTAGTTTTGAAGCCTATATGTATTCTAACAAAGGACTGACTTCAGTTCTACGTTTTGGGTGTTCATATGTGTGAGAAGGTTTTTTTATTTTCATATAACGAACTCAATAATATTCTCTTCAACTCTTTATTACAAATATAAATGATTAATCTGATTGTGCGATCCGGAATCTATCTGATAATTGCCGTTCACTTTTATCTTTCAATCTTGAAATTTAAATTCAATATCCCTAAGACGCAGAATGCAAAATTATGAAGAAAAGCCTTTCCACACACTTACTGATATCTTCAGATAATTTATAAAATGGTTTACCAATTCATTTATTTTCAAAAAAAATTACTGAAGTATGCAGTTTTCTTAAAAATATAAGAACATAGATAATGAGTTAAAAAAATATAGTACACTTATTATTTGAAATAATACTGTATTACTCTTTTTGTCACAAATATTCCATCATTTCATATATTATCTGAAAAGTTCAGTCATTTTATAAAATAACTGACGGAATCAGTGATTTTACAAAATCCCTGAAATTTTCAATTATTTTACAAAATCACTGATTTTACATATTCACTGTAACATATATACTTCAAGATTTTCCATACCTCAAAAACATCAGGAGAGCATCTGTCAGTATTTGAGCACTTTTCACAATCTGAGACCGAGGTTCATTGAACTTACGAGCATTGGATTCTATATGGCGAACATCAAATTGCACAGCATTGAGTCTCCTGCAATGACAGAGGGACTGATATATGGTAAAGAGTATATCTGATAATAATTTTTGGTTTAAGTTTATTTATCACCTAATTAGTAAATAATTGTCAAAGTTTTAACTTAAAAACATACAAAGTAAATGATCTCAAAATTTTAAAGGCACTCCTTTTAACCAATCAAAATAATTTTTGCAGTCTTATAAAGGGTCACTCTTTGACCATTTCTATGAATTTTAATTGAAAACCATCAATGACAGCACAAAACAAATAAGTTAATACTATACACAAAAAAAATATATGGAAATGACCTCTGCTAATGAAAGAAATCTTTTTCATCTTATCATAATAATATGTTTGAAGGTAAAATCAAGGTTGCATATATTTTGTTTGCCTTTTCCATTTCTTTTTTATCCATCTTCAAATTCTAAGAAAAGTAACTTTACCACATAGATGCAAATGACCACCACCCATAAAGATATTTTTTTCTTTTATCCCAGCAATATTTACAAGAGGGTAAACCAAGATTGTGAAACTTGTGAAATCACGGAGTCGAAGCTCTAGATTAGGAGTCCAAATTTTCATACTGAGAGAACATTGTGGAAAAGAAGAAATTGTTTTTCTTCTTTTCGACAATTTCTCCCCCAAAGAAGATGGTTTTCTTTCTAAATACTACCAGAAACAAGCATGTGTTATCTTCAACACATTTTGTACTGACAAAAGCCATGTCGGACATGGCCATACCCGGCCATGAAAGCTTGATAGTAAACTGAAGCCTAATAGATTAAGGATTCTTTCGTAATTAGAGATTGACCCCCTACAAAATTTAAGTCTTTAAATAACAAAGGACAATAACTCCAAAATTATGCAAGCAAGAGTTGTAGTTCTTGTGCACTGCACTCCTCCTCCATGAGATCTATTCACCCATAAAGTTTCAAGTTGATAGCTATTTTCCTTTAGGAGATATGCTCCGTACAAAATCTAAGTCTTTAAAATAACAAAGGGCAATAACTCCAAAATTATGCAAGCAAGAGTTGAAGTTCTTTTGCACTGCACTTCTCCTCCATGAGATCTATTAACCCATAAAGTATCAAGTTAATAGCTTTTATACTTTAGGAGATATGCTCCGGACAAGATCTAAGTATTAGAATTAACAAAGGGCAATAACTCCAAAATTATGCAAGCAAGAGTTGTAGTTCTTGTGCACTGCACTTCTTCTCAATGACATCTATCCACCCATAAAGTTTCAAGTTGATAGCTTTTTTACTTTAGGAGATATGCTCCGGACAAGTTTAGAGACTGAACCTCGGAATGACAGAATGATGGAAGGAAGGAACGACAGATGGAGACCATTACTATATCCCTTCGCCAAAAACGGCAGGGGATAAAAATATCAATACTTTTGGCAGAGATTGATAAGGAAACTATTCTGTGCATTTTCAAAGTATTCTCCTATGATCAGAGGAGTCCATCAGACTCCTTACATGCAAAATGAAGGAGTCCCATGTTGTAAACTAGGAGTCTATGACTTTGGGATTCCCCTAAGTGTGGAACCCTAGATGGACAAAATGACATAACAATATAATTGAAATGAGCCAATGAACTTATCTCACCTATAGAATCTGTTTTCTAATCTACGCTTGATGGTATTTAGATCCATTGGGTACTCTATAGACATGGCATAACTAGGGAACACATTAAGGTCAACAGGGGTCAGGAAGGGCTCAGCAACAGAATGACTCATCACCTACAGCAAGAAATATTTTAGCTTTAGAATGACTAACTTTTGCAACAATTATTTATCTTTGAAAACTAACAAATTGAGCAGCCTGCAGAGTTCCAGAGAGAGAAGTGATTCCACTTCACCCACCAATCAAGTCCTATCTTGTAGATACAAATTGGATTTGTTTGTTTGTTTGTTTGAATGGGGTTTGATGCCGCTATCAACAATCTTTCAGTCACATTGTAACATTGTAACAATGGATTCCTGGTATTTCTCCCGCAAGGACTACTACCGCAGCCTTTCCTAGCCTCCAGCTGCTATCCCACACAAGTCTACGACTTTCAACCAATTAGTGAGAGACAAATAGGGGGAAGGTTGAGTGCCATCATCTTGGGATATAAATTGGAAACGTCTCATCAAAACAGTTTCAATAAGTACACATAATGTACAGTTTAGATGGGAAATAACAGCTTAGATTATAGTCTTTTTTTCTTATAGGTGGAGCCTTACAGCCTGGAACATTGACAGTGTATGGATAGTGTTAGCCGATTATTCTGTGTTATTATTCAACTGGTAGGCTATGGCTTGGCAGTGAAGTAATAAGGCAAGTTTACTTTTCTTTAATATGCATTCTTTAAAAAATTAGCTGATAAGTATTATGAATGCATGTAAATAACTGTATCTTAAAACCAAAAGGATGAACATGCTTTGCAACAGTGAACACATTTCATCGTTTGGTTACAAAATGCTCGTAACTTTCAGCTTGTCCAAGCATTTGGTTGCCAACCTAAGATATAAAGAAACTTGCCTATCTATTAAACTGAGTAATCATAAATGAAAGCGGATTTACCTTAACCTTAAGAACAACAAACCAATACTTAGGCTCCACCCTACCAGGGCAATAATCTTGAATTATACATGTACTGAGATACTTCATAGACCAAGCACTTAAGCCTAAGATTACAAACTTTCCTAACTCAACTAAGAATTTACTCAAATTTGAAAAAAAGCTAATCCTCAACTTAAAATGTACAATAGATGTTACAAATAATATTTCTTAAATTCTCCTTTTTGTTTGTTTGAATGGGTTTTACACCGCTTTCAATAATTTCGCAGTTATATCGGGGCGGCCGGAGCATCTAACAATGGATTCCTGGTATTTCTTTCACCTGTACTACCATTACACCCTTTCCTAGCCTCCGACTGCTATCTCACATAGGTTTACGATTATCTACCCATTGGTGAGAGACAAATGTCGGAAAGGATATTTGCCGCCACCGGGGATCGAACCTACGACTTCCAGATTGAAAGTCTTATGCCTAACCAACAGCGCTATGGTGGCGGCTCTTTAATTCTCATGTATCTATTACGGTATTACAGAAGAATGTCAGTTTAAATCTCATGTCCAAAGTTAAGAAATTATTAGCAGAGCATGAGAAAAGTTGTATATTCTGAGGCACTGAAAATTGTATTGAGAAACCTGTAATCAAAGTTCTGAACTAAAATATGCATGTCATTGTTTGACATGTTGAGCAGAGAATCATTTAAGGTAGGGAGTGTGTTATGCATAGTTTAGATATTTGCCCGACATTTGGATATCTCTGATAACTTTGAAACCCGTCATAATCATGGGAATCAACCAGCAGAAACCAATAACGTAATAAAAATGACATAACAACGCCTAGAAAGATAATATTCGGTGATCTAAAAATGCCATGAAATTGTGTTAGGATAGCCGATTAGACTGATATAAGATTACAAGGTGTCAGTGCAAAACTATTGTAAATGCCTACCTACCCTTTGATTTAGGCACAAAAAAAACCACATAGAGATCTAAGATGTATACCTGTTCTAATCCTTGCTCTGAGGTTTCATCCTGAGTGCTAGGCCACTCATTAGGCTTGGGTTTGTACATGAGAGATTTAAGGTAAAGCAATCATTGACAAATACCTGTTCTAATCCTTGGACTAATCTCTCTGAGGTTTCATCCTGAGTGCTATTAGGCCACTCATTAGGTTTGGGTTTGTAAATGGGTGATTTAAGGTAAAGCAATCATATACAAATACCTGTTCTAATCCTTGAACTAATCTCTCCGAAGTTTCATCCTGAGTGCTATTGGGCCACTCATTAGGTTTCGGTTTGTACATGAGTGATTTCAATTCCTCCTGAGTGACTAGAATTCCTCCTCCAAATACTGATGGGTTTCCTACAATAGACAATGCATTAACAATTTATTATCCAATAGGATCAAAATACTATAGTTTTCTTACTTTTTCTCTCTTTTTTAATGTTTTTTTTTTACATTTATTTAATCAATTTGTTTCATCTTCAAAATAGCTATACAAGATAACCCTTTAAATACCTAGTAAATGTTTAAGTTCAAATTCGGCTTAGAACAATATAATGAAAGTAAACAAACATAAGCACAGATTTTTTTCCTCATCTTTATGTGTCTTTTCATTTTTCTTTTTTTTTTCAAAATAAACAAGAGTATGGTATGTAGGTGCTATCTTCATCTACAGATGCTCGATATTTAAAGTAGTGGACCCACAATAGTTCTGCAACACTTTGGAGCTTATGGTCTTTCACAATGTTAGCCGAGGTTTCCTAATGAAATCATTGGGGAACCTTGGTTGGCACTGTTAAATTACATGACTTCCAAAATGTTGCATAACTATTACAGGTTCACAACCTTGATAAATCATCCTAAACAAAATGGGGCTAAAGTCTTTGAAAAAGCATTTAGAATTATCTTCTTTGAATGCAGTATACTCTTTAGATAGTGAACATTATTAGTTATACGGTTTCTTGCCGGGGTATATGACGATTTATTCCCGGCTGGAAAATTGATGTCACCCGAGCCGTAGGCGAGGGTTGACATCATTTTTATTGCTGGGAATAAATCGTCATATACCCAGGCAAGAAACCGTATTACGAATTTATTATACTTCAAAGTTTTAGGGCCAAATATCTGTCTTTTGCCTATTTTAGGCATTCTTATAAACCGATTTCTTTTAAACCACCAATTTCCCTTAATGCGCCCCTATGAAAAGTAAACATGTACAAAGTGACGTCATATATAGTTGTGACGTCACACTACTACACTCTGTGCTATTGTGATATGTAAGCGTTTGTTGGCTGAAACTGCGAGAAACTTGACACTTTAAATGGACAGATTTGTACAAATTTAAGGTATTTATTGACATCTTTATCATTTTTTATTTGCTTATTATTAACTGACATCCTTTTCAACTGTATCCTAGTGTGTATATTCGGGTCGTGTTATCAGCGGAGCGAGAGAAACATGGCTGCCATTACCGTTTCGATTTTTTGTCTATGTTCACGTCGAGGCGCCTTAAGGAAACATTAGAGGTAATACCGGAGCGGCCGTAGCTATCAATGTTTGTCAGGTCAGCATTAACCAATGAAAATGCTAGAATTTTCTTTGCAGTATAATAAAACACTAGGTTAAATTCCTATAAAAATGTCAGAGCTATCAAAAAATGTCATAGATTTCACTAAGAGCCATTGATAAAACCTTAGTAATAATGCCTAGTGTTTTTCTTTCTTAAATTAAATTAGCTAGCTTAAAATCCTGAGGAAATAGGAGATCTTCTAGAATTTAAAAAAAATTCAAACTATATTAACTTTTTAAACTTCTGATAACTAAATAAAAGAACAAACAAACAATAAAATGAACAAAATAACTAAGATACTGTTTTTCTTCCTAAACTTTCTCACTTCCTCCCTATGATTAAAGAGTGACACACACTCCTTAATGAAATCCCTAATTTTGGCATGCACAGAGCCCCTAGCTAATCTCCTCTCATCCAAGGCTGTCAGCAAATACATAGAGGATATTGAATGAGTGGTCATTGAATGCCTAATTTATTAAACGAGTCATCTATAACCAGATAAAAAACGAGGCTGTGCCAAGTTTTTATCTGTTTTTAAATGACGAGTTTAATAAATTCGGTATTTTATGAGCACAAATTTGATATTCTATTTATAATATGATCTGGACTTTTGCAATAAATCAAGGGAGTTCCAGAAATAAATCAATTCAAGTTATTTCGCCATACATATAATACCTTTGCAAATTTACATCATCAAATATATTTTGACGTCATTTCCACAATGAAAATATGAAGTTGCTATAAGTTCTTGGCTCATTTGCATAATTATTCCACTAGTGTAATAACACCCATGTAATATCAAAAATATTCAACAGGATTATTTCACTTTCACGCCGTAAGTTATACATTGTCGAAAAATAATTAACCATGAGTCTAATTTGAGAGCGTCAAGGCAAAACTATTGTAAGTACCTACACATATATATAGGCACTTACACTGATTTTGCACTAGTCAGTCATTTTCTTTAAGCCACAAGATTCGGAATTATTAATGAACCTGTGTGACCTTTTAAGGTCAGATTATTAAACATTCCAACCATACATGTTTAAAATTAAAAGGTGACCTTTTTTTTCAATTTTATAGAGTTTTAAGCTGCTTGCTACAGCTAGAGCACCTTACAATGGATTCTCGTATTTCTCATACCATAACTATAATTGCATTCATTCCTAGCTACCAGTTGCTACCCCACTTATATTAACAATTATCTTCCTTTGTTGGGAGATAAATGTCGCAAAGAATATGTTCTGCGAGAAATTATATTACATGTATCATCTTATTTTATATATTTTGTCTTCATACCATCTGGGATTATGTGATGTAATCATTTTTAAGTTCAACAGAAAATTTTCTAAGTAAGAGTTAACTATATATCCTTGACCATGTACAAATGACCCAAATTTAGGTGCATTACATAACTCACTACCATTCAAATAGTTTTTGAAAATTGATTAATTTTCATATAAAATTTCTGAAGAAAAAGGATATAAGGGTCAAAATTTTGGCTTGACCTACAATATAATTATGAAATCATGAAAAAGAGCTACAGTCAAACCTGTCTTAAGCAAGCACCCAAGGGACATTCAAAAAGTGCTTGCTTAACACAGGTGCTTGCTTAATACAGGTCAATATCAATGCAAATAGTTCATTTGGGACCTGGATTACCGCTTGCTTAATACAGGTTGCTTGCTGAATACAGGTGGCCGCTAAGACAGGTTTGACTGTATCTATATCAGAGGTACAGATAAAAGGGGGTTATGCCAGTCTAAATTTTTCATTTCTCATTGAAACCCTATGTTGTTGATACTCATTTAAATTGTCTTTTCAAGACAATTCAAATGACAACCCACATTATAGGTTTTGCCAAAGAATAATTAAAATGGTTTCATTTCAAATCCAAACTACCCCCTCTGTCTGTAGCTCTCTATATGAAATATATCATACCATTAAGCAAACATTATTAAGTGTTTTTTTATGAAGTCCTTAGGATAAAGGTTAAGGTGCTACCTAAATCTTGGTCACAAACTGTCTGAAATGTACCTCATACTCTACAAGCAGTCTTAACAAAAAGCAGGTACTTACGAGATTCAACTACAGGTTCTAAATCCCATGGACTCAGATACTCCTTTTCAGCATTGTCCCATCTAAAATTAGAGATTCCATCAATCAGAGAAAATACATTAGAAAAGAAAATGAAAAAGAGAACAAGTTTCAGTGTTCCTGAAAAACAAATCTCCCTATAATAGCAAAATTTCTAAGCCAGACGTGGATAAACAAACTTGACCTTGACCAATAACCTTGACAGTAAATGATGAGTATTGGTGAGAAGTACCTTCATGACATTGTATCTCAAATAATTTTGAAGTTATAGGAAAATAATTTTTAATTTTTGTTTTGTTTTAGGTTCAATCCGTTTTTGTGCATTCTTATTAGCTGAAAAAAAAGAGAGAGTTACATTGCCAATAAAAATAATTTTGGGTACACAGCTATTTTTTAAGCTTCCTCACAACCTAGTACTAAAAGAAATATGTCCAATTTGGAGAAATATTTACATTTATGCTTCATCATATCAAATTACAAAATATGATGAGAATATTTGTTGATTTCTTGGAGGCATGAAACTAAAAACCTAATCACACTTATGAATGAATCCACTTTGCGAATTTATACAGTGTGATTAGGTTATTAGTTTCATACCTCAATTGAATATTTATACTCTCTTCACCACTTATATAATGAGTTTGCCGGTTATGCTTGATAGTTAAATTAACCCTTGTCATGCTGAACCCAGAAAATTTCTGCTTTAGCAGGAGCTATAGACAAACATCAGCCTGCACATATGTGCAGTCTGATGTTAGTCTACACCACCTGTTTCTCACTTTGTAACCAGAACAGTAAAAAAATTTAGTTTTTCAAATAAAATTGACCCACGGTTGGTACTATCAGTGCTTTTTGCCCTTTGATTTTGATGAAAATTTTTAGCCAAAATTTACTCCGCATGATGAGGGTTAAAGAGCTTTTGCTTACAAAATGTATTGTAAATCACCAATTCCCTCTCCACTGCCATTCTTCAATTACAGTAGTTTGATCAGATGAAATAATCTACAGCAAACATTAATTAAATACTGTAGTCTGTGGCAATACTTAAATTAAGTCTTAAATTTCCAAATATTCAACCTTGAAAAAATTACCTTGACCTTTACAGATGACCTTAAAAGTGGTACCAACAGATATGTCTTCTTTAAATGGAATAAAAGCATTAATTTTGAGGGGCTAACATTTGTAGAGACCCTTCGCAATCCTATAATCATCATCAACTGAGGTCCATCTTACCTGACTTTAAAACACTGGAACATGCTGTCAGGATACTCTTCCTGGAATGGAATCTGTTGTTCTATAACTCCAATCCACCAAGAATCATCAATCATGGATCTAAACCTGTCTCCTAAACAAGAAATACATAAATGTTGATGGGTCACCAAAATTGAATGAAGGTATTGGACCTGTAATATTTCCACAACATTCGGACGTCATGAACTTTATCAATAAGAAAACCTCTGTCAACATTGTGGAAGATCATAAGCTCCAAAACGTTGCGGAACTATTACGGGTCCACTATCTTAAGCTGTGGATACCATGTCTAGTTACAAACTGTCAAAATGTCTGATAAGTTTTCTGCCAATTATCCTACAACTTACAATTCATTTTGATGCAAAGTAATTTTTCTTAAATCATGATTGTAAAAGATACCTGCTTTGACTGTAGTGTAGACTACTTATTCACAGATAAGTTGTACTTGATCACAAAACATTGACAACTAACATATTAATCATACTTTAATGATGTATATGACTTAATCAATTATTCAAAGTTTATTTAATGCTTTTCGGTGGTTTATCGAGAAATAACAGTAGAGTATGTCTTGATAATCTCACTGCAAAAGCAGTGAATTTATGAAAAACTTACACCCTGCTTTTGTCCTATCTGACGTCATCTATGGGGGGCGAAATGAGTGAAGTCACAATGAACGTTGCATAGCAATCACGTACAAAATGACACACTTTACGAAAATATGTCCTAGAAATTTCACATTTTCTCTCATTTTTGAAATAAAGAAATAGAATAATCATTTGTTTTTAGAGTAAGATTGATTAATATTTCATTTAGTGAACAACAAAAGCTACATTTACACTCTTGGCTCCACCACTCGTGAAAATACAGCTTTTGTTGTTCACTCAATGAATATAAATCGATCTTACACTGAAACAAACGATTATCCTCTATATATCTGTTATAGCCAATTTAATTGTGATTATTTCAATTCTTTACTGTTTCAAGACTCCCTTTTCCTACAACAAGTATCCAAGGAAAACCTACATGTCTTATTACACAAAAGCCCAACCTGGATAAGTTAGTCAAAGAAATTACACAACAATGTTAATCAAACTTTAGTTTACAACATAGGAATTTTAAAACCAGATAAAATTCTTTCAGAGTAAAATCTTCTGATTGCCAAGAGAATTCCAATTTAAGAACAGAACATTTGTAAATGTTGATAACGTAGGTTTTTCAATGTAGGTGGTTGTTACAATAGAAACTTAGTTTTTTTTGTTCTTGTTAGGTCATACATATGTTTATAACACAGCTTGTTTACCTTGTTTCCAATTCCTTGTCATGGCCAAGTCATAATTTTGTTTTAATACCAGGAAATCAACTACATCTGCCATATCATGATATCTGTAAGAATGACAAAAGGAGACAATAGGAAATCAACAATTCAAAAAGAACCTGTTACCATTCAATCTCATACTTTTTGAACAAATAAACAATTCCTGACAAACTGTATTTTAAATATATTTTCTAAACTGTTTATGGGAATCAATGGTGTCTACTAGCCATATCTCCTGATCTATAATAAGATTTCAAACACTATTTAACTCTTTCCTGTTATTAAAAAATTTGGACCTGTTCAAAATCAAAGGTTTTGCAGACGAAAATTTAAAGTGGATTTAATTTGAAAAATAACCATTCAGTAGGGTAGAAAATAGATCTTCTTTGGCTCAGTGGTTAGTGCATTGGACTTGTAAACCAATTATTTGAATATTTTTGTCTGCGTGGGTTCGACACGACTCACCTTGGATATTTTTTTCAGCTATGCTTCCGTTGAGGACAGTTCGTAGGTAATAAGAAATAGAACTAGAACTGTTGCAGAGCAGACATATACCTCCCACAAGCACTTTGTCAGAATGCAAGTGCTATTAGTGCAAGATGTGTTTGTAACAAATATTGTAGTCATATGCAGCATTTGCATGAAGTTTCATTATTCTAGGTTGCTTGGTTCTTGAGTTAGAGTCAAAAAAAACGAAAATTGAACAATAATTGACTGTGACTTTGACCTTTGACACCCAAAAACAAGAGGGCATGTCCTTGAGTCATAACGAACATTTGCATGAAGTTTCATGATAGAAGGTTGCTTGGTTTTTAAGTTAAGAGTCTGGAAACGAAAATTGAACAAAAATTGACTGTGATGTGACCTTGACCTTTGACCTATGTGACCCAAAAACTATAGGGCACTTCCTTGGGTCATAAGCAACATTTGTATAAGGTTTCATGATTGTAGGTCACTTGGTTCTTGAGTTAGAGTCTGGAAACAAACAGGACTACGGACAGACAGGCAGATGGATGGATTGCCGGATGGACGGACAGACAGACAGACATGGTGAAACCAATATACCCCCCTCTACTTCGTAGGTGGGGGGGGGGGATATAAAAATTGTTTGTTTTCGAGTAAGACCAACAGATATTTTTCTTTTTTGTGAACAACAAAAGCTATATTTTCCACTCATTTGTTGTTCACTCAATGAAAAATAAATCAAATTTACACTTAAAAAACATTATCCTCTATCTATTAGATGAGGTCATTGCTTTGCTGATCTGTGTCTATTCACAAATGTTTGTTTTTCTTGTAGCAAGCCTTGTATTTTAGAGTTCAACACAGCACTTCCAAGTTGACAAGTTAACAGGATGAAGGTCTGAATTCAATTCATGAGGACAAAATAACCCATAATACTCAAGAGCAATATACATACTTGATATTGAAATATCCACCTGTATTCTTCAAAGTCACAGGGTCAATATAGTTTAACTTGAGACAGCATAATCGTATACCATTTTTCAACAACTCATATCGTACACCAACAATCCGCACAGCTTCTTGATACTGAAATTTTGAAACAAGGTCATAAGTTAACTAAATCAAAATGATTGGAGGATTATTTAATATCAAAGCATTTGTAAATTGTAAGTGCCTATGATCTGAATTTGGTAGAGCCACAAGTGTAATACAGATTCTTTTGTTCATTAAAATGAGAAATTTATTCAAAATGAATAATTTTTAATGAGTCTTACATATTAAGATCTTATATCACAATGTATCATATCTACCTCGTGTGCCACTAATTTTCTCATTCAATTACCATGAAACAAAATTGTTTATAGGTCTAAAGTCAATACAACTGATGTCAACAAAATTTTGAGATTTTAAGTTGAGGAATCAATATCAAAATGAGAAGAAAATATAGTGACCAAGAAAAATTGATGAGAAAGACACTTATCTTTTCTTTGTTTATTTTTGCTTCACAGAATAAAAATGGAGGATTATGTAGCAATGGATTGAACATTAAATTTTGTTTGAAAGCTCATTAATTGGGACAAGTCTTAAATTCTATCAACCAGTTATCAGGGCCCGAGGTTATAAAACTTTTCTCAGACTCAGGCTCAATCTTCTCAAATTTTGAATTAAAATAAATGTATGAAAATAAAAGATAATATTAATAAGTTGTTATCTATAACAACTTATTAATATCATCTTTTATGTTAATAAATTAAAATGAGTAATTAAAAAGAATTACGGCTTTAATCTCAAATTGATATTTGAAAAAATTTTTAATTGAGCCCGAGAAAAGTTTTATACTGATACTGTTCATAGAATAACCTACCCTTAGACTAGGATTTTTGTACCATGGCTGTTTTTTAGCATCTATTGGATATGTTTCACGCCTCTCCACAGCACTCACATACAATTCATGTCCCTGCCTAAAATACATGAGCTCATCCCCCATTTGTGGAAAATACGGCTGTTTTCTGGGTATGACATCTGTCAACCAATCAGGAGGTCGCCACTGACGTAATGTCTCCTGAACTTCCTCTGGTGTTTTGGTTTCAATCACAGCTGCTGCAGCTTTCCTCTGAAATGAATTTGTTCAATTACATTTTGATTTGGGCCTGCGATAACATTTTGAAATGTTTGGGAGGGTCAAATATAAAGTTACCTGATGGTCTACAGATACTTTGAGGCCTTATCTATCTTCAATACACATAGTGAAGACTCTGGTCAGACTGTGCGGATGCACAGGCTGGTCAAAGTCTTTGCTATGTTCATGTATGAAATTGTTTGAAGTCTCATGCACAGGCTCATTTGTTGATATGTTCTGGGGTAACGGTATCTCGGTATCTCAGGGCTGCAGCTTTTGCACTTAGCCATAGATGCCTGTTCTGTTATTCTAGTACCAACATCAGTGCTCAAAACATTGAATAAACAAGCTATCAGCTCCTCATCCATTTTGTGCCACTATCAATGGTTATGAAACAAATGCCACAAGTCACTTTGACTTTGTCAAATGTGGGAACAAATGTATACTAAGGGCTTGTTTAAACGAATTAAGCTTAAGGCCCTACAATGTGAAAGGAGAACATTCCAAATCCATTCATTTGCATGCCATATCAACACAATTTATCCTTAGCTTTCTGTTTGTCAATTTATTTCGGAAGGTCGTATCTGTGGAGTTTATTGAAATCTGCAAGATAGGTTAGGGCGCAGATTTTTAAGAAGTTTTGAGGGTAAACTTTTTCAAACAAAGAACCAAATATCCATATCAAAGGGTAAATATCTGTTTCCTTGTTTAAAACTAAAGTATCTTGAAAGAGTTTTCTGATGAACAGGAAACATGCAATCGCTATAGCCCCTTCTAACCCTTAGTCAACAGAGCTTACAATAGAGATGTATACTCACCCCAGCATGTTTTCTGATATTTGCTGCCTGACGTTTTGTCTTCTTTCCTTCTTTTCCCTTACTATCCTGACTTCCTGTTTCCTCCTCGTCGGTTTCATCACTGGATGAATATTTCTTGCGCTTCCGAACTCTCGTAGATTTACGTTTTGGAGGTTCTAAATTTGATCCTGTACCAACTCCCCAATCTGATAAGTCACTGGTGTCAATACAGCTGTAAATATACATGAAATATATATGACCGGTCATGCAGAAAGGGACAATCTGGGTAGTGTGAAACATATTGGCCCTAGTCAGACTATGTAATAGGCCCCAATTGATTTTTTGAATAAAGACTCTTCTTTAATGCTTTTCGGTGGTTTATCAAGAAATAACGGTAGATTATCACTTGATAATCTCATCGCAAAAGCTCTGCCACTCGTGAAAATATAGCTTTTGATGTTCACTCAATGAAATATTAATCGATCTTACACTGAAACAAACGATTATCCTCTATATCATTCCAGATATTTACCCAAATAATTGTTTCAAATTAAGACCTCTCATGGATCCAATTTCAGTATATGATTTTATAAGGAATTCCCCCCTGCTTTCAAAACTTGGGTTCATTTTGCCACCTCATGTTCCACTGTTAATTAGATAAAGAAAGTCATTTCCAAAATAAGGGAGTCCAAATTCAAAGAAACAGAGGGTCATAGAAATCCCTGCCTTTCGCATTAAAGGTCACATACAGTTTTGGTTTCTGGTATGAGGCTTCATACCATTTACAATAGTTACACAGTTTCCTGGCAGCACATTGTGCACCTAATCCGTTTTTTGTTAATGAGTTAGATACACTTTGTATTGTAGTCACAGTGGTACAAAAAAGAGAGGGGAATGCCAGTCTTAAATCTTGAATTCTCATTGAAATCCTATGTTGTGGGTACTCATTTGAATTGTCTCAACTAGACAATTCAAATAAGTTCCCAGAATATAGGGTTTGCAAAAGTATGATACAATATACTTTAATTTGTAATCCAAAATACCCCCTCTATCTGTAGCTCTAAGTCAGTGCCCACTTTCAATTTGGACTGGTCAAACATCCAATATAGGTTTAAACTTACATATTTTCAGGAACAGATTCTTCCTCCTCATCAGTACTCAGCATATTTTCTTCAACCTTGAACAAGAAATCATAGGTTAGGAAAAGATTCATTGGTACTATGGAATTAACAGAAGGCTTATTGTTTAACAAGAGCACCATCGATTTGCAGAAATGCATCGATTGATTGATTGAATGGAGTTTTACACCGCTTTCAACATTTTTTTTTTAGTTGTATCGCAGCGGCTGGAGCACCTAACAATGAATTCCTGGTATTTCTCACACCAGGACTACCATTACAATCTTTCCTAGCTGCTATCTCACATAGGACTACGATATACAACCCATTGGTGAGAGACAAATAGAAAGAATGAGTGCCGCTGTCAGGGACCTCTAGATTGACAGTCCGACGCGCTACCAACTGTGCCATGACGGCAGCAAAAATGCATCGAGAGCCATCTCTTTTTTCAATATTTTAGGTTACTCTTTTGATAGTGAACATGTGTACCAAGTGAAAGCCTTTATCATATCACAAAATGTCAAAGTTTTTACATCACACTGCCCCTACTGACTAAGACGCCTTCAGAGATAACACTAAGGTTCTAGCAATACCTTAGGTTTCTTTGAGAATAGTCGAGTTAAATTGATTGGTTATTATAAGATTCACAAGACTTTTTCCCTGTTTATAATCTCTTAAATTTGTGAAGTGAAGGCTAAGCTCCATTTTGTGGGAATATCTCAAACTTTCACACATTAACCTGTCTTGATCCCAACCCTCATATATGTTTTTGAGTTTTTATAAGGTTCTATTTTTGTTTGATATTTCATTAAATAAATCCCGGATTACCTCTTCATCAGTATCATAGAGGGCTCTAGTTGTCAGTCTATTGGTAGCCGTGTCCTCATTCTCCGCCCCTTGTTTACGAGTCGAGTAGCTGTGTTTCTTGGTCTTTTTCTTCCTCGTCTGTATACCCAGATCAGAACACTCTTCCTGAAATGTTACAGTAATTAGCATGTACATATATTTATATTTAAAGCAACCAATGTGCAATGAAAATACATGTACAATTTATATACACTATTCTTAATGAAACAAAATTACACGCAATAAATTGACAACTTTTAAGTTCAACATTTCAGTCGGAAGCCTTTTCTATAGAATTTCTAATATATTAGCTTATGAAAAATGATTTTTCTGTCCATTATTCATAAATAGACAGAGAAGATGAAACATAAAATGCTATGCTTGTCATCAGCATTTGTTCTTTTTATCATAAAATTTTCTACCAATCCTGATGAAAAACACTTGACTATCGGTCATTGATTTGGTCATTATAAATGCCTGTGATGTATGCCACTTCTTTGGAAATTGGTAATACCTAAGATTTGATCAAAGTTTCTTTTAAATGAAAAAAGAAATTTGATATGAACACATTAAATTTCGTGCTAAATATGTGGTTACATGTATACATTTACAATGATTAGAAAAGTGTATTCACCACTGTTAGTTCAACACAAAGTATATAGAATGCTATAGAAATCTATTAACATTAGACTACCATTTATATCCTAAAATATAGGCTTGCAGATAGATGAGGGGAGATAATTTATGGATGTTATTTCACCCAAACCCTAAGATTTTGAAATGGCCCCTGTTTTCAACCTAAGGGGCCATGTGACTCCCACTGTTTTCAATCCTAGAATGAACTCTGATGGATATTATATCAAATCTGTGGCTAAGAATAAAATATTTTGATAACAAAGAATTTACATTTACAGAAGCTAAACCAATGAGTTTGCTGATTATCTGCTATAATATAAATGAGCCTGTGTGGGACATTTCCAACAATTTGACATGTGCGTGAGGAACAAAAATTGAGCAGCATTGATAGGGAAAAAGTGTAATTAGACAGTTGCTTGAATGTCTCTAGATACTTTGAAACCTTATCTATCTACAAAACACAAGGAAAATACTCTGGACAGACTGTGCATATGCACAGACTGGCCAGAGTCTTTACTTGGCATACATTTGAAATTGTTGAAAATGTCACGCACAGGCTCAAAAGTAAGTGCAAGACTTATAAATAACCAGAATATTTCTAATAAGGTAGACATCCACACAGAGTTAGAAAAAGCTATAAACAAATCAGTCTAATCTACAGTAAGCACTACATGCTACGCTAACTAACTGAAAATACAGCAGATAGGTCAATACAACACCAAAACTCTCAGAGATCTAAAATGAAAATATCTAAATTGACACATGATGAAAATGAGTCATACTAAACTTAAACCCCTTTTGAATATCTTCTCTGAATCATTTCTCTGTTTCATACTGAATTTCAAGGAAGTAGAATATTTGTTTTTGTTTATTTCCCCAATCTACAGTAATTATTTCTTGTTTTCTTGTTTCAGACTCATTCATGATCCATTCTCCAGGAAAACCTGTCTCAACAGTCACTTTGTACTTAAACTAGAAAGCCATGAATGGCTTGAGTCGCTCCACAGGCTTGAAATTCTTGTAAAAGCAAATAAAAGTTTTGACTAGATTTTTAGATATTTTGGGTTCTACTGATGTTGAAAATAATTTTCAAAGTTTTATCTTTATAACATATAGAGAAATGACCTCCGCCCATAGAAGACATATTTTTCATCTAATCAAAATAATTTTTTACTGCATGATAATGGGTCACCCAAGATCATGCCAAAAATGTTTGATTGATATCCATCACTGTCATTCTGAGAAAATGATTTTCAAAGTTTCCCCTATAATACATAGAGAAGTGACCTCCGCCCATAAAAAACATATTTTTCATCCAATCATTATAATTTTTGGTAGACTGACAGAGGGTCGCTCAAGGATCATTCAAGTGAAAATTGGTTGATATCAAACAATTAGATTCTGAGAAAATGATTTATCAAAGTTTCCACCATATAACATATAGAGAAATGACCTCTGCCAATTAAATACATATTTTTCATCCAATCACAATATTTTTGGTAGACCGATACAGGGTCACTCAAGGATCATTCTAGTGAAATTTGATTGGTATTCATCAATTAGAATCTGAGAAAAGTCACTTTATACCATATTTGGAAATTAGCAATGCCCATTTAATCCATGTTTTTCATTGGATCAAAATTTCTTGAACAACTTTGAAAGAAGGTCACCCAAGGATCATTCCTGTAAAGATTGGTTGAAATTCATCCGGTAGTTTATGAGGAGAAGATTTTAATGAAAAAGTTTACGAATGGACACACGGATTCACTGACGCACGGACGGACGCACGCACGGAGACACGCCATGACAATAGCCCCAGTGGCTTTCAGCCAGTGGAACTAAAAATCGTCATTAAGGCCCCTTTTCCCGTGATATGGCAGGGATCCTTTCCATTTTCAATAGGGATCATCCTTGTGACCTGACAGACATTCTGACCAAGTTTCATTAAGATTGGGCCATATTTGTGGCCACTAGAGAGTAAACAAGAAAATTGTCATTAAAGATCAAATGAATAGCTTATTTTGGAATGTGTGTTTAAAACATCTGATAATTATCAATGAAATAAGGAGGTACAAAAAGTTCGCGTAAAAAAAAACCTAGAAAGCCATGAATGGCTTGAGTTGCTCCACAGGCTTGAAATTCTTGTAAAAGCAAATAAATTTTTTGACTAGATTTTTAGATATTTGGGGATCTACTGATGTTGAAAATGATTTTCGAAGTATATATAACAACTATATAACAGATAGAGAAATGACCTCCGCTCCTAAAAGACATATTTTTCATCAAATCAAAATAATTTTTGTCTGCATGATAATGGATCACCAAAGGATCATACCAAAAATGTTTGATTATTAACAATCAGTTACAATCTGAGAAAATGATTTTCATAGTTTCCAATATTTAACATATTGTGAAATAACCTCCATCAATAAAATGCATAATTTTCATCCAATCAAAAAAATTTTAAATACATTGATAAAAGGTCACTCAAGGATCATTCCAGTGAAATTTGGTTGATATCCAAAAAATAGATTCTGAGAAAATGATTTTCAACTTTTCCACTATATAACATATAGAGAAATGACTTCTGCCCATAAAATGAATTTTCATCCGATCACAATAATTTTTTTGTAGACTGATAAAGGGTCACTCAAGGATCATTCCAGTGAAATTTGGTTGATATCCATCAGTAACATTCTGAGAAAATGATTTTCAAAGTTTCCACTATATAACATATAGAGAAATGACCTCCACCAATAAAATGCATATTTTCCAGCTGATCATAATGATTTTTTGTAGACTGATAAAGGGTCATTCAATGATCATTCATATAAAATTTAATTGGTATCCATTGATTAGAATCTGAGAAAACTCACTTTTGTACCATATTTGGAAATAAGCCACGCCCATTTAATCCATGTTTTTCAATGGATCAAAATTTCTTGAACAACTTGGAAAGAGGGTCACCCAAGGATCATTCCTGTGAAGTTTGGTTGAAATCCATCCAGTAGTTTCTGAGTAGAAGATTTTTAAAGAAAAGTTTACGACGGGACGCATGCATGCACGGACGGACGCACGACGGACACAACGCCATGGCAATAGCCCCAGTGGCTTTCAGCCAGTGGAGCTAAAAAAAAAATTAAAAGAACGATATTGACTATAATACGACCGTGATTTATTTGAAATCTTTATCTGGACAGAAATATGTATACATTCACACGCACTAGCTGTGATGTAACTGCGAGGGATTCCCCATTCTAGGTATACAAAGAGAGCATCGTAAATAAGACCACTTTCAAATGAAAGGAAGAAAAATCTTTCCTGTTACCCACTTGTTCAGCTGAGATCGTTTGAGCCGAAAGGCTTTGAAGATGTAGTATCATCACAGCCTGAATCCGATTCAGAGATGTAGGGTGAAAATATTGAGTCTGACAACCCCAATTATCAAATTGGGAATGGCTCTCCGAGTCTTATCTACTGTGCAAATTTAATTTTCAACCTACCTATTAATTGTTTTTAATGATATACATTAAATATGTCATACAGTTTTGTGGAAAATTCAAATTTCCTTGCCAATTTTTTTACAACACTCACTGGAAATCCCGACTTATCATTCTTGTCAATCAAAATACGTACAAAAATGTGGTTGGCGTTGGGAACCATTTTTAAATACACAAAGATTTAAAATCTAAATTTTCAAGCAGTTTGATTACACACTTTTGATTAATTTTCAAATAAGACAATGACATCAAAATTAAGTTATTTTATCCCTTTACATGATTGTACAGTTGTCATCATGTGATAATAACAGTGCAATGAAAATTTGTATTCTAAAGATAACCACCAGAAAAGACATGTGAAACTATACATATCGTTCTTTAGCCTCCAAAAAGTTGCAAACGCAGCTGTTTTATATTATCTATGACATTCTGGTCACTTGGAAAAGATATAATGTATATCTTACCTATTCTGCAGTGTTTTTGAATTTCAATGCCGATTTGAGCGTTTTTCACATTGTTCCACCAAACGTAATTTATGCATGCGATCACAATTATCGATAATTTAACCTCCATTGGCAGATCTTTTTATTGTTTATTTATCTATCTTTTGTTCCAGCTATTAGCGTTTTTAGTCTCATTTTTATAAATTAAATCAAAAGTTAGATATCACCTCAGACTCTTAAACAGTTGCAAGATATAAAAGCAAACAAGAGTGCCATCGTCACAAAATAAGCCGCCACATTGCTGCTGTTTCACAAAAATAATTGTAGACACTACTTATTTTGACAGAACAAAATTGAAAATGACCAAGTTTCATTTAAATCAAGACAAAAAGTTAGGAGGAGTTGCATTCACAAGGCTGCAATTTCAATAAGCCCCAGGCACTAAGTTTTAAGGGGGCATAATTCAGGGAAATAAATGAGCCATAAAATCCTTGATCCATGTACATCTTCAAATTATGGTGATGACATTGACCAAGTTTCATTTAAATAAAGACAAAAAGTAAGGAGGATTTGTGTTCAAAAGGCTGCAATTTCAATAAGCCCTAGATACTAAGTTTTTAAGGGGCATAACTCAGGCAAAAATCAACAAACAATAAAATCCTTCCTTCATGCACATCTACCAATTGAGGTGATAACATTGACCAAGTTTCAAGAAGATCCAGCCAGAAACTTAGGAGGAGTTGCGTTGACAAGAACAGTGGACCCAGAGACTAAGTTATCAAGGGGCATAACTCAGGCAAAAATTAACGAACCATAAAATCCTTCCTTCGTGCACATCTACCATTTGAGGTGATAACATTGACCAAGTTTCAAGAAGATCCAGCCAGAAACTTAGGAGTTGCGTTGACAAGAAAAGTGGACCCAGAGACTAAGTTATCAAGGGGCATAACTCAGGCAAAAATCAACGAACCGTAAAATCCTTCCTTCATGCACATCTACCAATTGAGGTGATTACATTGACCAAGTTTCAAGTAGATCCAGCCAGTAGTTTAGGAGGTGTTGCGTTGACAAGAAAAGTGGACCCAGAGACTAAGTTATCAAGGGGCATAACTCAGGCAAAAATCAACGAACCGTAAAATCCTTCCTTCATGCACATCTACCAATTGAGGTGATAACATTGACCAAGTATCAAGAAGATCCAGCCAGAAACTTAGGAGGAGTTGCGTTGACAAGAAAAGTTGACCCTGAGACTAAGTTATCAAGGGGCATAACTCAGGCAAAAATCAACGAACCGTAAAATCCTTCCTTCATGCACATCTACCAATTGAGGTGATAACATTGACCAAGTTTCAAGAAGATCCAGCCAGTAGTTTAGGAGGAGTTGCGTTGACAAGAAAAGTGGACGGACATACGGACGGATGGACGGACGGACGGATGGACGGACAGACGGACAGACGGAGAAGATGACGCCAATATACGTCCGCCTCCGGCGGCGTATAAAAAAGAGTAAAGAAGAAAGATAAACAGAATTCTTTCATTAGCCGCAAATAACATGTGTAACAGTCATAAATATCGTCTTTTCTTGCGCAACGTTCCATAACACATGCAAAAGTTTCTTTGGTCTGACCATGTCGATGCACCAAACAATTGCCAATGTCATAATATATTGATAAGCCCCTAATCACATGTGTGTCGCCTTTATTTTGATCAATATAACATACCACAAGTCATTTTCCTTTGATCTATCTGTGATGATGCACCAATCAATTACCCATGTCACTGATTTATTTTTATGACACATATATTCTCATACTATTAAAAAGTGAGAAATTTCAGTTGACAGGTTCTGAACCATTTCATACACAAAATAGCACTTTTTCATCATGCTTCAAAATGGTGCAACTAAAAATTTATTAAAAGCTGAAAATACAACATTTCTAATGTCAATTTGGTGTCAAGAGAAGAATAATGTACAAAACGGTCATTTTTGATCAATCAAATTCTAAAAATCTATTCTTTATGACGATAACAAAATAATTTCATATTTTTATGGTTTATTCCCATTTTGTCTAATCCCAATTCGTGTACACTATTAAAATTTTGGGTTAGATGAAAAATTTGGTCTAAAGCAAAAAAGACAAATGACATCCATTGATTTATTCATTCTTTAACGTTCCATCTGTTCATTCATTCATTCATTGGTATGTTTGTTCGTTCATTCATTCATTCAATCATTCATTCCCTTATAATTTCATATTTTGAGGTCATTTTATTTCTTTAAATTATAGGTATTACTTCTTACTGTTCCAAATCATAAATGAAATAGAGTTAACCCTGGCCCCTTCGACTATGCATAAAAACCGATCCCTGACCCCAGGTTTTGATGATCAAGAAAGCTAAATGGTGCAATTTGGCTCTAGGAAATTTGAGCTGTCATGTCATTTTGATGCGTCAATGGTTATTAAAAGTGTGTCGTGAAATTTGGAAAATGATTAATTTAAAACTGTCTCTTTAACATCTAGATTAATAGGCAGTTAACACACTCCGGTGATCGGATTGGCGATCGTAATTGGCAGTTTACTACTTATCTTCAATACTTGCTAGTCACAGGTTTACAACAAAACAATGATTTGTTAAATGATGTTGAAAAAGTTTAAAAGAATTTCTTGCTTTGGGGTTTCGGACAGTCTCTTCTCTATTCTATTTTGACTACTCTCGGTTCATAATTTCTCACCCCTCTAGATTCCTAAACTGACCTAACAGGAACAAAAAGAGGGTACTTTCCGAAGTATTTAGGTTGCGACATCCAGGGGCAACACAATAATGCCAAATTTAAGTACTTTTTCGTGTGGACTTTATGATAATTTGATCTAAATTACGTAGCCGCTGACAAATTGTTTACAAGGCCAGTATCATCTATCCCTCGCAATGACGTCAATGCCTAAGTCACTTGACTGAGAAGCTATCAAGGACCGGGTACAGGTGTGTATATAGAAAAACCTAAAATTCACAATTACAAAAAATCATTTTTTCATTCTGAATATTGCATCATATTTAATTTTTACTTATGAATACATAAAGAAACGGTTGTAAACGCTTTCCATTTGACCTTTAAGGCCCCTTTTTCTCTGATATGGCACAAATCCATCCAATTTTGGATGGGGTTCATCCTTGTGACATGGCAAACATTCTGACAAATGATCCATATTTATTGACTCTGGTGCATAAACACTTAAATTGTTGACGTCTAACGACGGACGACAGACATTCAATGATCACAAAAGCTCACCTTGAGCACGATGTGCTCAGGTGAGCTAAACTAGAAAGCCATGAATGGCTTGAGTCGCTCCACAGGCTTGAAATTATTGTAAATTAAAGCAAATAAATGTTATGACTAGATTTTTAGATATTTGGGGTTCTACTGATGTTGAAAATGATTTTCAAAGTTTCAACTATATAACAGATAGAGAAATGACCTCTGCTATTAAAAGACATATTTTTCATCCAATCAAAATAATTTTGGCTGCATGATAATGGGTCACCCAAAGATCATACCAAAAACGTTTGATTGATATCAATCAGTTACATTCTGAATATATTGAGAATTGACCTCCACCCATAAAATGTATTTTTCTCATCCAATCAAACTAAATTTTGGTACACTGATAAAGGGTCACTCAAGGATCATTCCAGTGAAATGTAGTTGATATCCAAAAATCAGATTCTGAGAAAATGATTTTCAAATTTTCCACTATATAACATATAGAGAAATGACCTCTGCCCATAAAATGCATATTTTTCATCCAATCACAATAATTTTTTGTAGACTGATAAAGGGTCACTCAAGGATCATTCCAGTGAAATTTGGTTGATATCCATCCATTACATTATGAGAGAATGATTTTCAAAGTTTCCATTTTGTAACATATAGAGAAATGACCTCCGCCCATAAAATGCATATTTTTCATCCAATCAAAATTATTTTTTGTAGACTGATAAAGGGTCACTCAAGGATCATTTCAGTGAAATTTGGTTGATATCCATCAGTTACAGTCTGAGAAAATGATTTTCAAAGTTTCCGCTATGTAACATATAGAGAAATGACCTCCGCCCATAAAATGCATATTTTCCATCTGATCACAATGAATTTTTGTAGACTGATAAAGGGTCACTCAAGGATCATTCCAGTGAAATTTGGTTGATATCCATTAGTTACATTCTGAGAAAATGATTTTCAAAGTATCAACTATATAACATATAGAGAAATGACCTCCGCCCATAAAATGCATATTTTCCATCTGATCACAATGATTTTTTGTAGACTGATAAAGGGTCACCCAAGGATCATTCATGTAAAATTTAATTGGTATCCATTGATTAGAATCTGAGAAAACTCACTTTTTACCATATTTGGAAATTAGCCACGCCCATTAAATCCATGTTTTTCATTGGATCAAAATTTCTTGAACAACTTTTAAAGAGGGTCACCCAAGGATCATTCCTGTGAAGTTTGGTTGAAATCCATCCAGTAGTTTCTGAGGAGAAGATTTTTAAAGAAAAGTTTACGACCGGACGGACGCACGCACGCACGCACGCACGGACGGACGCACGACGGACACAAGGCCATGACAATAGCCCCAGTGGCTTTCAGCCAGTGGAGCTAAAAAATGTCAAATTAAGATACGATAAAACAAACAGTTTAAGACTTATCCAATTTCAAAGAATTTGCAGACTTTAATTAAATATGTTCAAATTGTAGAGACAGCACAATATTGTTGAAAAAGACAAGATATGCTTAGACAAATTTAATTTTTTGAAAAGCTCTGAAATAATCTGGTATACTTAGTGATTATTCAATATTCCTCTATTTATTCAAAAGGGCTAGTTAATGAGTATGACTCTAATTAAATGAGAATTCATTACCGAATGACTAGAGATGTAAAGCTCAGAAATGATCTGAAATATGGTAAACATGATTTTCATTGATATATAAAATAAATTGTGGAAACAAATTTCTCTTTTCCGGTCAAAGCCCTTGAATACATTTTGGCAAATATTAAATCCTCTCAAATTAGATGAAAGTTAATAATTTTAACAGCACAATGAATAATGAGAAAATGATAAACATTTTATGGCTGTGATTTTTTTAATATGCATATTCCTGAGAACTTAACATAGAAACAAGTTAGACAACATACTTTATAGCTAAAATCATTATTTGTTGGGTCTTTTTATGTGTGTCTTTATTCAAGTTCATTCAAATGTTTACTGTGACAAACATTTTTTCGAGACTTTTTATATCTTTTTATATTTTTTACTAAAGAAAACATGTTCCAATGGTGAAACATGAAATAATTTAATTACCTTTTTTATTTTGTTATTAAGGCACTGTGAGATAAAAGCTGATAAGATGATTTTGAACAATCTGATTGCAAATGAAACACAAAATGTGATTGGCTATCTTTATGATTTTGAACAATCTAATTGCAAATGAAACACAAAATGTGATTGGCTGTCTTGAACACTTGTAAATGGTAGAAGAGAGTTGATTGGTTGACCACATCTACTGTACTTACATCGCTGTCATGTTTTACTACCAAAATTTTCTTCTTCTTTTCTGCTATGTAGTGACGCAGCTCCAGTTCTGCAAATGCTTGTCTTCTTTGTTCACACTTCCTATTTAAACAGATGAGCCCGTTGGTGACATTTCCAACTATTTCAAATATTCACCAAGCAAAGACCCTGGCCAGCATGTGCATCTGCACAGTCTAAGCAGTATCTTCACATTGCACTTTAAAGGCACAATTAATTGGTAATTTCACTGTTTTGGCAACATTTAAAAAAAAACATTAAAGACAAGACAAGATTTGGAAACACAAGTTTGACCTTGATAGACAATCTTGACCTTGTCAGATGATCTTGAACTTGGTTTAAGCAAATGCATATCAAAGATCTATCATCATGCCAAAGATCAGCATTGTAAAACATCAGCATTGTATCTCAAATAGTCTTTGAGTAATTGGAAATACAGTAAAACCCCTCCTTCCGACCACCCCGGAAATACGAGCACCCCGCTATTACGAACGATTTTTTACAGAACGGAATTATTTGTTCTTTATTTCAATGGTCTCAAACCCCTCTAATGCGAGCACCCCGCTATTCCGAATTACGACCACTAATTTCAGTACAAATGACATGTAATGCACTATTACGAACCTCGCTAAAAAGACCAGTAACTTCACACCTCCGGATCGACCATCCGAATTTCACGCTTAGTAAGTATGACACTTATTGGGTACGATTGCATCAACAATGGATTATCGGATTTTTCGATATCGTGATTAAACGTCTATTGTGTTATGGTGTTACATTTAATCAAACAACTTTAAGTGGTCAATTGTTTTGATACACTACATTCGTTATCAATAAAAGATGTTTGTTACATGTTTAATATAGTAAAGCAACCGAAAGTAATCCGAATTCGGGTAGCTTAGGGAAATTCGTTTTCGGCGATCTGCAGACCGGTATTTTATAAGTAATTAAACATGATTGTAAATTAGCTTATGATTGATAAGTTTCGTATTTATGAAAATGATTTTACTGAATGTAATCACTACATTTACAGTTAGACAATAAATGGCCTTTATTTTGATATAATTATTCTGATGTAGGATTTCAAATCGGATCAAATAAACAAACGTAACGGAGAAAAGAGCAATCATGAGTGAAAGAGAAAACATAACTTATCAGAGAACTTGTAAAATGCAATTTTATTGATTTAATTATGTAATGTAAATATACACGATAAAGTTTACATTATGATAAAATAAGCTAAATTACATAGTCTTCTCTTTTAGCAATAATTTGTGTTGAAAGTTTCGCATCCGACCAACCTCAGAATTAAGACCACCCCGCTATTAAGACCACTTTCAAAAAGTACCCCAAGTGGTCTTAATAGAGGGGTTTTACTGTATTAAGTTTTTTATTAAAAATTGGCACACAGACCAACAGACACCGGTAAAACAATATGCCCCTAATATTATCATTGCTGGGACATAAAAAGAAGTTTTCAAATTCTGTACCGCATTTCTCCTAATAAATGCTCCTGGGAGCTATACATAACATGTTCCCGGAGCTTTAATTTAGTATGCATTTTCTGATTAAAAAATTATTAAACTTAAGTCTTTTAAGCCCTTTTCCCTTTAATTTGAGGTAAATTTCATCTAAACAATCATATAAATGATTGTTGATTGTTTAGAGGAAATTCACATCAACTTAAAAGAAGTCTTCACAAGTTTCTAAAATTTAGGCATTTGAAGTGGCTTTTCTTTATAAAAAAGTTTGGGTGCTACTATTAGGGAGGGTGCTATTAAAAGGGGAAATACGGTACCTGGGTATATAATTTCATAAAGTTTGTAGCTTGGTAGGCCTAGAAAAACATGACTGTGTAGAAATCTGTTTATTTGCAACTTAACTTGAAAGAGCCCCAATCTAATATGGCAAAGGAGTACACCAAGACAAAAAAGTATCATCGAATTATTGAAACTAATACCTTAGAACTGCAGCATCGATTTCTTTAACAACAATCCTCCGACTCAAGGCAGCTAATTCTGTTACTGTGGATACCTGCTGTATGTTGCCGAGAGACTGTCGAACACCTTCTGTTTCTCCATCACGTCTCATACCCACCATGTGTGAACTACTGGGCCCAGCAACTGTCAGGATTAAACATGCCATTAGAAAGATTAGGTGAAGAAGAAAGGGTGCTTCTTTTGTGCATTTAAGGTAGTGGAACCGCAATAGTTCCACAATACTGTAACGAACTGAGCACGTAGACAGACGTGATCCATTCAGAGAAAAGGATCCTCAACCCTAAATGGGTCGACTCTGTCTATATAGGCTTCAAATAGCCATTTAACTAAGGGCAGGTCTCTCTCATTTGCATATCCAATGCATATTACCTCCCTTTAAACCGTTACATTACTCTCCCCTCCGAGAAGACTCGTCCCGAGTCTTGGCCTGGGAGACCCGTGGGTAAGGCAACTCCGGTCTGGCAGTTGTCATTATCCCACCGCTGCCACCAATTGTAACGAACCGAGCACGTAGACAGACGTGATCCATTCAGAGAAAAGGATCCTCAACCCTAAATGGGTCGACTCTATCTATATAGGCTTCAAATAGCCATTTAACTAAGGGCAGGTCTCTCTCATTTGCATATCCAATGCATATTACCTCCCTTTAAACCGTTACAATACTTCAGACCAAATATTCTTTCACAATGTCAACCGAGGTTTCCTAATGAAAATTACAAGGAAACCTCGGTAAACACGGTTAAAGTTCCTTATTCCCGAAACGTTGGGGAACTATTACGGGTCCACTACCTTAAGGGACAGAAATAAATATATTTCTTTAATGGACTATAGCTTGATAATTAAATTAATAATGATAAGATTTTTCGATTGACTGATTATTATTTTATTTCTTTTTAATAAACACTACTGAAAGTTTTAACATATACCAGGCAAATGGTAGTGATAGAGTCATGCAATTTTGTTATCATGCACATCCTAAAAAAGACTTTTCTTTATATCCTAAGTAAAATTCATATCTTTTACTTTCTGTTTTCAATAATGAAATCTGCAATTTCATTATAAAAGCTACCTGAATTCTGTCTGTTGAAAGCCCTAGGTGACCCCATGGGAGGGGGTGGAGACTGTATGGGCTCCTCTCCTGAGGCAATCAAACGCTGATCTTGTTGTCTCTGTAACTCCTCAATCAGGGCATCAATACTGGGTCTGCTAGCAGGGGCTGGCGAGTCTGACCTTTGACCTTCAGGGGCTGGTGTGTCTGACCTCTGTTCTTCAGGGGATTGAGTTTCTGACCTCTGTTCTTCTTGGTTCTCCTGGGCATCCTGACCTTGTGAATCCCCCTGGTTCCCAGATTCATCATTTTCCTCTATTTCTGGTTCCCTCTCTCCCATTACTTCCTGTTCACCTACAAAAGTACAGTAAGCTCAGGTTAAGGTAGTGGACCTGTAATAGTTCAACAAGGTTTCAGAATTCATGAACTGAAATAGTGTTAATGATTTCCAAGGCCAATGTCAGATACAACTTATTTGTTCTCCAAACGTTTTAGCCAATAGTCAATATTAAATAGCCTTTGAACCAGAGGTGTGTTCTTTAAATCCAGCTAAATAAGATTTAATACTCGTTTTAAGCCAAGGCAAAACTATCTTAGTTTCCTCTCGTCAGATTCTTACTTAGTAGCTTAAAAATCTCGCTCTGCCATACGCTTTATCTTAAAAGTCTTAACAAATATCTCAATAATCTGGCTTTAATGAACACATCTCAGGCATTATCATGTTTGCAATGTGTAAACTTATGTTTTACCGTCCTCATTTACAGCTAGTTGTGGAATCAGTTGGTCATCTCGACATTTCTCTCTACCAGGTACCAGTCGCTGCACTTCTGGTTGATACGGGTTACCATCAATATCCACCAAGAAAGGGGCGGGCATCAGATGAGGTGCTTGTTGTGTCTGTTCATCAAGTACATAGTTATTGGAGTCTCTGATTAATGGTCGATAGTCAGTGTGGAAAAATACAGCCTCAGGAATCTGAAACATTAAATGCTTTCTAAATAAGTATTTCAACTTTTAATTGTGTTTTACAGTTTATATTTTTTAAAACAAATATTTGTTTTATAATCCCATCTTTTTCTGACACAATACATGATACACAATTAGCTTCCCTATTTCTATACCATCACAATGTAACATTTGTTATTTTTTACCTGATACACTACATAAATGCATATTAGCTATTCCAAATTACAACCTGATCTTCTATATAAATATATATTAACCCTTTGCTGTTTAATCCCTGCTTTTTACGTGCCTGTGATTTTATGATTGAGAAAACATTGTGAAAAAGAAGAAATTGCTCCTGACAAGCAATTTCTTCTTTTTCCACACTATTTTCTACCCTACTGAATGGTTATTTTTCTAATTAAGTCCACTTTAAAATTTCGTCTGCAAAACCTTTGAATTTGGACAGGTCCAAAATTTTGTAAAACAGGAAAGGGTTAATGAACTGCTTCAATTTTATTACAATATCTGTCATGTGACCAGTCAAAAGAATGATCTGTTTAATCCATGCGCAGTAAGCAATAAAATGTTGCCCCCTTTCAAAAATGACGTCATTTTGTTGCATGTGTAATTAACATGGAGATTAAAAGTCTCTTAGAATTTTATCCTTCAATACACATTTCTTCTCCGTATGCCTCTTTTTAGACATTTTTCTACGATAAAACAAATTTACACGATAATGATCAGGTAATAAAACATTTTTTTCATGGTGTATCATTTAACAGTGAATAACTATTGCCCTTGGTGTCCAGGATGACTTTATGAACTGTTGCCCTCTGCTTTTGGGCTACAGTTCAGAACGTCATCCCCTCCACCTCGGGACAATAGTTTTCACTGTTATACAAAACACCATGAAATAACTGTATACAGTTCAATAGTTTGTTGTGCTATCCCTCTAGTGACTGTGCAACATATAGAGGATATTGAATGAGTGGTCATTGAATACTGAATTTATTAAACAAGTCATCTATAAACAGATAAAAACGAGGCTGTGCCGAGTTTTTATCTGTTTAAGATGACGAGTTTAAGATGACAAGTTTAATAAATTCAGTATTTTTTGAGCACAAATTTGATATTCTGTTTATAATATGACCCGAAATTTACCGCAAAATTGTCAAAATTCTTGAAATTCAACGTTTCAATTTTCCGCGAAACTTATAACGCCGTTTCAAAATGACGTCAGAAAACATAGATTATGACGTCATTTTAGAGGTCACACAATATAGCGTTGCTATTCTCTCTCAGCTCATTTGCATAGTTATTCCACTAGTGTAATAACACCCGTGTAATATCAAAAATATTCAACGGGATTATTTCACTCCGGCGACGTCGGTCATATTATAATATGAACTGTTGCCCTCTGCCTTTGGAATCAGGCAAGTGTTTGCAAAATCATTCCCTCCCTCTCAGGCCAAAACTTTTCGCTGTTAAATGAAACACCATGAAAAAACTGTTTGTTTGTTTTTACTGGAAGATGCATCTAATTCACACCAATATAAAAAATCTCTCTATAAAAATCTTACCTTTTTGTATTTCTCATTAGACCCAAACCCATAAATCATGAGATGTCCATGAGAATCTGTAGAGGCAAAGTATGTCCCATCTGGAGAAAATTTACAATCAAACACAGCACCATGACCTTGACCTTCAATCTGAAAGAAATAGACGAGACTTACATGATGAGCGTGGTTATCAGGGTTCAACACTAAAGAGAGTTCAGGACTCTTACCATGCAATCACATGTACACCTAGATCTTTCACAAAGGGGACTTATACACCCCAATCAGTGCTTTATCCCAGTTAAGATTTCACACAAAGTTCATTTGTGACCTTGCTCTTTGACCTTCATGACCCAAGACTAACAGGGCATTTACTTAGGTCATGGGCAACAATTATATAAAGTTTCATGGTTTTAGGTCACTTCTGTCTTAAGCTAGAAAGAAATCAGGTCTATGGACAGATGGATGGACAGGTGAATGGATGGATGCACAGACAGATATGGTGAAAACAATACAAACACAACTACTTTGTAGGTTGGAGGAATAATGATGTGCTTAAAGATAATTTGAAAGAATACAGGGTAACATTCCGAATATATCAATTTTGTGCTATCATCTTAACTTATGAAAAACAAGAGGGCCATAGTGGCAATAAATCGCTCACCTGAATGAACTGTCAAAAATAGTTTAAAGTAGATTTAGAAAGGATGAAGAATTCTTACCAAATTTCAGGTCCATTGGGCAAAAATGATGCCTCTACACTGCTTACAAGGTTTTTCTAAAATTTGACCCTGTGACCTCATTTTTGACTCCACTTGACCCAATTTCGAACTTGTCCGAGATTTCATCAAGATGATCATACTGACCAAATTTCAGGTTGATTGGCAAAAAAAGTGGCCTCTAGAGTGTCTACAAGGTTTTTCCAATATTTGACCCTGTGACCTCATTTTTGACCCCACTTGACCCAATTTCGAACTTGTCCGAGATTTCATCAAGACAATCATTCTGACCAAATATCAGGTTGATTGGGCCCAAAATATGGCTTCTAGAGTGTCTACAAGGTTTTTCTAAGATTTGACCCCGTGACCTCATTTTTGACCCCACTTGACCCAATTTCGAACTTGTCAGAGATTTCATCAAGACAATCATTCTGACCAAATTTCAGGTTGATTGGGCAAAAAATGTGGCTTCTAGAGTGTCTACAAGGTTTTTCTAAGAATTGACCCCGTGACCTCATTTTTGACCCCACTTGACCCAATATCGACCTTGTGCGAGATTTCATCAAAACAATAATTCTGACCAAATTTCAGGTTGATTGGGCAAAAAATATGGCTTCTAGAGTGTCTACAAGGTTTTTCTAAAATTTGACCCCGTAACCTCATTTTTGACCCCACTTGACCCAATATGGAACTTGTCCGAGATTTAATCAAGATGATTATACTGACCAAATTTCAGGTTGATTGGGCAAAAAATGTGGCCTCTAGAGTGTCTTCAAGGCTTTTCTAAGAATTGACCCTGTGACCTCATTTTTGACCCCACTTGACCCAATTTCGAACTTGTTCGAGATTTAATCAAGATGATCATACTGACCAAATTTCAGGTTGATTGGGCACAAAATATGGCTTCTAGAGTGTCTACAAGGTTTTTCTAAGAATTGACCCTGTGACCTCATTTTTGACCCCACTTGACTCAATTTCGAACTTGTCAGAGATTTCATCAAGACAACCATTCTGGCCAAATTTCAGGTTGATTGGGCAAAAAATATGGCTTCTAGAGTGTCTACAAGGTTTTTCTAATATTTGACCCAGTGACCTCATTTTTGACCCCACTTGACCCAATTTCGAACTTGTGCGAGATTTCATCAAAACAATAATTCTGACCAAATTTCAGGTTGATTGGGCAAAAAATATGGCTTCTAGAGTGTCTACAAGGTTTTTCTAAAATTTGACCCCGTAACCTCATTTTTGACCCCACTTGACCCAATATCAAACTTGTCCGAGATTTCATCAACATGATCATACTGACCAAATTTCAGGTTGATTGGGCAAAAAATGTGGCTTCTAGAGTGTCTACAAGGTTTTTCTAAGATTTGACCCCGTGACCTCATTTTTGACCCCACTTGACCCAATTTCGAACTTGTGCGAGATTTCATCAAAACAATAATTCTGACCAAATTTCAGGTTGATTGGGCAAAAAATATGGCTCCTAGAGTGTCTACAAGGTTTTTCTAAAATTTGACCCCGTAACCTCATTTTTGACCCCACTTGACCCAATATCAAACTTGTCCGAGATCTCATCAACATGATCATACTGACCAAATTTCAGGTTGATTGGGCAAAAAATGTGGCTTCTAGAGTGTCTACAAGGTTTTTCTAAGATTTGACCCCGTGACCTCATTTTTGACCCCACTTGACCCAATATGAAACTTGTCCGAGATTTAATCAAGATGATCATACTGACCAAATTTCAGGTTGATTGGGCAAAAAATGTGGCCTCTAGAGTGTCTACAAGGTTTTTCTAAGAATTGACCCTGTGACCTCATTTTTGACCCCACTTGACTCAATTTCGAACTTGTCAGAGATTTCATCAAGACAACCATTCTGGCCAAATTTCAGGTTGATTGGGCAAAAAATATGGCTTCTAGAGTGTCTACAAGGTTTTTCTAATATTTGACCCAGTGACCTCATTTTTGACCCCACTTGACCCAATTTCGAACTTGTGCGAGATTTCATCAAAACAATAATTCTGACCAAATTTCAGGTTGATTGGGCAAAAAATATGGCTTCTAGAGTGTCTACAAGGTTTTTCTAAAATTTGACCCCGTAACCTCATTTTTGACCCCACTTGACCCAATATCAAACTTGTCCGAGATTTCATCAACATGATCATACTGACCAAATTTCAGGTTGATTGGGCAAAAAATGTGGCTTCTAGAGTGTCTACAAGGTTTTTCTAAGATTTGACCCCGTGACCTCATTTTTGACCCCACTTGACCCAATTTCGAACTTGTCCGAGATTTCATCAAGACAATCATTCTGACCAATTTTCAGGTTGATTGGGCAAAAAATGTGGCCTCTAGAGTGTCTACAAGGTAAATGTTGACGACACATGACGCATGACGGACGACGGACATCACGCGACCAAAAAAGCTCACCTTGAGCACTTCGTGCTCAGGTGAGCTAAAAATTAGTTTATTCAAAAGCATTACATCTATGGGCAATCAAAATCTCATAACTACAGCTTGCCCACTGACAATAACTGAATGGTAAGCTGGAGTAACTATGTTTTGATCGCCCACTGCCAATAACTTACTTACCATATTAAAATAATCCTTGAGTTTTATTCCCTTATTGAGGTCCCAGATGATTGTTTTCCCATCATGCCCTGCACTGACTAGAATATCCGTGTCCAATGGACTTGGTTCTAACACAAACACTTCATCTTGGTGGCTCTGGAAAATTGAACTTATCATAGTGAAAAAATCTTAATTGGATGTGACATATGACCTATAGCCCATAAGTGAAATACATTATGTGACTCTTCACCTAAAAAGGGACCATCTGAGTGGTGCTTGAGGTGCCTACCCTAGTCAGACTGCGCTGATTGCGCAGATTGATTAGGGTCTAATCTTTTCTGACTTTGCTTATTTTCTGAATCGAGGATGATTAATCTACCTTCATGTGAAATTATTTTTTGAAATGCGACCCCTGGTTGACCTATGCTGGACCCAATCCCTTTTTCAAATATTAATTTTACAGAGTTCCTAGATGGTCCCTTTTCGCGCGACGGGTCACATATCTTGATTTTTTTTTTATATATTACATAGAGATATGACCAGCCTTACAATTAAGACATTTCTGTAACTGTGAAAGTCATAAAACACATCATTTGTACAAATGTGATATGGCCTTTGCTGAATATCGTATTTCAACAATTTCGAATAAATTACGACAATTCCTGCAGGAGGAGGGTGCATGGACATAAAATTATGAAATTTTATTCCTTCCATAGTTGTGGAAATCCAGCAAATGTAAGAATTCTGATTTGATAGATGCTGGAAATGCATAAATCCACCCATTTTGGAAAGAGTATATTGAATAAACTCATGCATTTGAAACTCGCTGACTTCACATTTTGTTTTCTTAAGAAGCAGGCTAAACGGCATTAGGTCAATCTTTTATTGAGTAATAAGAATTTCACTGAGGAAAGAGGATTATATCATACTGATTGTTACATTTAACTTGCATCTTGAAAAGTTTTAAATCTGTGTTTTGGTTTCTTTTCATTTACATATTAAAAGGTCTAAGACTTTATTTAGACTTTTCTTCAGTTTTTATTTTTGTTCCACGGCTAATCTTAACCTTGATGTCTCACTGTATGGAAGTTTTTTCTGTCTGTCTGTATGTCTGTCTAGTCAAATGAATCACAACATTGAATGTCAAGTCCCTGTTGAAACACAATTTCAGGGCTCCAGAATGTAAAACCTTTCTCATTTTCAGCTAAATAATAATTATATGTTGTTATAAATAACAAGTTTTATATATCAAGTTTTATGTTCATACATTTATTTGAATTGTAACTTTTGAGATAATTCTCAGTTGAGCATGTAAAATGTTTGACAACACCGGGCCCTGGTAAATGACCCTACCTTGAGAATATGTTTGAGGTCCCCTGTATATGAGCACCAGACTTTGAGTGAGTAGTCGCTGATTGCCGTAAACACTAGCGTGTCGTCGTTATTCCACCCAACCATCGTGACACGGAGTTTTGATGTGACAGGTTCTGAGGTCTGAAATATGTCTGTGTCCTTGCTTTTGGTTCCATCCCTTAAATAATAAATAATAACACATTGTGTAAAACACATATATGAATGGTAATACTAATAATAACAACAAGAGGCCCAAGAGAGCCTGTATCGCTCCACTGGCTTTAACATCTTTAGACTTTCATTAAATAAAGCATACTTTAAATGAAAACATTAACATTCCAAAATCTCTTTTATAATGATTAACTGGTTCTGGTCTACATTGCACCAAAATACTCAATCACAATAAACCTGCATCCCTTTACCTTTATGCATGGACAGACGCACACACAGACGCACGACGGACACTCCGCCATGACAATAAGTCGCTGGCCTTCAGTAAGTGGAGCTAATAAAATCTTTATCTGAGGAAGGTAGCTCATTAAGCTATAACCATACAAACAATACAATGAAGAACTTATTTACAATGAGGCCTTCTGAAACAATTCAATCTTTAACAAAACAAGAACAATGATGATATAATCCTTATGTTAATAACTGAATCATGATAATTCTGGGGAGGAATCCCCTATATATCCCCAATACATTTATGAAATAAGGGAAATTACTTTGAACTTTATTTGTAATAAAATTTATTTGTCAGGTGTTTTACTGTGTATGCTTAAAATTAGGCCCAATTATTATACTCAACGTCATCTTTAGGGTTAAGGTTCCTCCGTATGATATGGATCATGAGAGAGAAAGAAGCAGATACAAGGAGAAAGGGGTTCGTACAACCACAGATCTTCTTTGCAAAGATCACCTTGGTTCTTTAACATGCCCAGTGTTAAGGACCTCTAGTTGGGTGATAGCAAGTAACCCTGAAAATTCCTGCCTAGTTTTAGATTCAAACCACAGACCCTAGGATTAGAAAACTCAGCACTAGACCACTAGGCCCCTACAAATGTAAATCATACCGTACCCTTTAAGAGTTTCTCCCATTTGAAGTATGATGCATCTCCACTCACAGCGTTCAAACTTCCAGATTCTTGCCGTGCCATCTCGACTTCCACTCAGAAATCTGTTGTCATTATTTGCGTAACACATACTGTCTACTCTATCCTAAAAGAAAGATCATGTATTTCATTTGATCATTCCAATCATAAAACCATTTCTGTAGATTTCATTCATACCCCTATCAGGGCATGACACTAACTACATTTTGCCACCAGCCTGAAGGACCTGTTAGCCCTAAAAATTGCAGGTCCTCCCTGATAACAACAGGTCCTGAATGAAAACCATGTTTGATTTTTAGAAAATTTAAGAGATAAATTGCAAGGATAACATTGATGGAAAAGAAGAAATTGCTTCTGACAAGCAATTTCTTCTTTTTCTACAATGTTTTCAGTTAGTAGTGCAAATTATAGTATTGGAAAGGCAATTATTTTCAAGACTGGACAGATTTAAAAATAAGTACTGCCATTTACTATAAGCCTGAAGGACCTGCAGAATGGCAACATATGCAAGTCCTCCCTAAAATCTACAGGTCTCGGGCCCAAGGACTGGTGTCAGTGTCGATCCCTGCCTATCCTGCTGAATTTAAATCTGGTTTCAAAGAAATGTCCAATTTATTGGACATATCAGGTCTGCCTTAATTTTTCCCGAAAGATGACAACAGCCATAGTAAGCTATGATCAACCAGCATGTCTTTGCAGACTGATCTTTGTCTCTGCATGACTACTTAAAACTTCTAAATGAGCCTGTGCATGACATTGCAAACAATTTCACATGTGCCCCTTGTGAAGACTCAGACCAGCCTGTGCATGTGCACAATCTGATCAGTATCTTCACTATGTGCTGTGAAGATAACTAAGCACGTCATGTCTCTAACCACTATTGGAGAATGTTTTAAATTCAGCATGTGCATGTCAAAACCTCTTAATATCTGTCAGAAATTATTGGAAATGTCACGCACAGGCTCAAATTGTATCCCATCTGGAATTATTTCCAAACAAGCATAATTTCAAAATTGAAAGAATCTTACTTCACATTTCACCAATGAATTTGCAAATATTGCTACTTGTGTCAAAATAAATTACTTCAAGATGTTAAGAATGGGCTTTGTTATTGGACAAGAATTTGATGTTTGATTTCTATTTGTTTGATCATAAATTAAAATAAAGATTTCTTTCACAATACTTCCAATAATTTCCATGGCATATCTATCAGAATTGTTTCAGAAGATAATTCTTACTGTGTGTTTTTCAAGTTCCCCTATTTTTTCTGGGTATCCATTTGGGAAATGATACATCCTTATCACATGGTCCGTACTCCCAGCAGCAAAAAACATTCCACCAGCACTGAATGATGAACACAACACTTGGGCACCAGCCCGGGATTTCTCAATATACTTCACAGGCTTTGCACTAAAAACAATAAAATCATCAATCAAATTCTAAACATAGAACCGTCTGTAGATACAACAAAAGCAGAGCTACAGATAGAAAGGGTATTTTGAATAAAATAAAATATCAAATTTGTGTTCAAGAAATACCAAATTCATTGACATGTCATCTAAAACAGTAACAGATAAAAACTCAGCAAAGCCTTGCTATTATCTGAACAAAGATGATCCGTTTAATATAAACCAATTATTTGTCTAGATTGCAGGGTTCCAACCTAACTTATTTGACACCAGTCTGAAGGACCAAATCTCACTGGTCCTGTATGATTATAAAGGGTCCTCCATGAACACTTAATCTATTTTAAGGAGTATATTGTATAGAAAACAGTGTTAGAAAAGAAGACATTGCTTGTGTCTGCTTGTGTCAAACAATTGTTATGGGAGACCACTCTCACCACTGTACTGTTATTTTCCGATAGGTGGCATTTTTCAAATACTGACCTATCTGATTTGAGCATTCTGGGTAGTGTTATTCGTGACAACTCGGCCGATTCTGTCACACTACTCTCAAAATGTCAGCGGCCATGAAATGCTTTAATTTTATCGGATTTCTCCATAATCTATATTAGGAAACTGTGTACAGTATAAATAGATCTCAAGCAAACAACTTTTTTTAAACAAATATACTTTCGCAATTTAAACCAATTTTTTGTCAATTAATTTAAGGCAAAATTAAGTTTGATTTCCACAAAGATGAAGTTTTAATTGAAATTCTTCATTTACTACTTTTTGGCAATAGAATACGGAGTTATGCATACGAAGTAGTAATATTTATCCCAATCTGGATAAGTGATATGGTCCTGAAGACAGGTCAATTTTTGGAGAATATGACATGCGCAGACAACGACCACTTTCCTGCATAGCTTCGTTGGTTTAAATACAATGTCTGACACCTACATCAGGGAAGATCTTCTTTGGCTCAGTGGTTAGCACATTGGACTTGTAAACCAATTATTTGAATAATGTTGTCCGACAATATTTGTGGGCTCGACACAGGCTCATGTCATGTTTTTTTCATCTATGCTTTGGTTCAGGACAGTTTGTATGTAACACAATTTCTTCTTTTTCCACAATGCTGTCAATATGGCAAATAAAAAGTTCAGAATTTAGAAGGTCGCATTTTTTTTTCTTCAAAATTTGACAGTTTGGAATTTATGTTATATTTTAATACAGGCCTGCAGGACCTGCAACAAGGAAGCTTTTACCAGTCCTCCCTGTAATCAACAGGGCTCAGGCCTAATGACTGGTCAATGGCTCAGTGCAAAACAGTTGTAATTGCCTATATATTTATAGGCAGTTACAACTGTTTTGCGCTGAGGCATCGTGGTGTTAGTGCTGATCTCTGACAGATTGCTTGGAAATTAGCTGAAAACCACAGAGGGATACAGATAAATACATACTTGAATTTATTATCTGCAGAGTTCCATTCCCAGAAACAAACACATGCATCGCCACCTGTAGATGCAAGGTACCTTGTAGTTCCTCTAACATATGGAGAAAACTGGAACAAATGAAGAATTCAAACCTTTACCTTATGAAAATATTTTTAGCCTGGTCAAATTTCAAGAAGTAGATGATAATTTTAAGTAGATGAAGTTTTAAAAATCTTTTGTCTTTTGTTAATGATGAAATAGCTTAATTACTTGATACAAATTTTTCAGAAGCACTTTTCTTCAAGGGTGATTAGAAATTGTGATGTGTGATGTTTTTTTACTCACAGCCTTCAAATTTTCAGACACCAAACTAAACACTTAAAATAAATGTGTAAAGTACATTTGTAGATCCTGTCAAATAAACATAATAGGAAGAATACATTTGATAATTCATCAACAAATACATAGAGGATAATCATTTGTTTCAGTGCAAGATCGATTTATATTTCAATGAGTGAACAACAAAAGCTATATTTTCACGAGAGTCAGAGCCAGGAGTGAAAATATAGCTTTTGCTGTTCACAAAATGAAATATTTATTGATCTTACTCGAAAAACAAACCGTTATTCTGTATCTTTATTGCCAAAATGAGACAAAATGTGAAATTTCTAGGACATGTTTTCGTAAAAGGCGTCATTTTGCATGTGATTGCAATGCAACGTTCATTGTGACGCCACTTATTTCGCCCCGGATAGATAACGTCAGATAGGGTGAAATGCACAAAAGCAGGGTATAAGTTTTTGATAATTTCACTGTTTCAAGTGATAATCTACCGTTATTTCTCAATAAACCACCAAAAAGCATTTAAGAAATACCAGATATCTAAAAAATTCATATATGATCAGACTTGCTATTTCAGCATTATCATAAATTGCTGGAAACAATTTGACTTCCTATTAGAAACAAAGATGCCAATTAAAAAGGGAGGTATTTGAACTGTTGTTATACCTGAAGGGAGGTAATCATACTACTATGGCCTTGTAATACTGCAACAGGTGCTTTTGTCTTGAGGCACCAAACCCGTATAGTCTTATCACAGCTTCCTGAGGCCAACAATGTGTTTTCAAAGTTCACATCCATGTCCGTAATTTCTGCATTATGGCCTCGTAATGTGGCCTTCAGTCTGCCATCAACTGCCTGCCATACTTTAACTAGCAAGTCATCTGCTCCCTAAAGAATTAAAGGATAGGAATAGACATGTGCTGTCAATGCTGTAATAGTATTCAAATAATTTAGTTATATTTATTTGTTTATGAAATAATTTCATTTTTGCGCTTACGAGTCCACAAATTAAGTCTGATGGAAGAGAAGTTATATGCTTAAGGTAAAATCAAAAACAGAATCCAAGGATTTTGCCTTGCAAATAACTCCTATGACCCTTAAACTTTATTCATGGACGTATCAAGGCAAAAAATGAAATTGTATCCATTATAACATTATAGAATCTAAAATTAATCTTATTACCCCTTTCAGGGTGTAAAATAGTGAATATTTTTTTCTGGATGTAAAATTAATAAATAAGTGATGATATTGACATTGGGGAAATTCACAGAAATGAAGCGCGTCATTTAGCACACAGGTTATATGATGTCAAAAGCATCAATATTTCTGCTGGAGATGGTGTATGACGTCATAAATGGGTGGAGCGATCTGTGTACACAATAAAACACATGATACAGTCGATATTGCTCGAGTGACCACGTCTATTAAGTGACCAATTTTGTTAAGCGACCACCATAAAAAGTCCCTTCACTGTAAGCATAATCTCTGAAAAAGAAGACATTCTTGACGAAAAATTGGTTATTGTTGAATCTTATGTTGTTGGAACCCATCAGAATCGTCTCAATAAGATGATTCTAATGGGTTTAAACATCATAGGATTCAGTACGACTTGACCGACAATCTATCAATGCTTTCAAAGTTAACTGTCAAATTTATCATTATATTTCGTATTATGTGACCATTCCCATAAACGACCGCTTTTTGGTGATCCCTTAGGTGGTCGCTTAACACAAGTTTTACTGTGTATAAATCTTATTTAATTTAAAGCTCTATGTATTTATTCTTATTTCATATACTGGTATGCGTTTTACGCCATCAGAGTAAAATCGATATATCTTTCATTGATTGAACAACAGAAGCTATATTTTCAAGAATGGTGAAGCCTCAGGTGAAAATTAGGCTTTTACTGTGAAGAACTCTTGAAGTGAAAGGATTATCCATCTTACATAAAAAATAATCAATTATTCTGTTTCTTTAACACAAAAATTTAATGAAATGTGATTTTTTTGGACATATTTTAATGAAGTGCATCATTTAGCCCATGATAGCTTTGCAATGTTATGACATCATTGGTTTATTTTGCTCTACTTGGATGCCATAAACGTGTAGTGTGAAATGAATAAAAGAAGGGTATATTTTTTGGCGATTTCACTGGTTTGGCAGCGAGATTATCAAGTGAAAATCTACTGTTAATCCTGATAGATAATCCAAGCATTAAAGAATATGAAATAAATCTTAATTTTTCCCATATACACAATATTTTTGTTGATCCATGAGACTGATGGTACAATTGATTGTCATAAAATAGTAGGCTGTCTATAAACATATAGGCAGTTTAAACTGCAACAATAAGCCATTGGTAAACCAACAACAACATAAGTCAAACTTTTGTATTGACTTACTGTGAAAATGTTGTTCCCTGTTCTATCAAATAGTACACAATAGACGGCTGATAGATGGCCTAATTTTCTACTGTGTAGTTTGAGTCTGTCATACATCGAGACTGGAATGTTGTGTCGGAAGTAGGACTGCCCTGTCATCTCTATAGCTCGCCTCACAAACACTGAAATACAAACAAAAATAATATAAACAGACATCTACCTTTTGACATTTTTACTCAAAGAATAAGTAGAGAAACTAAATAGCCTGGACAAAGTGTTTTTGGAGAAATAAGGGGAAAACTTATTTAATGCTTACAATTATTTCTTTAATAGCATTTTGAAAACCACTTGATTTGAATTTAGGGCTTTTTACTGAAATTTGGGAGTAGGCCTCAGTCTGTTCATTTGGGAAATTTTGTCGCGGTTTCGAGAGGAATAAGGAATCATAAGTCTTATAATGGAAAGATTTTAAATACTATTCATGCATCATTTGCCATGATTTTTATGATGAATAACTAATTTTAAGGTCTAAAGTTATCAATATACACTGCAACTCCATTGTAACTGGAAATCCATTAAAACACGGGGTCTGCTTGGCTCCCGAATTTTCCCAGGAGAAAGGAATTTTAGCTGCCACAGCATAGGATTCTGAGACAATAGATTTCACATTGGTTTAACGGTGAATTTCAAATTGAATTCAGTGGGTGGGACCATTCATGAATAAATCAGTAATGACAGGAAGCCAGGTAAGTACTTCACACTTTTTTATTGACAGTACGGGCAAATAACGCCTTGGGACAGAAAGGAAATAACTTTCGGCTGAAAAAAGGCCAGTACAAGGAAAAAATAAGATCTATTTTTGTAAAATTTCTCAGCCACAAAAATTAAAAATAGAACCTTTTTTTAATTGGGAAGTAGCCTTTCATAGGCTTCTTGTAAAGAAGTAAAAAAAAAGCTCTGAGAATGCTCACTGATAGCATGGAACTCTCATTAAGATTAATTTTCTATGAGAGCACAGGCTCTATTCTAGGCACACATTTGTATTTGTTTGAAACATTTTGTGCACATTCAAAGAATTTCTAATTACATGTTTTTATTTGCCGAAAATGTAAATTCACCATCTCTTATTTTCTTTTCCCTTAAAAAATTCCTTTCTTGTCATACTTAATATAAACTTTAATTCATAAATGAATATGAGAACAAAATTATGATCCAACTTAACCACCATCATGTTTTCTTAAATCAAAGAATGTTTCAGAAGAAGAGCTGACAATTACTCACATGTATTTGGCTGTATCAGGTTGACTGGTGGTAGTTTTGCACATGAATTTTGTAGAGCACAGTGGGTGTTGGGTAACCAGTCTAGTTTTGACATTGCTACAATTGGAAATAAGAATGGCTAAATTATTCACTTTCTACAAAATATTCAGTCAATGCTGCCCCCAAGGACCTAACAACGACAATTTGATGGCTTAGCACAAAAAACAGTTGTAACTGCCTATGATCATATAGGCAGTTACAACTGTTTTGTGCTGAGCTATCGAATTATGACATTCATGCATCACTTACATCTAAGTTGATTTTTTTTTTGTTTTTCAGCTCGGTCTTTTGCATGCAATAAATATGTACATACAAAAAAATGTTTTTAGTCTCTTATGGGAACAACAGTTTACTGTAAATCTGTCCTACCCTACCTTCAGACATGCGTTCCTTATATTTAGAGTGAGGTTCTTAAGATAAATTAAGATTTTCAGATAGAGCTTTTGTTGGAGTGACATTTTTAAGTCTCTTAACAAGAATCTTAAGAATTCTAAATTAAACAAAATAGTGAAGAGGGATGTACAACTTACAAGGCTCAGAAAATATTCCCCAAAATTTCAGAACATAAAAATGTAACCCATCATGCAAAAAAGGACCATCTTGGAATTCCATTAAACAAAACACTGAAACGGGAATTGAATCCAGCACAAGTTAACTTAAGGCTGTTTTTCAAAACTCTTATAAAGAAAGTAAAATGATTATTAAAGATTCAGATAATCATTCAAGTCTGCACAGTTTCAACTAAAGTGTGTAGAGTTTCAACCAAAGTCAGCCTGAGACGTCTGACTTATGTCATAACTTTACTGACTACCAAGTTGGTTCCTTTTTGCCTGACAGGTCACAATTATAATCAATACCTTCTTCTGTACGCAGCAAAGACTGGCTCCCTGCCCCCAACAGAGAGGACACTCCCATGACACATGGTCGAATTTTTTCGTCTAGCAATGGTCCTAGTCTCTGGCATATCTTCAGTAGATGTGTCCCCCCAATATGTCGATTTATCTCCAGCTAAATTGTAATCAGTATGTTGAACCCATTCATTGGATTGGATTTATTTAACACAGATTGGGAAACAAGTTCTCACAAATTAGATTAATCCCTCTCAATGCTGCTTCCTGTAAAATTCACCAGTACTCGCGCAAAATGTGTAGGCGAATGAAAGAACCAAGATTGATAGCCGCTCCCCAGAATCATACTCAGGAACTTTGGGTCAAGAGGCCAACACTCTACCTCTAGACCAAACACCACCCATTAATTAAGAGATGAAGATAGATTTATTTAATTTCATTGAGGTATGAAACTAAAAACACTGTATGAACATGTGGAGCTGATTCATACATGAGTGTGATGAGGTTTTTAAGTTTCATGCCTCTATGAAATTTAAGAATACATGTACTGTCTTCATCTCTTTTAGTTTGATATCATAAAACAAAATTGTAAGAATTTCTTCATAATATGAAAGATTTCTTGCGGGACTCCTTTGTGCGCAAACATGAAAATAAATATGTACTGAATTTTTTTCATTGAGGAATTAAATCAATTTTTCAGCTAATCAGAATGCAGGAAAATTGATTGAAACCAATTAAATGAAATTAAAAGACAATAAAATCTTAAAACCTCCCATATTAGATTATGTTGAATGTGTGAAGTTTCAAAACAATAGTTTTATCATATTGAAATAGTTATGATTCATGATGACAAGGGTCAGAAGTCGACACTAAGTCTATCACCAGTCCTTAGGCTTGTGGCCTGTGATTTTCAGGGAGGACTGACATTTTATGATGCAGGTCCTTCTGGCTTGAGAATTTTTATCAGTTATTGACTTCAGTTCTTGAAGACTGCAAAAGTAGCAACTGAAGTTGGAAGTATTAAACCTTATAAAAATGTAAGGAAAAATCTGTGGGAAAAGAAGAAATTGCCTTTTACAAGCAATTTCTTCTTTTTCCACATTGTTTTTCTCATGTCTGAAATTAACTTGTGTACACCTTTTATTTTTACTTGATTATTAGGCCTACATGGAGGTTGAATTTTTTGAGGGCAAAGATAGATCTGAAGGACCTGTACTAAGAGGTGAGGACCAGTGAAAATTTGAACCAACTGGTCCTGAGAGTCTGTGGCTTTAAGTTAGCATCAAACCCTGCAAGAGTTGAGAAAATATGTTTAGAGTCCCTGACTTAACAGAGAGGAAATGAATGTGATGAAGGGTCAAATTTCTCTCTCTCTTTTTTTTTTTTTTTTTTGTTTTTTTGTTTTATATCAGGGAGTCTGAATATGTATATTTAGGGTTTGTGGTTATATAGAACATTTATACCATTATTTTGTGTATATCACTAGAGATGAAGAGAACGAATTTTTTTCATGAAATTGTGAATGAAAACCCAATCACAAATTATGAATATCAGATATAATCATAAGTGTGATTAGGACTTTTATTTCATTTTCCTCGTGAAAACAAAAAATTCTCTTCACCAAGATATCAAGCTAAGTAAAAATGTGTGTACAATAAATTGATAAACAGATAGAGTGGTAAATACCAGAAAATTAAAATAAATCTGAAATCTGTTTTTAGAACCTATCATTAAGTAAAAGGGTTCGTTTTAACGTATTGTGCACTTAGTAATAAATAATATGAAAAAGACTATAACTATTCTTGGTGGAGAGTTTCCAAACTGTAATTCAGTAAAGTGATAAAGACTATAATACTTCATTGACCAATCAAATGCAGGCGTTCATTTAATTTATGTGTCCTACAAAATGGCCAACCCGAAAATAAAGAGTGCTTGTGATTGGTCTATACTTGAAAGATACTGACGTCACAAGGTCATTACAGGTTGGGTCCTCTAGAGTACAGAAGACATTAACATTCTACATTTTCCAATAAACCGGCTACAAAATACATCAATTTAGATTATCACATGTGAATCATTAAGTTCAAATGTTTTGCTAAAAATATTTTCTAGATATTTAATCTGGGTATAGAACATATCTATGCAACTTTTGTTTGAAGTACACTTTCACTATAGATATTCCATCTGTATAAAATTCTTACCAAACTTTCAAAACTTCTTTTGTGCTGCTGGCCTTCCCAGTCGGTCCTAATAGGCAAAAGCTGTCAAAAAATGATAGAAAAACATTATTTTTACATTTTGACAAAATTTGATAGAAATTCACCAATTGTACACTTAGTTATGATTTTTTGAAAATTTACCGTTTTCGCCGTCTATTTGAGCGTTTTTCGAGCGGAAAACCCGCATTGAAAGATAGAGAGAAAAAATAAGTGACACTCACCCCGTGTTCGTCCAGCTCCCGGCGTAGAACCTGAAAGAAAAAGCATAAAATGAGTCTTTGTCCATCTATAAGAGCCTACTCTACCGATTAATCAACTCATACTTACATTAGCAGCGTTCTTGCAAGGCCCAGAAGTCAAAAACCTTTCGATCAAGAAGTAGAGTTCTGAAAGGAAAAATACGACTGCATTATTCGGCCGAATATATCGATAATTTTTTAGTGAAGAAGCGAGTGTTTGATAATTTTGCTTACCGCGTTCGATGGATGACACATTGGGCCTTTGGCCTGAGCTTCCAGACATCTCAGTCTTTTTGTTAATCAACTGTAATTCGCCGGTGTTTCAGCACTACACACAAAAGGCTATCTCAGTCGCCATTTTCACATTGATCAACAACTGTGTAGAAATGAACGTATGGCGGATGAATATCTGGAGTTCTTTAATCAGACAAATTTCGATAGTCTTACAGTTTAAGACTCATGAGAAATCAAAAAAACTATTTTTAGTTAGGTTTCGAGGTTTAAATATGAATTAATTTTTTTAAAAAATGCTGAATATTTATGAAAATATTGGACTACTTTTTATACATTTTAGACGTTGACCTACTTTAGCTTGATACTCGGCCAAGTGACGTCACGGACGGGAAACCCCAGCTGACAGTTTGGTGATTCCGTGTCAACTCAGACGGACACGTTTACAGTGGGTCGTTCACAGTACAAATACAGACAATCCAAATCCAGTAAGTAGATACCTTACCAACATGAGGTTTCTTTGTTGAATTCATTTTGATTCAATGAGATTTCAAGCTAACATATCCGTCAGCATGATTAGTTTTGTAGTAGTAGTAGTATTTATTTAGACCAAATATCAACATGTACAAATGAATACCACAATTAACAACAAGTTGGTCTTGCTTAAATGCATATAAAAGTGCAAGCCAAAATTTTAATTGAGCCAAGCTTTTAAAAAACGGTTTTCAATTAGTCCCTTGACAATTTAAAAGGTTGATATTTAACCTAGGATAGCCCATAAAAGCTCTGGAGCTTATTTCCAATGGGGTCCTGTTAATGACAGATTGATTGTAAAAGACTAAAAGTTTAAAAAGCATCAGCTTGGCCGGCACAAAACTTTGGCAGGCAAATACACCAGAGATCAATTGATATGTACTTTATTTATAATCAATTTTCATACGTGCAAAGATAGTAATGTTGAAACAGCATGAAACAAACATTTTCTCACTCTATCCATTGCTCTAAAGTTATGAATCTAAGAAGTATCTACAACTTTTCTAATAGGTTATTGTGATTATAGCAGATCAAGTTTAAGGTCATGGGTCATCATGAGGATTACTATCAAGGATCTGTCACAGAATCATAGCATGTGTCTATACAATGTAAAGGCACCTGCTATGTATCTGCTCCAGTCCCTTGATATATACTACAAAGTCGCAAAATCATTGGTGTATTCAATTTCCATTTGTTCCAAAAGAAACTTTTTTACACCAGACTTAAAATTATTGATATTTTTCACTCTTCTCGATTCGGGTGGAACACTGTTCCAGTCTCTGATGGCATTATAGTAAAAGGTACATGCAGAATGTTGGTTGACAGATGGAATGTGAAAGTTAAGTTCACTTGATCTGGTATTATGAGTGTGAATATCGCACAATTTTGTAAAATTTGTTTTCATATAATTAGGGCATTTACCATAGAATATGCCATGTGCATGGTTTAGGCGCATTTGTTTTACTCGAAGTTCAACGTTTAAAAAGCCAAGTTCTTTAAATATTGGGAAATCTATTCGCTTCCTATAGTTGTAACCTTTGATATATCTAATGACCTTGTTCTGCATTATCTGGAGCTCTTTCTTGAGCGATTTATTAATAGAACAATACCAAGATGAACATGAGTAATCGAAATGACACTGAATGAGTGCCATGCTAAGTGTTTTTCTAGCATTTTCAGACAGACAGTTAGCATATCTGTATAAAAATTTCAATTTGGCATTTGCTTTCTGCATGATACTCTTCACTATCATGTCACCAGAGACAAAGTGGTCAATATTAATACCCAAGTATTTTACACTAGATTGAGATAATATAGTATGATTATTGCAAGTAATACTAAAGTTAGAAATTTTGCGTAGTTTACGTTTCGATCCAAAAAGAATACACACTGTCTTCCCCAGGTGAAGAGACAACTTGTTGTCAATTAGCCAGTCACTGCATGACTGGAGTTCTTTACTTAGTTTATTTGAAATTATTTTTGGGTCTTTATGTGAGTAAAGGATTGCACTGTCATCTGCATAAAGCAGCAGCTTGCACTCGGACCCCACACTGGATGACATATCGTTCACATAACATAAAAATAGCAGTGGGCCCAGTATACTGCCCTGAGGGACCCCACAGTTGACACATCGATAATCAGACTCTGTGCTGTTTGTACTAACCAACTGTCTTCGGCCTGTTAGGTAAGATTTAAACCATTTGACGGATTTAATACCCATTGCATGCAATTTATTACACAGAATCTGATGATCGACAGTGTCAAATGCCTTCTGTAGGTCAAGCATGATCATGCCAGTGTAGAGTCCTAGTGCATTCTGTGACCTTATATGGTCTAATAAATGAACCAGACAAGTGTCAGTTGAATATTTACCACGGAAGCCCGATTGAAGTTCGTAAAGTAAATTGTTTTTAGTTAAGTAAGTTTCAAGCTGATTATACACAGCTCTTTCCAAGATTTTGGATATAATAACAAGGATGCTGACAGGCCTGTAGTTACCTACATCTAGCCTGCTATTCTTTTTATAGATGGGACAGACTCTTGCTTCTTTCATGCCATCTGGCACTAACCCGCTAGAAATTGATAGGTTAATGATATATGTAATGGGTCTTTTGATTGCAAGAGATCCGTCTTTGAGAAATTTTGATGGTATGCCATCTAGCCCAGTGCTCTTGGTAATATTTAAGCTTTGAAGCTCCTTGAGAACAAAGTCTTCCCCTATTGGTGAAAGTTCTAATTTCAAATTAAGATCAAAGATCTTTCCATAAAATGTTTTAAAGATATTTGAAGTAAAGCTATACAGATTTTTAGCACTTGGCAATTTTGCAACAAGATTTTCTGCTACACTTGTGAAAAATATATTGAAATAATCAGCGACCTTTTTGTCTTTGGTCAAATTTTCAAGATTTAGCAAACTTGCAAATATGTCATCCGAGATCACACAATTCTGTTAAAAACTCTTTTTAGTTGTTGAGAAAAAGGTCTACATCATGACATAATTATTATTATTATTATTATTTTGTGTGTGTGTGTGTATCTTTTATAATGATTAATTTATTTTTGTGAGGATTGACATTACAGGCAGAGCTCAAAGATTAGCCTTTCAATGGCTTGATGATAACTGGACATAAAATAAACCATCAAAATAAATAGTCTACTACATCTAAAATGTATAAATTCAGTATCAACTACAAATAGAATACCACTGATTAAATTTTTAAACATTGTACATAAGAAATATATCAATAAGCATAACTTAAGAACAAGAACAAGATGAACAAGATAACAGGATGAGAAAAAAAGGTGTTTACTAAAACAACCAGTGTCACAGGACATGCTTTCAGAAGTGTTGTTAAGTGTAGTGTGAAGGACACACAGTGTTACACTGAATGTGATTAACTACCAGAAGTTCAATAAGGGGCCACTCCCTTGCATCAAGTATAGACAACATCTCAAACGGGCCATAAGAAGCTAACGCTTATGCACATGCGCATTAGGCCTCAAATACTTTACGAACTAATGAACTATATATGAAATACACAAAGTGTTGACTTTTGCTGCTAATACTGTAGAGCCAGTCAGTAATTTTAATAGGATTGTCCTCAAACATGTACAGAATGATTGCCACATTTTAAGGATTGTTCCCTTCGAAAGTGGGTTGGATCAGTCTAGTATCTTAAAAAAAGGGGCAGCGATAGAAATTGATTTAAATTCCCTCAATACTGGAATTTGTCTGGCAAACTGTTGCAAATCCAGGATTTCTGTAAAGAGGTTTAAAAATGTAAATTGAACCCCCTCTGGATCTGCCACTGGGAAAAGGGGTGACCGGTCTTGTGATTTTGATTTAGATACCCTTTTTATTGCATTAAAATCCAAAGTTACCATTTGATTGTCTTCAAATATGCCCAGAATGTTTTAACCATATATCATGAAGATTCTTCCTTTTGAAAATAGTCTTGCAAACAAATAGTTTGTTACTGAAGCGTAGCTGAAAAAGAACAAACATGGGATGCTGAGCCAAAGATCTTCCCTGACGCAGGTGTCAAATGCCACATTCTATTTAAACCTTTTCTGAAGCTAAGCATGCAAGGTAATGAGGTGTCACGGAAATAGATCAGGTCCATCAAGAATCATAGCAAAAGGGGGCTTTATCATAGCACAGTTGGAAGCGCGTCAGACTTTCAATCTAAGAGGTCCCGGGTTCGATCCCCGACGGTGGCACTCATTCTTTCCGACTATTTGGGTTGATAGTTGTAGACCTATGTAAGATAGCAGCTGGAGGCTAGGAAAGGGTGTGATGGTAGTACTGTAACCCGCAAATAAATATTCGACTCTGTCGGGATTCGAACCCAGGACCTCTACATCCAAAAGCGAATGCTCAACCACGTCGCTATAAAAGCTAGCTTGTACGGCAAGGTAGTACAAACACCCCTTATACACAACCCGACTACATACACCCCCTCGACAATTAAGATTCTTCCATGAATCTTCTCAATTCAACATCATCATCTTCCTAATCACATAACCACCACCTCATGTGGGTTATTTACGGTTGGCGCCAAATGTAACCCGCAAATAAATATTCGACTCCGTCGGGATACAAACACCCCTTATACACAACCCGGCTACAGTACTGGTGAATGAAATACAAGGAATATATTGCTAGGTGCTCCAGCTGCCGTGATTTAACTGAAAAATTGTTGAAAGAGACATAAAACTACATTCAATCAATCTCTTGAAAGTTTGTTTAAAATTTCCTGTATCATTGACCTTTTGCTATATTTCAAGAGTTGGCCTTGAAACCTTTCTTTAATACTTTCATTCATCACATAATTATTATTTGTACTGAAAGGCTTTTTGAGGGAGTTGGTAGAGTGTCCAAGGCCCACATTGTACACCTCTTTTTATTGTCTTTCTAGAGATATATTCTCGTTTTAATTGCAGGAGAATTTCCCAGAAGAATGTCCTGGTTCCCTGAAAAACAGACTCAGCCAAGCTGGGTCCATCGAATGTGTTCGAGAGTTTTGAAATCTGGACCTGTTCCGAAGCATATTGCAATTATCATGGATGGGAACAGACGGTTTGCCAAAAAGAACAGCATGGACAGAGCAGAAGGCCATCTGAAAGGATTCGATAAACTTGCAGAGGTTGGTGAAACACATACCGTTTTTCCTCTAATAATAGCACCCCCCCTAATAGTAGCACCCCTATATTTTTATACCCCCGTATCGAGAGATCGGGGGCATATTGTTTTACTCATGTCCGTCTGTCTGTCCGTCTGTCCAAAAAACTTAACCTTTGCCTTTTCTCCAAAAGTATTTGACATACAAAGCTCAAATTTGGCATGATGATACATCTCAATGATCCGCATCTGCTGGTACCAAAGTCAAGGTCATGTGACAAGGTCAAGGTCATCTGTCAAGGTCAAACTTTGAAAAAAAAATTGCTGTTACGAGGGCATTAGTGTTTCACAAACACATCTTGTTTATTAAGAAAACCCACTTGAAATGCCTAAATGTGAAGAACTTGTTGAGACTTCTTCTCTACTTTGATGCAAATTTTCTCAAAACAATCATTTTTATGATTGTTCAGAGAAAACTTACATCAAATTAAATGGAAATGGGCTTAAAAGATATAAGTTAAATGATTTTTTTAAATCAGAAAATACATGTACATACTAAATAAAAGCTTCCTGACCATGTTATGTATAGCTCCCAGGAGTGTTTATAATGAGAAAAACGGTAGACTAGATTAATAATCATTCATACTTGTTTGATTGCTATGATCTCCTTTATTTTCTGTTCTTCTTGTACCCTTGTTTGGAATGAAAATTTTGTCATTGGTATTTTCATTGTTAATGTGGAGAAAAGATTTTAAAACGTAGAATTCAATTTTTTCAAGGCTCGTGGTTCACCTGAAAACAAGAATTTGACCAAAAATAATCCGAAATCCCCTTCCCTAACCCGAAATATCTTATTTTGACTCTTTGAAATTTCAGCCAGTGAAAATTTTGTTGGATCAAACCATGATTTTATACACGAAAGTTTCAATTATGTATTACGAATTCTTAGAAGTTAATTGCAAACTTCATATCTTTGCAAGAAAGGTCAAATGATACTAAATCCTGTCATTTAAAACCCCTTGGAAGAAATTTTCAAGGGTCAAAACTGTGTTTTACCAGGTCAATCAGTCAGTTGGTTGGACTGTACTTCCACCTGTCCATAGACTGTTTTGTCCAAAAAGTATGCAAGCTAACATCATGAAACTTCATGGGTGAATAGACTTATTGGGGGGAAGTGCAGTGCACAAGAGCAATGGCTGTACTCATCATGTTTTTTTCGGTTATTGCCCTTTGTTAAAATTATTGACAAAGAATTTGCCATTAATCTGCATTTATGGGGGAGTATAAATATTTTACAAACAGCTCTTTTTTGTTTTATACTGTTTCAGACTTTGGAATGGTGTTTAAATCTAGGTATTTTAGAAGTCACAGTTTACGCATTTAGTATCGAGAATTTCAAACGATCTAAAGAAGAAGTGGATTGCTTGATGGAACTTGCTCACCAGAAATTTCAACGTCTTCTTGAAGAAAAGTGAGAGATATTTTATACATCAAAATTAATCAAATATGTTTTGTCTGCAATAAAGTAATGAATTGCTAAAAAATTGCTTGAATAGTTTTTCCTCAGGGCTTGTGCTAGCTGTTTGAATTTGAGAGTCATTGACTTCTTGGCAATAAAATTTTGGGGGTCAAAACTGGGGTCAAAAAAGAGGGAAACATGAGAACTTATCAGTCTTCAAAGTAATCTATATAACTGAAGCCAAGTGTAGACACACTTTATTGTTTATGTTGTTTCATTTATATAGATCTTTTGTAATAGTTTGAGGAAAACAATTGATCTATAATCATTTATATTGAATAGGTTGCACACGCAGTCTGATCTCAGTCTACACCATATGATTTTCCTTGTTTTAACCATAAATTTGTGATAATGATAAATATAATCATATAATACCTTTGAAATAAATACTGACTCACAATTAGGGCATTCATTGCTTTCAGCACTTTGAATTCAATTCAATTTCAAAGAGGAATTTATCAAAACAGCAAGGGTAAAAGAGACATTTTGCGGTTGGAATTTTGTTAAAACTGTAACAATCACTGGATCATAGGTCCAACACCACTGGTCAATATTCTTTCTGACATTTGACAGTCATTTCATTTAAAGCTGTTTTTAGAGAAAACCAGAGGTATTGTTGTCACTTTTGGGCTATTCATGTTGGCGTTGTTGTTAGTGTTGGCGTGACATACTTTAACCTTGGTCATATGTCTGTTATTATTGAAGGTTTCTTTCTTGAAACTTGGCATGTGTGTTAACCTTTACAAGAGCTATCCAGACAGTCAAAGGGATGGCGCTGAACTCATTTTTGTAAGATTAGAGCCACTTTTTGGGCTTAGATTTTTTGCGTGATCCATCACCTGCAGCCAAGTGTTGCACCCGTAGGCAGTGCTCTTGTTCTCTCACTGTTTGGTGATTGATATCCTGAATGATATTATGAGCTAACACTTAGCTAGGATTTCATGATAAATCAGGGCTAGTGCTAGCTTTTCAAATGCAGGGGTCATTTACCCATTGATTATGATTTTCATTGGGTCAAACAAAACAGCCCTTAAAGGGGTCCAAACAATCAAATGAGAGCAAAGTTTTTAGCTCCACTGGCTGAAAGCCACTGGGGCTATTGTCATGGCATTGTGTCCGTCGTGCGTCCGTCCGTACATGCGTCCATGCGTCCGGTCGTAAACTTTTTCTTTAAAAATCTTCTCCTCAGAAACTACTGGATGGATTTCAACCAAACTTCACAGAAATGATCCTTGGGTGACCCTCTTTCAAAGTTGTTCAAGAAATTTTGATCCAATGAAAAACATGGATTTAATGGGCGTGGCTAATTTCCAAATATGGTAAAAAAAGTGACTTTTCTCAGGTTCTAACTGATGGATATCAACCAAATTTTACATGAATGATCCTTGGGTGACCCTTTATCAGTCTACCAAAAATTATTGTGATTGGATGAAAAATATGTATTTTATGGGCGGAGGTCATTTCTCTATATGTTATATAGGGCAAACTTTGAAAATCATTTTCTCAGAATCTAAATGATGGATATCAATCAAACTTCATTAGTATGATCCTCGGGTGATCCATTATCATTCAGCCAAAAATTATTGTGATTTGAAGAAAAATATGTCTTTTATGGGCGGAGGTCATTTCTCTATATATGTTATAATTGTGGAAAATTTGAAAATCTTTTCAACATCAGTAGAAGCCAAAATATCTAAAAATCTAGTCAAAACTTAGATTTGCTATTACAAGAAATTCAAGCCTGTGGAGCGACACAAGCCATTCATGGCTTTCTAGTTATCTGTTTGAGATGAGAAGTTTAATAAATCTTGTAATTTACTAATTTGACTCTACTTTATGAAAAAAATGACAAAATTCTTAAAATTGATTGATTAAAATTTTCTGCACAACATATAACACTGTCTGTAAAATGACATCACATCAATTATAATGTCATTTTTAGGAAAACAAAAAAGCATTATCTTACACTGTGAGCTCATTTGCATAGTTATTTTACTTGTGAAATAACACCTGTGTGATACCAAAAATATTAAAAAGGATTATTTCCCTCCTAAGGATAATTTTGGAGCTAGCGTTATGTCCTTGTTTTTTTTCAACTTTCAGAGATATGATAGAGAAGCATCATGTGTGTGTAAGAATTCTGGGTGATGTTAGCCTCTTACCTGTCACCCTTCAGAAATTGATAGCAGAGGTAGTTGATATTTCTAAAGATAATACAAGGTATGTCAACACTTTACACTTAAAAGTCTCAGCAAGAAACAATTGTAACTGCCTATATGTTTATAGGCAGTTACAACTGTTTTGCACTGAGCCATCAACTTGATCATTATTAATCAGGGGTTCAGAGCCAAACTATCGTTAGTCAAGGTGGGTAATCAGGTGACACAATTCTTTTGATATTTTCCAATAATTCTGTAAATACCTGAGGGATTTGAAAAAGGTTAGAAGTAGAAAAGGTGGGAAAAAACAGAGACTTCCTGAATGTGTAAGATTTTTGTAAAAATCTAGTGATAAAAAGTTATTGACAACCAAGTAAATTTTAACTTGGTCGCCAACAACTTTTTTATCACCAGAATTTCAAAAGATCTGTTACATTCAGCATATTACTGACATTTCCCAAGCTTCTCTCCTTCAAACCAAATTCAAATTGGTTTCGTTTTAACAGAATTGAGGATTTTCCTAAATTACTATATCACATGATTCTCCACATAGGTAGTGGTCAAATACAGTGTGTTTTTTTAGGCAATTACAAAAGTTCTCCCTTACCCAATGAATAATATACTGTTCACAAAAAGTAGAGGATACTGTAAGTTTGATTTGTGGTATTCTGGTCAGCTTGGGCATCCATACAAAATCAGGGCCCCGTTTTTGAATCGTCAACAAAGAAGCCAATTGTTTGATATCGTGACAATATCTGACTGTGAGACACAGGGTTTGACAACAGTCTTTACTCACGTTCTTCTGGTTTCCAGCATAACATTGACTCACTTACGGTGAGCTTTCATTAGACCTCACATTATTCCAATAAAATTTGATGCGAATACATAATAAAGATAAACACCAAACGTTTTTTCTCGAAGTTATGCTCAACTAAAGTAAGAATTTCCATTACAACATACGCCATGTTAAAATAAGCGCTATACCCATCTCTTCTTAAATGCTGAATTTGAAGGACATGTTTAGCACAAAAAGGGAATTCAATAACTACCATATTACCATGAGACAACTGCTAGTTGGCAAAGAATATGTTAGATTGTCCTAAATTGTTTGCAACCACAATAACCTTATGCATTAACAGATTATCCCCTACTTTTTGTGAACAGTATATTTATATGATAAAGAAGATCATTTAGATTCTTTTTGTTTCTACTGCCCCCACATAGAAAGATTGGGTGCATATTGTTTTACCATTGTCTGTCTGCCTGTCTGCAAAAATTAACCCAAAAAAACTTATAATTGTCAATATTTTCAAGGCTATTCAAGATACAATGCTCATATTTGGTATGATGATCTCAATGATACGCATCAGCTGGTACCTAGGTCAAGATCATGTGACAAGGTCAAGGTCATCTGTCAAGGTCAAATTTCTAAAAAAAAATGCTGTTTTGGGGGCATTCATGTTTCACAAACACTTCTTGTTCTGTATTGCTATAATTTTTAGGGTTCAGAGCATAACTATTGTTAGTACCCATGAATATAGAAAGTAAAGGAATTAAAGGAACTTACAAAAAGAATAGATAAAAAAAGACAAATTACTTTTTTGTTTAATGTAAACAAATGAGGCAAAATGTGATTTTTTTTTTAACAAATTCCACTTACCTTTGGATGGGTGGACTCTTTGAGCTTATGCTTTTGTCATAGTCAAGCTAGAACACAAATTGTGTAGTTTAAGAGGTACATTGTTTTGGTTACCCACTTGGGCATTTGAAAAAATAATTTCCAACAAAAGGGGAGGTCAAGAACTACCTCAGAGCCAAACGAGTTTTGAAACTGAATCAAATGTTTTTGAATAACGGACATTATATCTCTGAGGTGGCGGACTTCCCCAAGCATTACTTGAATTATGTTTGCTTATAAATACCTCAATATTACATAAGTTGTCTGGTATATTTTCTGTTTTGCATAAAATATAAATCTTCTCAGTTGTTAGATTTTTTGAATATAATAATACTATCACTGGAATTTTTCAGAATAGAATTACCTAATGTGAAACAAAATTATCAGTTTATTAGCAACAGATAATAAAGAGCTCATAATCAATTGATATTGTGATTTAATTTAATTATTTTTGTAAAACTTCATCTATTTAATTATTACGTTTCCCTGGCAAACAGTGCTATCCTGTGCTCAAGATAAAATTAATTCTCTGTATTTAAACATCATTAATTTACTTTCAAAATCCTTTGTTGTGAGTACTCAATTAGAACCATCTCATTGAGATGGTTCTAATGAATACCTACAACAAAATGTTTTAGTAAGAAGTTTATTTATTGCTTGTACATTGGAAAAAGTTTCTGGCCATTATCTGAAGCATTTCCACCTGGAAACATGCCTGTAACATTCCATACATTTGCACACATGTGTTACCTGTAATCAATGAGCTAATGTTCTAAAAATAGATTCATTCAGGAAAATCACAATGGATCTAGAAAACAGTGGGTTCTGAAAAAATATATCTTCATTTTGTCCTGGAGGCTCTATGATGTGGGTACTCATTTGTATTGTCTTGAAAAAATGATTTCAGTGAGTGCCCATAACATATTTTGAAAGATGAGGAATAAAATTTGAATATATTTCTTTCATTTGGTAATAATGAGAAGTTTGCTTGGTTATGGAATAGCAAAAGTTTTTGTCAGTCTAAAGAATTAACTCATTTGAAAGTTGTTTTTGGTGACATTCATCATTTCTTTGCCAGTAAGAAAAATTGAATTAATAAATATCAAATTTGTTATCTTTTTAAAATATGCACTATTTGGTCTTGATTCATTTATTTTTTTTTTTCAAAATTCAATATAGATTTTGAGTTTTGAAATACTGATTATTAAATCTGTAATATAAAGCCCCCTCTTAACCCCATCCCAGAAATATCTTTACTTATTCACAAAATTCAAGGGAGACAATGTTTATTTTTTAGACTTTGGTGTTCTGAGTATAGTTATCTTCCATGCCTTATTATCATAGCTCAAATATGACAGAGTTATCGAGATATTGTTCTTTCATCATTGAAAAGAAAGCAGGACCACATAGCTCAATCAGTTATGTACCTGGCTCATTCCAAAGGATGTGAGTTCAATACTGAGTAAACAAACTAACATCTAACATTTGATCTAGGTCATTATGACACATCATTTTGCCTGCCCCCAATGAGCAAATGGTACAACCAAGTGGGATAGACAGCTGGTGGTTCTTACGTAATAAGGTTGTTCTGCCCTGTGTTCATGATGAAAAGGTTAGCAAAGCGCTTTCAAAATGATACCTTGCTTTGCACGTATGTGCATGTGCAAAGCGGAGCATCATGTCAAAGCGCTTGTGAAACGCTTTTACATCCTTAACACAGGGCTTTGTGAGAACAACAGGAAACCATGGGTAGGTGCACCAGCCACTCCTATTTAACTGAAATACTGTCGAAAGCAGCCCTAAACCTAAAACAAATTCTTACGTAAAAATTAATTTTCACTTGTTATGCTGAGCCTGAATAGAAAAAAAAAGGTTGAGTTATGCAGAGGAATGGACAAAATTAGATTGCCAATAGGTTCATTGTGAACATAATTTACACCACCTGTTAAGCCCATTACATTAAGTTGTATATGGAACTGATGACTTAAAAGAAATTTTAACTCAAAAAAAAGGGTCAAAGAACTTGTAGTCCTTTGACTGACTATACATTTTTTTAACATGGTTGGCAGGCAAAAATGGACCATCTGAGGATTGCAAAAAGTATAAAGCTAAGTCAGATAGCGCTAAATGTACAGGTGGACTACAATTAATGCTTTTTGCTTTCTGTATTTTATTCTGAATCTATAATTAAAAAAGGGAATTACATGTATGTCACAAATGTATTTCAGGGCCACACTGAATGTTTGTTTTTCATACACGTCTAGAGATGAGATCTGTACAGCTATGAGAGAGGTGGTGGAAGGTGTTGAACAAGGGATAATAAAAGAAAGGTCTGTATACAATATAGAGGATATTGAATGAGTGTTCATGGAATACCGAATTTAATTAACAAGTCATCTATAAACAGATAAAAACGAGGCTGCGCCGAGTTTTAATCTGTTTATAGATGACGAGTTTAATAAATTCAGTATTTTATGAGTACAAATTTGATATTCTATTTATAATATGACCCAAATTTTGGTAATAAAAGGAGAAAATTACGATATTTATCGCTTCATGTTATTCCGCGAAACATACAACGTGGTTTGTGAAATGACGTCAGCATAACCATTATGACCTCATTTTCCTAACAACAAATGTAACATTTTTCTTTGTTCTCAGCTCATTTGCATAGTTATTCCACTAGTGTAATAACACCCATGTGATATCAAAAATATTCAACGGGATTATTTCACTCCTGCGACATACCTCATATAATAAAATAATTTAATTTTAGGTGTGTCCATCGAGTTTTGTGCTTTCTGATTGGCTTTATTCCTCATTGAAAACAATTTGAGTATGCAGCTACTTTTTATACTTGTGCAAAAAATAGTCCTTCAAGAATTCTTGTCTGATTATTTTGACTTTTTTCCATATTTGCTATGATATCAAAAGATATGAAGAGAGTATTTTTCTTATTTCATGGAAGTAGGAAACAAAAAACCTAATCACACTTATTGTATGAATCTGTGTCGCATATTCATACAGTGTGCTTAGGTTTTTAGTTTCATATCTCAATGAAATAAGAAATACTTTCTTCACCTCTTAAATGCCCTTACCAATGGAACATAATGTTACTCTTGTTCAAGGGATTCGATTTTGATGAAAATAAGGCACAGAACTTTTAATTTATGGGAATGCAGAAAATCTTCCATTGGGAAAAACAGCCATGAGAAGTAATGAGGGGAAAGGAAATATTTCTTGTCAGGAAGTAGACAACTTTCATTGTGATGGCTCAGCATGAAAAGTTTGTAACTGCCTTATGTTTAAATGCAGTTACAGCTGTGTCGCACAAATCCATTGATATTGGCTATGTAACATCATCTCTTTGGTTTTTCAGATGTTTCATCTGAGCCAAAGATTATAAAACTTTCCTCAGACTCAACTGAGAATTTTCTCAAATTTAAAATTCAATTAAATTATGTAAATAAAAGATAATATTAATAAGTTGTTATTTATGACAACTTATTAATATTATCTTTTATGTTAATACTTTAAAGTGAGTATTAAAACAGAATTATGGCTTTAATCTGAAATAGAAATTTGAGAAAAATTTGAATTGAGAATGAGAAAAGTTTTATAACCTCAGGCCCTGATAGTGCCCAATTGGGTCAAATCTGGTCTTACCATGATTGCATTTAAAATAGGAACATACCAAGAAATCTTAAAAAATCTTCTTCTCCCAAACCAGAGAGTAGTCAACCTTCATACATCTATTTGGTATACGGCATCATCTAGTGGACCTCTACAAAGTTGTTTGTTTAAATCATCCCTCAGGAACCACTTTAAGGGTTTAAAAAAGGAATTCTTACAATAATTATCTTCTCTGAGAACCAGTAACAATTTCTATTTTCAGTGATATAAGTGACGACTTACTAGAGAAATATTTGTATACCATTCAGTCATATTAGACTGTATCATAATTTCTATTTTCAGTGGTAAAAGTGAGAAGTTTTTAGAGAAATGTTTGTATACCAGTCTGTTATCTTAGACTGTTTCACATTTTCTATTTTCAGTGATATAAGTGAGGAGTTACTAGAGAAATGTTTGTATACCAGTCAGTCATATTAGACTGTATCACAATTTCTATTTTCAGTGACATAAGTGAGGAGTTACTAGAGAAATGTTTGTATACCAGTCAGTTAGACTGTATCACAATTTCTATTTTCAGTGATATAAGTGAAGAGTTACTAGAGAAATGTTTGTATACCAGTCAGTCACCTGAGCCAGATCTATTGATAAGGACCTCTGGAGAGGTCAGACTCAGTGACTTCCTCTTGTGGCAGGTACAGTCTGTGTGTGACATTTCTGAAAAATTCATGTGTGTTTGATGGACAGATATCACTGCCCTTCATTCAGGAAATTGCAAACTGATTTCAATGAAACTTTGCCAAAATGTTCCGTTGGTTACCCTCTTTAAAAATTGTTCGCAAAATTCTTGTTGACCCCAAAATATGGACATGGCAGGGCATTGCATTTTTTCACTTTGAAATTTTTGAATTACAGTGGTCTCGCGGTATCTCGAACACCCATGAGACTGACCAATTTGCTCGAGTCATCGCATGATTCGAGTAAATGCCGGTACGCAAAATTGTCCTCTATGAAGATGTTTCACTGCGTTTAAACTTATCCTTTGCATATTTTGCCTTCAAACTATGCAGTATCTATTTAAAATACTCATAGAGGAAAAGTTTAATGAAGTACCAGTGATTATTTGGTCAAAAGGTCAGTGTTGAAAACAGAAAAAAAATAAAATAAAAAAAGGCGATTAAGGCGTCAGCGTCATTGTTAGAAGTGTCTGTTCTCTGTACATTTAGCAATTTTAATGAGAGGCATTATTTCATGCATATTCTTTCTTCCTTACAATATTTTCGTAAAAAAAAGTGTAGTTATGATGTATCGGTGGGCAATCAAGTGAGATCCACTAAACCCTTAAAATTCAGGCCATTTTGGCCCTCTTGTTTAGACATTTCAATCATTCTGGCTCTTATATCTCCAGTATTAGCCAAGATCTTAGCATTATATGAGCTCTTTACAGTGATGATGTCATTTTGTTGCCATCTCTCTTAACCTTTGTCATGCTGAATAAAAAATCTTGGAAAAATTGTTATAAAATCAAAGTGCTAAAAGCCCTTGATGCACTGTATGTGAGTTCGTATTCATTTTAAAAATTATAATTTAAAGCTTTTATAGTTTAAAAAGAAAGGAAAACAGGCGATATAGGCTAAGTTCAGACTGCACATATGTGCAGGCTGATGCTTGTCTATAGCTCCTGCCAAGGCAGGAAATTCCTGGTTAAGCATGACAAGGGTTAGATTTGAAATAATAGATTTAACTCTTAAAATTTTCTGATTTTTCAAAACAAAAATGCATTAAAAATGGAATTTATCCATGGAAATTGAAAGGGTCTTAATGGACCCCCCCCCCCCCCCCCAACCAACATAAAAAATTGAGGGTCAAAATAGAAAATTGAGGATAAAAATTCTGGTTTAAGGGGCAAATAAGGGCCCTGAATCCTCTATGTCATTTAGATAGATGTTGTTACTGTAGATGCTAGATTTTACTGTATGACATAATTTTGTATGATGCTGTTTTATATTGCAGAGTACATTCAGTGTCCTGTCATTTCTAGAAGTGTTGTGGCCAGATTTCTCCATATGGCATTTATATGCTGCTATATTACATTATCAAAGAAATTATCATGCAGTTCAGGTGAGCTACCTTTCATTTTTCTTACAAAAATTAAATATTTAGAATTTCTTATTTACTCTCAATAGAATACTGTTTACTACAAAATAATTTAATAAAAGTAGGGTATATTAAGCTTTGTGAATACTGATTGGCTGAAAAATTTGCTTTATTCCTCAATGAAAACAATTTTGAGTATGCAGCTATTTTGTTAGCTTATGCACAAAGTAGTTCCGTTACAAATCTGTTTCTTAATTGATAAATTTGAACAGTTTTGCTTTCTTTTATTAAATTATAATATATGAAGAGAGAATATATTGATTTCATAGAGTTATGAAACTAAAAAACCTTATCATACTCACGCATGATTCCGCATCACATATTCATACAGAGTGATTAGATTTGTAGTTTCATACCTCAATGAAACAACAAATACTCTTTTCATCTATTAAATAAAGTTTCCAACATACATGGATATGTGCCGCTGTCATAGGGCAGTTGGTAGTGTATCATATTCCCAATTTTCAATTATTGGTTATGATCCCTAGAGGCTAACAAATTTCCTTTCTGATGTTTGTCTTTCATCCATTTAGAGATGAAGAAGTTATTTATTGATTTCTTGGAGATATGAAACTTAAAACCTAATCACACTGTATGAATACGCAAAGGGTACCCATACACAAGTGCAATTAGGTTTTTAGTTTCATATTTCATGAAATCAACAAATGCTCCCTTCATATCTTATAATTTAATAAAATGAAGCAAAAGTGTAAATATTTCACCAAATGTGACAGATCTATTCCTGGACTGATTTTGTGGAGGCTTACAATCTCAAAATTAATTTCATTTGGGAATGAAACTTATTTTTCAAACAATCAGAATGCTCAAAAATTGATGTGATCATTCAAAATTAAACATTGTTGGATAAAACTAAACCTACGAGAGATAGTAACTGAAGGCTAGGAGAGGATGTTACAGTAGTACTGGTGAGAAAAATACTAAGAATCTATTGTGAGGTGCTCCATCAACTGAAATTAGACTTTAAACTCTTACAGGGGGAATTTAACTACTTCAAACAAACAAATCCACATGTTCTTTGCAAATATATGTAATAGTACTGTATAATAAGAGACCCATTATGGCCTTAGATACTCTTCTGTCTATAAAGCTTTCTCTTTTTGAAATAATGTTGTTAAAATATATGATTAGATTGAAGAAATACTAAATTTCCAGTGAAGCATTTCAAGCTCTCATAAGTATCTTGTGCTATTTTCATAGTCACATTTCATATTCATGGCAATTCGTGTTTTCAAAGTTTACTCTCTTTCGATTATTTCTACTCAGTAGAAAGAGAGTAAACTTGTAAACTCTTTTCCTTCCCACAGTCAGCCAAGGAAAACAACAGACTTGAACAAGACAGGCTACAGAGACAATCAGATTATGAATGTGTTGTGCAAGAATACAGTAACCATGGTGACATAAATGGTTCTAGTGACCTTCACATTGACAACTCAGTTTTGCAAGAACAGCTTGGACGGTATAGAAAGGAGAGAGAAGTTAGAGTGAAAAACTTTGTTGAACAGTTGCATTCCAAAAGACAAAACTATTTCAAGGATTTGTTGGGAAATAGAAGTGTAAACACAGTAAGAGTGCAATAATTTAATTCCAGTTGTGTTTGCAAAGATTTGTGTATTCTGATTGGCTAAAAATTGGTTTCATTGCTCAATCAAAACAATTTTGTCTACGCAGCTATTTTGTAAGCTTTAGTGTAAAGTATTCCCATAAACAATCCATGTATTTGAGGGTAAATCTTCACAATTTTGCTTCAAGAAATTAAATTATAAGATATGAAGTGATTTTGTTGATTTCATGGAGGTATGAAACAAAAATCTAATCACACCCATGTATGAATCTACTTCACAGACTCATACAGTGTGATTAGGTTTTCAGTTTCATATATCAATGAAATCAACAAACACCCCATTTATCTTTTTTAAAATGAAACTGATTTTTCAACATTTCCCGTTTTCAAAAACTTAAACTGGTCCAACTCCAGATTGAAAAAAAAGGGCAGACAACTATGAATTTCAATATGCAATAATGTAATCATAATCAATTATCCTATGTGCAAGAAAAAAGTGTGTAAAGGTAGAAATTTTTAGTAAGAAGCAATTTCATGTTCACACAGTGATGTAAAACCCAAAGACTTGACAGGAAAGGTTTAGTCATGGTGCCAAAGTTTATTGAGGAATAACAGTAGATTATCATTTTGATAAGCTTGCCTCTTTACAAGTGAAATTATCAAAAATCTATACCCACTTTTGATTCATTTCATCTTATCTGAGGTCATCTAAGCAGAGGCAAATATGTGACGTCATCATGAACATTGCATAGCAGTCACATGCAAAATGACACGCTTTAAAAAAATCCTAAAGTTTTGACATTTTGTCTCATTTAGTGCATTAAAGAAATAAAATAATCATTTGTTTTTGAAGTAGGATCAATTGATATTTTATTTTGTGAACAATTAAAGCTATATTTCCATGTGTGGCATAGCCACTTGTGAAAATATAGCTTTTGTTATTCACCCAATGAAATGTAAATCCACCTTACACTGAAACAAACGATTATCCTCTATTTCTTCTTTAAGCCTGGCTGTTTTTAAACAAAGAAGATGAGTTATTATGATGACACTATCAATATTGCTGTTGAAGTATGTTTGAATGTAGGTGTGGGTAATTTTACATGCTTTATCTTAGCAATATGATGCATATTATTGAAGACATTTTCATGAACACAACATGAATATTTTCCGTCACCAGGAAAATCCAAGGGACATATCACTAAAAAGAATTTTGTGAGGATAATGCCACCTCTGACTTAAAACTTTTGACTCGGCTGTTTTCCAAGAAACCAAGGGTATTGCTATAGCCTTGATCATTTAGAACACTACTGGGCCAATCTCATGATCGACCTCGGATGTACATAGACAGACTCTTTTTAAAAAATACAGGAAAATCTTGGAAAAACTTGATGACGTCAGTTAAAATGGCGTTAGCCCTCGAAACTTTGAGTGAAAACAATCGACATCGCCAACGATACTCGTTTAAGTCACTGATGTGAAACCACCATATCCTTATATAAATATCTGTAGATTCTTCAATAACGGCTGAAAAATCTTAATTTTTGAGAATGATGATGATATAAATCTAAAGATAGCGCTGGTTGTTTCCGCGCTAGTTTTTCTTACACTGTTTCTGCCGAACAAAATGCACAATTTTGTTACATACCCATCCACCTCACATACATCCGAGGTCTGTTGCAGTTTATGGAAATGTCTGAGTGATGTTCCAAATGTAGCCTTGATGTCCGTGTTGATGTCGTAGTTGTGCAAAAACTTTGACATATTGTGATATCTCTGGTACTGCTAAAGGTATTCACTTGAAACCTTGGCACACATATCATCATCAAAAGAGCAACCTGTACTATCAAGGGGGATGACTCTAGATGCATTTTGTGCAAATACCTAATTATCGACTTTTAATTTTTATCCACCATCCATCACTCAACAGCCGAGCGTAGGCACCCATAAGCGGTGCCCTTGTTCACTAACCAGTTCCTGCAGCCAGGTGTGGCAATCTCTTGTCTTTCTCTTGTCTAATCATATCATGTGAAAGATATGAATTCTTATTTCCATAGGTCACCTTACTCATACCATCCAATTATGAGTCCCATTCTTATTTTGCCATTGGGCCAGGCCTGAGATAAGGATGACAACACTGTGCAAAGTATTTGAAAATTTTACACACTTTGCAAGCTAGTGCTTGTGAAAAGTGGGGTATGATTTGCATAGGGGTTTGCACTGATTTTTCGTCTTTATTGCACTGATTTTTCGTCCTTATTGCAGGGCAGGTTTCTCATGGAAATTGGCAATTACCATAAGGCGATTTAACATAAGTATATTATACCAGTGTATTATAGATTTAAGTTTACTAGCATGACTTTTATGCAAGTCACCTGTACATGCAGATTTCGTTTTTGATATTGATTTGTAATTTTTTTCTTTGTTATGAGTATGTTTATTTCTATATGATGATTCTATCCACTTTTGACTATTTTATTATACATCTTTTGACTCAGCTTTTATGATCCTTGTGGGTAGTGTCAGGGTTCAGCTTGTTGGTAGCAAGTATTACTGTCTATCTTTAGGTCCAAGTTTTGACCCTTGATTGCAACACCCATTCTTTCCTATAGTTTGTCTCCCAACAATGATCTGATAACCATAAACATAATATTTGGGATAGCAGCTGGCAAAAAAGGATAAACGGATAAAAGAATAAAATACTATTGATAAAAATACCAGGAATTCATTGTTAAGTGCTCCAGTTGCTATGATTTGAAGTTGAAAGTTTGTTAAAAGCGCCATTCAAACCCATGCAAACATAAACAAAGTGTCTGAGTTCAACATTAATTACTGATTGCCTCCATCTTAAAGGACATATAAGCCACAAAGCCCACAGGTTCTCCCTAATAATAACATGTCCTCCATGAAAACTACATTATTAATTATTTTGCTATTTAAAAAGAAAAAATATAACGACATATTGTAAACAAAAAAGAAACTGGCTCTTGCTAAAATTTACTTCATCTTCAACAATGTTTCCCTCGAAGTAGCGAAAAAAATGTCTTGGATGGGCAACTTTTTTTTAACTGGACAGATGGGAAATGAAATGGCCATCAACTACAGGCTTGAAGTACAGTAAATTAAGTGAACACTTACGGACCACCAAAAATGGTCGTTAAAGAGAATGGTCGCTTAGTACAGGTTTTGTTTACACATAAGAAACATTATTTTGATTGAATTTGTATGCTATTACAAATTTCTCGATAATGCTATGTTATTGAAAATCTTAGAGACGATTCTTATGCGTTTTAACCACAAAGGATTCATTTACATTTTATTTTTTAGCTCGCCCGGGATGAAAGTCTCGGAAGAGCTATTGTCATACCCTCGGATGTCGGCGTCGGTGTCGGCGTCCGCATTAGGTTACAGTTTTTTATTTCTATCAATATTTATCCTAGAGGTTTTATTTTTTACAGAAACACTCATTAGGGCATAGGCTTTCATTTGAGACCAACACCCATGTCAAAATGACCTTTAGGCTGTGACCTTGACCCTTTAACCAAAAACTTTAACCAAAAACTTTAACCAAAAAAACTTTAACTTTGCTTATATTTTCTGTAAGCTTTAAACTAGAGACATCATTACTTCATATGCACACTCATTAGGTGATAGGCTTTCACCATAGACAAAGGTCCTTGACAATTTGACCTTGACCTTGACCCTTTGTGGACTTAGAAAAACCTTAACCAAAAATCTTTAACCAAAAACTTTAACCTTGCATATATTTTTTTAATGCTCTAATATAGGGACATCATAGCTTCATATATATACTCACCAGGTGATAGGCTTTCACCAGAGACCAAGGTCCTTCACAATTTGACCTTGACCTTTACCATTTGTGGACTTAGAAAAACTTTGACTGAAAACTTTAACCAAAAACTTTAACCTTGCTTATTATTTTCTGAATGCTTTAACCTAGGGACATCATTACTTCATATATATATATACTCATTAGGTGATAGTCTTTTGTGAGAGACCAAGGTCCTTGATAATTTGACCTGGACCTTTTATGAACTTAGAAATACTTTAACCGAAATTCTTTTACCAAAACTTTAACCTTGCTTATATTTTCTGAACGCTTTAACTTAGGGACATCATTACTTCATATACATAGTCACCAGATGAAAGGCTTTCACCAGAAACCAAGGGCCTTGACAATTTGACCTTGACCTTGACCTTTTATGGACTTGGAAAAACTTAAACTGAAAAACTTTAACCAAAAATTTAACATTGCTTATATTTTCTAAATGCTTTACTCAGGGACAATATTACTTCATACACATACTCACTAGGTGATAGGCTTCTACAGAGACCAAGGTCCTTCACAATTTGACCTTGACCTTTTGTGGACTTAGAAAAATTTTAAAGAAAAACTTCATGTTTGATACAAAGAAATTCCATTGATAACCTCATCTGCTTGTAGGCTTTCACTTTACCCTAACCTTATACATGCAATTAAAACAAAAAAAAAATTATATTTCTTAATTACTACTCAAACAGATTTATATTAGATCATGGACTTAACATTGAAAGAAACCACTTTGAACTTCGGTCTTCGGTCAAGCGCTGTTTGTGACAAGCAGCTGTTTGGGCGAGCTACGTTGTCTTCTTTTTAGCTCACCTGTTTGTGCTCAAGGTGACATATTGTGATCACTCACCGTATGTAGTCCATCCATTGTTGGGTGAAGCTCTTCACAAATTGTGAAAAGAATTTAATTCTGTAAAAAATTCTGGTTGCCATGGTAACAGAAAGGCTGAAATCTAAGAAAAAGTTCTTCTCCTCCTAAACCACTAGGCCAATCAAGCTGAAACTCTGCAGAGATATATCTTGGCTGAAGCTCTCCAAATTGTTAAAAGAATTTAATTTTTCAAAAACTCTGGTTTCTATGATAAGGAAAGGGTGAAAAATAGCCGTAAATTGCCAAAAATCTTGGAAAAAATTCTTCTCCTCCTAAACCACTAGGCTAATCAAGCTGAAACTTCGGCGCCATGTTCCTTGGTTGAAAATCTTCAAAAGTTGCTTAAAGAATTGAATTTCTTAAAATACTCTTGTGTCCATGGTAAAGGAAAGTCTGAAAATTGCCAAAAATCTTAGGAAAAGTTCATCTTCTTCTAAACCACTGGGCCAATTAAACTGAAACTTGGTAGGAAATCAATTTTAAACTGGACAGGGATGTTCTTCAGGTGTAGGTCTACTAAAGTTGTGAAAAGAATTCAATTCCATCAATAACTTTGGTTGCTATGGTAACAAAGGTTGAACATTTACGAAAATTTAAAAAAAAATGAAATTGCAGTCGAATCGAACGAAATTAAAGTCTGTTTCTTACAAACCATCCTGAATGTACATAAAACAATCTCTGATATTTATAACATGATTGATAAGTTATGAGTTGACTTACTCAGGTGAGCGATATAGGACCATCATGGTCCTCTTGTTCAGGTATTTTGATTTATAGAAGGGGATTTTGAAAACGGTCTCTCAATAAAAAATGTCGCTTTATAGAGTTGGTGACTTGAGCAACATTGACTACCTGCAACATGGTGGTCCCGGGCCATAGGGCTGCTGTGAGTGTTGATCCCTGAGTATTACAAACATGTCTTGAAACAGTCATCTTAGTGTCTGCTTTGACAATGGTATAGGCGTTGGCTATGTCTGTTTAGTCAGTATGTTCCCGATCACAAGAGCATCTCATACCATCAAACAAGATACTTCTAGTAACAAACGGTTATACTGGAATCAGCCTTTCTGTATTGAGACATTAATTCACTATTTTGGGTCTCTGTAAATGTTAACGCCCCCCAAAACATTAATTAACCCTATATTAATCTTGGACATTAATTTTCTTTATCTGATAAATCCTAGTACTACTTAGCTCCACTGGCTGAAAGCCACTGGGGCTATTGTCATGACGTTGTGTCCGTCGTGCGTGCGTGCGTCCCGTCGTAAACTTTTTCTTTAAAAATCTTCTCCTCAGAAACTACTGAATGAATTTCAACCAAACTTCACAGGAATGATCCTTGGGTGACCCTCTTTCAAAGTTGTTCAAGAAATTTTGATCAAATGAAAAACATGGCTTTAATGGGCGTGGCTAATTTCCAAATATGGTAAAAAGTAAGTTTTCTCAGATTCTAATTGATTGATACTAATTAAATTTTACATGAATTATCCTTGGGTGACCCTTTATCATTCTACCAATAATTATTGTGAACGGATGAAAATATGCATTTTATAGGCGGAGGTCATTTCTCTATATGTTATATAGTGGAACCTTTGCAAATCATTTTCTCAGAATGTTATTGATGGATATCAACCAAATTTCACTGGAATGATCCTTGAGTGAACTTTTATCAGTCTACCAAAAATTATTGTGATTGGATGAAAATTATGTATTTTATGGGCGGAGGTCATTTCTCTGTATGTTATATAGCGGAAACTTTGAAAATCATTTTCTCAGCATGTAACTGAATTTCTCAGAATGTAATCGACAGATATCAACCAAATTTCACTGGAATGATCCTTGAGTGACCCTTTATCAGTCTCCCAAAATTACTGTGATGGGATGGAAAATATGTATTTTATGGCCGGAGGTCATTTCTCTGTATGATATATAGTGGAAACTTTGAAAACCATTTTCTCAGGATGTTATAGATGGATATCAACCAAATTTGTCTGGAATGATCCTTGAGTGAACCTCTATCATGCAGTGAAAAATTAATTTCATTGGATGAAAAATATGTTTTTTATGGGCGGAGGTCATTTCTCTATATGTTATATAGTGTAAACTTTGAAATTCATTTCAACATCAGTAGAACCCAAAATATCTTAAAATCTAGGCAATTCTAAGACTTGCTTTTTCAAGAATTTCAAGCCTGTGGAGCAACTTAAGCCATTCATGGCTTTCTAGTTGTTTTTTTTTTTGTCTCAAACTCCATCAGTTTTGCATTTTAACACGATGGTAAAAGCATATTTGAAACGTTAGTCGGTGCGTCCGTGCGTAAACTTTTCTTTTAAATATGAAACTCCTTGGCAGAATGTCACCAAATTTCACAGGAATTGTATTTTGGAGATGCTCTCAAAGACGCCTTTGTTAAATTCTAGTTGAATTGACAATTTGAGCGCTACGGTCCGTCGTGTCAGCCACAGAGCTTAGACTTACATTCTGACAGGTACCATTTTATGCACCTGGACGGAGAGAAGCAACGTGCAGTTAATAATTTGCACGGAAAAACTTCCATGGACGGGTCGGGATTTGATCCCGGGACTAAACCTAAAGCCACAAATCTCACAATTTGGCTTGTCTGTTTGTCTCTCATTTTTTTGTGTTTTGCTGCTCGTTCTGTATATATCTTTACTTATTACTTTATTGTGACGTTATACTACCCTTCGTTATCATGACATTCGCTTCCTGTCCCTATAAAGAGCTCTCTAACATTGCTCCAACAATGAGTAATGGATCACCTCTTAAAGACTAATCCATCTTCCCAGTATTTACACACTAATTTCTCTTAGATCAACGAGTTTTTCCATGGTTTAGTCATGATTTCCTCGTAAAAGTGTCATAGTAACGAGGGTTGTATTTTCCTGTTTATATGTACATGATTTTGAATTTGTTATTATGTTTGCCATTTCACTTCTTTACTCAGTCTGTCTCTCTCTCCAAACTTTCTCTGATTGTCAACTTTCCATGTATTTCAATTCGCTTAAATGTTTTTGTTATTATTGTAATGCTCGCCAATCTGGGTGGAAAACAATGAAATAATAGACGACAGATTCTACAAATTTTATCTAATTGAGGAAAAAATATTGAAAAATTCGTCTTGTTTGGATTTTATTTTACCTCCTTTGAATTTCACTCAAAACTCACTCATCACACTCGTTCAGTTTTATAACATTATCATTCTAAAATTACAGTCAAACTTGTTCTAGCGACCACGTCTATTAAGCGACCATTTTTTTTATAAAGCGACCGTTTTCAAAATCCTCTTTTTATCAAAATATCTTGCAAGAAGGTAAAGTTGGTCCACAAAACATTGAAAATGAGCCAATGTTGTTAAAACTCACCAGAATAGATTCTATTGAGTTTTTACAACGAAGGATTATTGAGAAATCACCAACAATATCCGTATTCAATCCAAAACATTTTCTTTAACGACTGCTTTTTGGTGGTTAGTGGTCGCTAAGAACAAGTTTTACTGTATTCATCTTGTTGATTTCACGATGGTCTCAACTGTTTGTGTCAGCGCACAACTTTTGAAAGAGCCTATGCAGCTATGTGACCAGAAGTTTTATGCTGTTTCATTTATACGGCAAGAGAGAATGCAAGGGTCGACGGGCGCGGCTAGCTCAGTCGGAAACGCGTTGGGATACCAATCCTTGGGTCGTGAGTTCGAACTTTAGATCGGCCAACTTTTCATCCGTCATTGTGACACGAATCATTTTTCGCCCATCAATGGACAGCTCGCAGTTGCCTTTAGTGAATTCTTGTTATTTTAATGGTGTGGGAAACGTCTGGAAACGATGAATAGGTGCACCTGTCAGCCGATATAACTGCAGTAAAATGAAGTTCATTCTCACTAAAACAAACTGAGTGTAAGTGCCTGTATATCTATATAGGCTTTTTTACCTAAGTAGTAGTAGTAGTAGTATATTTATAAGTAAAAAAACGCTTACAATATTTTCTTTAAAATTCATATCACATAATTGTTATATGCTGTAGTTGAGAGGTTTTTGTCAATAATTGACGATAACTTCTTGAGGGTGTATTCTGTCCGGGGTTTGTAACTATAAGTCTTACGTAATGGGACTTTGGCAATCTCGACATTATATCATATGTACATATGATTCACCATGTTTATTAGATAACTTGTTCAATATTGAATTACTTTGACTGTTCGGAAAGATACTGTTTTGAGGTATGATATTGAGGATATATATAATACATATTTAGTGTTTGTATGAGAAAAAAATATCTAACGAGGTTAGGAGAATTGATAATTGTCGAGGCTTTGCCGAGGCAATTATCAATTCTCACAACCGAGTTAGATATTTTTATACAATACACTAAGTACGTATTATATTTATCTTATAACCTGTATTTGTCTTGTTTTTGTCGATGTTTCTGACTGAAATGCAAGTTTCTAAAAATAACTGCATTATATCATTGTTCTAAAGATAACTATGTGATATCATAAAAAAATATACGGGATGTTATCACGCGGATATTTGTATAGTTAGGGTAGGGTGGGGTAAAACGCCCCCCCCCCCCCCCCAATGACTTTTCTGTGATATGTTGGCAACGAATGAAGATATTGGGACGTTTTCTGGATAATAATAAACATTTCAGTTTACTGGACATTATGGAACTCTCTTTTATTCCTTATGCAGTCACATCTAGATGATATTCATGAAAACATTATTTTTTAAAAGGGGTGTTTTGCCCCACCCTCGGGGCAAAACGCCCCCGTGTATGGGGCAAAACGCACCCGGGATCGTTTTGCCCCTTGCATGTATTTTGAATGATAAATGCACTCAAACGTTTTTACCATCCTTTATTATATCTCATACAACTGTTATATGCTATTAGTTTAATTCACTTACCTAAGTTTGGTTAGGAACTTGATTAGGGGTTCAAACCATGTGTGTGAAATGGTGCTCTGAATTTCAATGTTCCTCTGGGCGTTATGCGATTTTAATAAGCGTTCCCCAATAAATGATTTGATTATTTACTGTTTTGTTTACCACCATTGTTAACGTCTTATATCCTATACTCAACAAAATTAATAAAATGAAGCGTTGCGAAATGACTGTAGTGTGCAGTGTGAAGTGGTGTGAACGAACGTGAAATGACGTAGTTTTACAACATTGCAACTACCCTACTGTTGAATGGAAGAAGAAATTTCCTATACAACTTAGCGTCGTTTTTTTACTGGACGTTTACAGACTGTAAAGTAAAATAATACTGAACAGTTAATACACGTTCCGTAATTTTCGGTCTATTAATGTTCTTCTCCTGAACAATGGATACTTTGCTAATTTAGCGAATAGAAATTAATTCGATAAATGTAAATACTCTTTCAAATTTGTGAAAAATGGCCTTCATAATTGCAAATTCGGGCGCGTATAATTCGATAAATGTAAATACTCTTTCAAATTTGTGAAAAAATGGCCTTCATAATTGCAAATTCGGGCGCGTAATATCTGATAAAATATTAAGTCAGACCGACGTTATGTTGACGTTGGTATAAATTGTTGCATAACATATCTTTTATATTGTAATTGCAAAATATATATAAAAAATATTGAGAGATGCATTGTCCAATTTTCAGTTTCAGATAACAATATTCAGCAAGATATTTCTATGAGTCATTTATATTTTCAAAAGAATTATTGTTATTTTTTAAGGGACACACAAAATTATAGACTAACTTGCACAGAGACTATATCTCCCTTCTTTTCGCTCCTGGTACCTCCGAATTTCTTTTCTAATTAAATCTAGCTGTATGCCCTTGTTGCAAATTAACAAAATCTTTCATGAATATCTATTCAAATTTGTATCAAAGAAAAACACAACTTAAACTTTCATTCAAATTGGGCAAAACGCCCACAGTGAATGGGGCAAAACGCCCCAGAGGCGTTTTGCTCTAGAACTAGTGAGGCATTTTACCCCAGAAGGAACATGCCGTCGAAATCAAGATATTCCCAATATATCAAATGCGCTCACGAATTTTGTGTATATCATTAAAACCAAAATATAATGCGTAACAGATATATTTGGGTGTAATTAGCCAATATTAACCCTGAGCAATAAAACACGAAACAAAAGATTGTGCAGATTTATAATATTACGGTCCAAAACAACCTTTTCACTCTATATCTTGATATCTAATAACAGAGGTTTGTCTTTTTATATGATTAACTTTATCGTGTTATGCTTTGAAATTATGGTCCTGAAAACATCACATGTGCCGGAACTACCGAGAAATAGCCTGGGGCGTTTTACCCCACGGGGCGTTTTGCCCCACCCTACCCTATAAGATAAATCCTAATCTCTTGTTTCAGTGTAAGATCGATTTATAATTTCAATGAGTGAACAACAGTAGCTATATTTTCACAAGTGGCGGTGCCCCGAGTGAAAATGTATAGGTTTTGTTGTTCACAAAATGAAATATCAATACAGTTTACTCGAAAAACGAACGATTGTTCGCAAAATGAAAACAAAATGTGAAATTTTCAAGACATATTTTCTAAGGGCATCATTTTGCACGTGATAACTATGCAACGTTAATGGTGACGTCACTTATTGGATTCCGCTTAGATGACGTCAGATAGGGTGAAATGAGCGAAAGCGGAGTATAAATCTTTGTTAATTTCACTGGTTAGGCAGTAATTTTATCAAATGATAATAAACCGTTATTTTTAATCATTAAAGAACTCTGTTTGATCTGTTTTCCAGGAAAACCTGTTTAAATGACAATAAAATTGACAATAGACTCCTATTTTTAGAAAATGTAGTATTTTTTGTCCAAATGACACAACATGATTTGGGTGTTTTTAGTTTTTATACGCCGCCGGAGGCGGACGTATATTGGCGTCATCTTCTCCGTCTGTCCGTCCGTCCATCCGTCCATCCGTCCGTCCGTCCGTCCATCCGTCCGTCCATCCGTCCGTCCGTACGTCCGTCCACTTTTCTTGTCAACGCAACTCCTCCTAAACTACTGGCTGGATCTTCTTGAAACTTGGTCAATATTATCACCTCAATTGGTAGATGTGCATGAAGGAAGGATTTTACGGTTCGTTGATTTTTGCCTGAGTTATGCCCCTTGATAACTTAGTCTCTGGGTCCACTTTTCTTGTCAACGCAACTCCTCCTAAGTTTCTGGCTGGATCTTCTTGAAACTTGGTCAATGTAATCACCTCAATTGGTAGATGTGCATGAAGGAAGGATTTTACGGTTCATTGATTTTTGCCTGAGTTATGCCCCTTGATAACTTAGTCTCTGGGTCCACTTTTCTTGTCAACGCAACTCCTCCTAAGTTTCTGGCTGGATCTTTTTGAAACTTGGTCGATGTTATCACCTCAATTGGTAGATGTGCATGAAGGAAGGATTTTATGGTTCGTTAATTTTTGCCTGAGTTATGCCCCTTGATAACTTAGTCTCTGGGTCCACTTTTCTTGTCAACGCAACGCCTCCTAAGTTTCTGGCTGGATCTTTTTGAAACTTGGTCTATGTAATCACCTCAATTGGTAGATGTTCATGAAGGAAGGATTTTACGGTTCATTGATTTTTGCCTAAGTTATGCCCCTTAAAACTTAGTCTCTGGGTCCACTTTTCTTGTCAACGCAACTCCTCCTAAGTTTCCGGCTGGATCTTCTTGAAACTTGGTCAATGTTATCACCTCAATTGGTAGATGTGCATGAAGGAAGGATTTTATGGTTTGTTGATTTTTGCCTGAGTTATGCCCCTTAAAAACTTAGTATCTAGGGCTCATTGAAATTGCAGCCTTTTGAACACAAATCCTCCTTACTTTTTGTCTTTATTTAAATGAAACTTGGTCAATGTCATCACCATAATTTGAAGATGTACATGGATCAAGGATTTTATGGCTCATTTATTTCCCTGAATTATGCCCCCTTAAAACTTAGTGCCTGGGGCTTATTGAAATTGCAGCCATGTGAAGGCAACTCCTCCTAACTTTTTGTCTTGATTTAAATGAAACTTGGTCATTTTCAATTTGGTTCTGTCAAAATAAGTAGTGTCTACAATTATTTCTGTGAAACAGCAGCAATGTGGCGGCGTATTTTGTGACGATGGCACTCTTGTTTACAAAAAAGAAAAAAAAAAACCCTAAAAAAACAATTGAATTATTTGTACTTTTTGTGTAACCGTTAGTCGGAAACATTGAGAAAAAATGTTATTAATGTTACTAATTTTGGTCGACGATAGGCCTATATTTCTCCTGTGTGAAATCGAAGTTCTTAAACAAATTAACATGAGATTTTATGACAAACGAAAACTTCGAATATCGACGAAACATCCAGATTAATCGATTGGTAAGGAATACATTGACCGACCATAAGGCATTTCCCTTATTCTATGCCTCTGATGTTAGCTACTTTAACCAGAATTAACTTGGCCGCCGTCATAGCACAGTGGTAGCGCGTCGGACCCCGGGTTCGATTCCCTAGGGCGGAAATCATTCTTTCCGACTATTTGTCTTCCATCAATAGGTTTATACATGCGATAGCAGCCGCAGGCTAGGCAAAGATATGATACCAGAATTGTTAGGTGGTCCAGCCAATGCAAGATTGTTAAAAATGGCGTAAAACCCCATTCAAACAAACAAACAAATAACACATTAGATTGCCAGAACTGGTACTTAGTAAACCCAACCCCATAGTTATGCTGATGTCAGGTTAAAAAATCGACGACGTCGGCGATTTCTATTTTTCATTTGTTGATTAGTATCAATTAGCGACTGCTGTGCGCCAGCGAAGTCTTGCGAAATATTTATTTTACAGTGATATAAATATGTTGATATGACGATATCATTTTTTGGTCATTGTCTATTAAACGTAGCGTCCTGAAGATAAGGTGATAAGATATCGTCGAAATCTGGGCGACATGCCGGCTATGCGTCGCCGACTAGTGTTCGATTACAAACGAAAGTGAATAGGTCGGAAAAGGACAAAATAATAGGTCTGTTAAGTGTATAAAATCGGGAAAAGCCCGACCGATGGTCGGCTGTAGCCTAGCCGTTCGTCGACGAGAAATCGTTTATTCGATATCGACTTACAATACTGACCTCCACCAATCTAACAGAGCCGCCGTCATAGCGCAGTTGTTAGCGCGTCGGACTGCCAATCTAGAGGTCTCGGATTCGATCCCCGACGGCGGCACATATTCTTTCCGACTATTTGTCTCTCACCAATGGATCGATAATCGTAGACCTATGTGGGACAGCAGCTGGAGGCTAGGAAAGGATTTTGATGGTGGTACTGGTTTGAGAAGCCGCCGCGATATAACTGGATAATTGTTGAAAGCGGCGTAAACCCCCATTCAAACAAACAAATCCATCAAGCTAAAAGACGTCGCCGACAAGTCGGTAGAGTTTATATTGAAGGTTAAACTCGTCGATCTCGGCGATGCATTGCGGCGCTGCTTGGTCGACGACTTCTTGTAGAATGGCCATGTGGGGAAAAAACACGATACTTAGTTGGGGCATTGGGCGATTTTTTAAATTTTGTTTGCGGCGACAATTTCTCGACTTGTTTAATTCTATATCGTATCGGCTACTAGATATCCGATCATCTGTCGAACACTGGCCGATTTTAAAGGTTTCTTTAACCCTTTTACTTCTGTAAGAAATCGGAGACAGTCGTCGACATAATGCCACCTTTTTAAAAGTATAGTATGTTCGATCACACGAGTGTAGCTTCACCGTTGGCCAAAAAATGAGACAATGTTACGTCGGTGTTTTTATTCGACTACAAAATAAATATTATCCCCCGCCGAAAAATTTTTTCGGGGGGGGGGGGGGGGATATTGTTTTTGCCATGTCCGTCCGTCCGTCCGTCCGTCCGACATTCGTTTCCGCGCTATTTCTTGAAAACTATAGACCTGATTTCAATGAAACTTGGCACACAGCTTCACTACAATGAGGACATGCGCATATCGTCGGGGTTACCCAGTTGGACGGTCAAATTTAGAGTTACTGCCCCTGACTGTTTAAGCCATATACATACATAGTGATATATGTTTCCGCGCTATTTCTTGAAAACTATAGACCCGATTTCAATGAAACTTGGCACACAGCTTCACTACAATGAGGACATGCGCATATCGTCGGGGTTACCCGGTTCGAAGGTCAGATTTAGAGTTACTGCCCCTGACTGTTTAAGCCATATACATACATAGTGATATTCGTTTCCGCGCTATTTCTTGAAAACTATAGACCCGATTTCAATGAAACTTAGCACACAGCTTCACTACAATGAGGACATGCGCATATCGTCGGGGTTACCCGGTTCGACGGTCAAATTTAGAGTTACTGCCCCTGACTGTTTAAGCCATAAACATAGTGATATTCGTTTTCGCGCTATTTCTTGAAAACTATGGACCCGATTTCAATGTAACTTGGCACACAGCTTCACTACAATGAGGACATGCGCATATCGTCGGGGTTACCCGGTTCGACGGTCGAATTTAGAGTTACTGCCCCTGACTGTTTAAGCCATATACATACATAGTGATATCCTTTTCCGCGCTATTTCTTGAAAACTATAGACCGGATTTCAATGAAACTTGGCACACAGCTTCACTACAATGAGGACATGCGCATATCGTCGGGGTTACCCAGTTCGACGGTCAAATTTAGAGTTACTGCCCCTGACTGTTTAAGCCATATACATACATAGTGATATTCGTTTCCGCGCTATTTCTTGAAAACTATAGACCCGATTTCAATGAAACTTGGCACACAGCTTCACTACAATGAGGACATGCGCATATCGTTGGGGTTAACTGGTTTGACCGTCAAATTAAGAGTTACTGCCCCTGACTGTTTAAGCCATATACATACATAGAGATATTCGTTTCCACGCTATTTCTTGAAAACTGTAGACTGGATTTCAATGAAACTTGGCACACAGCTTTACTACAATGAGGACATGCGCATATCGTCGGGGTTACCTGGTTCGACTGTGAATTTTAGAGTTACTGCCCCCTGACTGTTTAAGCCATATACATACATAGTGATATTTGTTTCCGCGCTATTTCTTGAAAACTATAGACCCGATTTCAATGAAACTTAGCACACAGCTTCACTACAATGAGGACATGCGCATATCGTCGGGGTTACCCGGTTCGACGGTCAAATTTAGAGTTACTGCCCCTGACTGTTTAAGCCATAAACATAGTGATATTCGTTTCCGCGCTATTTCTTGAAAACTATGGACCCGATTTCAATGAAACTTGGCACACAGCTTCACTACAATGAGGACATGCGCATATCGTCGGGGTTACCCGGTTCGACGGTCGAATTTAGAGTTACTGCCCCTGACTGTTTAAGCCATATACATACATAGTGATATTCTTTTCCGCGCTATTTCTTGAAAACTATAGACCGGATTTCAATGAAACTTGGCACACAGCTTCACTACAATGAGGACATGCGCATATCGTCGGGGTTACCCAGTTCGACGGTCAAATTTAGAGTTACTGCCCCTGACTGTTTAAGCCATATACATACATAGTGATATTCGTTTCCGCGCTATTTCTTGAAAACTATAGACCCGATTCCAATGAAACTTGGCACACAGCTTCACTACAATGAGGACATGCGCATATCGTTGGGGTTAACTGGTTTGACCGTCAAATTAAGAGTTACTGCCCCTGACTGTTTAAGCCATATACATACATAGAGATATTCGTTTCCACGCTATTTCTTGAAAACTGTAGACTGGATTTCAATGAAACTTGGCACACAGCTTTACTACAATGAGGACATGCGCATATCGTCGGGGTTACCCAGTTCGACGGTCAAATTTAGAGTTACTGCCCCTGACTGTTTAAGCCATATACATACATAGTGATATATGTTTCCGCGCTATTTCTTGAAAACTATAGACCCGATTTCAATGAAACTTGGCACACAGCTTCACTACAATGAGGACATGCGCATATCGTCGGGGTTACCCGGTTCAAAGGTCAGATTTAGAGTTACTGCCCCTGACTGTTTAAGCCATATACATACATAGTGATATTCGTTTCCGCGATATTTCTTGAAAACTATAGACCCGATTTCAATGAAACTTAGCACACAGCTTCACTACAATGAGGACATGCGCATATCGTCGGGGTTACCCGGTTCGACGGTCAAATTTAGAGTTACTGCCCCTGACTGTTTAAGCCATAAACATAGTGATATTCGTTTCCGCGCTATTTCTTGAAAACTATGGACCCGATTTCAATGAAACTTGGCACACAGCTTCACTACAATGAGGACATGCGCATATCGTCGGGGTTACCCGGTTCGACGGTCGAATTTAGAGTTACTGCCCCTGACTGTTTAAGCCATATACATACATAGTGATATCCTTTTCCGCGCTATTTCTTGAAAACTATAGACCGGATTACAATGAAACTTGGCACACAGCTTCACTACAATGAGGACATGCGCATATCGTCGGGGTTACCCAGTTCGACGGTCAAATTTAGAGTTACTGCCCCTGACTGTTTAAGCCATATACATACATAGTGATATTCGTTTCCGCGCTATTTCTTGAAAACTATAGACCCGATTTCAATGAAACTTGGCACACAGCTTCACTACAATGAGGACATGCGCATATCGTTGGGGTTAATTGGTTTGACCGTCAAATTAAGAGTTACTGCCCCTGACTGTTTAAGCCATATACATACATAGAGATATTCGTTTCCACGCTATTTCTTGAAAACTGTAGACTGGATTTCAATGAAACTTGGCACACAGCTTTACTACAATGAGGACATGCGCATATCGTCGGGGTTACCTGGTTCGACTGTGAATTTTAGAGTTACTGCCCCCTGACTGTTTAAGCCATATACATACATAGTGATATTTGTTTCCGCGCTATTTCTTGAAAACTATAGACCCGATTTCAATGAAACTTGGCACACAGCTTCACTACAATGAGGACATGTGCATATCGTCGGGGTTACCCGGTTCGACGGTCAAATTTAGAGTAACTGCCCCTGACTGTTTAAGCCATAAACATAGTGATATTCGTTTCCGCGCTATTTCTTGAAAACTATGGACCCGATTTCAATGAAACTTGGCACACAGCTTCACTACAATGAGGACATGCGCATATCGTCGGGGTTACCCGGTTCGACGGTCGAATTTAGAGTTACTGCCCCTGACTGTTTAAGCCATATACATACATAGTGATATTCTTTTCCGCGCTATTTCTTGAAAACTATAGACCGGATTTCAATGAAACTTGGCACACAGCTTCACTACAATGAGGACATGCGCATATCGTCGGGGTTACCCAGTTCGACGGTCAAATTTAGAGTTACTGCCCCTGACTGTTTAAGCCATATACATACATAGTGATATTCGTTTCCGCGCTATTTCTTGAAAACTATAGACCCGATTTCAATGAAACTTGGCACACAGCTTCACTACAATGAGGACATGCGCATATCGTTGGGGTTAACTGGTTTGACCGTCAAATTAAGAGTTACTGCCCCTGACTGTTTAAGCCATATACATACATAGAGATATTCGTTTCCACGCTATTTCTTGAAAACTGTAGACTGGATTTCAATGAAACTTGGCACACAGCTTTACTACAATGAGGACATGCGCATATCGTCGGGGTTACCTGGTTCGACTGTGAATTTTAGAGTTACTGCCCCCTGACTGTTTAAGCCATATACATACGTAGTGATATTTGTTTCCGCGCTATTTCTTGAAAACTATGGACCCGATTTCAATGAAACTTGGCACACAGCTTCACTACAATGAGGACATGTGCATATCGTCGGGGTTACCCGGTTCGACGGTCAAATTTAGAGTAACTGCCCCTGACTGTTTAAGCCATAAACATAGTGATATTCGTTTCCGCGCTATTTCTTGAAAACTATGGACCCGATTTCAATGAAACTTGGCACACAGCTTCACTACAATGAGGACATGCGCATATCGTCGGGGTTACCCGGTTCGACGGTCGAATTTAGAGTTACTGCCCCTGACTGTTTAAGCCATATACATACATAGTGATATTCTTTTCCGCGCTATTTCTTGAAAACTATAGACCGGATTTCAATGAAACTTGGCACACAGCTTCACTACAATGAGGACATGCGCATATCGTCGGGGTTACCCAGTTCGACGGTCAAATTTAGAGTTACTGCCCCTGACTGTTTAAGCCATATACATACATAGTGATATTCGTTTCCGCGCTATTTCTTGAAAACTATAGACCCGATTTCAATGAAACTTGGCACACAGCTTCACTACAATGAGGACATGCGCATATCGTTGGGGTTAACTGGTTTGACCGTCAAATTAAGAGTTACTGCCCCTGACTGTTTAAGCCATATACATACATAGAGATATTCGTTTCCACGCTATTTCTTGAAAACTGTAGACTGGATTTCAATGAAACTTGGCACACAGCTTTACTACAATGAGGACATGCGCATATCGTCGGGGTTACCTGGTTCGACTGTGAATTTTAGAGTTACTGCCCCCTGACTGTTTAAGCCATATACATACGTAGTGATATTTGTTTCCGCGCTATTTCTTGAAAACTATGGACCCGATTTCAATGAAACTTGGCACACAGCTTCACTACAATGAGGACATGTGCATTTCGTCGGGGTTACCCGGTTCGACGGTCAAATTTAGAGTAACTGCCCCTGACTGTTTAAGCCATAAACATAGTGATATTCGTTTCCGCGCTATTTCTTGAAAACTATGGACCCGATTTCAATGAAACTTGGCACACAGCTTCACTACAATGAGGACATGCGCATATCGTCGGGGTTACCCGGTTCGACGGTCGAATTTAGAGTTACTGCCCCTGACTGTTTAAGCCATATACATACATAGTGATATTCTTTTCCGCGCTATTTCTTGAAAACTATAGACCGGATTTCAATGAAACTTGGCACACAGCTTCACTACAATGAGGACATGCGCATATCGTCGGGGTTACCCAGTTCGACGGTCAAATTTAGAGTTACTGCCCCTGACTGTTTAAGCCATATACATACATAGTGATATTCGTTTCCGCGCTATTTCTTGAAAACTATAGACCCGATTTCAATGAAACTTGGCACACAGCTTCACTACAATGAGGACATGCGCATATCGTTGGGTTTAACTGGTTTGACCGTCAAATTAAGAGTTACTGCCCCTGACTGTTTAAGCCATATACATACATAGAGATATTCGTTTCCACGCTATTTCTTGAAAACTGTAGACTGGATTTCAATGAAACTTGGCACACAGCTTTACTACAATGAGGACATGCGCATATCGTCGGGGTTACCTGGTTCGACTGTGAATTTTAGAGTTACTGCCCCCTGACTGTTTAAGCCATATACATACAGAGTGATATTCCTTTCTGCGCTATTTCTTGAAAACTGTAGACTGGATTTTAATGAAACTTGGCACACAGCTTCACTACAATGAGGACTTGCGCATATCGTCAGGGTTAACCGGTTTGACCGTCAAATTAAGAGGTACTGCCCCTGACTGTTTAAGCCATATACATACATAGTGATATTCGTTTCCACGCTATTTCTTGAAAACTGTAGACTGGATTTCAATGAAACTTGGCACACAGCTTCACTACAATGAGGACATGCGCATGTCGTCGGGGTTACCTGGTTCGACTGTGAATTTTAGAGTTACTGCCCCCTGACTGTTTAAGCCATATACATACAGAGTGATATTCCTTTCTGCGCTATTTCTTGAAAACTGTAGACTGGATTTTAATGAAACTTGGCACACAGCTTCACTACAAAGAGGACATGTGCATATCGTCAGGGTTACCCGGTTCGACTGCCGAATTTAGAGTTACTGCCCCCTGACTGTTTAAGCCATATACATACATTGTGATATTTGTTTCCGCGCTATTTCTTGAAAACTATAGGTTGATGTAGATAAAAGATAACCTGTACCTAAGTTTGATATTAACTTCATTGACAATGAAAATTTGTTCGGCGGGGGATATCAATTCAACGAATTTGCTTGTTTCTTCAGGTACAATCGCGGAAGGCGTTCCAACGCTTAAGTGAAATTTATCATGCAAAGCTTTTTCAGATATTTATTTCAGGCCCTGAAAGATATTTGCATGACAAATAAAATAATATGTTAGCTTCTTAAAATTCAAGCTCCCGGCTGTGAGAAATTATCATGACCCGACAAAGCCTCGTAATGATAAATTCTCCAAACCTCGACCAGATAACCGGTAATGGTATTTTAGGACACTATCATATTTTCTATATCTAATACATCCTCGGAGCAATGTTGCGGGTTTTTTTTAGTATGAATGGGTTTTGCGACGCTTTCAACAATTATCCAGTTATATCGCGGCGGCTGGAGCACCTGACAATGGATTCCTGGTATTTGTCTCACCAGTACTACCATTACATCCTTTCCTTGCCTCCAGCTGCTATCTCACATAGGTCTACGAATATCGACCCATTGGTGAGAGACAAATAGTCGTAAAGAATGAGTGCCTCCGTCGGGGATCGAACCAAGTCGCGTAAAGCATCACGTGACTCTCCATTCATTCGATAAATGTAGTCTACGGGATGGACCGAAACTTGGTTACCGTGGATGAAACTCATAGAACAATAATAATAGGCTGTTATAACCCGTCTTAAATTTTGATTCTATACCAATGACGTAACTGCCATTATGAACATTACGCATGTGCGTAATAGAAATAAATCCCTTTTCGAAAAATGTCGTAAATGAATGATCATAACATCGAAACTAATGCTTATTTAAGCTGAAGTTATGATGTTTTGATTATTCACCAACGTTCAAATCATGGTAAAAGGGGGTGGACGGAGTACGCTCATCTTTCGTCACAGTCCACATATCGCATTTGTCCTATATATTCTATGTTGGTCGCCTTCTGAGTGCGTATAAATTTCAAAATCATTTTCACGCCTATTCTTTGCTTGCAGTTTTACGTGATGAATTTTGGAGTTTTGATGTTGTTTCTATCTGCCGTAGGCATGCTGAATGCTATGAACTATCTTCCCTTTTGGTCTACAGCCGATCCGTGCTCACTTTTACCATCAAAGAAATGTCACAGATATTACTGCTTGTTAGGAAATTTGAAGGGTAAATGCGTGGAATGGATGGTATGGTGTAGGTGAGAGGTTTTATTTACAGACCTAGGGCGTAACTTCAATTACGCACAAGCGTAATTCAAAATGTTATCCTATTTCGAAAAGTATCGTTAATGAATTATCGATAGCATCATTACCACACCTTATTCAAATTATGATAACAAGGTGTTATTATTCACTAAATAACTACCGTGCAAATAAACAAAGTTGTCTGTGGGAAATTCGCCCTATCCCCGCCGTGTGTGTGTGTGAGTGTGTGTGTGTGTGGGGGGGGGGGGTGACATTTATCGCCGAAGTTATTTTTAGATGTCGCCTTCTGCGTACGTACCATTTTCAGAATTTTAGTTACGCCCATTAGGGAGTTCCCCCCCCCCCCCCAAAAAAAAAAAAAAAAAAAAAAAAACACGTGCACAAAGCAAAGCTTCTTGTTAGGCTGTGTATCCACTTAGCCATAGCCCGAACTGTATGCGCTGTGAGATTGTCAAATTTGAGCCTGTGCTTTACATTTCCAACAATTTGGTATGTGCGTAAAGGACAAGCATTAACCAGCTTAGACAACAACATAAGTTAATTAGAAAATTACCTGACTGTCTATTAAAGATAATTAGGGACCTTTTCTATCAGTCGCTAAGTGAAGACTCTCGTCAGACTGTGCAGATGTACAGGCTGGCCAGAGTATTTGCTTGGTGCGAATTTGAAATTGATGGAAATGCAAGGCACAGGCTCATTTTAAATCTTTATGACAACATAGATTGTTGTTAGAGAAGACACATTTTTATCTTTAAATTTATAAATCACTGCCGCCAATCAAAATGTTAAGGTCAACTTTGTACAGAAAAATAAATGAATAAAAATAAATAAATGAATGAATAAATGAATAAATAAAAAAACGTACATGTATACAAAATGACGGAGCTCAAAAGTCATCTCGTTAATTGAGTGCTTTGCCTGATCAATCGACGTTTTGATTGACAGCAGTAAGGCGTTTTTAAATACACTCTCTAACGTCAGTGTTGCGGATATTTACAGAAATGGATTTTGATTGACCGAAAAACATTTTCGTTTCAAAAAGTCCAGCAGAGTCGAATCAGGGTCCCATTTCGAAACAAAAAAAAAAAAAACAGAAAATATTACATCGAAAATATTCTTAAAACGAAACGATTTGGTCAAAGTCAAAATTCATAGCCTATGCAATATTATTAAGCTCTATTCTCTTTTGTGAGCCCTCACGCTAAGAGACAAACTATCTTAGGCCTTCATGGAATCGACCTTCAGTCAACTTTGCTCGAGCGACCACGTCTATTAAGCCAACATTTTATTATGCTTCCGCTTTTAAAAGCACATCCCTTATATCAAAATATCTCACAAAGTCGATAGTTTTGGTATAAAAATTATCGTAAACTAATGGTATGTCTTTAAAGCCCACATCTGTGTTCATGAACATTTTCGAAACGCAAGACAATGATCTCAGACGTCTATGTACACAAAACTAGATTTTAATTCTCAAAGATAAGCTTGAATTTGTCAGTCCAATATTCGGTTATGCAAATGATTATGACGCGATGATCTAAATAGAGGCTTAACTTGATGAATATTTATGACCCGCAACATTTCGAACTCCAATTTGAATACCGCTCCTGCACTCGAGCGTATTTCACGTGACTAAAATGTTATTTACATATTTTACTTTATACGGCAGATTATGCGTTTCACGAAAAAGCCGTCGTTTTTCGATAAATGTATTTTTATGTAACTCATCTTTCATAAAACTAAATATAGAGCAAATATTCAAAGAATATTCACGAAAGAACGATTTGTTTACTCTAAATGCAGACTGTGGCTTTAAACTCAATATAAGCGTCTCATTGACACGATTCTTATGATGATTTACAACATAAAATTATTGCGAAATCGCAATGATATTGCAAATATTTCATTAAAATAATATTTTGTATTTGTGAACAGTGTACTGAGCGACCAATTTCTTTAGCGACCGCTTTTAGGTGGTCCCGTAAGTGGTCGCCTGAAACACTAGTTATTTTTAGCTCACCTGAGCACGAAGTGCTCAAGGTGAGCTTTTGTGGTTAGGTGGATGTCCGTCGTACGTCGTCCGTCGTGTGTGGTCAACATTTACCTTGTATGCACTCTAGAGGCCACATTTTTTGCCCGATCAACCTGAATTTTGGTCAGAATGATTGTCTTGATAAAATCTCGGACGAGTTCGAAATTAGGTCAAGTGGGGTCAAAAACAAGGTCACAGGATCAAATCTAAGAAAAACCTTGTCTGCACTCTGGGGGCAACGTTTTTTGCTCGATCACCATGAATTTTGGTCAGAATGAGTGTATTGATGAAATCTTGGACAAGTTTCAAATTGGGTCATCTGGGGTCAAAAACTAGGTCACAGGGTCAAATCTAAGAAAAACCTTGTTTGCACTAGTCTCTAGAGGCCATACTTTTTGGCCAATCAACCTGAAATTTGGTCAGAATGATTGTCCAGATGAAATCTCGGACTAGATCGAAATTGGGTCATCTGGGGTCAAAAACTAGGTCACGAAATTAATTATAAAAATCCTTGTTAGTCAACCTTGAAATTGTAAAAAAAGGATTTTCAAGTTGTATAGAAGCAACAGCTTTGTTAAGCTCAGTTATTCATCATTCTATTTCTCATACTTCTTTTGAAAATTTTAGACAGTTCATTCAGGTGAGCGATTAAGGGCCACTATGGCCCTCTTGTTTTTAAAGAGTCGTTCATACAGATATCAAAAACATTTGCGTCTTATATGAAAACGCTATCCAATGTGCAAAGCGGAGTACCATTTTTTCAAACGTTTCGCCAACGTTTTCATCTAGAAAGCAGGTCAAGTTTTGCGTTGTCTTTTCACCTTTTCCAGTAACATCTTTAACGAAATTGGCATTCGTCTCAATCAATACCATTCTAAATCGCTCACTCAGCGCTCCATTCATTCATTTCAACTCTCACTCAAACTATTCAAAAACGCCCCAAAATTACAAATAAGATCGCGATTTCAGTGATATAATTGAAATTGTAAGCGTCTGATTGGATTTGGAAGAGACGGGAAGCTATTCATAGAACTTGTATGTATATTTTATTAAAGGGGGGGGGGGTGTAATTAATATCGCTAATTTTGATCATACTGAGCAAAATTAGCGATATGGATTACTTCCCTTAAATTTCACCAAAAACTCACTCATTCAGTTTCATTCCCAAATCATTCACCGTGTCAATTCCACGATGTTGTTATCCGTATAAGCTCACCTGAGCACGTAATAATGGCTTTCGTAATTACGCTTTGTCCAGCGTCCGTTGTTCGTCGTCCTATAACATCTTTTGTGCACTCTAGATGCGACATTTTAGCTCGAATGTATTGAAACTTGGTCAGAATGTTTGCCTACATAATATTTCGGACGAGTTCGAAATTGGGTCAGGTGGGGTCAAAAATGAGGCCAAGGGGTCAGACATGAGAATTACCTTGGTGTGCATTTTCCCCATGGTAGCATCTTATGGCTCAAATGTCTTGAAACTTTAACAGAAGGTTTGTCTACACGATATCTCAAACGAGTTCGAAATTTGGCCAAGTGGGATCAAGGAGTCAAATCTTAGATAAATCCTGTGTGCACTCCAGATATCACAACTAAACTTGGCCTCTAATGTCTAAAAGCCTGTTCATAATGTCTAGGATAAGTTGGATATTAAGTCAAGTGGGATCAAACATGAGGTCAGTGGATAAACTCTTAGATACATGTAACCTTGTTAATATTATGGGGGCACATTTTTTGCTCAATGTCGTGAAACATGGTCGAATGTTTGTCAACATGACCTCTTGATCGAGGTCGAAATTGGATCAAATGGGGGTAAATAAGTAGGTCAAGATCCCACGCTTATTCTCAAATGTCTTGAAACTTTGTGTCCGTCTACATGATTTACTGGACAATTTTGAAATTGGGTCAAGTGGGGACCAAACAAGGCCAAGTGTTCAAATATTTATAAAAAAAGTGTACTCCAATGGTCGCATTTTTGACTCATAAGTCTTGACATGTAACAACAATGTTTTTCTTCTTAGTATCTTGGACTTAATTACCATTCATTAATTTAAAAACAAAAATTGGCATGTTTCTACCTCTGTTACCAATGTCTCAGGTGAGCGCTTAAGGACTAATGTGTCTCTTGTTTATTTTAGATGTTATATTGGTGGAGATAGTTTCAAGAATATTCTCAAAGAAGTACAAGACGACCAAATTTACACTTCTTCACACTGATTATTCCGATTAAACTACTGTCTTACCATCTCAGATGCCGAGGCGAAAGAAAACTTCATCTTAGCTTCATTAGGCGAAATGCCATTGGGCTATTCTCATGGTGCCCGGCAGGCGTACGTCCGCCCATGAATTTTTTCTTCATAATTTTCTCATGATAAAATGTTTGATTGATTTTAATGAATTTTACAGAAAGTATCCTTGTGTGACCCTTGTTTTTGCGCAACGTCATAGTTATTCTCAAAAGTGCTATTCTATATATCAATGATGTTGCCTGTAAGTCTTAAAAATTGTGTAGTTTGTCCACAATTTTAATATTTTTCGGTATTTCGTACATTTTTGAGAAACGGGTAAATTCTATGTCTTGGTTAACTATAATCTTATTTGGGTAAATTTAAATCAAAGCGATTGTATGTAGTACACATGTATTTGAAAAAAAAACAACAAAAAACAAATTTCTTGCTAAATTTTGGGCGGTTTTTGCCCCACTTTAACCTACGAGTACAACTGAAATGACACCGGTCAAATTCCTTTTAAGAAGTAACGAATGCCAGTTTTCAAAAGCTGAGTTGCAGATCTTCTGTTTCGTACGGTGGCATAGAGGTGACATTTTTTTATTTTCTGGGATTTTCGTTTTTAAAGTTATTTTTTAAAGAATAAAAATAAATGCGAAAACAAAATCCTCGATTTCCGTTTTACAAGTTTTTTTTTTTTTTTTTTTAAGAATTAAAATAAATGCGAAAAACAAAAATCTCGCTATTCGTTTTACAAGTTCTCTTTTAAAGAATAAAAATAAATGCGAAAAACAAAACCCTTGATTTTCGTTTTACGAGGGTTTTTTTATTATTATGTTAGAAAAAAAGAAAATGCAAAAAACAAAATCCACAACTTTCGTTTTACAAGTTTTCTTTTGTAGAATAAAAAAAATGCGAAAAACGAAAGTAGGCATCGGCAATTCTTATTGGATAATTAAGTCGTGCTCACGACTTAGTTGGAGATTTTGATCGGTCAAATTATCGCGTGCTCACGACTTAAGTTTTCGTTTTTTGCATTTTTTTTTTTTATTCAATAGAATGAAACTTGGAAGGTAAATGAAAAAATGTAAATGTCACCTCTATGCCACCGTAGTTTCGTTACCATCAGATGAGTCCAAAAGTTTCATTTACAGTGCGTCTATAAATCTCAATGGCTTTCTGTCTCTTATCAAAAAGTGGATGCTCCGAAGTGGTTTCGCTCAGTTTTTCCATGGGAAAGTACTTAAAATAGCTTTTTAATCCATCATAGTTATCTATAAAATAATTTAACATGTCCAAAGTCCAAAAATCCAGAGCGTCTTCCGTTTTAACAAACAAACGATGGAACCTCAAGGTTTCGTTTATGTTTCGTCTATAAATCTCTATTATATGCTGTTTTATCTCAAAAGGAACCTGCTGTAAAATTGTTGCATACGGCTCAGTCGTAATATGGAAGCAACTGTAAAAGAATAACTAAGAAGATGAATATCTTTATTAAAACCAAGTCATAGAAGCATGAAGTACAAAACGTACATACAAATGCAACATGGCAAACATAGAATGATCAAGTATAAAAGGTATCTGGGTACTCTTAAGTTTTTGTGAATGGAATGTGGGGACGTTTTGCGTTTATTTATCGTCGCTACCTTAGCACATGCCCATATGAGCGACGCCCCCAGAAGACGGTTAGTTAATACGGGTGATAATGCAAGGATACATGACGAAACTACTGCTGAGAACCGCCATAGTTCTTTAACGTGCTCGGTGTAAAGCACCGTCACACAGGACCTCGATTTAACGGCTCATCCGAAAGACAACTAGTTTGTTAGTGTACCAGCCCGGGAATCGAAACCATGCGATCGACCTTCAATTGTTTTGAAGTCCGGTGCTCTACCGACTGAGCTAAGCGGGTTGACGATAAATGAAAATCCTATCAAAGCCTCACTAAATGAACATCCTGGCAACCCATTTAGAGAGCGAAATTGATCCACCTACCAAAGGGTCTACATATGAATCGAAAGTATACTTAAAGTCGCACACGCTTAAAAATATGCACACCACTAGATGACATGTGTACACCCGTAAATTTATATGGGTGCACACCCATAATATGGAGGTGAATCCAAAAACTCCAGGATAGATGGACGGCCTGTAAAATATACGTATGACCGTCAAAATTGTCGATGAAAGCCTGCATTTGTTCGATTAATCTGATTAAAGCCTCCATTTGTTCGAGTAATCTGATTTCAATGAAAGTTTATGGACCTACAGTATGCCTTTACAAATACCACTCGCTTTTTCATATGGAAACACCACACCAGCTCTTAATTTTTAAGAGCAACGTCATTTTTATGAGAGGTTATATTTTTGGCACAACACAAGGAACATTTATATATAAATAAGTTATATTAACAATACCAAATTCTTTTAGTCAGGATGGCGTTTTATCTTCTTAACTTCATTTCTTTTGAATACGTACAATGCTTTTTGAACTCTTTAGAATCGTCTCAATCTGGTGGGCTCCAAATTGCGAATTGACGCCATCAAAACAATCGATGACGTCATTTTCACAGCGAAAATATAACGATGCTATACGTTCTTATTGGCATAGTTATTCCGCTAGTGTAATAACAACTGTGTAATATCAAAACTACTTAACAGTGTTATTTCACTCCCGCGACAAGGTCATATTATAAAACGATGTAGCCTATGAAGATAATTTACCTGCACTCTTGTGTACCAAATAAAGTCGTGCAAAATCCGTAACGCTCTCTGTCTGACGATTTGCAAGCAAATCGGTTACAAAGCAAGGGTGTTAGAAAGTTACACGTGTCTATTGTTGGGGTTGGTATTGGTCCTTCAATAGAAACGATGAAGCCTTGGACTAAAATCAACAACATCGTCTGTAAAAGTCGAGATAACTTGTTGATAAATATGTAACCTGTCTTGCGTTAAGGCCGGGCCCATCTGGGTGGTGCGTAAAGTGTCGACCTAGTCTGACTGCGCGGATTATCATTCTATCTTACTGTATTTTTTTTTCAAATCCTATCTCCGATTGAAAAAATAAATAAATAAATTAAACATCAACACCAGCCAATAAAATCGTACAACGATTTCATCGATTGAACTCAAATCTTGATCATTTTGAAAGATTTAGAGCTGTATTTTTACTTTCTATGAGCGTGTTTGAGTGATTAGAGTGAGAATTTGGAATCAAAGATTGTAGCGTTGAGCGAGTGATTTTGAATGATTTTGGTCGAGATTACTGAGTGTCAATTTTATAAGGTTATTAGCTGTATTGTCAATAAGAAACAAGAGCCATGTCGGATATGGCCAACCCCCGCCATCGAAGCTTGATAGTAAACTGAAGTTGATTAAAGGGCAATAACTCCAAAATCATGCAAGCAATAGTTGTAGTTCTTGTGTACTGCACTTCTCCTCCATGAAATCTATCTACCTATAAAGTTTCAAGTTGATAGCTTTAATATTTTAGGAGATATGCTCCGGACAGGTTTAGAGACGGTATGACCGAAAGACGGAACGACGGAATGACGGACGGAGGCCATTACTATATCCCCTTCGCCGAAACGGCGGGGGATAATAAAAGATCAGTCATACCTTATTATCAAAATTCATGTTTTTTTTTTAAATCCAGAAAGTAACAGATCTGTGGGCTTTCACGAAAAGAGGCTAAATACTTTAATGTCGCTCTTTTTGTCCTTAAGTTTAAAACCAAATGTACTCAGTTTTATATAATTGTGGGTCCACGTGTCAAAAGGTTGAATTAGAGGCTTGACCTTAATTGGTAGAGTGAACAACCAATTCACGAGAAAATATGAGTCGTGATTTTAGTGCTGTTATACCTAGACTACTGAAGAATATGAATCTGCAAAGAGGACGTGATGACGGGTTCAAGTCAACACAGTTTTACCCCTTCTCATGCTGTTCACGACATTTTCCTGCTGTACACAAAGTTTTGGAAGACATTAATAGACTAAGATCAGTCTGTATAGACATACAGCCTGATCTAAGTCTCCAATGTCTACTTTTTACTTTATTAGCCCAATAAACATGAAATTCTGGGGCCCATAGCCCACTGTCCTTTTAAGTGCCATTGTCCACATATCATTATTACGGTTTTGCATTTAAATAAAATATGAATAAGTTTGATTTGTTGTTGTTGTAAAAAAAGCGTCAGAAATCCCCCTTTTTTTATTAATCGAGTTTGAATAGATATTTCTTTTAAATTTCAAACGGACATTGCGTAAAGTATGCATTTGAGCCACAGGTAATTGTTTCACAATGTTATTTAGTCACATAGGCTACTACATGAAATCCTATATGACAAAAAACTATAATAAAATGTAGCTTGTCGAGTTAAGTTTAGGAAATCCTGAATTCATCAGACCGTACTTTGACACAAACTGTTCCATATAGTCGGGAGCAATTTGATCGAATTACTGATCTCAGCAGTAGTTTCGTCATGTATCCTTGCACTATCCCCCGTAACAACTAACCGTCTTCTGGGGGCGTCGCTCATATGGGCATGTGCTAGCGGCGATAAATAAACGGAAATACACACATATCGAAATAACTTAGGTCAAACACATTGTAGGAGTACTGAGGAACCAAGATTCAGATCTGTGGCTATGTCAAGTGCGTAGAGGTCATTCTTTCAAAATATACAGTTCATCTTGCTCGAGCGATCACGTCAATTATGCGACCTTTTTTATTAAGCAACCGTTTTTTTTTAAATCCCCATCTTAAAATCAAGATATATCATAAAAAGTAAATATTATTGGTCTAAAAACTCTTGTCCATGAGTCCTATGTTGTTAAAACGCATTCTTATCGTCTCTATGAGACGATTTTGTTGAGTTTTAACAACACAGGATTATTGAGAAAGTCGCAAGTACATACAAATTCATTCTAATCATGTTTCTAATTTGAAAACCAAACGTGCACTAAGCGACAATTCTTTTTAGCAACCGCTTTTAATGGGTCTCGTAAATATCTAATGAACAAAGACCGTCTAAAGGCCCATTAGACTAAAAAAATCCAAAATAGGACAAAATTATCTTTGCCAATATTGGTCCCATGACTGATTCCTTTTTGCAAATCTCAGCAACTGAGTCTCAGTAGTTCATGGGCGACACATGGTAGGCTCATCAATATAGTTTCGCTTAAAAACATACGTAGGTACATTAAAGCTATTTGGGGAGCATACATATGGGTCCAATATGGGCATTTAAATGCGGCCTATATTCGGGGTCCCAATGAATTCCAATATTAACGTTTCGGTTGGGCCCCATAAATTTCAATTGCACATCACTCAGTGGGTCCTAATTGGGAAACCTATATTAAACTCATATAGTTCATGTAGGCCTATGTGTCCTATAAAGGCTAGACTGTCACTGACCATCGTCAACTATCAATACCCCAGTCTACGAGGGTTGTTAGATATGAGTATTATGTCATGTACGATATCTCAAAAGCTTATTTGATTCACATAGTCAAATGGAAATATCGTCGCATTATTTTAAGAATCTTCTAACCGACTTTTTTTTCGAGAAAAACGAGTTTAAAATTTGAGAATTTTTTTACTAAAAGTTCTAAATACATAAAAAAAAATCACAAAAAAAAGGTGATCCATGCCACAATAATCTTCATGGTATACTGGAGTCAATAAAAACGGATCAGTCATATAGAAAGGGTTATTATTTACAAAAGACACATTCCATATAAAAAATTCTTGACAAATTCATTGCAGTCCAGTTCAAACAAGAAATGATTTTGAGTCGAGATTTCCAGAGGATTTATCTACCTTCAAAGATTGGCACCATCTCTTTCAAGACCGTGCCATTAACAGAACCGACCATATAGACTAGAGATCAAAGCATCAAGTCATCGAACCATGGATCTTGGCTTACTGCCTTTTTCACAGATTTGGTAATCAAAATACTGATTGCGTCAATGACATTGTCCGATGAAGATGTCTAAAAATACTGAAGAAATTTACTTAATACGAACCTTCCTTCCTTCCTTCTTAGACTTCCCTCCAATAGACAGGAGTACCATCAGGCCTTTTTGCTGATGTTGTAATTGCTCAATTTTGACAAGTTTGTTAAAAGATTGTTTTTCAAAATTTTAAAAATTATGAAAATTTATTTCCCATAAAAGACGCTCATAAAAGATAAAACGGTTTGAACGTTTTTGTGTTTTTGTCTCCCCCCCCCCCCCCCAAAAAAAAAAAAAAAAAAAAATCCTAAAATTTTAGTAGTTTTTATTAAAATCTTTTTAGTTTTTATGTACACAACTGTAGCCCTGTGGGGATTGGCTTTCTGTATATCCCCCGCTGGTCTTTTTTCAGGGATAGTATTTACAAGTTAGTAATTACGGTGGTAAAGGGGATAGTAGTTTTTAAGCTTGTTAAGATATAATGAAACAGACATTTCGTTAAGGGTATGGTACTCTTTAGGTTAAATATATACGGCTTGTGGAAAGTAAGGACTCGGTGAATTTCTATTTACGTATCTTGACTTTTACTTCTGATTTGTCATTTTTTGGTTGTAGTTGTTGCGTTATTTTCTACATGATGCAGGGTCGGTCGTAATTTTGGAATATAAATTTCCAAAGCTTTTCTTGAGGTGTACTTAGACACATGCTCAGTGACAAACCTGTGCATGCGCGGCCTGCTCTGATTCCGAAATGCATACACATGTCTGCCTCATGCCAAGTTATTCTGCAGACAGTACAGTCAGTGGCATGATAGATCATGCCTATCTGGTTTGCTTCAGACCACAATAATGCTTCTTTTTTGACATGACATATCCACTGATATGAAATATATCTATATACGTGGAATCAGTTTTTAGGAGTAAGGCCTACTCATTGATTTACCTATTTGTTCCATTTTATGTGAACCCCCTTTTTGTGTGTTTGAAACCCCCATACAGGGGGATCCGCCACTGCATCCAGTCAATTGATTCGAGGTTCACTTTAAGGTGAAGGTGTACGCCGGTCAACTTAAACATCGTGACCATTGAACATCCCATGCTGTTTGATTTTCCTTCCAGTTAGTTTTACTACCTTAGGTACATTTCAGGACGCGGTAATTTTAAATCAACAACAACAACAAAATATTGTGTCAACATAATATGTGACTTTCACAGGATAAATCGCATGTAATACAAACAAAAATGTATGTTTCCTTTTTGCAGATACTTTTATAACCTGTTATTATACATACCTGTGCATCGGGACCTTTATAGGCTTGACTGGTCAGCTCGGCCCATTTTCAAGTCGGCCCATCGACAACTCGAATCAACATCATAACATTAAAATCAAATAAGACAAAGCCTTTGACCGAGGTCGATTGAGTTCTACACTGTTTTAATTTTTTTCTTGTGATAAAGTAGTAACACACCAAAAGATGATATTTGGATCTTGTAAATGATGTAGAAAGGACTGAATGTGTCAGAATATTGAAGTTTTTTATTGATAATTTCACTAGTTTATTATTTTTGAATGTAATTATTTCTTAAATATTACTAAAACATTTGCAAATAAAATTTTCCAGCCTTACTGAAAGATTGTTGAAAGCAGCGTAAAACCCCATTCAAATATACAAATCAAAAAAGAAACTCCCAAATTCCATCAAGACTCGAATCCTTTACATATGTTTCTCAAGGATTGCCTACTAGACCACTCTGCCAATAAGTCTCAATGAGAATTAGTCAATTAATAATCATACATACATTGTAATACTTGAAGTAATCAAGGGCGGAAAAGTTGTGCCCGACATGGGACTCGGGCGCTCTACCAACTGAGCTAACCAGGCACTTGGTCATGAGTCTACCCATTATCAAACACTACACTCCTCCCCCTTTTAACCAATTGGAGCCGGTCCCATACCGCTCCCAAATGACTGAATCCAGCGTTCTCTGTTTACTTCTGAAACCATTGAAGTAATCAAGGGCGGGAAAGTTGTGCCCGACATGGGACTCAAACCCACGACCCCCAGAACACTAGAACGGCGCTCTACCAATTGAGCTAACCAGGCACTTGGTCATGAGTCTACCCATTATCAAACACTACATATTGTATAATAGATTTTTGAAAATTGAAATTTATAGACTTGAACACTGACCCCTATCTGTAATCACAGGGAAATGTCCCGCTGATTTTTTTTAACATATATGATAATATAGACAAGGGGTCAACTCCATTTTGGAGAGAATATTACCCGGCATATATCGAGAGTCAATTTCTAAGTCAGTTTTTACCCAATCTGAATGCACAATGCATCATTTTATAGCTAAATGGATATGCAACCATTGAGTACTTAATTTAATGACCTAACACACCTTATTTGCGAACGCCAAACTAAAATATTGTGCAATTCAATGCCAATTTTGCAACTGGACAAATGTCTTCACAAAAATATTACCTGGATAAACGTTCATACAGACGCCACAACCAGTGGTATTTACTCCAGTTTCAGGTTGTTATCATACTGATCATCAATTAAAAAATTGATTTTACTTATTATGTTATTTTTATCATCAGTTTTTAGATAAAAATAAATACAGTGTTCGAATGAGTCTGTCTCTCTTCTGTAACGAAAGATTTCATTGGCTACCTAAAATCGATGAAGATGGTTTCCCGCATCGTCAAAACATTTTTTACCGAAGCAGACAGTCCACCATTTCAAATAAGTACCCAAAATTGTTAGAATGAAAAAAGTAAAAATAGAAATGAATTTGATAAAATGAAATTAATACTAAAAAACTTGCCCATACTTTACATATCAATTTTTCAATTTATGGTTATAAGGGATTATTCAGCGAGCAGAATTATCGTTTGTTTCATAGGATTGCAAGGAATCAAATCGCTCCTTACAATTCATGGTTCGGTGTTACATTATGGCAAAATAGCAATATTTTCAGCGGCGCCTAGGATAAAAACCGTTCTATCAAGCGTACTACCAATGTTGTGATGGTAAATTAAATAGCTAAATATTTGGTAAATAAATGATATTTTACCTGAATCTCGAGTAAATACCATCGATTGTGGAATATTAAGTAGGAATACGTTGTGAACAGCATGCTAAAGATAAATCAAAGGATTAGATTTCTGGTTTCAGATTAAAGAAGTTACAGGGATGAGGAGATCAAGGTCCTCAAGCTCAGACCGCAAGTCCCTTGCGCCTCTGAGAGTAAGAAACGACGATAACGGGGAACAGCTATCATCCAGAAGTGGGAGAAATTCCATGAAAAAGACAAGCTTTGGCAACATGAGGTCCTTGTCTGGCAATCGGATGTCCGTCGGGGGTCGACCTTCTGTTGGCGGACGCCCTTCTGTAAGCAGTCTACCTAGACCATCCATTGGGAATAGTCAAAGAGCCTCATCTAGTTTGCTGAGGCCAAATCAGATGCAGAATAAAAGGTAGTTCGTATAGTTCATCTAATTTATGTCATTCCCTATCATAAATGTGTTATGGGAGAACACTCTCACCACTGTCCAGCATAGCTTTGTAGGTTTAAAAAACAATGTCTGACAACTGGGTCAGAGAAGATCCCCTTTGGCTCAGTGGTAGAGCATTGGTCTTGTTAACCAAAAAGTTGAATATTGTTGTCTGTATGGGTTCGAGGCCAGCTCACGGCGGATATTTTTCAGCAATGCTTCCATTGAGGACAGTTCGTTTATAACATTCGGGCTTGTCTGGGATTGGCCATTGAGCCATTTGTGTCTGCATTTTACCAACTTTGTTAGTATCGTCATCAATATATGATGACTCTTAAGGGGGAGTGTGTTATGGGAGACCACTCTCACCACTGTTCAGCATAGCTCCGTAGATTTAAAAAACAATGTCTGACACCTGCGTCAGAGAAGATCCTCTTTGGCTCAGTGGTAGAGCATTGGACTTGTTAACCAAAAAGCTCATGACGGATATTTTTCAGCTCTGCTTCAGTTGAGGACGTCACAGTTTCTTTATAACAAATGCTCCTGGGAGCTATACAAAGCATAGAAGGGAGCTTTTATTTATTACCAATTTTCTGATGAGTAATATCTATCAAATTGATGTCTTAAGGCATTTTCCCCTTTGATTTGAGAGCAATATCCTCTAAACAATCATGTAAATGATTGTTTAGAGCAAATTTGACTCAAATGAGTGAAAAAGGAGGTACACAATTCATACGATTATTAATTTAGATCACCTAAAATGGGGTTCTGAGTAAAAAGTGTAGGGGGAGCTACTATTAGGTATGGTGTTACCCTTGTTATAGGAAGCATGGTAAAATATTGCATATCTTGTTGATTGATCTGTTTTATAACTTTAATAAGCAAACAAGCAATTTCTACTTACCTTATGCAATTTCTACCACACATGGTGTTTATTAACAATTTGCACCAATTTTTAGTTCTATTTAAAACCTCTTTCATTTCATAGACTGTACAGAGTATCAGGGATTTTATTTAGAAATTAAAGGTGAAGGATGCTTGGTGCACTTAGTTTTGGGGAAAATGTGTCATTATGGAAAATCAGTTGTGAATTTTGCTTGACTACTGAAAATGATAAAAAATATATTTCAATAAGCACAACGACAATAAGCTCTTAGTCAAACTCTTTGATTGTTGACAAAAGAACTCCCATGGGTGAACCTTGTAAAGGTTAGTACATTGCTTTATGGGGAGAACATTGTAATTTTAGGCCTAAGGTGAAATATTCCCAGAGGGGAATTGGCAGCTATTCAGCCCCACTTTCTTAGTAAAAATAAACACCATAAATATTCATCATCTAGAATAAGTAAGAACCACAGATAAAATAAGGGGCTTTCAACCCTTTATTATGATATCCACAATTAAAAACAACAACAACAAAAAAGAAAACCCTGGAATTCTGATCAGGGATGACATGTAAAGTTTTGTGATTCTGTATGATAGAGAACTAGACTATAAAATCATTCTTTAACCTTTATGTTTGTATTGTTTGTAGACTATCGAGAGGGAGTGGTATTGGAGTCAGAAGTAATGGAGTGCCAAAAGATCCCAGACCAGTCTCAGATAAGGCTTATCAGCATAGATGTATTAAAAGTCTTTTTCAGGTAGATTTTGAGGGGTCAGTGCATAACTATTGTAAGTGCCTATATATTTATAGGCACTTGCAACAGTTTTGCAGAATTATATACATGTTATCAGAGGTCAAGAAAGAGGAAGTAATTTAGCTTTCAAAAATTGAATTTTTCAATGTCCATTATTCAAAATCTATATTGTAGGCTCTCCATTTGAAAAGTTTTATCAAGACAATTCTAATGAGAGCCTACAACATAGGGTTTTGATGAGAATTAGAAGATTATAGGGTTTATTCACGTTTTTGAGGGCGTTACCATTTGCAGAGACCCGAAAAATGATTTAACGCTCAAGTGCGAAACACGAGGGCGTTAAAGCATTTTGAGGGTCTTTGCAAATGTAAGCGTTTGAAAAAAACATCAATTGTGCCAGAAAATTGTGTTATGCATTGCATTGTCACTTTTGTTTATATTGACTTTGCTTGGTTAATTTATGACGTCATAAATTTAACACTGCAATAGAATCAACATCTTTATCTATGCTCTTTATAAATGTTACACAAAGAAACTGATAAAGCGTATAGGCCCTGACATAGGCTATATGTAAGTGAAAAAAGCCAGGCATTAACGGCACATGAATTTACTTATTAATCCACATTTTCTCTCTTTAACGCCCGGGTTTTGTTTATTAATGATTGCCTATTTAGACCCGAAAACGTAAACTTTATGCAATTATTAGATTTAATCACTCTGTCTTATCTTGAACCCTCACATTAATCACACTAATACTTTTGATGTTCCAACTCATTTGAATTGTCACCTTTATATGATTCTTATGAGTTCCAACAACATGAGATTCAGGTACAATAATTTCAAGATCAAAGTGTCTACTCGTAAATTAAAAAGATTTTACTTCTGTTAATAACGGTTCTATTGATACTGGTCGTTTGTTGAAAGTTTAGTAAAGTAATTAGCGTGCTTGATTGAGAAACAGATGGTTGCAAACTTGAGCCCCTGCAGAGAAGACAGGTAGTATATTTTGGCAAGACACTTCACAGAGAAAGCCTCAGCTGTACCAGCTGTAAATGTGGGTAGCAGGGGTTTGATTCCATTGCCTCTCTTGTGCTCAAAATTATGTCTAAATTGAGTATGGACTGTACTGAAAATAAGAGTCTAAAGTAAAGAATCCATATTATGTTGTCCTTGAGTGAAAAAAACAAACTCAGAGGCCAAGTTGTTACATCATGGGTCAGTGCTCTCAATAAGGGCCAAAATCAGGAATTTTTGTAATTCCATGTTGGGATTTCGGGAATTTTTTTTACCAAGTAAGGAATTTTTAACCCCCCCCCCCTGCTACCCCCCCCCCCCCCCAACATACCTTCCTTTTTCTGTACACTTTGTAAATGCTTGTTTCCTTGTTAAATGTAAGTTAAATTTTTGCTTCCAAGGTCCATGATTCTGGTTGTTTCTCTAAGAATAAATGACTTCCAAGCCTTAAAACTTGTAGCTTTGACTTTAAGCTGTAGGGACGAGCTTTGGTTTCACAATCCCCTTTTATTACTTTCATTGACAAAATTTTGGAAACTAATATGAGAAAATGTGGAGTTTCTATTTGGAATCGGTCCTTAGCTGTATCTTGCGCGGTGGGCCTAAGAAATGCGGCTTACTCCAATTTTAGTTACAATGTTTTGGTATCCGGCGATATTACGGAAATTAATGTAGCTTTAATATTCCTCGGCCTGTCGTTCCAACGGTGGCGGACGTTCTAGGTAGTGTGCCAATAAAACTTAAAGTTCTAAGCCCATTTAAACTTACGCAGAATTTTCCAACGTGAAGAAAAATTCGTCATTTCAAATCTCTCGTCAGACATGTTGCAGACAACTTAAATGACGTCATTGGGAATTCCCCATGTTCTCCGAAGATGCCGATTCTACACGTATTTAAACGAGGACAGTCGAATGACCTTTCATAAACGTTTTCCAGTAGCGTCTATTTCACTTCCGATAAATTACCTGTAGATCTATTCTAAGAGTTTTAAGAAGCGATATTTCGAAATTTTATCTGTCTGAGCTGCATGAACTACATTTGATATAACGAATTTTATCTGATTTGAATTTTGTTTGTTTCAATAATCCTATCAAAGGATCCTCGCGATCTGTATCCGACTTAGAAAGATAATGACAGAAGCGGTAATGACGCGTCGCCAACCCGACAAGATTGCGTAAACAGAGACTGGTTGTTATAGCCACGGTTTAATACCCCGCGCGTTTCACATGGCTTGTTTTGGTCAGCTATAATGTGTATGCTCGCGTTGATTATCGATTTTTTGCACGTGTAGACTTACGTAAAATCCTTTATTAGGTAAATTCGTAAAACGTCCGGGGTCAAATTACAGGACGTTTTCCTCGAATCTCAGACGTTTTTTTACGTCCGGGTTTGATTTTCCGGACGTAATTTCTGAAATTCTGGACGTATATTACGTCGACGTCCGCTTATTGAGAGCACTGATGGGTACTGGTTGGAGACATCATACATCATATTCCTCACTGCAGTAGGATTTTTCTGATCCCCTCATGAATAAGATTAGGGGTGTGAGTGGTGTTTGTCCTATTTGTCTGTAAGTCGAAAGCTTTGCCTTTCAAAATGTAACATCAAAATTGTTCAGTGTACATTTTTTATTGACTTGAAGATATATCTTATTAGTTTGCAACTTTTAAATGTTAAGGTGTCACATTTTAAGAGTTCTAAGACACTTGCCGATAATAATATCAATTTAGTGAAAACTTATAAAAAAAAAAAGAAAAAGAGCTATTCTGTTGACAAATTTGTTTATGTTGTTATTTCAGTTTTTGTCAGATAAAGGGTACCCACATAACATCACAACAAAGATCTTGCAGTCACCAACCAACAAAGACTTCTTCAGGATTTTTGAGGTAAGTGTTAGCAGGGCTTGTGCTGCATCTAGCTTTTCAATAACCAGAATCATTGACTTGACTGAACTTCTAGTGATAAAAACTGCTAATAAAGAGGTTGAAACAAAAAAAAAAACGGTAGGTCATAACCTTTTAGTAAATATTTCTACATTATTGTTATCAACTTCCTTACATTCTCCTTCATATTAGCATAAACATTTCATATGAAACACAAATCTCTCATACAGGTATAAAAAAGATAATTAATTGTGCCCCCTTTTGAAGAAGAGGGGTTATATTGCATTGCCTTTTTCGGTGGGTCTGTCCCTGGACTTTTTGTGTCCAGAGGATAACAAACAAAAGTATGCTTTTTTTGATAACTTTAAAAGGTATGCGAGCTAGAACATGGAACACTCGAAAAGGGGTTGGCCCCTTAATGATGTCATAACGTCAAATGAACGAACTTCAAACCCTTTCTATTGTGTGTTTGCTAAAGCTCAGCAATTATTGTGAGATTTTAACCCTTGTCATGCTGAACCCAGAATATTCCTGCTTTTGGCAGTCAGATGTTAGTCTACATCACCTGTTTCTCACTGTCAAACCAGAATTGTCAATAGATTTAGTTTTTCAACTAAAGATTGACCTGCAGTTGGTACTTTCAGTGCTTTTTGCCCTTTGATTTGGATGAAAAATTTTAGCCAAAATTTATTCAGCATGACAACGGTTAAGAATGTCGAAAATTCAACAATTTATCTGTCAGCAGTTACCTTAAACTTGTTCATAAGATACTTTACATTTTTCTGAAACCTCAAAAGATGTTGACAAGGAATATGCCAGTGACCTCCCTTTTTGGGGCATAATGTTTTACAAACATCTTTTTCCTGATAAATTTAAGATTATTCATCAATATCAAGATGCAACACTGAAATCAAAGGATCAAAATCATCCCCAGATAGAAAACTAAGGGGCCAATCTAGAAAATTATCATTTTTGAGAGTCAATTCAATGGTTTAAGGGTCAAATACAAGTCCTGGTTAGTAATTGTTAACTTTTGTACTTCCTTTTAAATTGTCTTAGGCATACCCAGACAACAAAAATTTAGACTGGTCGAATTTCAAAGAAGTTGCCTACAGCACCTTTTAGTAGATGAAATATTAACATTCTTAGTCTCTTTGTGGAAGGAAAAAGTGTTATACAACCACTCTGAAGAATAAGGGGTGTATACCGGATTACCCTTTCCATCTGTCTGTCCTTAAAGAAAATTTTCATTGCATTTTTTTTTCAATGTTCTGAAAGATATGATTAAGTAGTAAAAGGTTAAAAAGGGACTTCAGTTCTGAATTCTGCAAGTCACTTGATTGCCCAAAAAAGTTGGGTTTAGACAGAATTGTTGAAACAAATTGAAAATATGATAGGGGCTAAGGAGAAATATATTTGACACTAAAATGTTCCTGTACAGGACTTGTGTTAGTTTTCAAAATGCAGGAGTCATTGGCCCCTTACCTGCAAATTTTTAGAGATTAAATCTTGTCAAAGAGATCATTTCATTATCCCCTTCATATCCCCATAAGAGATTCATATTTCATATGACGATTTTTTTTAATCGATTTTAAGATATCAAAATGATTGGATAATAGAAAAAAATATGCTGATTAATGTCTTTAATCTTCATTCCATATGAATCTCTTATGAATTTATAAAGAAGTTATTTAATTAATTTATTTAGATGCAAGACTGAAAATTTCAAAGGATCCCTTGAACAAAAATTTAGGGGTCAAAATAGGAAATTTTCACATTTTTAAGTGTCAAAAATTCAGTTTTACTGTCAAATACAACTGTACCTTTAACAGTTAAACTCTCTTTGTTTCAGTTTATGTATAGTTTGATGGTGCCAGATTATAAGAATGCTTCACGCCCGGAGGAAGATATTCCTCGTATTTTCAAGACCCTGGGTTACCCGTTTATGATATCCAAGAGTGCAATGTTTGCTGTGGGCAGTCCTCACATGTGGCCCACTATTCTTGCTGCCTTACACTGGCTTATGGAACTAATTGAGGTAAGGGGATACTATTAGTCTTGTATTTACCAATAACCATTCTCTTGCTATGGGCAACACATTCAAAGCTTTGGTAGACTGAGTAAACTAAGATCATCCTGCACTGATGTGCATTGTGATCTTAGCTTACGCTGCCTACTTTGTATTTAATGATTGTGGGTAAAAATGAATCCAGACTTGTTGAAATGTTCCAAAATATGCTTGAAATAAAATTGAAATTAAAATTGAGAAAGATTGGGGTTAAGCATGTGGCCCAAGATTCTCGCTGCCTTGCACTGGGTTATGGAGCTTATAGAGGTAGGGGATACTGTTAATCTTGTATGAGTGGAGCCCGGCAAATTCAGCAGTTACACATTTAAGAGAGAGTATTTGTTGATTTCATTGAGGTATGAAACTAAAAACCTAATCACACTCATTTATGAATCTACTTCGTGTATTCATATTATGTGATTGGGTTTTTAGTTTCATTCCTCTATGAAATCAATAAATTTAATCTTCATATTTAATAATTCAATATCATGAGGCAAATATGTAAAGATTGGTCAATACTGAACTATTTTTGTTGGCCTACTTTGTGTGGGAGCTTCAAAAATAGCTGTGTATTCAAAAAAACTGTTTTCATTGAGAAATAAAACCAATTTTTCAGCAAATCAGATCATAAGAATGCACAAATCTGCATGGACACAACTAAAATCAAAGCATGGGGTTGTCAGTCCTAATGTGTTTGAGAGAAATTTTACTAAAGGATAAATTTCTTGTAACAGTCAATTTCTTCTTTATCACCAATATATGTCATGTATAAAATCACAGAGATAAGGAGCATATTGCTTTTACCGTTGTCTATCTGTCAGTCTGTCTGTTTGTCCATCTGTCAGTCTCCAAAACTTAACCAAAAAACCTAACATTGCCAATTACTTCAAGGCTATTCAAGATGCAATGCTCACATTTGGTATGTTTATACACTTTAATGATAGGCATCTACAGATACCAAGGTCAAAGTAATGTGACAAGGTAAAGGTCATCTGTCAATGTCAAAGTCTTAGAAATTTTCGTTCGGGGGAATCTGTGTTTCACAAACACATCTTGTTTATTTTAGTATGGATGTTCCATGCGAGATCAGTCCAACAATATTTTGTTCCCACCAGATGATGTGGAAGATTTTGATGGCGTTACAGAAGGGCAGGTATGTACTTAGAGGATATTGACTGATAGGTCATTGAATACCAAATATATTACACAAGTTGTCTAAAACAATGAAAATGAGGCTGTGCCGAGTTTTCATCTGTTTAAGATGATGAGTTTCATAAATTGTGTGCACAAATTTGATATGATATTCATAATATGATCTGAATTTTCACAACAAAAGGAGAAAATATCAAATTTATCTATTCAAGTTATTCTGCAAAACTTGTAGAGCGTTTTGCGAAATGACTTCATCAAATGCATTAAGACGTCACTGTTTCCATTTGATGGAATTTGCCAAATGTCACAATTGACTTGTCCATGCTTTTGAGCACAATGTTTGAGCATTACATTGGAATAACAGCTCTTGTTAAGTAATTTTTGTATGGTAAAGGGAATTAAGTTATAGTCAAGTATTGAAAGAGGTCTCTTCAAAGAGATAGTCACAAGTTCGAGATATATCTACATATACTCGGCATTCTGAATGGTAGCTTATACTGCAGATTTATACACTCAGAAATTAAAGCAGTGTTCCTCTATACTTACAGATTATCCATAATTACTTTGTGGCAACCTATAAGAGTTTTTTGGAAGGACATGATGATTTCCCAGAGGATGATGAGGCTTTGAGAAAAGCATTCAGTAAGTGTTAAACTGTCATTATTTGTGTGGACATATACAGTTGATATTGCTCGAGCGACCAATTCTATTAAGAGAACACTGTAAAAAGTTCCTTCACTGTAAGCAAAATCTCTAAGAAGGAGGATATTCTTAAAGGAAAAATTTGTTATTATTGAATCTTATGATTTTGGAGCCCATTAGAATCGTCTCAATGAGACGATTCTAATGGGTTCGAACATCATAGGATTCAGTACGACTTGACGGACAATCTATAAATGCTATCAAAATGAACACTCACATATATCATGATATTTTGTATTAAGTGACCTTTCCCATAAACCCCTGCTTTTTGGTGGTCCTCTTAGTGGTTGCTAAACACAAGTTTTTACTGTATTTGTCATTTGTATTTCATCATCCTCTCAGTCTGTCCATCCATCCTGCAATCAGGCTTTCCACAAGCCACATCTTGTAAAAGCAACTTGACTACAATTATGAACACATTTTGATTAAAATACGCAAAATGTTCCTTACCACCTGACCTTGTGCGTATTGTTGGTGTTGCACAGTTTGGTTATATTCTCCGCACAGGGGTCAATATTAACATCAGTTCTTGGAATGAGACCTGTAAATTTGATGGATGAGCAGGGCTTGAAAATTCCTCTCATCTGCTCGTCCTGCATTATTTTTTCCTGCTTTGTCTTTATAAGCAGGACAGGTGGATTTTGCAAAATTGCACTTATGAAATTAATGAATCACTATATTTTCTTATGTAGCAGGACAAGTAATAATTTCAAAATTTTTTAAGCCCTTGGGACTGATTCAAGCTGCCATGTTGTAGGTCCTCCAGGCCTGTAGTCATTTGCCAATATTATTCCATGCCATGCACTTTTAAAAAAAATGCTCTTTTCCCATACTAAGATTTTAAGCACTCAAATAGTTAGGTTAAAGAAGAATTTGCTTGCAAAAAGCAAATTCTTTTTTTTACACACAGTTTTTCCTTCTAAAAGACTATCAATTCATTCTCCTACAAAAGTATAGATTTCAAGGAGGATCTGTTATTATGAAGAAGTACCTGAAAGATTTAGGAGTAATAGTTCCTGCAAGCTGGTAGTAAAAATAAGTGGGTGATTATTTCATGGTGTGTTTTTTGACTCTACATTTGTCTATTTCAGCCAACAATTTTGCTGGATCTTCAGGAGGGATGGAGGCCTTGTTGGAAGAGAGAAAAACTTTGGAGATGGAACTGGAATACTTGGGACAAGACAAGGTATACCCCACCATACCAAACTTAATTGTGACCCATCATACTGAAAGGAACCATCTGGGAAGTGCAAAAATTGTCAATCCTGGTCAGACTCCTCAAGTTGTGGAGACTGACCAGGGTCGATTTTTTGTTTAAAATAACAAATTTTCTGAATCTAGAATAATTATTAGACCTTCCTATGTATATATATTCAAAATTTGCCCCTAGTTGACCTAAACTGGATTAAATCCTTTTTTCCAATATTTCCTTTACTGAGTTTCCAGGTGGTCCCTTTTCCTGTGACAGGTCACAATTGTGTTTTAGATGAATTAAGTTGAAAATGTTTCATTTCCATTTAAGAGGATAATTGTCAGTTTCAGTGTAAGACGGAATTATCTAATTGATTTTGATGAGTTTTGCAGATGAGTAAATGCTTCAAGTGAAATTCACATATACGTGACTCGTCATGCGAAAAGGGACCATCAGGGAATTCTGTAAAATGAATTATTGAAAAAGAGATTTGATCCAGTATAGGTCAACCAGAAGTCGCATTTCAAAAATTCTTTCACGTGAAGGTTGATTGATCGTTCTAAGTATCATTCTAAGTTCAGAAAAATACGCATGGTGCAAAAACTTTCGACCCTAGTCAGTCTGCGCAATCCACGCAGTCTGACTAGGGTTGACACTTTACACACTACCCAGATGGTCTCTTTATGCATGACGGGTCACATATATTTGACTTCATTGATTCTTGTCTGTCTGTGATGGATCAATTAATCCAAGAAAGTAGTGCTTATACAGGTATTGGCAGTGACTCACTTAACTAAGCCCTTGTCACAGGGAAAAATCCTGCTGATTTTTTTTTAAACATTATAATGTAGACAAGGGGTAGAACTCCATTATGCATCACCCGGCACAAATCGAGAGTTGATTTCTTAGTCAGTTTTAACCCGATCTGGATGCACAATACATCATTTCATAGCTAAATGGATAAGCTACCATTAAATACTTAATTTCATGACCAAACACACTTCACTTGCGAAAGCCAAACTAAAGTGTCTCGCAATTTGAAGTCAATTTCGCATCTCAGACAAATGTCTGCACAAAATATTTCCGGTAAAAACATTCATCTTACAGATAACCAAATCAAAAAATGAATTAACCTGCTATGTTATTTTTATTGTGAGTTTTTAGATAAAACATAAATACAGAGTCCGAACGGGCCCGTCTCTCTTCTGTGACGAAAGATTTCATTGGCTACCTAAAATCAGTGAAGATGGCTTCCCGCGTCGTCAAAATATTTTTTACCGAAGCAGGGGTCAATCATTTCAAATAAATATTCAAAATTATTAGAATTGAAAAAAAGTAAAAATAGAAATGAATTTGATAAAATGAATTAAATTTTTAAAAACTTGCCCGTACTTTACATGTAGATATTGCAAATTATGGTTATAAGGGAATATTCAGCAAGCAGAGTTATCGTTCGTTTCATATGATTGCAATGGATCAAATTGCTCCTTACAATTTTGGTTTGGTGTTACATTATGGCGAATTAGAAATATTTTCATCAACGTCCAGGACAAAAACCGTTCTGTCAATGCGTACCAATATTGTGATGGTAAATTAAATAGCTTTACATGGTAAATAAATGATATTCCAGCTGAATCTGGAGTAAATACCATCGATTGTGGCATCTGTATGAATGTTTGTCCTGTAATATTTTGTGAAGACATTTGACTTAGAAATCGACTCTCGATTCGTGCACGGTGACGTTCGTTCCAAAATCGAGTTTGACCCCTTGTCTATACTATATGTGTTTTAAAAAAAACTCAGCGGGACATTTCAATGTGGCCCTTGTCACACTGAATAAATTTTGGCTAAAAATTTTCATCAAAATCAAAGGGCAAAAAGCACTGAAAGTACCAACTGTAGGTCAATTTCTATTTGAAAAACTACATCTATTAACATTCTGGTTTGAAAGTGAGATACAGGTGGAGTAGACTTACATCAGACTGCACATATGTGCAGGCTGATGTTGGACTATAGCTCCAGCCAAAGCAGGAATATTCTGGGTTCAGAATGACAAGGGTTAAAACCCTTATCCTGCTGTTCATAGCATTTCTTACCTTATAGAATGCCTCAACAGACAGTATTGACAAAGATCATCCTGCAAAGACATGCTGTCCAATCTAAGTCTGTACTGCCTACTTTTCACTAAGTCAGTGTGGGAAAGCCCTGAGTCAGAGTCCTATGTCCCAAAGAATCTTGGAATTTGTTTGAAACAAAATTCAGTCTTTGTCCATATATTTTGCAGATAAAGGATGTTTTATAAAGATCAGGAGACTGCTGTGAATGCATTTAATTTGGCAGGGCCAGTGATATGCTTATCAGTGTTCATTAGAACAGCTCTGCCTTCAGGAAGAAAAAAATGTGTTAACTATTTGCAAATTTAATTTGCTGTAATTTGCAAACAGTTTGGACTGTTATGTCCTCCTATCCTGAACATTGAGCATGTTCTGGTTGTTAAATAGGATTGAAGAGCATTTTTAACAATATTTCAGTCATATTGTGTCATCCTTTGAAGAATAGAATGTGAAAGTTTAGTTTAAACCCATCACCCGAAGACTCTTATTTCAGAATTTTCTGCCAACTCCATGGCTAAGTATGAAACAGTTGTAACTGCCTATAAACATATAGGCAGTTACAACTGTTTCAAGCTGAGATATCAAACTGACGTCAGTTTAAAAAAATACATATTGGCTTTCAATCATGTTTTAGGAACTGATTAATCGATTATGAAATATCTTAGTGTGCAAATCACATTCTATGAGTTAGGACCATGATGGAAATAAGAGTCATTCGACCCTTTATCCTGTTATCCTTGAGTAAAAAAAAAAACCAAAAAAACCCAAAAGTCTTTTATCACAATCGGGTGCCCAAACCAACTGATATTTGATTATAATTGATATAATCTGCCCATCACTACTATTTAACCAGGATAAACTGAAGTTAGAAGAACAAAACCTCCAAAGAATGAAATTAGATGAAGATCGCTTGATGAGTTACTTGAATGAACTAGTGGTTCACAAAGGGAAACTGGAAAAGGAGGCCCTAGAAATTGAAGTCAAAATCAAAGAATATGGTTTGTACTTTGTATATTATATCATTTTGTATGTATAGCCCTGTGTTCAGAATGGCAAAATTGTCAAAGCACAGTTGGTAGTGCATTGGACTTTCAATTAAGAGGTGGTCGATCCCCGACAGCAGCAATCATCCTTTCCGATTATTTGTCTCTCACCAATTAGTTGATAATCATAGACCTATGTGAAATAGCAGCTGGAGGCTAAGAAAGAAAGTGATGGTAGTACTGGTGAGAGAAATACCAGATATCCTTTGTTAGGTGCTTGAGCTGCCACATTATAACTGAAAGATTGTTGAAAATTGGGTAAAACCCCATTCAGTTAAACAAGTCAGGATGGCAAAACAGTGTAAACTGTTTTCAAATTATATCCCGCATGGCACATGCACTTAGATGTAAAGTAAGGTATAATTTGAGAACAGTTTGCACTATTTTGTTATTCTGAATGCTGGACAGGGCTCTTGATGTATGGGAGTGATAACAATCTAAGTCTGTACTTGGATATGAAAACCTAATGTTGTTATTGAACATTGAAACTCTCTTACTAGAGAATACAGGGATTGACACTAACACCAGTCCGCGGGTCCAAGACCTGTCATGGCTCTCGGAAATGACAGTACTGTTGTCTGTGGATCTCCCTTTTCAACACTATTTCCAACAAAGAAAGTGCTTTTTAAAGGACTTTGTGAAAAATGGCATCTATTGAAAAACCGTCCTAATCAGGCTGGATCCAACTTTTCTGCTTGGAATCCAACCTTTTCATAAATTATATTCCTGGAATTCTACTTTTATAATCCTAATGAAAGCCCTGCCTATGGATTTTAGGGAGGCCTGGAAGAAGTTACTATGCTGCAGGTCCTTCACGCCTATAAATGATAACCTTTTTACTTCCAATTTGTCCACTTTTAGAAAAAAAACTTGCCTCCACCACATTATGGACAACATTGTGGAAAAAGAAGAAATTGCTTGTCCTATCAATTTACTCCTAAATTGTTTAAAAGAAAAAGGCAATTTTCCTGGAAGACTTGTTTTAATTAAGGAGGACCTGTAATATTTAGGGCTAACGGGTCCTTCAGGCTGGTGGCAAAAAATGGTTAGTGTCAAGCCCTGGAATAGGTAACAAATGACATCTTTACATTGCCTTACAATCATTTTCAAAATGAAAAGCTTTAAGAAAATCTGACTTAAAATTTTTAGTTCCACTATTCGAAGAACAGGGGGGCTATTCCAGTCACGTAATGCTTTGCTTAAGTTTTTATGTGCAAGTGTTTAAAGTCTCTGTTTCTATTAAAACTTTTGTTTTGAAACTTTGCACATGCTTCTGTGACCATACCATCAGCATCTAGACAAAGATTCTTTACTCTGATATTGAATTTAGTGGAATTTTAACCCTTTTCGGACTTAAAAAATCTTGGTTAAGTTTTTACGTGCAAATGTTGTTTATCTGAATTATTTCTGTTTCTATAAAAGTAATTGCTTTGATACTTTGCACATGCTTCCCTAGCCATAATATCAGCATCTAGACAAAGATTCATTACTCTGATATTGAATTTATTTGAATTTTAACCCTTTTCGGACTTAGTAATTCTTGGCTAAGTTTTTACGTGCAAATGTTGTATTTCTGTAATATCTCTATTTCTACCAAAGCTATTGCTTTGAAACTTTGCACATGCTTCTTTGACTATAATATCAGCCTCTTGACAAAGATTCATTACTCTGATATTGAATTTAGTGGAATTTTAACCATTTTTGGACTTAGAAATTCTTGGTTAAGTGTTTACGTGCAAATTTAGTATTTCTGTAATAGCTCTATTTCTACCTAGGCTTTTGCTTGGAAACTCTACACATGCTTCTATTACCATGATATCAGCCTCTTTACAAAGATTTATTACTCTAATATTGAATAAAGTGGAATTTTAACCTTTTTTAGACTTAGAAGTTCTTGGTTAAGTTTTTACGTGCAAATATTGTACATCAGTTATATTCCTAATTCTAGTAAAGCTATTGCATTGAAACTTTGCACATACATGTACTTCAATGATCATAACAACAGCCTCTTGATAAAGATTCAATTCTCTGGTATAGAATTTAGTGGATTTTTAACCCTTTTTATGCCCCCGTATCGAGAGATCGGGGGCATATTGTTTTACTTGTGTCCGTCTGTCTGTCTGTCCATCTGTCTGTCTGTCCGTCCGTCTGTCCGAAAACTTAACCCGAAAACTTAACCTTGCCAATATTTTCAAGCCTATTCAAGATAAAAAGCTAATATTTGGCATGATGATAGATCTCAATGATCCGCATCCGCTGGTACCAAAGTCAAGGTCATGTGACAAGGTCAAGGTCATCTGTCAAGGTCAAACTTTGAAAAAAAATGCCGTTCAGGGGGCATTCGTGTTTCACAAACACATCTTGTTTGGACTTAGAAATTCTTGTTAAGTTTTTACATGCAAATGTTGTAATTCTGTATTATCTCTTTTTCTACTATAGCTGTTGCTTGGAAACTTTACACATGCTTCTTTGACCATAATATTAGCCCACAGAAAAAGATTTTAATCCTTTTCGGCCTTAAAAATCTTGGTCATGTTTTTATGTGCAACTGTTTTATGTTAGTTGTATCTCTGTTCCTACTAAAGCTATTGCTTTGAAACTCTGCACATGCTTCTGTGACTATAATATCAGCCTCTAGACAAAGATTCTTTTCTCTTGACTTTCATTTTATTGAATTTCCAATGTCGATATTTATTTGCTGTTACTATCCAGCACTAGGAATAGTCGAGCTTCGCTGTCCTCCGACAGCTCTTGTTATATTAAGCCTCATTTTCGCATTCAATGATTGATTTTTTTTAGTGAAAGACTGATTATTCTTTCATTTTGTGAACAACAAAAGATATATTTTCACTTGTAGCTTTTCAACTTATGAAAATGTAGCATTATAGACCAGCAATTTCACAAGAATAATCAAAGAACAATTTTACATTGAAAATGATAGGAGATAACGGTGTCTCGAACCTCACTCTTTCTTGTGGAACTTTAGTTGTTCACTCAATGAAAGATAAATAAATCTTACACTGAATCATCTATCATTATTTTGTAGAGAAAGAGTTGGAAGAGGAAAATGCGAAATATCTGAAGTTGCAGCTGATCTTTGAGAAACAGGAGTTTACACCTGAGGAATTGAGCAGACTCAAACAAAAGGGACGAGACCTTAAACGTCAAAAAGACGATTTTGAGAAAACCATCCAAGGGTTAGATGAGGAAATCTGGCAACATGAGATGAAAATGTCTAAAATATTAGAGGAGGTAATTAACTAATTTTATAATATGACCTATGTCGCTGGAGTGAAATAACCCTGTTGAATATTTTTGATATTACACAAGTGTTATTACACTAGTTGAATAGATATGCAAGTGAGCTTAGAAAGAAGAAGAACATTGTACTTTTGTTAGGAAAATGACATCATAATGGATCTGCTGATGTCATTTTGTAAACAGCGTTTACATTTATCCTCAACAAGCAAGCTTTTGTTTTTCACTGTAAATTGAAAAAATAGAGGTAAATATTTTCTTCATTAAACCTTATGTTTTCTGCCTATCAGTATGAACTTTATGATAATTTTTAATGTACCGGTATAATGATATACCATTTTTATTTCACAACTCTCTTTTTCAAATTTTTGGTCACCTGACCCTTATCAAGAAAACACATTATATATAAAAAGAGAAACTACATTCTCAACATTCCTCCGTTACACTCTCTTTAAGAGTGCTGTGAAATAAAAATGGAAAAACATGGATTACCTGTGGAATATTATTTTTAGCTCACCTGAGCACAAAGTGCTCAAGGTGAGCTATTGTGATTGTACAATGACTGTCATCCGTCGTCAGTGGTGCGTCATCCACAATTTCTTTAAACATCTTCTCCTTCTAAACCAGTGGGCCAATCTTGATGAAACTTGGCAGGGATGTTCCTTGGGTCAAGCTCTACCAAAGTTGTTCAAATAAATGAAACCCACCCTTAACTTTCCCTTTACCCTTAACAAAAAGGGTGAAAATATGATTTTTTTTTAAAATCTTCTTCTCTGAAACCAGAAGGAAGACAGCTTTCATATTTGGTATGTAGCATCATCTAGTGGACCTCTACCAAGTTTGTCCATATAAAGACCCTTGGGTCATATTTGGGCTTTGCCCAGGCGCAACCCTTTTTACAAAGAATCAAAGAGAGAAAATCTTTTAAAATCTTCTTCTCTGAAACCAGAAGGAAGACAGCTTTCATATTTGGTATGTAGCATCATCTAGTGGGCCTCTACCAAGTTTGTTCATATCAAGACCCTGGGGTCACATTTGGGCTTTGCATGGGCGCATCCCTTTTAGCTCTTCTGATCAGGAAGGGTTAAAAAAGGAAAATCTTCAAAAACCTTCTTCTCTGAAACCAGAAGGCAGACAGCTTTCTTATTTTGTATGTAGCATCATCTAGTGGACCTCTACCAAGTTTGATCATATCAAGACCCCGGGATCATATTTTGGCTCCACTTGGGTGCAACCCTTTTTACATAGAATGAAAGATTGAAAATCTTTAAAAATCTGAAACCAGAGGGCACACAGCTTTCATATTTGGTATGTAGCATTATCTAGTGGACCCCTACCAATCTGTTCATATCAAGACCCTGGGGTCATATTTGGGCTCCATGCGGGCGCATCCCTTTTAGCTCATCTGAGCATTATGGGTGCATCCTTTTTAACAAAGAATCAAAGAGTGAAAGGATACATCCTTCTTGCTCTTGGCTGAAAATATTCCATGGTATTGATCCTATGTAGAATTGATCTCCTTTTTGACATCTGCCTATTTAATTAATGTGATGTCCCAGGGGTTAAAGAGGCGCAGGTGAGTGATCTAGGATCATCATTGTCCTCTTGTTGAAATCATATGATGAAATATCTTTGAAATCTACCCAGTGCCATTCCAATATTTGCCCTGTTTTTACTTGCCTGTGTAGAAGTAGCCTTGAAAAGGGTAGTTGACTGCTGGACGGAAAACTAGAGATGGATAAGTCAAGTATTGGAATTAGAATACCTCAATTGTATTTGTATCTTAATACTGCAGGTGAATTCATCTTGCCAGAGATATAATAACTTAGCCCAGAAGTTGAAGCTGATACCAATAAATGCAGAGAACTCTGGAGGGATTGATTATGAATTGAAGAAACTGTCGTTTTCTGATGTGGAGATGAATAGTTACGTGCAGACAGTCAGGGTATGGGTTCTTGTCTATATTCAAAATATTTAAGTTTCTATATTGCTTGTGTATATTTTACAGACTATTGCAATTTATCAATGTTCTTCTAAAACCTTGTAACTACAGCTTTTTATCCCCCGCCGTTTTCGGCGAAGGGATATAGTAATGGTCTCCGTCTGTCATTCAGTCTTTAAGTTTCTGAGGATCAGAGGTTCAGTAACTAAACTTTTCCGTGGATCTGAGGTTCAGTCACTAAACTTGTCCAGAGCAAATCTCCTAAAGTATAATAGCTATCAACTTGAAACTTATAGGGTGGATAGATCTCATGGAGGAGAAGTGCAGTGCACAAGAACCATAACTCTTGCTTGCATAATTTTGGAGTTATTACCCTTTGTTATTTTTGATACTTGAACTTTGTCTAGAACATATCTCCTAAAGTACAATAGCTATTAACTTGAAACTCTATAGGTGGATAGATATCATGCAGGGTTCCCACTGACTTTTAAATTTGGGGGTGAAAACAGGCATTTTTCAGCATACTTGTACCCCCTTTACATGAAACAAAGAAGGCTACTTGCAAAAATTGGGGGTACATGATTCAAAATGGGGGTGAAAAACCCTCATTTGAGGGTTTTTGGGAACCCTGTCATGGAACAGATGTGCAGTGCACAAGAACTACAGCTCTTGCTTGCATAATTTTTTGAGTTATTGCCCTTTATTATTAGATTTTGATTTTGTAGGGGGTCAATCTCTTAATGTACAGAAGAATCCTTAATCTATTAGGCTTTAGTTTACTAAAAAGCTTTCACAGCAGGGGATTTCCATGTCCAACATGGCTCTTGTTACTGTTTTGTTGCAAACTCACTAAACCTGTGATTTTGAAAATAACACTTTTTTTCCATCAAGAAAATATGTTGTGAAAAAAAAAACACACAAAAAAATCAACAACTTTTCTTGTTCACTCAATGAAAGATAACTAGATCTTGGACTGAACCAAACAAATATTACCCTGATCTTGTCTATTTTCAGCCTGCACTGACCCAGATGAAGAGACAATGTCAGGATTCCTATGTGAGCAAAGAAGCAGAGAAAATCAGAGTCATGGAAAGAATTGAAGAGGTATTCTATATGGACTTATCCCTGTCTTTTAGCTTTTCTCTCTCCATCAGTTATTAGACTTTCTTTAGAATTTTACAGGATTATAGTTAAGTCATACGGATGTATGTTACTTTTAAAATGTGAAGAAACCATGTGAAAACAAAGCAAATGGGGCTTTATGGATTATCACTGAAAATAGTCTGGTTTATGCAAAAGAGTTTCACTGGATGATTGTTTGGCCTTAAGGAAGTTTATTTTCGAAAGTGGGATAGATATGTTGGCAATCACAAGAAAAGAGACCTTGTGGCATGCTCAAAATATTCTCTTATTAAATATTGTGTGATTTAAATGTCCACAATTATTATAAAATTATCATGAATCTTTCACTGAAGGTTTTTGATGAAAAAATTAATGAACACACAAGTAGACCTAAATAAATAGTTTTTAAATAAAAAAAGTTGAAGGGGAGAAAGTCTGCTAGGTAATTTCACTTTACACATTCTTTTAAAGCAATTAAGTTCCTGAAATATTAGAGGAAAAACTCAATAGTCAGTAAAAGTGCCTCAGGCCCTCATGGGCCACTTATTTCGATATCAAGAACCTGCAGCCGAGTTTAGGCATACCTTTGCACAGCTCTTTTAATAAAAGCTTTTGAGATTTTCTTTTTTGTTTCAGATAACAGAAAAGATAGATGACCTCAAAAATGAAATATCTCTGTTGGAAAATAAAAGCAAGCGGGCAGATATGGAACTGGAGAATAAAAAACAGGTAGAGATAGGGATGTGATGACAACTGTTACATATGAGCCTGTGTGTGACATTTCCAACAATTTGAATTGTGTGTGAGGTGCAAAAATTGAGCAGCGAAGACAGCCACCTATTGTAAATATAATGTTACCCGATGGTGTACAAGTACTTTGAGACCTTATCCATTTACGAAACGCATATTGAAGACTCTGGTCAGACTGTGCATATGCACAGGCTGGTCAGAGTCTTTGCAATGTACATATATGAAATTGTTGGAAATCTCACGCACAGATTCATATTATTGTGACAGGAACTCATCACAAATATTTGCACTACAACTGCTGAATGTTACTGGCTAAAATAAAAGGCAAATCTTATAGCCTGTCCAGAATCAAAATGAACTAGTATATTAAAGAGAGAATGAATGAATACTTAAAAAACATTGTCAATAATAACGAAAATGCTGTAGCCCAGCATTTTCATTACTATAAACAAAGTTTTCTACCCTTTGATACAATTTTTAGGCTAATTAGTCTCTTAAATCTAAATAGTGCCATTCCACTATTTGCTGTAGAATTTACTTTTCCACAAACAAGAGACCTTCAAAAAAGAACTTGTCTGCAGGAAGAAAAGCCTATGTTGGACAAGTTGGTATAGGAATTCCAACACCCCCCCCCCCCCCCCCCCCCCCCCCCCCGGGTATTACAACTTATAATTTGTACTGCAGATGTTCCAAAAGGAAAAAGAGGAACTTCAACATAGAATAGATCAGCTAGAAACTGAGAGAATACTGTGGAACAGTGGGGGGATGAATTCAGACCAGGATTTTGAAAGAGAAAAGAAGGAAATAACTAAAAGGTAATATTAGTGTTTTGTTACTAGGGATGGGAACGAATAGCAAAATTCATATTCGAATATTTGTTTTGAATATTCGAATACATTCGATAATTTGTTTTGGTTCCATTCAAAATTAAATATCTGAGTATTGTTTATATCCGATTACTGTTCCTTTCTTTTTCGGAGGTTACTTTAACATGTACAAATTATAAATAATAAGAAAGAGATTTAATGTAATTCAGATTCTCTTACTCTAACTAGCAAGAAAAAATATTAAGTTTAAATATGCTTAATAGATATGAAATAAAAAAAAATACTAAATTCCGAAGGCACGACCCGAGACATCAATCAATCTCCAAGTAGGGTTGGGTTGCCTTGCGTTCCTCACCACCTTTGGAATGCTGACCTTATTTCGAGAATCCAATCACATCCAAAAAAAATTGAATTATTTGTCTTGATTTTACTTTATATTACCTTTTCATTTGACCATGTAAATTAGTAAAGTGTAAAATGTGCGCTGGATAAAAAGTTTGTGATTCAAGCTTTGATTGGGATGTTTTTCGCTTCGACAGACCAGAACATATATTTTGGAAATGGGTTTCCGAGACTTTACAACTTTTTACACTTTTTTGGCGATGTATTCTAAACTGTTGTACGATAGAAAAGACACACTAGAAACAAAATATAAGAATCATCCGAATCCGAAAATTACGGTGAATACTCGATGGACAATCAAAGCGTCATAACTACAACGTGACTTTTATGGAAATACTATGAGTAGAACACACAAATCGGTCGCTCATCGACGAATATTGCAAATCATTCATGGTCGTGCACTTGACTTATTGTCGGTGAAAAGACATTAATTTACTTTTGTAAATCGAGTCAAGAGATAGAATATTAAAACAAATGCAGCGTGGCCATGGATTTTCAAATAAATTTCATTCAGGCGTAACATCAATTGTTTAAACGTATTCGAGAATTTGCAAATAGATTTTAACTCTCCAAAGGTGTTATTTTAACAACTTTTTACACTTTTTTGGCGATGTATTCTAAACTGTTGTACGATAGAAAAGACACACTAGAAACAAAATATAAGAATCATCCGAATCCGAAAATTACGGTGAATACTCGATGGACAATCAAAGCGTCATAACTACAACGTGACTTTTATGGAAATACTATGAGTAGAACACACAAATCGGTCGCTCATCGACGAATATTGCAAATCATTCATGGTCGTGCACTTGACTTATTGTCGGTGAAAAGACATTAATTTACTTTTGTAAATCGAGTCAAGAGATAGAATATTAAAACAAACGCAGCGTGGCCATGGATTTTCAAATAAATTTCATTCAGGCGTAACATCAATTGTTTAAACGTATTTGAGAATTTGCAAATAGATTTTAACTCTCCAAAGGTGTTATTTTAACACATTTATACATTGGTCGATGTTTCACTGACAGACTGCTGATAAGAAGATTTGCAACTTGAAGTAATTATTGATTTTCCTCGCACCTTCTTGACACTTAAATACATACGATTGAAGATAAATGTGTGAAATTCGTTTCAATACTTAAATTACTTTCCACTTCTTTTAGTTCTCTTTCCAGACATTAAAGGCAAATGCTCAAATTCAGTCTCATAAAAACGAATATTTGTATTCCAAAATTGTATTCGAATATTTACGGGAAAAACAAATATTTGAATCCCTAATTATTACAGAGTTTGCTGTACTACATGTGAAATTTGATTAGGAGTTTTTATATGCCTGTTTAAAGAAGGGATGTGTTATGTAATCACCCATGGCGTCTGGGTGAGCAGGAGGCACCTACTTCATTGTCAGGAGCATAACTCTGTTACCTTATGTCTGCAGTGTGCCAGAACCATAACTCTACCTTACTTAATTTTTGAGTAATTTCCCTGTGTTGTTTTCATTATTAGAGATCACACAGTGTAATGGGAGTATCTTGTGACAATTTTCAAGTTTGGACCATACCAACTTTGAATTGAAATCAGGGGGGGGGGGGGGGGTGATATAGGTACTTTTAGAACATCTGAACTTTTACAAAATCCCCTTCTTAATGAACTGTTGAGATATGTGGACAGAATTCATTTCCATATAAAGAAAATATGGACTAGATCAGAACTGCTTGAGGAATTTGAATTTTGTACTGACTCTTCTTTACATTAATGAAACAAGTAAAATATTATTTTCTCAGAATTAACCAGGTTGATTTCAACCTAATTTCTCAAGAGTTATTCTTCAGAAACTTTTTATCAGATTCACTGAAAACAAGATGGTTTTTATTTGCACTGGATTAATTTGTGGGCTATTGTCATGGCTGTTGTATGTCTGTCCATGCGGCTGTCCATCTCATTCGGACATCACTCGGCCATTTTCGTAAGCTGCAACAGACCTCGGATGTATGTTAGGCGGATGGGTATGTAACAAAATCGTGCATTTTGTTAGGCGGAAACAGTTTAAGAAAAACAAGCACTATTGATTTATATTTTCACAGTAAATAACGGCTGAAAAATCTTAATTTTTGAGAATGACGAATCATTCTCAAAAATTAAGTTTTTTTCAACCGTTATCTAAGAATCTAAAGATATTTATATTAGGATACTATGGTTTCACATCAGTGACTTAAACGAGTAGCCTTGGTGACGTCAAATGTTTTCACTCAAAGTTTCGAGGGCTAACGCCATTTTAACTGACGTCATCAAGTTTTTCCAAAGTTTTTCCGTAATTTTTTAAAATAGTCTGTCTATGTACATAGGAGGTTGATCGTGAGACTGGCCGAGAGGTGTTCCGAATGCGGTCCATCTGTGTGTAAACTTTTTCTTTGATAATCTACTTCTATAAAACTACTGGACAGAATTCAAACAAATTATCGGAATGATGCTTGGGACATGCTTTTTAGCTCACCTGAGCACGAAGTGCTCAAGGTGAGCTTTTGTGGTCGAGTGATGTCCGTCGTCCGTCGTGTGTCGTGCGTCGTGTGTCGTCAACATTTACCTTGTAGACACTCTAGAAGCCATATTTTTTGCCCGATCAACCTGAAATTTGGTCAGAATGATTGTCTTGATAAAATCTCGGACAAGTTCAAAATTGGGTCAAGTGGGGTCAAAAATGAGGTAACGGGGTCAAATCTTAGAAAAACCTTGTAGACACTCTAGAAGCCATAATTTTTGTCCGATCAACCTGAAATTTGGTCAGAATGATTGTCTTGATAAAATCTCGGACAAGTTCAAAATTGGGTCAAGTAGGGTCAAAACTAAGGTCATGGGGTCAAATCTTAGAAAAACTTTGTAGACACTCTAGAGGCCACATTTTTTGCTCAATCAACCTGAAATTTGGTCAGAATGATTGTCTTGATAAAATCTCAGATAAGTTCGAATTTGGGTCAAGTAGGGTCAAAACTAAGGTCACGGGGTCAAATCTTAGAAAAAACTTGTACACACTCTAGAAGCTAAATTTTTTATCCAATCAACCAGAAATTTGGTCAGAGTGATTGTCTTGATAAAATCTCAAACAAGATGGAATTTGGGTCAAGTAGGGTCAAAAATAAGGTCACAGGGTCAAATCTTAGAAAAACCTTGTAGACACTCTAGAAGCCACATTTTTTGCTCAATCAACCTGAAATTTTGTCAGAATGATTGTCTTGATAAAATCTCGGACAAGTTCGAATTTGGGTCAAGTAGGGTAAAAACTAAGGTCACGGGGTCAAATCTTAGAAAAACCTTGTAGACACTCTAGAAACCAAATTTTGCGTCCGATCAACCAGAAAATTGGTAAGAGTGATTGTCTTGATAAAATCTCAAACAAGATGGAATTTGGGTCAAGTAGGGTCAAAAATAAGGTCACGGGGTCAAATCTTAGAAAAACCTTGTAGACACTCTAGAAGCCATAATTTTTGTCAAATCAACCTTAAATTTGGTCAGAATGATTGTCTTGATAAAATCTTGGACAAGTTCAAAATTGGGTCAAGTAGGGTCAAAACTAAGGTCATGGGGTCAAATCTTAGAAAAACCTTGTAGACACTCTAGAAGCCACATTTTTTGCTCAATCAACCTGAAATTTTGTCAGAATGATTGTCTTGATAAAATCTCGGACAAGTTCGAATTTGGGTCAAGTAGGGTCAAAACTAAGGTCACGGGGTCAAATCTTAGAAAAAACTTGTACACACTCTAGAAGCTAAATTTTTTATCCAATCAACCAGAAATTTGGTCAGAGTGATTGTCTTGATAAAATCTCAAACAAGATGGAATTTGGGTCAAGTAGGGTCAAAAATAAGGTCACAGGGTCAAATCTTAGAAAAACCTTGTGGACACTCTAGAAGCCATATTTTGTGCTCAATCAACCTGAAATTATGTCAGAACTATGGCCTTGATAAAACCCCGGATAAGTTTAAAATTGGGTCAAGTAGGGTAAAAAATTAGGTCACAGGGTCAAATCTTAGAAAAACCTTGTAGACAGGCTAGAAGCCATATTTTTTGCCTGATCAACCTGAAATTTGGTCAGAATGATTGTCTTGATAAAATCTCGGACAAGTTCAAAATTGGGTCAAGTGGGGTCAAAAATGAGGTCACGGGTCAAATCTTTGAAAAACCTTGTAGACACTCTCAAATCCCTATTTTTTGCTCAATCAACCTGAAAACTGGTCAGAATGATATCTTAATGAAATTTAGGTCAAGTTTGAAATTTGGTCCAGTGGGGTCAAAAACAAGGTCACTAGGTCATAATGATAGAAAAACCTTGTAGACACTCTGGAAGCCATATTGTTAGCTCAATCTGAAAATTGGTCAGAATGATAATCTTGATGAAATCTATGTCAAGTTTAAAATTGGGTCAAGTGGGGTCAAAAACTAGGTCATGGGATCAAATCTTAGAAAAACCTTGTAAGTGGTGTAGAGGCATCATTTTTTGCCCAATCAACCTAAAATTTTGTCAGAATTCCTCATCCTTTCTAAGTCTACTTTAAACAGATTTTTGACAGTTCACTCAGGTGAGCGATTTAGGGCCACTATGGCCCTCTTGTTCAGAATTCCTAAAATTAATATTGATAGGGCTGATTACTTGGATGCTACCGGCTCTCTAGTCACCAAAAAAGGGCCTCATATGGTGAAATATTAAAAAATCTTCTCTGAAACTACTTGCCAGATTTCAAGAAATTTCAAAGGAGTTTTACTTGGGACATGCTTAGACTTTCAAATTCTTTTGATTAATCTTGATTGGTTAAAAAACATAGGAGCTATGGTCTGTCGAGTCATTAACATGATGTCCGTGGACAATGTAGATCGCCCAAACTAGTTCTTGTCACAAATAGCACTTGGCAAATGATCAAAGTTCAAGATAAATTCTTTTTACATTAAAGTCTATGTTCTAATATGTATCAGTCTGATTTAGAAGAAAAAATTATAAGCCTGATGAAGTTACAAATGGAATTTCATTCTATTACATAAAAGGTTGATCATCTAATCATTGCATTTATGAAGTATAATTGTCCTGAATATTCAAAAGTCAAGGTCACAAAGTCAAGGGATTTGATCACAGGAAAAGCCTATCTTATTTGTAAAGTAAGGATATTAGGTTTAATGGCCATAGACATAAGCACTCAGAAAATATAAGCAAGGTTAAAGTTTTTTTGTTGAAATATTTTATGAGCACAAAAATGGTCAAGGTCAAATTTTCAAGGCACTTGGTCTCTGGTGTAAGCATATCACCTTGTGAGTGCATATATACTTAGCAAAAAAATGATTTACTTGCGGCTGTAGTGTCGTTATGAAACCATATAGAATGAAAATGCTACCATTACATGAAATTTGAAAGCAATATCCATCGGTTTATGGAAGGTTTGGCACAGACTGTCCGTTCAATGAGGGGTTTATTGGTTGTAAAAGGACAAATGGGTCGATTTAAAAACAATCACAGAAATGAAGGAAAGCGTATTGGTGATATTTTAAGTAACATTCATTAAGTGTTCGTACTTAAAGCCATTCCAATATCATAAGTGACCAATGTCTGAGCGAAACACCCATAATAAACTTACAGTTAATCCCTCCTTTCATAAAATAAATGAGAAAATATGCGAAGGTAACAACGCCTCTACATGATGTCACAAGGGCCCATCTTACATCAAGCGGCACCTTTAGTGGTTTAAGCTGATTTTTTTGTTAAATGATATGGGTTTTAATGTCGTTTTCAATAATTGTACTTTTAAAATTCGATGGCCGGTGCACCTATCCATAATATCTTGTCTTTTCTCATGGAACGGCTAGAACATTTCATCTGAGCCACCAGTCACCAATCTGTCTTAGGCATATCACGAGCCCATTCTGTAGGAGACAAATGACACTACTCATAATGACTTTTGTCAAATATGGGATGAAAGATATGCAAGCTCTATGCATACCTGTAGTCTAATTTTTGCCTTTTTTCGATTGCTGTAGCGTACTTGGTTTAAAAAAATGTGCAATCATTTTTGTTTTTTCGTGTCAATGCTATGAAATGAGTGTAACTGAGTAATAAAAAGCACAAAAAAAAACTTAAGGTAGCTCATCACAAGTATGTGACCAAAATCAGAAGAGACAGAGGCATAAGCCCGGGCTTGCTTCAATCGCGCAAAATCCTGCGTCTGTGTAATCTCTGTCATTAGCTCTAATAGCTCATGTTTAAAAGTGGGGGTATAGTCACTGTAAGTCATTCAAAACAAACCAAAAAGTATGTAAAGTTTCTTTTTTTGCTAAGTATATGAAGTAATGATGTTCATAGGTAATACACAAAGAAAATATAAGAAAGGTGAATTTTTTCCAAGTTTTTCCAAGTCCAAAAAAAGACAAGGTCAAGATGTCAAGGAGCTTGGTCTCTGGTGAAAGCCTATTACCTAGTGAGTGTGTATATGGAGTAATGATGTTCCTAGGTATAACAATCGGAAAATATAAGCAAGATTAAAGTTTTTTGGTTAAATTTTCGGTTAAAGCTTTAAGTCCATAGAAGGTCAAGGTCAAAATGTCAAGGACCTTGGTAACCAGTGAAAGCCTATCACCTGATGACTGTGTATATGAAGTAATGATGTCCCTAGGTAAAATCATTAAAAAAATATAAGCAAGGTTAAAGATTTTTGGTTAATATTTTTGGTTAAAGTTTTTCTAAGTCCATAAAAGGTCAAGGCCAAGATCAAAATGTCAAGGCACTTGTCTCTGGTGTAAGCATATCATCTTGTGAGTGCATATATGAAGTAATGATGTACCTATTTAAAGCATTCAGAAAATGTAAGCAAAGTTAAAGTTTTTGGTTAAAGATTTTTCGGTTAAAGTTTTTGAGTTGTTTTTAAAAAGGTCAAGGTCACTGTCTCAAGGTCATTTTAAAGTGGGTGCTTGTCTTAAATGAAAGCATATACCCTAATGAGTATTTTTAAAATATAAAGCCTCTTGCATTAATATTGATAGAAATAAAAGATAAAAGAAAAATCTTCTGTTAAATAGATTGTTAGATATTGATTTTTTTTGGCAGATAGGTTCTTCTGATGGAACTCTCAGGTTTCTTTGTTTATACTTTCACACAATTTTAGATAGATTTTCATGTTGCTCATCATATCCCCTTGCAGAAATGTTGGTTGTTTTGCAATCTTATTCTGTGTCATGGAAAAAGCGACCTTGGTTAAAAAATTGGAATCTTTCTATATTGAAAAAAAGGAGTCAAGATATGAAAATCTTTCTTTTTGCATCTACATCAGATTTACAGAAAAAATTTACTGAATACCATTTCCACATCATTGCAGTTAAGTAATATAATCCCTTAACCCTTTTGTTTGATAATGATTTGCTTATAATGTAGAATATACAACTGTCAGGGGTCGACACTTAACCCTGAGATTAAGAAGTCAAATGGACTCCTTACACTTGAAATCAAGAAGTCCGAGATTAAGATAAAGAGTAAAAATTTTCATAATGGGAGAACGTTGTGGAAAAGAAGAAATTGCTTATTATAAGCAATTTCTTCTTTTCCACAATGTTCTACCAAAGAACAGTTTTTTTCCCCTCAAAACAATACAGGATGTAAGCAAATGTTTTCTTCAACAGCTTTTGTAGTGAAAATATATATAGTTTTGGAAAAATTTTAGAATGACACTGCTCTGTGCATTTGTTTTTCAAAATATTGTAATATTACCCTTGGAGTGCATTGGGCTCCTTGCTTGCAAATGGAAGGAGTCCAACTGGTAAACAAGGAGTCTCGGACCTCCGGACTCCCCTTAGTGTCGAACCCTGCAGACTGTAAACTTTAAATCAACCTGAAGTACCAGTGGAGTGATACAGGCCTTCTTGGACCTCTTGTTTTAAACACCTAAAGTACGTGCCCGCCACTGCCCTTCTTTAGAAACAGTGATTTGGTACAATATAGAAAATCAGTTGCAAAACCAATAATGAAATTTACTTTTGACCTTGAACAATGACTGACTGATGATCTTAAATTCCATACCAACGGAAAGGACTTATTTCAAACAATAATCGTGAAATATACTCAAGAGCAATGAAAACGCACCACCTGAATTTTTTCTCGTATATTTATTTAAGGTATCAAAACTTTAGACATGAATATTAACAATCTAAATAAATTTGTAATGGACCATTTACTACACAATAATGTTAGAGTAAGCTCAGAAATGGTCGAAAGTTTTGGAACCTATGACTTAAGAAAAAAGTTAAAAATCATTAATCTTATATCTGCAAAGAAGGTTTGCAAATCCTTTCTGTTGTTCGGTATTTGGTAACATAACCTCTAACTCAGTACAAGATGCTGGCTATCACTTTGTGGAATTGTTGCCATAGTCTAGACAGTGTATTCATGCCTAGGCTAACGCTCATTAGTTTCTATGCCTACACCATATCATCAGCGTCCCTGGCGGACCTTAACAAGTCGTTTAGATTCAAATCACTTGAAAACATGAGTACCAATAGGTTATATACAATTCTTTGATTTTAACGAAAATAATACATACTGTTCTTAGTTTATCCCATACCATACGAATATGGTTGATGTTAAGATATACAATGTCTACATGTTCCTTTATTGATTGAAAGACGATAAAAAAGGAGTTGATTGAAAAATTTTATAATTTAGGAGAGTTTGTGCAAGATTTTTGGGTGGTGCAGTTTCATTGCTCTTGGGTATATGAAAGCTCCATTAACCCTTGTCATTCTGAACCTGGAATATTCCTGCCTTGGCAGGAGCTATAGACAAACATCAGCCTGAACATATGTGCAGTCTGATGTTAGTCTATCACCTGTTTCTCACTTTCAAACCAGAAATGTCAATAGATTTAGTTTTTAAAATGAAAATTGAAATACAGATGGAACTTTCAGTGCTTTTTGCCCTTTGATTCTGGTGTAAATTTTTAGGAAAAATTTATTCAGCATGACAAGGGTTAATTCAAAAGTTAGGGCCAATGTTAAAACTTCTTGATGGGAAAACAGACCAACAGAAGACAAAAATAATGTTTTCCAAGCTATTTATGCAGGGGCATTAAAATCAGGATGATGAAAAATTTGTTTGCAGGTCAAAATTATGATTTCAACGAACTTATTTATAAAAGGTAAATACACAGAGTAATAGTGGATTTGTTGCAGAATTTGTTTTCTCTCGAATGTCATTTGTGTTCAATGACACATCTGTTGAAACTACTTTTGTTAATAAAAATTTATAAAATCTGTCAAGTATGAACTGTGGAGAAGTTTGGGCAATAAACCCTTGTCATACTGTTCAATGTATATTTCTTCACAAGAAACTTTGGAAATCAGTAAAGACTACGAGGGTTGTTCAAAAATTATGCTGATTTTTATTTTATTTTTGAAGCAATCGCACTAAATTTGGTATCAATAGCTGTCAACCTCAATTCAGGTACGGTTAAGTAAAATTGATATAGTTATTGAACATAGCACGCACGCACTATGGTAACAAGTACCCCGCGCAGCAGATGAAAAAACATTTATTTGGTCTTCTTTGGTGAATTTTCTCCCTCTTCTAACTGTTGAAAAACTTGAAAATTGATTGAGTCAATGAAATAAGTATTACCTATGCCTCGTCTTAATTTGAAGTAATTTGAACAAAGAATTTTCGAAGGTTTGTTTAAAATGTGGCAGGGTAAGTGATTTGGAACTTTCTAGACGACATCCGCTATATGCTGGGAATTTTGCTTTCCAATAATTCTATTCGAAATCTAGAAAAAATACCTAAAGACATAAATCAAATACTTGTCACTCTGAAGGGACTGGTTCGGTTTTCCAAATACTTTATTTTAAACAGTGTAGATGCTTTGTTGCTTTGGGGGATAAGAGGAATTCCTCTTTTTTCATGAATAATGAGCCACAACAAGCTAAATTACACAACATCAAAAATCTCAATTTTCGACAACGTTGCAAGCATCATGTATTGTGCCTCGCCATCTAATACCCAAGTCAATTTGTTTGCGTGTGAAATCAATACAAATCGTTCAACTGCTTCCGTTTTTTTGCATATTTGAGCATACAAAGTATCCCATTAATATGAGTATACTTTTTACACATTGCGATAAATCAATTATGATTAATTGACTTAATCCGGATAAAAATTGAACAACCCTCGTATTATCAGCCTGCATAGACATGCAGTCGGATCTTAGCCTACACTTCATGCTATCTTCTTGATTTTTTGGGTGAAAACTTGTTGCAGACTTGTTGAAAATCAGGAATTTCCCAAAATTGGAAATTTGTTCCAAACAAAAATTCAAATTCAGTCAGATTTTGTAAGTGTTATGTTTGAGCTTTCTTTTATATTCCAGTTTTGAAATACTTCAAGAGAAGAGGATAAAAAAGTTGTGTGAATACAAAAATTTTTTCAGCGATGCATTAACTATATTTATGGACCATATGACAACTGTAAAGGTGGGTATTATGCAGGCTGCTTTGGTGGTCTAGAGGTACAGGCACTGGACCAGGGGTGAGGAAATACGAGTTTTCTCCACTTGTCCATGGACAAGTAAAAGCCGATTTTCTACTCGTCCAGGATCAAAATGAACTTGTCCCCTAAAGAGTAAATAGAAAAATTTGAAAAAAACATTGCCTTTTGATGAAGAAAATGCTGTTATCCAGCATTTTCTTCATAAAAAACAATGTTTTCTACCCTATGATATGAACATTAGGATTACTCCTCTCTTAATTCTTTTAAGTAAAATTCCAAGATTTGCCCTGGTATTTACTTGTCCTTGGACAAGTGGCTTAGAAAAACTTACTTGTCCTCAAGTACAAAAGCCCGAGTCGGACAAGTCGGGCATGGGAATTCCACACCCCTGTGGACCACTATCACCAGTGACCTGGAGTTTTGTGGTTTGAGCCTAAACATTGCCAGGGTGTGTTTATGGGCAAAACACATTTAATTGCAAGTCAAAGTTCACCCAGATGTAGATTTTGGTTGCAGTAGCTTTAAACCACCACCGCCTGTCTCAGAGACAAGTAAACATCTGAATAGAACATTTGAGAGTAGCTCTATAAGCCCAAGCCTTTGTTCCAATTGAACCAAAATAAATAAGTGTAAACCTAGTCTGGGACTCACAAACAAACAGCCAAGACCCTCAAAAATATTTGACAGGAGTCACATAGACCCTCTTGAGATCTCTTTTTTTATTGAAGACAGGTTTACCTGTCTTTCAATATAGGGATCGTCGCCATCGGATTTTGATAACAAACCTACATGTGTCATTACGCGCAAAATAGTAGACCCATTCATAAAAATAAACGCGGCAAAAATAATCAATACTGCAGCAATATACCGTAAAATTTTGGTGCTGACCTAAATTCTGGCCGGGACCTCAGTGGAGTGAACTCGTGATCTATGCAGAAGTTGCCTGCAGAAACGTGTTTTACATTCGTAAGTGGTGCTGTTTTAGGGCGTTTTCGGCTGCAATCTTTTGCATTTGCTCCAAATTTTCTATTGCATCTTAAAACTGTTTTTATGCATAGCATTGGCAAGCTATTTTCAGTTCCCCATTTTAGACTCCCTATTTCTCGTAAAATTGTGTGTCCTTAAGGTTGCTTTATTTATCCGTCTCCCGGGCCTGTCGTAGTGTAAATGGATAAAAACTAAAATAGCACAAGGCTATTTGAATAAACTCGTAAACCCTTGGAATTTCCTAGGTTTGAATTTTTACTTGGATTTACGGAGAAATTTTGATGGCTTATCAAATTACTTTATTATTAGGTTTGTTTTGTCTATCCATATTGTACAGCATTCGGAACATCACTCGGTCATTTCCGTAAACGGCAACAGATCGTGATCTTGATATTCACTCGACAATCATCGGGCGATCTCCGAAGTCTCAGATCTATCTTAATGTAGGTTACGGAATCGGCCGAGTTGTGACGAATGCGTTAGATTGGCCGAGTGGTGTCCCGAATGGCCTATACAGTAGTACAACGCATGCGCGACCCCGGTTTTGAGTTTCCGCTTTTGTTTTCGACAATTTTCTGACAATAACCAAAACTGTTTTGGAAACTGGAATGGATTTATTTGTAACATTCTGGAGTGGACTTTGAAAGAATTCTACTCAAGGTGATAAATGCTGTAGCTCGGGATTTCATTTAATGATCTGTCATTTTGGCAGTTTTGTCAAAATTGATAGTTCACCGGATAGTTCAATCCAAATCTTGATCTAGAAAAGCAGTCCCGTGGAAAAGGCCTGAAAAGTTGGTTGTCTTAACAGGTTTATATATTATTTTGTAGTAAAAATAATTTTCTACTAAGTAAGACCATATGCAAGGAGAATAACCTGAAATGGAGATCGAAATATCTCAATGGAAAAATAGAAATAAAATGTTTCACTCCTGGAAGAAACTTAAACGATATTCATAAAAAAAAGCTACAGCTATTGTACGGGAAAATACTTCTTCTTGGTATTGACTTTGACTAGTAAAAGTATAAGAATATTGGTATTACTTTCATTGCTTCTTCTATGTGGAGATAATTAGTCAAATCCTGGATCAGATAATAAATGTAAAAGAAATTTGAACAAATTTCCAATTCAGGGCAATATTCGCCATGGCAATGAAATGTTCAGCTCTTCATCAAGGGGTAAGCAATGTGTGTCATGTGGATTAATATTTTATTTAAGATTTTTACACATCCACTTAATAAGTTTGACTGGAAAAAAATCGGATTTGGATCATATTGGATTGCTGGGGATAATCTATACAATTTTATAAAACAGGGTTGCAATAATTCATATGAGTTTTTAGAATACAGGAATTGCCACCATATTTCTGTTGGTTAAATGAATATTTTTTATTTAGGATATTGAAAACTTACACTTGGGGATGTAACCATCAATGATTGTTTTAGATTTTTGATTCCCACTCAAGAGATCTTCTCAAAACGCCACAATTTTCATTCCAATTGTAAATATTCAGTCCTGTCTTCAATTCAGGCCTTTCAGGCCTTTGATTTTTCTTTACACAAGGATAACACAATAAAGGGTTGAATGACTCTTATTTCCATCATGGTCCTTACTCATTCCAGATCTTATCCTGTACATAGAGAGAGAGGCAATGGTTTCTAACCACTGCTACCCACTTTCCAGCTGGGTGGACTGGGGCCTTGTCTGTAAAGTGTCCTGACCAAATACACTACCCGCCTCTGGTGGGGCTCGAACCTGCAACCACCAGGTTACGAGTCGAGCGCGCTAACCACTCGGCCACCGAGCCAGACTACAGAATCAACAGAAAAGAGTTGAAAACTGTTATAAACAGTCTTCAATTCTTAACTAAAGTTGAACCCAAAAGGATCATATATCTTATTTCTTTAACTAGGGAGTAACTCTAAATTCACATAGACTTGGCTAAAAAGATGTGGTCGGTACCCCATTTTGTTTGGGTTTACCTTTTGTTGATGTCAGACTTAAACAATGTTTGTTGAGCTGTTACTGGTTTATCAAACCTGATTGGTTTGTAACTTAAGAGATTTTCTCTGATGACAATTCTATGTCTCTGCATTGATAGACCAGGAGCATATTGTTTTACAGGTATCCATCTGTCTGTCATATTTAAAAAAAACATAACCTGCAATTTATCATGTTTGCATAACTTCAACACTGTTTCAGTTACAACATTCATACTAAGCATAAAGATTCCTCTCATCTTTCTGAAGGTTAAGGTCATCTGACAAGGCAAAGGTCAATTATCAAGGTCAAACTTCTAGATTTTGGAGTCACAAGTTTTTACTTACATATTTTGTTATGCAGATGTGTCTATTCTAATGAGATCCAACAATAAGGGTTTGACAAGGATAACCAATATTTTGAGGGGTTAGCGCAACACTATTGTGAGCGCCTATATATTTATACGCATTCATAACAGTGTTTCTCTGACCCTTTGATATGATATTCATCTTTCTGAAACCATCTTTGCCACAAAAAAGTGACCATTCTCTCCTGTAAGATTATTTGAGTGCTTCTATATTTCATTTTTTAACCCTTATTTTACTTAATTTACATTATGTTATTCTGATAACATATCTAAAGCAAGTTCCTCAAGTCTGAAATAAGAAAAAGATAAGACCTGGCTGGCACCCTGGTATTTACAGGGCAGTTGTTTGTTATTCTTTTTCCTGCAGGCAGGATTGCTTGTTGTTTTCCACTGGTTCCTTGCATTATCATTATTCTCTATATTTGTAGGAAACATTAGAAGAATCTCGGAAAATACCAGAAGAGCTCCTAAGAAAGACTAGAGAACAGGCTAGTAGGCTTGGCATTGAATAGGAAAAAAAATAAACCGTATTTAGACCATCTAGACCATCATGCTGCTGCTGGAATCTCATCATTTGTAGAGGGAATGCATGACTAATGATAAGGGTAGAGAACATCGATGGCTCAGCTGGAAACAGTTGTAACTGCCTATATGTATATAGGCAGTTACAACTGTTTCACACTGAGCCATCAAGTCGTGTTAAGCTGAGAGAAGTTATGGGTTGCTGGTTCAAGCCTTGGCCAAACCACTGGTTATGTGGGGGAAGTCTTTGAGCTAAGAATTACCAGGCCCAGCCTAAAGCTGGAGATACAAATGAAGTAAATGAATGTATAAACTAGGTCATGCTACTAACAGAAAGATTGATCAAATCTGTATTAGCCCATTTTAACTTGATCCTGTTGCTGAAGCACTGCAGAAACATGTTTTTTACGTGGAAATGTGAATTTGCTTGTAAAAAAACTTATTTTTTTCTTTCTTAAATTATTTTGTACATTATATGTCTAAATACATATTTACTTGTTGTCTGCAAACTCTTAATTTGGACCAGTTTAAGGTTTTGTGGTTTTGAAATGACTTTAAGGTTCATGTAAAGAGTTTGAGACCCAATTTTAAGGGCACTCATTTGCCAAGAAAAAGCAGTATGTCCAGGAATATTATATATCAAAATGAAGGTATTTATGAGCACAAGCAGTTGAAAAACATAAGACTGTTATAACTATAGCGGTATAGCCAAAACATTGTGGAAAAGGGTCATTTGGTACAGAACAAGCAACTGCATGACTGTTGGATAAAACTGGCTCATATTTTAACATAGTCTAGCCTAAAGTACCATCCAGGTAGTGCTACAACCATTGGTATAAAACTCAGCCCCAAAACGTAGTTATGCAAGCAGTTTATTTTGACTTATTTTATAAACACATATGTCATATATGTCATTCTAATTTTAAAAACATGTAGATCTTTTTAGGGTATGGTGTGTTATCACAACATAAATAGTAGGGATGGGAACGAATATCCGAATGTTCGAATATTCGTTTTTCCCGCGAATATTCGAATACGATTTTCGAATACGAATATTCGTTTTCATGTGACTGAATTTGAGCATTTGCCTTTATATCTGTAAAAGAAATGGGAAGTAATTTCTCAATATTGAAACGATTTTCTCACATCATTTTCAATCGTATGTATATAAGTGTCAAGAAGGTACAAGGAAATCAATAATTATGACAGGTTGCATATCTGTTTATCAGCAGTCTGTCAGTGAAACATCGACCAATGTATAAATGTGTTAGTATAACACCTTTGGAGAGTTTGAATCTATTTGTAAATTTTCGGATACGTCAAAACGATTGACGTTACGTCGAACGAAATTTATTTGAAAACTATAAACCATAGGCCGCGCGGCGTTTGTTATTATATTTTTCTCTTGATTCGATTTCAAAGAAAAGTAAATTATTGTCTCTTCGCCGGCAATAAGACTACCATGAAGATTTGTAATATTCGTCAATGGGCGACCGATTTGTGTTTTTAAAAGTCACGTCGTAGTTATGACGCTTTGATTTCCATCGGGTATCCGACGTATTTTTCGGATTCGGGTAAATATAATATTTTGTTTCAAGAGTGTCTGTTCTATACTACAACACTTTAGAACATGTCACCAAAAAGTGTATAAAATTGTAAGTCTCGGAAAACGAATTCCAAAATATATGTTCTGGTCTGTCGACGCCAAAAAAACATCGCAATCAAAGCTTGAATCACTATGTTTCACGAACTTTTGATCGCACATTTTACACTGTACTAATTTTTATTGTCACACGAAAGGGTAATATAGGCAACCCTACTAGGAGATTCAATGGCGTCTCGGATCGCGCCTTCAGAATTTAGTAATTTTTAATTTCATTTCTATTAAGCATTTTTTTCTGCAAATTAAAATCAGAAAAATCCGATTCAAGTTAAATTGAATCTCTTTTCTTAATATTCATAATCTGTACAAGTTTAAGTAACCTCGAACAAGAAAAGGAATAATAATCGGGTATAAACAATACTCGGATATTCAATTTTGAAGTAGCCAAAACGAATATTCGAATATATTCGAATATTCAAAACGAATATTCGAATATGAATTTTGCTATTCGTTCCCATCCCTAATAAATAGACATGAATTGTTTATATACCTATAAGGTTGTTTAGCAAAATATCAATTTCTATTTCACAGAATGATAAATATATAGTAATATTGTAGATCATTGATTTTAAAAAAATCTATAATTTGAAATAAATCGCAGAAAATATTTCACAATATTATGGTGTGATGTTGCACCATACCTTACATCTATTTTGAAAACAGACCAAACCGGTTTGACATGTATGTTGACAAAATAAATGGAATTTGATTGTTTCAAAAGAGCCTTTTGAGACTGAGTTTGATATCTAAGGTTGTAGCACTACCTGGATGGTACTTCAGACTGTACTTTGTTAAAATACGGGGCAATTTTATGCAACCGTCATGCAGTTGCTTGTTCTGTACAAAATGACCCTTTTCCACAATGTTTTGGCTATACCGCTATAGCTATGGCGGTCTTATGTTGCCTAACTGCTTGTGCTCACGAATAGCTTCATTTTGATATATAATACACCTGGACATACTGCTTTCTCTTGGCTAATGAAGTGCCCTAAATATTGGGTCTCAAACACTTTACATGAACCTTAAATCTGAAACAAACATGCTTGATTTGAATGACCCAAAGAATCATAATATTGTGAAAACCATGTACAGTTTACCATAATCATTGTCAGTTTTTACAGAAATTTTCAAAAAAGAGTTGCTGCATTGAAATAAATGTGTGGATATTATTTGAAATCACTTGCTTTTTAGCTCGACTATTCGAAGAATAGGGGGGCTATTCCAGTCACCCGGGCGTCGGCGTCAGCGTCGGCGTAATGCTTTGGTTAAGTTTTTACGTGCAAGTGTTTAAAATCTCTGTTTCTATTAAAGCTATTGCTTTGAAACTTTGCACATGCTTCTGTGACCGTAATATCAGCCTCTTGACAAAGATTCATTACTCTGATATTGAATTTAGTGGAATTTTAACCCTTTTTGGACTTAGAAATCTTGGTAAAGTTTTTACGTGCAAATGTTGTTTATCTTTCATATTTCTGTTTCTATTAAAGCTATTGCTTTGCAACTTTATACATGCTTCTGTGACCATAATATCAGCCTCTTGACAAAGATTCATTACTCTGATATTGAATTTAGTGGAATTTTAACCCTTTTTAGACTTAGAAATCTTGGTTAAGTTTTTACGTGCAAATGTTGTTTATCTTTAATATTTCTGTTTCTATAAAAGCTATTGCTTTGAAACTTCACACATGCTTCTGTGGCCATAATATCAGCATCTAGACAAAGATTCATTACTCTGATATTGAATTTAGTGGAATTTTAACCCTTTTCGGACTTAGAAAATCTTGGTTAAGTTTTTACGTGCAAATGTTGTATATCAGTTATAGCTCTATTTCTACCTAGGCTTTTGCTTCGAAACTCTACACATGCTTCTGTTACCATGATATCAGCTTCTTGACAAAGATTCATTACTCTGATATAGAATTTAGTGGAATTTTTACCTTTTTCAGACTCAGAAATTCTTGGTTAAGTTTTTACGTGCAAATGTTGTACATCAGTTATATCTCTAATTCTATGAAAGCTATTGCTTTCAAACTTTGCACATGCTTCAATTATCATAACAACAGCCTCTTGATAAAGATTCAATTCTCTGGTATAGAATTTAGTGGATTTTTAACCCTTTTTGGACTTAGAAATTCTTGGTTAAGTTTTTACGTGCAAATGTTGTATTTCTGTAATATCTCTATTTTTACTATAGCTGTTGCTTGGAAACTTAACACATGCTTCTTTGACCATAATATTAGCCCACAGAAAAAGATTCATTACTCTGATATTTAATTTAGTGGAATTTTAACCCTTTTCGGCCTTAAAAATCTTGGTTATGTTTTTATGTGCAGCTGTTTTATGTTAGTTGTATCTCTTTTCCTACTAAAGCTATTGCTTTGAAACTCTGCACATGCTTCTTTGACCATAATATCAGCCTCTAGATTCTTTTCTCTTGACTTTCATTGTATTGAATTTCCAATGTCGATATTGATTTGCTGTTACTATCCAGCACTAGGAATAGTCGAGCTTTGCTGTCTTCCGACAGCTCTTGTTGTGCTTTGCAATACATCTGCGCCTCATCGGGCAAAATGAAACCATGCATTTTGGTACACTGCAATTCAAATTTGAGCCTGAGTGTGACATTTCCAACAACTTGAAACATGCTTGAGGCACAAACAAGCCAGTCAAACAGTGTAATTATAAGATTTACTGCCTGTCTAAAGCCTCTTTGAGACCATATCTTTATGAAAAAGGTCAAAGAGAAGACTTGACAGACTGTGCAGAAGCAAGAGTCATTGCTAAGTGCAGGGGTGTGGAATTCCCATTCCTGACTTGTCTGACACAAGCTTTTCCACTTGCGGCCAAGTATATTTTTCTAGGCTACTTGTCCATGGATAAGTAAATACAAAAGCAAATCTTGGAACAGTACTAAAAAGATCTAGGAGAAAAATAATCATCCCAATGTTTGTATCAAAGGGTAGAAAAATATTGTCTTTGATGAAGAAAATGCTGGGTTACAGCACTTTACACCAGAGACCAAGTGCCTTGACCTTTTGACCTTGACCTTTTATGGACTTAAAAAAACTTTAACCAAAAACTTTCACCAAAAAAATTGCTTCCTTCCGTGAACCTTTTCAAAATTTGTTTGGGAAATTTTAATTAGCCCTTAAATATTGGTATGGCAGGGTGTGGCTTATTTTGAGCCCGAAATCTTTGAACTACATCTGATGAACGGATGGGCTGATTTCAATGAAACTTGAGAATTTTGGTGCAATGTTGGCCATACCCACTTAATTATTATAAAATTGGTCTTAAGAGGTTTCAAAGTGTTGTTTTCATTCAAAGAAAGTTTCATTCAATGAAAGTCTTAAGATGATAAAACCAGTGGAGCGATACAGGCCCTCTTGTTTAATGCTTACAGCAAGGATAAATGATACTTCATAAAAGCAATGATTAGATGATCAACCTTTTATTTAACACAATTAAATTCCATTTGTAACTTCATCAGGCTGTAGGCTTTCTTTTTACCTAATCTTTTACATTACTTTAAACAAAAAATCCTTTTTATATTTCTTTCTTCTAAATCAGACTGATACATATTAGATCACGACTTTGACGTAAAAAAAAATTTGACCTTGATCGTTGGCCAAGAGCTGTTAGTGACAAGCAGCAGTAAAGGCGAGCTATGTTGTCTTGTATGAAGCTATCAATATTTAAAGAGAGTGTTGTGATGGAATGTTTTTTACACAACCCAAAACCATGCCTTGAACAGCTTAAAATAATATGTAGTCAAGGTGTTTAAATGTCCACAGACAATATGTTGCCCTGCGTACAGGACAACAAAATTTCGAAAACTTTTGCAAATTATGCTCTACTTTGCATGTGCACTTTTGTTCAAAGCATGGTATAATATGCAAATAGTTTGCTCAGTTTTGTCATCCTGAACGCAGGGTTTGTTTCAGTGATTTACTGGTCTCTGATTTATTTCTTTTTCTCTCTGTCTTCTTTCTTTCTTGTACTTTGTGCCTTGAAATATTTGTATAATTTTGTAAAATAAAGTAGTTCAGTATAAATGTCATTTAATCCTTTAAGCGTATTTCGTTTTTTTTTTTCGTAGAAAATCTGAGGTATTGCTTTAGTCCTGACATCAGTCCCCATCCTTGTCAGACTTTTAACACATGTGACTCGTCAAGCACAGAGACCATCTAGGAAGTGTGAAAAATATTGTCCCTTGTCAGACTGCACAATCTGTGCAGACTGACAAGGGTCGAAACTTTTCACAAATAACAAATTTTCTAAATCTAGAATGATTATTCTATCATACTACGTAATTATTTCTGAAAATGCCTTCAGGTTGGCCAATGCTTGATCCAACCCCTTCATGGTACATTAATTTTACAGAGTTCCCAAATAGTCCCTTTTTGCATGACAGGTCTATTTAAACATGTTCATGTTAGGACTTGTTGCAAGCACCCAAACGCGGAGCCTCAGGTACCTGCTGGCAAAGCTCTTGGTAGCTTGTCTGTTTTCGGAGAAAACCAGAGGTATCGCTATTGCATTTGTGTCGTTGTCGTCTGTGTTGTTCTTGTCATCTTTGACATTTTGTGATATATCTTAAGAGCAACCTACACTATCAATGTGGATAACTCTATAAGCGTTTTGGGGAAATTATGCCCCTTTTATTACTTAGATTTTTATCTACAATCCAGCACTCACCAGCCAAGTGTAGGCACCCGTAGGCGGTGCACTTGTCCAAATCAGTATCAGTGCTTCTGAGAGATGATTTTACCTGTACAATCATTGAACTGATCACTGGCCACACACATTGACCTCTGATATAGCAGTTGCCTCCCCTTCAACATTTATCCTGCTGAAGTCAAATTTTGTTAATATAAAATAACCATGATATTGACATTTTAGCCCTCGTCATGCTGAATAAAAATGGAGCAAAATTTTATTAAAATCAAATTTCTGAAATCATTGGATGCATTGTGTGTCCGTATGTATTTTGAAAATACTAATTTTGAATTTTTCTGATATTAATAGGGAAATTGGTATAGACTAAGATCGGACTTCACATATGTGTAGACTGATCTTTGTCTATGCCTCCTGCAAGAATATTCTAGGTTCAGCATGAAAAGGTTTAAACAGTCCGACTTGAATATTTATTGCAATGAATAAGTAGTAAGCAGCAGTGTAGTTCAAGGTCATACCGCACTTATCTCTATGCAGTCTGATCTTAGTCTATATTGTCTGCAAAACTTTCTCACATAGTATTTAATCTAGTAATAGCACCCGCCCTAATAGTAGCACCCCTTCATTTTTTTTAAGAAAACCCATTTCAAGTGCCTAAATTTTTGGAACTTTTTGAGACTTGTTCTCTAATTTAAGATGAATTTCATATAAATCATTGCTTAGAGGAAATTCACCTTAAATAAAAGGGAAATGGACCTCTAAAGAGCTCAATTTCAATGAACTTTTGAATAAGAAAATGCATACTAAATAAAAGCTCCAGGACCATGTTATATATAGCTCCTGGGAGGATTTATTAGGAGAAATACTGTACATCAGGCAATTGCTGTGAACAGCATTAGATGAGTTTAAACATCATTTCTTTAATACTTTTTGGTGGTTTATTTTGGAGAAATAACGGTAGATTATCACTTTATAATCGCACCCCAAAAGTAGTGAAATTATCAAAAAATTTATACCCTGCTTTTTGTGCATTTCATCCTATCTGACATCTTCTATGTGGGGCGAAATTAGTGACATCACAATGAATGTTGCATAGCAATCACGCGCAAAATGACGCGCTTTACGAAAATATGTCCTAGAAATTTTACATTTTGTCTCCTTTTTGCAATAAAGAAATAGAATAATCATTTGTTTTTCGAGTAAGATCGATAAATATTCTATTTCATGAACAACAAAAGCTATATTTTCACTATCACGAAAATATAGCTTTTGTTGTTCACTCATTGAAATCAAAGTACTGAAAGTACTGATAAGTTGGAATGCGTTCAAGAAACGGTGACCTCAAGCCACTAACGAAGCTGACGCCTTCTGCCCACCACAGGTGATCCTGTCTTTTGACAGGCGTATATAAATCAATGTATTTCACAACGAGAGGCGCTTTAACCCCTGAATCGCTTTACAGGACAGAAACTGATGAAAGAAAACTGATAACAAGAGGGCCTGAATTCGATTGGTCCAGTGGATCGCATCCAAGAAACTTTCTGGCATAGTTTCATTCAAATATTGTCTAATTGTTGAAAAGGAGATATCATTCGAAGAATAAACAGAGATGATAGGCCATCCCCACCCATTCATTACAAATTAGCCATGCCCTGCAAAACCATATTTATGGGCTAATCAAAATTTTGCCAACAAATTTTTGAAGAGGGTCATTAAAGGAACATTCTGGTAAAGTCTCATTGAAATAGGCACAGTGATTCAGGAGGAGATGTCATTCAAAGTTGTCTGGCTCAAAATAAGGCCCGCCCTGTCACGCCCGTATTTATGGGCCAATCAAAATTCGTGAACAATTTTTGAAAGGGGTCACCAAAGGTACCCAAAGTGGTAAAGTTTCATTGAAATCGGCCCAGTGGTTCAAGAGGAGATTTCGTTCAATGATTTCGGGCTCGAAATAAAACTCTCCCCTCCACGCTCATATTTTGGGCCAGTCAAACTTTCGCGAACAATTTCTGAAATGGGTCACCTAAAGAACATTCTCGGAAAGTTTCATTGAAATCAGCCCAGTGATTAAGGAGGAGATGTCAATCAAAGGTTTAAGGCTAGAAAAACCCGCCCTGCCACGCTCATATCTATTTACCAATCTAAATATCGCGAACATTTTTTTAAAAAAGGTCCTCCCTGGAAAACTCTGGTAAAGTTTAATTGAAATCGGCGTAGTGGTTCAGGACGAGATGTCGATCAAAGATTTCGGGCTCAAAATAAGCCCCTCCCTTCCACGCTCTTATTTTTGAGCCAATCAAAATTTCGCGAAAAAGTTTAAGCAAAGGGTCACCTAGGGAAATTTCTCGGAAAGTTTAAATGAAGTCAGTCCAGTGGTTCAGGAGGAGATGTCGTTCAAAGGTTTCAGGCTCAAAATAAGCCAAGGTCTGCCACGCTCATATTTTTTGCCAATCTTAATATCGCGAACAATTTTCAAAAAGGGCTACCCCCCAAAAAATTCTGGTAAAGTTTCAATGAAAACGGTCCAGTGGTTCAGGAGGAGATGCCGTTCAAAGAGTTCGAGCTCAAAATAAGCCCCGCCCTTCCACATCCAAATTTAAGGGCCAATCAGAGTTTACCGAACAATTCGTGAAAAGGGTCACCCACGGAACACTTTGGCAAAATTTCGTTGAAAGCAGCCTAGCGGTTTAGGAGAAGAAGATGTTTTTAAAAAAAGTTGAAGACACACGGCGCACGACGGAGTCAGTGTGATCCTAAAAGCTCCCCTTGAGCACGTTGTGCTCAGATGGGCTTAAAAGGAAGAAAATGATACTGACCATACATGCGACTTATGGACACACAGGCAGACACTTATACACTCAAAACAGTTTCTATGTTATTTTTCAAATGACTTCTGCTCCATTTGAGTTATCAATTTCACTTTCACTTAGAATTGTCGCAAAGTGACAACAAGCGTCTTGTCCTTGATGAAAAGCTATTTTCGCAGGGAAGTCTTCTACTTCATGAGTTGAAATCCCAAGACAATTTTTGGACGAAGTTCAATTGTGACTTCGACCTTCATGACTCCAAAATTGGGCACACTCTTGGGTCATTGACAACATTTGTGTCAAGTTTTATGATTTGAGTCAATTGGTTGTTCAGTTAGAGTGGAAACTGTTAGTAGTTAAAGTCTACTCATGATCCCGAAACAATAGGGCATTTCTTTGGGTCATGGGCAATATTTGTGTAAAGTTCCGTTATTGCAGGTCATTTGCTTCTCCGTTTAGCTAGCGGAAATCAAACGGTCAATAGACTGAGAGACAGACATGATGAAATCAATATATGCTCCTCTACTTCTGAGTAGAGGGAACAGTTAATAACATCGTGACATTGACAAGTTGAACGATTTTGGAATGATTTAGGAATGATGTTGAATGAGTGAGCGGAGCGAGTTTTGAGTGAAATTTAAAGGACGAAATCCAATGTCACTTATTTTGTTCATCCTGAACAAAATTAGCGATATATAAAACCTCCCTTTAATAAATCATGCATAAAAGTTCCACCAATAGCAGCCTATTGCGTTAAGAACCAATCAGACGCTTTAAATTTCAATAATGTCAGTGAAATCGCGATTTGGTTCTTACTTAATTCATTTTGAATGTTCATGTTGATCTAATTTTTTCTTGGTAATTTTGAGCGTTTTTTAATGGTTTGGGTGAGTGAATTGATTGAATGGAGTTTAACGCCGCTTTCAACATTATTTCAGTTATATCGCGGCGGCTGGAGTACCTAACAATGGATCCCTGGTATTTCTCTCACCAGTACAACCATCACATTCTTTCCTAGCCTCCAGCTGCTATCTCACATAGGTCTACGATTATCGACCAATTGGTGAGAGACAAATAGTCGGAAAGAATGAGTGCCGCCGTCGGGGATCGAACCCGGGACCTCTAGAATGACAGTCCGACGCGCTACCAACTGCGCTATGACGGCGGCTATGAATGAATGGAGCGCTGAGTGAGCGATTAAGTAAGTTTTTGATTGAGATGAATGTCAATTTCACGATGTAACTAACTGTAAGGTGGTGCTCTTAATAAACATTGATGTAGATAACTGCAATATGACGGAAAACAAAGGACAATATGTTGCAAAAATATCTATTAACTTTAAATGTGTATCACTCCTTCAACAAAAGCTGATTTTTATTTCGTAACTGTAGACAGAAATGTACAAAATAACAATTTGTCAAAAGCTAAATGTGTAATAAATTCGTTCAGAAAGAGAAACTATACCTCTCAAAGAAGCGATAACATAATTCTACGAAAAACAGGGAGCGACATTACCAAATAAGCAGATCACGTGTTTGGCCTGTGCTATTGCCACAATACTGAGAAAAGAGATCGTGACATTACCAAATAAGCAGATCACGTGATTGGCTATTGCTATTGAATATAACTACCCTCACTGGACTGATCACATGATTTCCAAATATAGTAATGCAAACATGTGATACTAGTAAATTCTTACGCAACTTTCAATAAATATCGTTTAAAACATAAATAAGCGTGTTAATAATATACACGAAGTGATAGTTGTGTAATTGTACAGCATTATAACTTTTTTGATGATATAAACTGTATGTCTATTTCAAGTTGAGATATACGAAATAGGTCGAAGTGTATTCACATCCTGTTCACGTGATATGTGTTCTCAAATAACCCGAAATGAAATTATCTTGTGTTCATTTTGCGGTTTTGTTAAATCTAAGTTGGAATTGCTCCGCATTCCAACTTAATAAAAATCGATCTTACAATGAAACAAATGATTATCCTCTATATATTTGCATAATTTATAATTGTGGACATGAAACAAGAGACCCATGGTGGACCTATATCACTTGCCTGATTCTCCTTAACTCTATATTGCATAAATAAATAGGCAGATGTGCATTAATACATGCTTTGAACCTTATATCGATGCGCTTAGTTGAGAGTTTCAGAAAATGTTGTTGAATTTTCCTTCTGTTTATAGCTCACCCGAGCTCAAAGTGAAATCCAAAAGAGAACATACTGGCAAAGTTTCAAATGGCCAAGTGGTTGAGGTGATTTTTTAAGGTCATTGAGGACAAAAACTGGATTAAGGATTTGGTTATTCTAACAGCTTTCTTTGCTTAGTTGAGCTAGTAATTCTTTTCTAAAAGTACTAGGTAGAATTCAACAAAACGTCACAGAAATTCTTAGGACATTCTATCTCAGATTACATTGTGAAATTCTGATAAAAAAATGTCTCTGAAACTACAGGTTGAAATTCAACCTAACTTCACAAAAACAACTTAGAATTTATTTATTTATTTTTTTTCAACATGAATGGGTTATGGCAAGCTATTTCTTTCCTTCGGATGATTTTCTTTAGGAAATTAATCTCAATAATAGAAAAAGAATTGCTAAGTTCTTGCAATTATAGATGCACAAATTTGAGTGATCGAAGGTCAATTTTGTGCATACACTGCATAAATAAAATTAACCTTTGATCACTCACTCAACTTTGTGCACCTACAAGATATTTTCATAAGTTTATAGTGTACAGGTGTAAGCATTCTTATTAGAAGAAAGACGGTTACAAAACACTGATGAAATTACACTTAGCAAATTGCCGGCCCTTGATCCGCATCATGCTATACCCAGTAGATATTAAAAGAGGACCATGATGGTTCTGTATCGCTCATCCAAGTCTCCTTTCCCTTGGGACATCACATGAGTAAGATTGACATGACACGCGGGTTCGGTGCAAGACTGTAGTAAGTGTATATACATTGTATATACACTTACTACTGTCTTGCGCGGAACCCACGATATGTCCTCATATACTTTATATCAGTACCCTAGACTGGTTAAAAAAAAAAGAAAAGATTTTTTCTGAAATATTTCGTACTTTTCAGCTCCACCTTGAGCTAGTCATGGCAATGTGTCGGTCGTGCCTCGTGTGCACTTTTCTTTAAACATTTTTTCTTACCAAAACCAAAAGGTCAATTTTAACCAAACTTTTGAAAGAAATTTTGATTGATTTCCAAATATTGGTGTGGCAGGGTGGGCCCTTTTACTGTTTAAAAATCTTCTCCCACCCAATAGGGCCTATTCTATTGAAACTTGGCATAGACATTCCTTGGGTGACCCATTACTTTGATTGTTCAAGAAAATTTGATTTAGATTTGATATGTGCTTTAGCAGGGCGGGCATTATTTTGATGTCAAATTTTCAATATAGGGATGAGTGTCTTTTTCACTGCGTTTATTGGGGTATAAAGTGCAATTGCCTTAGCACATGGCAAATAACGCCCGTAGGGCGTTATGATTAAGCCATGTGCTAAGGCAATTGTACTTTATACCCCAATAAACGCAGTGAAAAAGACACTCGTCCCTTATAATTGCAATCATCTAGATCAAAGAAACTATTGAAATACTCAGCCAAACATTTAAGCTTCAAGTCTACTTTTTGCGCGTATAAATTACACGATCTATTTTTAGATCGTGTATTGTTTATCTCGCTATCGAAGTAAAATGTCATATAGTAAAACAAATAATACACAAATGAAAGACAACATTGAAATTCGTAGAGGTACTTATTACAAAAAAGCTTGTTTCTGCCAAGTAAGTCTGTATTTTAAATGAAAACGGTGTGGTCGGTCTTAGTTGAGAGGGTTGCTTGAAGGTCTTCGTCGACTCCCTGTTTTCTAAGTTTAGGTCGGCTCAGAATCAGAATTGCAAATTCTTTCGAAAATATATTAATTTATAACAGTTCAAATAGCAATGTTGCGTTGATGATCGGAATCTAGGTTAATTCGAGTTCCTACAACACAGGACTTGCAGATCGAATTACGGGGGTTTCCCGAAAGACCTATTGCATTTTATACAGAAATAAAGTGCAATGGATTTCCCCACGTGCTGCGATTTAAACCAATCAAATTTCTTTATTTTATTGGATTGCAATTATAAATTTTCTCTCTAACATTTGGGCTGATTTCAATGAACTTGGCATCAATGTTCATTGGGTGACCCTTTTCTTACATTGTTCAAGAATTTTTTATTGACCCCCAAATACTGGCGTGGCAGGGCCTATTTTGAGGATAAAAGCTTCAAAAACTTTCTCCTCACATACAATTGTGCTGATTTTAATGGATCTTTGCAGAAATGTCACTGGTGACACTTTTCCAAAGTTGTTCAAGAAAGTTGTTCAAGAAATTTAGATTTAACCCAAAAAAACCCCATGTATTGGTGTAGCAGGGTGGGGGCTTATATTCTCTTAAATCTTTAAAAATCCTCCCCTGAACTATTGTGTCAATTTCAATTTGGCATTGGGGGCTTATTTTCACTTTAAAGTTGTTAAAATTCTTCTCATTCAAAACCATTGGTCTGATTTCAATGAAACTTAGTGTGAATATACTCTCAAACCATTGTGCCACTTTAAACAAAACTTGGCATGAATGTTCCATTAGTGATCATTTTCTGAAATTGTTTTCTATTTAGAATACAATATACCTCTTTTTCAAATCTAAAGATGTAATAGCCAGCGGAGTGATACTGGCCCTCTTAGGCCTCTTGTTTTCTATGTTGAAGTGGCAATGCCCAGTCAGAGCCAAAATTTGACCAAAGGGGTACAATATTAACAAACATAATAAAGCGAATTTAAATGATACTTTACACCAAATTTTGGAAACTGCCTTCCTTCTGGCTTCAGAGAAGATGACTTTAAAGGATATTTTTATGTCAAATTGGATGCGTCTGGACAAGAGCATGATGCATGATGTTGCATACTAATGATGAAAGGTCGGTATTGTTTCAGAGAAGAAGATTTATAAAATTCGGGATCATAAATCTTTACTTCTATGTAACAAGAGGACACTGAGGGCCCTAAATCGCTCACCTGATATTTCAAGTAAATTATCATTAAGACACCTTTTCCTGGGATATGGCATGAACCTTCCCATTTTCAACAGAGTTTTTCTTATGACCTGGCAAACATTTTGACCAAATTTCATGAAGATTGGACCATATTTGTGGCATCTGGAGCTCTTACCAGAAAATTGTCATTAAGGCCCCTTTCCCCATGATATGGCACAGATCCTTTCCATTTGAAAAAATTTTTACAAGGGACCACCCAAGGAATATTTCTGCCAAGTTTGGTTGATTTTGACTCATAAGTTTAGGAGGCGATGTCATTTAAAGAAATTGTTGAAAAATGTCATTAAGGCCCCTTAACCTGTGATATGACACCAATCCTTCCTATTTTCAAAAGAATTCATTCTCATGACCTAACAAACATTCTGACAAAGTTTCATGATGATTGGACCATATTTGTGGTTTCTAGAGTGTAAACAAAGAAATTGTAATTCAGGCCCCATTTCCCGTGATATGACACGAATCCCTCCCATTTTCAATAGACTTTATCCTCATGACCTAACAAACATTCTGACCAAGTTTCATGAAGATTGGACCATAATTGTGGCTTCTAGACTGTAAACAAGAAATTTGTCATTAAGGCCCCTTTTCCCATGATATGGCACAGATCCTTTCCATTTGAAAAATTTTTACAAGGGACCACCCAAGGAATATTTCTGCCAAGTTTGGTTGATTTTGACTCATAAGTTTAGGAGGAGATGTCATTTAAAGAAATTGTTGAAAAATGTCATTAAGGCCCCTTAACCCGTGATATGACACCAATCCTTCCTATTTTCAAAAGAATTCATTCTCATGACCTAACAAACATTCTGACAAAGTTTCATGATGATTGGACCATATTTGTGGTTTCTAGAGTGTAAACAAAGAAATTGTAATTCAGGCCCCATTTCCCGTGATATGGCACGAATCCCTCCCATTTTCAATAGACTTTATCCTCATGACCTAACAAACATTCTGACAAAGTTTCATGATGATTGGACCATATTTGTGGTTTCTAGAGTGTAAACAAAGAAATTGTAATTCAGGCCCCATTTCCCGTGATATGGCACGAATCCCTCCCATTTTCAATAGACTTTATCCTCATGACCTAACAAACATTCTGACCAAGTTTCATGAAGATTGGACCATATTTATGGCTTCTAGACTGTAAACAAGAAATTTGTCATTAAGGCCCCTTTTCCCATGATATGGCACAGATCCTTTCCATTTGAAATTTTTTTACAAGGGACCACCCAAGGAATATTTCTGCCAAGTTTGGTTCATTTTGACTTATAAGTTGAGGAGGAGATGTCGTTTAAAGAAATTGTTGACAAAATTGTCATAAAGGCCCCTTTTCCTGTGATATGACACCGATCCTTCCCATTTTCAATTGACTTCATCCTCATGACCTAACAAACATTCTGACCAAGTTTCATGAAGATTGGACCATATTTGTGGTTTCTAGACTGTAAACAAGAAATTTGTCATTAAGGCCCCTTTTCCCATGATATGGCACAGATCCTTTCCATTTGAAAATTTTTTACAAGGGACCACCCAAGGAATATTTCTGCCAAGTTTGGTTGATTTTGACTCATAGGTTTAGGAGGAGATGTCGTTTAAAGAAATTGTTGACAAAATTGTCATTAAGGCCCCTTTTCCCGTGATATGACACCGATCCTTCCCATTTTCAATTGACTTCATCCTCATGACCTATCAAAAACATTCTGACCAAGTTTCATGAAGGTTGGACCATATTTGTGGTTTCTAGAGTGTAAACAAGAAATTTGTCATTAAGGCCCCTTTTCCCATGATATGGCACAGATCCCTTCTATTTGAGCAATTTTTACAAGGGACCACCCAAGGAATATTTCTGCCAAGTTTGGTTGATTTTGACTCATAAGTTTAGGAGGAGATGTCATTTAAAGAAATTGTTGAAAAATGTCATTAAGGCCCCTTAACCCTTGATATGACACCAATCCTTCCTATTTTCAAAAGAATTCATTCTCATGACCTAACAAACATTCTGACAAAGTTTCATGATGATTGGACCATATTTGTGGTTTCTAGAGTGTAAACAAAGAAATTGTAATTCAGGCCCCATTTCCCGTGATATGGCACGAATCCCTCCCATTTTCAATAGACTTTATCCTCATGACCTAACAAACATTCTGACCAAGTTTCATGAAGATTGGACCATATTTATGGCTTCTAGACTGTAAACAAGAAATTTGTCATTAAGGCCCCTTTTCCCATGATATGGCACAGATCCTTTCCATTTGAAATTTTTTTACAAGGGACCACCCAAGGAATATTTCTGCCAAGTTTGGTTCATTTTGACTTATAAGTTGAGGAGGAGATGTCGTTTAAAGAAATTGTTGACAAAATTGTCATAAAGGCCCCTTTTCCTGTGATATGACACCGATCCTTCCCATTTTCAATTGACTTCATCCTCATGACCTAACAAACATTCTGACCAAGTTTCATGAAGATTGGACAATATTTGTGGTTTCTAGACTGTAAACAAGAAATTTGTCATTAAGGCCCCTTTTCCTATGATATGGCACAGATCCTTTCCATTTGAAAATTTTTTACAAGGGACCACCCAAGGAATATTTCTGCCAAGTTTGGTTGATTTTGACTCATAGGTTTAGGAGGAGATGTCGTTTAAAGAAATTGTTGACAAAATTGTCATTAAGGCCCCTTTTCCCGTGATATGACACCGATCCTTCCCATTTTCAATTGACTTCATCCTCATGACCTAACAATCATTCTGACCAAGTTTCATGAAGATTGGACCATATTTGTGGTTTCTAGAGTGTGAACAAGAAATTTGTCATAATGCCCCTTTTCCCATGATATGGCACAGATCCCTTCTATTTGAGCAATTTTTACATGGGACCACCCAAGGAATATTTCTGCCAAGTTTGGTTGATTTTGACTCATAAGTTTAGGAGGCGATGTCATTTAAAGAAATTGTTGAAAAATGTCATTAAGGCCCCTTAACCCGTGATATGACACCAATCCTTCCTATTTTCAAAAGAATTCATTCTCATGACCTAACAAACATTCTGACAAAGTTTCATGATGATTGGACCATATTTGTGGTTTCTAGAGTGTAAACAAAGAAATTGTAATTCAGGCCCCATTTCCCGTGATATGGCACGAATCCCTCCCATTTTCAATAGACTTTATCCTCATGACCTAACAAACATTCTGACCAAGTTTCATGAAGATTGGACCATATTTATGGCTTCTAGACTGTAAACAAGAAATTTGTCATTAAGGCCCCTTTTCCCATGATATGGCACAGATCCTTTCCATTTGAAAATTTTTTACAAGGGACCACCCAAGGAATATTTCTGCCAAGTTTGGTTCATTTTGACTTATAAGTTGAGGAGGAGATGTCGTTTAAAGAAATTGTTGACAAAATTGTCATAAAGGCCCCTTTTCCTGTGATATGACACCGATCCTTCCCATTTTCAATTGACTTCATCCTCATGACCTAACAAACATTCTGACCAAGTTTCATGAAGATTGGACCATATTTGTGGTTTCTAGACTGTAAACAAGAAATTTGTCATTAAGGCCCCATTTCCCATGATATGGCACAGATCCTTTCCATTTGAAAATTTTTTACAAGGGACCACCCAAGGAATATTTCTGCCAAGTTTGGTTGATTTTGACTCATAAGTTTAGGAGGAGATGTCGTTTAAAGAAATTGTTGACAAAATTGTCATTAAGGCCCCTTTTCCCGTGATATGACACCGATCCTTCCCATTTTCAATTGACTTCATCCTCATGACCTAACAAACATTCTGACCAAGTTTCATGAAGATTGGACCATATTTGTGGTTTCTAGAGTGTAAACAAGAAATTTGTCATAATGCCCCTTTTCCCATGATATGGCACAGATCCCTTCTATTTGAGCAATTTTTACATGGGACCACCCAAGGAATATTTCTGCCAAGTTTGGTTGATTTTGACTCATAAGTTTAGGAGGAGATGTCTTTTAAAGAAAAAGTTGACGCCGTGACGGATATTGATCGATCACAATAGCTCCCTTGAGCACTTCGTGCTTAGGTGAGCTTAAAATAGATGTGCCTAGTCAGAGTCCAAAATTTACTTCAAGGGGATAGGAAGAACACATTATTTGAACATTTTTAAGCGTGAGAGTCTACAATGTAGAGCTTGACCTAAAGAACAAAGAAGTTTCATCAAGATAGGCTCATGGGTTTAAGAGGAGAAGAAATTGTTGACAACACAAGACAGACAATGGAAAATTGCATTATCTCACCTTCCGTATATAGTGCTTAGATTTCCAACAATATCTAATATGTGCAAAGAAAAGACTCTGACCAGTCTGAGCATCTGCACAGTCTGACCAGAGTCTTCACTATGGACTTAGTAGATAGAAAGGGTCTTGAAGAAGCTTTAGTCACCATCAGGTGACTATATATACAGTATGTGGCTGCCTATATTACTTAGTGTTTGTACCTAACAAACATTTCAAATTGTTGGAACTGTCACACACAGGCTCATATTCAATTAAGAGATGAAGACAGTTTTGATTTATTTCATGGAGGTATAAAACTAAAAACCTAATCACACTGTATAAATACTTGAAACAGATTCATACATGAGTAGGATTAGGTTTTTAGTTTCATACCTATATGAAATAAAACAAAAAGTCTCTTCATATCTTTTAATTTGATAACTTGGAGCAAAAATGTAAAGATTTACCCTCAAATAAATGAATGGTTTATGGGACTTCTTTCCATGAAAGTTTACAAGCAAGATGCCCATGAGGGCCTGTATGGCTCCACTGGCTTTCAACATCTCAAGATTTGAAAAGAGATATTGAAAATAGAAGGTAATGAAAGTCACCATCATTCAAAAGGAAATCAAGCCCCACCCTGCCACATCCATATTAAATGGGCCAATCAAAATTTCTTGAATATTTTTTGAAAACATTCATCCAAGGAACATTCTGGTAAAGTTTCATTGAAATTAGCCAAGTGGTTCAGAAGGAGGTGTTCAAAGATTCCCGGCTCAAAGTAAGCCCCGCCCTGTCACGCCCATATTTATGGGCAAATCAAAATTTCATGAATAGTGGTTCAGGAGTAGGTATTGTTATAAGACTACGGGCTCAAAAGAAGCCCCACCCTGCCACGCCAATATTTATGAGCTAATCAAAATGTCATGAAAATTTTTTGACAAAAGTCACCCAAGGAACATTCTGGTAAAGTTTCATTGAAATCGGCCCAGTGGTTTCAGAGAAGAAGATGTTTTAAGAAAAAGTTTGCAGAGAAGATGTTTTAAGAAAAAGTTAACAGACAGACGCATGCACTCAAGAGGGACACCAGGCCACGACAATAGCTTCGCTGGACTGAGTGCAGTGGAGCTCAAAGGCTGTGTAATCAAAATTGTTTCATTGAGTAATAAAACCAATTTTTCAGCCATTCAGAAAGCAGGAATCTTTGTGCACACAACTTGAATTAAAATATGGGCAAAGAAAAAGGATTGCAACATCTATATGTATGTAAGTATGAAGGATGGTTCAATAAAGGTAGAATATGAACCTTATCAAATATTTATTGGGTATATAAATGTTTTCTTGTGCAAAAATTGCCTCATGTTACCACAGTTCACTTTTGTTCAAAACTGCTTTGGAAAAATATTGGATGTTGCAATTCTTTTTTCTTTGTGTATATATAGACATGAAACATACAGCAAAGCCTTTGAGGGTACCCTAATCATCTCAACTACAACTGTAGTTAAAATGTTTAAGTCACCCACCCATGACAATATTTTAATCAAAATGTTGAAGGTCAAGAGTCCTCTCCATTCCGAACATCACTCGGCCATTTCCATAGACTATAACATACCTAGGATGTATGTAAGGCGGATGGGTATGTAACGAAATTGTACATTTTAAGGCGGAAACATTGTAAGAAAAACTAGCAAACCGGCGCTATCTTTAGATTGATATTTTTACGGTAAATAACAGTTGAAAAATCTTAATTTTTGAGAATGACAATCATTCTCAAAAATTAAGATTTTTAGACGTTATTTAAGAATATAAAGTTATTTATACAAGGATACGATGGTTTCACGTCAGCGACTTCAAACAAGTAGCGTTGGCAACGTCGAACGTTTTCACTCAAAGTTTCGAGGGCTAACGCCATTTAAACTGACGTCATCAAGTTTTTCCAAGATTTTCCCGTAATTTTTGAAAATAGTCCATCTATGTACATCCGAGGTTGATGTGGTGCCTGATACTCAACATGTTCCCTTTAATGCATACCTCAAATATTTTGCAATGTCATGTTCAAGCTCAAATGGTAGCTGTTTTGGACCATGAAGCTGTGCAACTAACTGACATAAAAATGAATAACCAAATCATGACTCATAATTATATAATGAGAGGACTCCAATCGGAACACCACTCTGCCAATCTCACAATCAACCTTGGATGTCAGAAGGCCAATGCACAGGCTGGCCCAACTCTTCACTTAGCAAAAAAGTGCAATGATTATTATTTTCTTTTTTCTATTTCTTACTTTCATTCACAACTCTTACTGTGTCATGGGATAATTTTTGTCCATAAATTCTTGACATCAAAATACCAAGATATAAAAGTTACCAAATGTACTGCTATGGGTGCCAACACTTGGCTGCAGGTGAATAATGCTGAATAATGCAAAAAATCTAGGTTGAAATAAGAGGCATGATTCTTACAAAAAACCTTCACAGTTATTCCCCTTACTAGTCTGGATAGCTCTTATAAAGGTAAACAGACTTGCTAAGTTTCAAGAAGATATCTTTATTAACAACAGTGACATGACCTAGATTAATGTTTTCTCTAACTCTTTGCTGTTTAATCCCTGCTTTTTATGTGCCTGTGATTCTATAATTGAGAAAACATTGTGAAAAAAGAAGAAAGGTCATGTGACAAGGTCAAGGTCATCTGTCAAGGTCAAACTTTAAAAAAAAATGCTGTTCAGGGGGCATTCATGTTTCACAAACACATCTTGTTTTTCAAAATAAATCCACTTTAAATTTTCGTCTGCAAAACCTTTGAATTTGGACAGGAAAGTGTTTATAATGTAAACACCAACACAAACAACTCCAAGGTGATCACAATACCTAGGTTTTTCTCCAAAAACAGCCCAGCATAAAAAGAAACAATTTAAATCCACTTTAATTATTTGAAAAAGTTATGATCAAGATTGTCCAATGAAGTTTGGAGTATTTTTCTCTCCTCTTTCAGCAATCTTTGGCATAGATGGATATGGTCTTTGTTTTCATTGGCTGTTACATTCTGAAATAGAAAACAGTGGAACTTCTATGTTATGGAGGTTACCCACAGATTGCTGCTGTCAATTAAGGTGGCGGACCCTTAATAGATCTGCACCGTTTTGGCAGTAATGAGCTTTAACAGTGTTAACCGAGGTTTCCTAATGCCTATAGTATCACAAAAATGTCAAGTTTTTGTACAACAACAACGGAGAAGTCTAAGCTATAGTAATTCCATGGGTCTTTCTGTCAGCCAAGCCAAAAATCAGTGAGAAGTGGACTTAAATACAATACAGTCAATCTGGCTCAAGCAACAATATGTATTAAGGTTAAGGTTTCGCAATGTTACAAAAGTGATCACTTTAACAGTGTTGACCAAGGTTTCCAGTTTTTCATTGGAAAACCTTGGTTAACATTGTAAAAGATCATGTTCTGAAATATTGTAGACACTACCTTGAGCAACAAATTTTATGTGACTTTTTTAAAATCCCCTTCCTTATATCAAAAAATATCTTACCAAGTAGATATCAGAAGTCTAGAAAGAATCATAAATTAATCCTATGTTTTTAAAACTCAATAGAATCATCTCACTGAGATGATACATATGACTTTGTACAAAATAGGAATGAGAAATTCTCAATAATAAACATATTCAATCAACATTTTGTTTCTCATTTGTAAATATAATATGTACTAAGCAACCAATCTCTTAAACAACCCCATTGATCCCATAAGTGGTCACTTTATACAAGTTTTACTGTATCATTGGTTTGATACTTACCATAGAAACTCAATACAGCATTTTTTCAAAGTTTTTTCATTAATTTAGGCTTTCAAAGGTTTTTTTAGAGTAAAAGAAATGTTAAAAAGGACTAATATGATTCAAAGGTTTTAAAATGTTCTTCTAATGGGTCTGTAAATGCTTCCAGTAATCCCCTGATAAAATCAACATAAACTAAATCTGTCACAAAGCGGACTTATAACCCAACGTCCCCTCTCACAACCCCCCAGCCCTTTTTTCCAGTTCTGTAAATGGTTTTTGAACAAAGTTCAATTGTGACCTTGACCTTCATAACCTCAAAAGAATAGAGTACTTCGTTTGGTCATGGGCAACAATTCTATTAAGTTCCATGATCTTGGTAAACTTGTTCCTAAGTTAGAGTCTGGAAACCAAAAAGTCAAGACGGATGGACAGACACAGACAGACATGCTGAAACCCATATTTACCCCCTCTACTTCCTAGGTGGGGGGTATGACAACAGAAACATGATAAGAAATAAAGTTTGCCATTCTTACATCTATGACACCAAATTTGAGGTAAAAAACTACACCAGTGTAATGGCTGATCCAGAGGGGATTCAATTTTGAACCCCTATTAAGAAATCATGGCTCAGGCCTGATTTCAGAATGACAAAATGGTGCATTCTGTTTGCAAATTATACCATGCTTTGCATTGCACTTGCATGCAAAGCAGGGTGTAATTTGCCAAAAGTTTGCACCATTTTGTCATCCTGAACACAGGGCTGGATCATTATTACTAGTACCTTATCAATAGCCTGTATAGTAGACAAATTCTCTTTCAGGTACCCGTTCAGTATGATTCTAGCCATTGACTTAGCTGTAGCAACAATTTCTTCATCTGCACCATTATCTGTATAGATTTCATGCCACACTTTCCTACATAAGAGGGAGACACAAAGGGAGTGAACATTTTGCATATACATATCCATGTGTCACAACAAAACTTTTGTACAGTCCATCTTGCACAAGCTACCATGTATATTGAGCGACCACTTTCATTACGGGACTGATTTCATAATCCCCCTTTTGAAATCAAAATACAGTTAAATGTGTATTAAGTGACTTATCACATGACCAACAAAAAGCGGGTGTTTATAGAGAATAGTTGCTTAGTACAAGTTTTGTTCACAATAAGAACAAGATGCGTTTGTGAAACAAGAATGCCCCCGAAACAGCATTTTTCTGTTAGAAATTTGACCTTAGCAGATGACCTTGTCACATGACCTTGACCTTGGTACTAGCAGATGCTTATCATTGAGATTTATCATCATACCAAATATGAGCATTGTATCTTGAATAGCCTTGAAAATATTGGCAATGTTAAGATTTTTGGTTAAGTTTTGCTGACAGACAGACAGACAGATCGACAACAGTAAAACAATATGCCCCCAATCTTTTGATGCGGGGGCATGAAAATAACTTTGATTGAATATGCTAGCTTCTCTATAACCCTCTGCTGTGTAGATTCGATAGAATCATCTCAGAAACAATTCAATTGAGTTTGTACAACATAAAATTCATTAATAATGAATTTTAGGCCAATAGAATTGCCTTTTTAGACATAGTGAATGAAAAACTTGAGATTTTTAAAATCGCTTAATAAACAAGATGTGTTTGTGAAACACGAATGCCCCCGTAACGTCATTTTTTTCAAAGTTTGACCTTGACAGATGACCTTGACCTTGTCACATGACCTTGACTTTGGTACCAGCGGATGCGGATCATTGAGATCTATCATCATGCCAAATATTAGCTTTGTATCTTGAATAGGCTTGAAGATATTGGCAAGGTTAAGTTGACGGATGGACAGGACAGATGGATGGACGGACAGACGGACAGACAGACAGACAGACGGACATGAGTAAAACAATATGCCCCCGATCTCTTGATACGGGGGCATAAAAATAGTCGCTTAATAGACATGGTCGCTCGGGCAAGGTTGACTGTATCTTACAAATTAGCTAGAATTGGTCTAGAAATTATTGTAAACCAATCCTATGTTGGAAAGGCTCAATAGAATAATCTCATTGTGACAGCTCTAATGAGTGTTTATAACATAGGATTATTGAGACATTTGCAACAGTGTACTAATAGTTTTATAATAACGCCTCAACATGTATTTGTACAGCTACTTAAATAGCTGACTTGCATCAAAGATTAAAAAGTTTAAGAAATCAATGTGATGATGATTTCAATGACGGGTCAATTTAACCTTATCCAACCAAATATTATGCTTTTGTGTTAAATTCAATGCTCAAATCAATGATTTTTTCAAGTTTTTCTGAGTGTACTGTTTCCTAGATTATTCAAAATGCATGTTAACCTCACTCCTTCAATATGGTAAATTGTATTCTTTCATGCATCCATTTTGACTATGATCTTATTTACAGTCATATTAAAGGGTTCCATTTAATAGATTTTATTTAAATATAGTGGCTGATCCAGAGGGGGTTCTGGGGGTTCAAATGAATACCCCTTTAAAGCCTCATTATTGCATTTTCATGCTGAGATAAAATCAAATAAAACAAGGGAACCCCCTCCCTATTTGTATATTGAAATTTTTTTTACAGATATCCTTGATCAGCTGCAGCAATAATGCACAGATGCAATGATAAATGACAAATTTTTATAACAGCATCAATTATGAAACTAGAAAGCCATGAATGGCTTGAGTCGCTCCACAGGCTTGAATTTCTTGTAATAGCAAATCAAAGTTTTGACTAGATTTTTGATATTTTGGGTTCTTAGAGCAAACACAAATTTAATAACTGTAATGTGGTCAAAGCAAAAGAAAGCAAATGATTGACTAACTGACTAATTGCTTAACTTATTGATGGATATTGTAGTGACATTAGAGTAATAATAAAGTCGAAAAATGCAATTTTGTCAAACTCAAGGGCACATAAAACAAGAGGACCTTGATGGTCCTTAATCACTCATCTGAACCTAGATAGCTAGAAAATCACACTGTTGTGAAATAAAGATGTGATATTATAAACAAGCTGAAAATTGCTCTCTTGATCTTATGAGTCTTTAATAATCAATATATTTGGCTGCTACAGTGAAAAGGATGTTTAAGAAAACTTCAATTTCATCAAAATCAAGGGAACATAATTCAAACAAATAAATAAGTATTTTTAAGTGTCACATACTGAAATATTTCTGCAAAGAAAAATTCATGATTGATAAATAACATATAGAAAGTTGACCTCTGTCTGTTAAATACATATTTTTCATCTAATCACAATAGTTTTTTGTAGACTGAGAAAGGATTACTAAAGGCTCATTCTAGTGAAATTTGGTTGATATCCATCAAATAGATTCTAAGAAAATGATTTTCAAAGTTTCCACTATATAACATAAAGAGAAATGAACGCTGCCCATAAAATACATATTTTTCATCTGATCACAATAATTTCTTGGTAGACTGAAAAAAGATTACTAAAGGCTCATTCCAGTGAAATTTGGTTGATATCCATCAATTAGATTCTGAGAAAATGATTTTCAATGTTTCCACTATATAACATAAAGAGAAATGACCTCCTCCCATAAAATACATATTTTTCATCCGAAAATAATGTTTGGTAGACTGATAAAGGACTACAAAAGGCTCATTCCACTTAATTTTGGTTGATACCTATCGATTAGATTCTGAGAAAATGATTTTCAAAAATGACCTCTGCCCATAAAATACATATTTTTCATCTGATCACAATAAATTTTGGTGGACTGATAAACTGTCACTCAAGGATCATTACAGTGAAATTTGGTTGATATCCATCTCTTAGATTCTGAGAAAATGATTTTCAAAGTTTTTACTATATACCATATAGAGAAATGACCTCTGGCCATAAAACGCATATTTTCCATCTGTTCACAATAATTTTTGCAGACTGATTAAGGGTCATCCAAGAATCATTCAAGTAAAGTTCTATTGGTATCCATCTATTATGTTCTGAGAAAAGTCACTTTTTACCATATTTGGAAATTAGCCACGCCCATTAAATCCATGTTTTTAATGGATCAAAATTTCTTGAACAACTTTGAAAGAGGGTCACTCAAGTATCATTCCTGTGAAGTTTGGTTGAAATTCATCCAGTAGTTTCTGAGGAGAAGATTTTTAAAGAAAAAGTTTACGACCGGACGCACAGACAGATGGCCGCACAACGGACAAAGCGCCATGACAATAGCTACAGTGGAGATAATAAAAACTGTCTTTTTGAGCAAATTGATGTTAGTTATGAAAAAGTCATTTGACTACTACCTTTTACTGATGGAATCTAGTATACTTACAAATGTCTGTAACATAGCAAAAGTTTTAAGTACAACCCAAAGATTCCAGGTTAAGACATCTGTCATGATATACATACCGTGTTAATGTGCAATTTGAATTACTTTTGTAATGATCATTTTTATAACTAAGACTTAATATAGGTAGCAGGGGTTCAAGGAATGAAGGTTTTGTGCATCTGAGACGCACAAATAAGTAGCTTGGACTTTTAAAACAATTTGATGTGAGTCCCATGGACCCTCTGGGGATAAGCTTCAGAAAAGTTGAGCAGTGAGCCACAAATAGGCAGTATATAAACAATATTTTCTTAAGCTCTAACAAGTTAATAGCTCTAAACTCATGTGAAAAAAATTTCAGTTCTTAAAGGTAATAGTCTATATCTTATGCAGGGACTCTAAAACTCTTAGATAGTACCCCTAAGATTACGACAATTGAGTCCTTTGGACCCAATTTTGTTGTTGTCAGACTAAAACCCCAATACTCACAAATGTCTATGTTTCATAGCCAATGTTTTCAAGACCACCCAAAGATTCCAGGTTAAACCATCACTACAGCAACTCAGAGACCTGAAACATGATATATTAGTTGAATATAATCATTAAATGGCATTTTCTTTATATATAACCTTGATAAGTTACCTTGACCTTGCCAGATTAAAACACCCTTGATAGGTGTTTGCGAGACAAGCTTTGCTCCCTTAAATAAGAATTGGACAGACAACCAGACTGTGCTTAGCTTTTACAAAATGTGTGTATTAAGCGAAATATGCCTTATGTTTAAGAACTGTACTTAGCATCAATGCTAAATTATCTATATGTTAATTCAACACTGTTTCAGTGATATTGTCTCAGTGATAACTCCGTACTGGCTGCCTACAATATTCCATCCTAGCTGCTCATCCTACTTAAATGGTGATTATTCATTCATTTTTTGGTAGGAAACAAATGACCTTTTTCTTTTATTGGATGAAAATAGGTTTAGTCTGGAATCAAACTCACAAAACAAAACTTACAGCCCACGGTGTACAAGGGTCATCCAATAAAAAGTAAAACTAAGACTATAGTAGCTTAATAGTTCATATTTATGGGATTATTCTTTCACTATCAATTAGGGTTTTACTCTCCCTGATGTTTGACAGACTCCAACCTGTGTGCATTGTATGGATTGCTTGATGCTATACAACAGAATAAGATCACATATCGATAGCTCAGCATGAAATAGTTGCAACTGCCTATATGTTTATAGGCAGTTACAACTGTTTTGCACTGAGCAATCAATATGTATTAATGGCCAATTGTCAGCCCTTGATGTTTCAATCATCAAAAAAACTTCATATTCAAATGCCCTGGGTTATTGGTTAAGTTTTATTGCAAAGATAGAAGTATTCTGGTATGATACCTAAGTACTAAAATTCCAACAGAAATTATGTCAAAGCTATGGTACATTCCATCTTTAACGACATCCTTCTTAAAATTTGGAGGGTAATCAAATACAATTCTTTAGTGATGTACTCGTCAGCTTTGCAAAAAAGTTTTTTTATTATATTTCTTTCTTACAGATGTAAGATGGTATCTTTTAAAAGATGTAACATTTCTGTTACCTTTATATGATTAATGATTAATGACATGACGTCGTTCTTAGTGACATGTTAGTTTATAGGGAATATGAATACAGATAACAATGTAATACACTGCAACTCCATTACAACGAAATCTGTTAGAGCGCTGATCCATTATAACGCGGGGTCCGCTTGACTACTGAAATTTGGGGGGGTCCATCATTTGGGGATGCTGCGGCGATGTTACCCGATCTGCCGTTAACGCTGTTTTGATTGCTTTTTTAGATCGTAGGGTGAAAACACTGAGATAAAAGTCAATACTGTGCGAAGCCAGGTAAATCAATACAATTGTTTTTCACACCTCCCGTGGAACAGTGGTGGCGATAAATGCCTCAGGTCAGAGAGAAATGGCTAGATTGATTGCTGACCGACGTACAGTTAGTTATATCACTACGGCTGGAGTACCAAACTCACGAGTTCAACCATCACATCCTTTCCTAACCCAAAACTGCTATCTCACATAGGTCTACGAATATTAACCCAAGGGCAAGAGACTTATAGGCAGAAAAAATGAGTGCCGCCCTCGGAGATACAAGGATTCCCAATATTGACAGTACGGTGTGCTACCTACTGCGCTTTGTCGGCGGCAGGAACGCAATTGGAAACTGAAAAGTCTAGCTCGCATGCGATTAAATCCAAGTCAATAAATTTCAGAAGAAGCCGTGTTTTTGCAAAATGAGCCAATCTTGTTTTATACTCTCAAATCTTGAACATTTACCGATGTTGACAAACGATTCATAAAGCGACTCGCCCCTTACCAAATTTATAGGTTTATTACATCCCTTTGCCAATCCCATTGAATTTTCTTATAAATATTACGCTTTTTGTAAATATATGATAAAGTTTTGTTTCTTTTTCATTAAACTTATTATATTATAGTCATGTTTTACAGGGTTTGAAAATTCAAAGCCCAAATGAATTATTATCGTTGATTCTTATCTCTCACTAAATAGATAACTTCGTTAAGTTTTAAACAGGAAGCTATATATAAACCTACATTTCCCGCTTGAAAGCGTCAAAGATACTTTCTTTCTTGACTTTCTTTCCTGAAGATCTACTATCTATTAATCAAAGCCGTGAATTAACATCTTGTAAAACCAAGGGTTACGAACCTATTACTTATACGGTTTTCGAGAAGAAGTTTTCGATACCCCTTGACTCCTGAAGATGATGTATTAAATGGATTAGCTTTTCTTCGCAAACTGGCAATCCAAATGTCGTAAATACAGATTCATATAATTGAATTTACTGCATTTTTTCTCGCTCATCGAAGAATATGGTCCTGCACTCCGAGAGATTCGATTACTTAGGTATAGTTTCGATCAGATGTAGGGTATTGTTAATTTTGATTGTGTAGATAATTATTTTCCCCTACTTTCCATAAGACAATATTTAAAATATAAAATTCGTTAATCTAATGAAACTTTATGGATTTTACTAACTTTACCCTTTTGAGATCGTCGTTATCGGTGTTTCTCAGCTGCTGGTTGGGTAGGCCCGAGAAATCAGGATTCAGAGAACTAAGATGATTCTGCGATCGTTTAACCCTACAAACTAGAATACTTTATCAAAGATAGTTTTGTTTAGCTTAGGGACAACAAAACGATCAACAAAGCGATCTGAAAATAACGATCTTAAAATAAAAAATATCAAAGTAATAAACCGCGTTTGTTCTTCAATTCATTGCTGAGTATTAAAAATATAAAATACGATGGCCTAAATATGTACATGTATATTTAGATATCCCATATCGTTATCAATATTGACCCTGTGTCTGTTACATTTCCGTGGTATGTTATTGTTCACCGCGGGAGGGGGGGGGGGGGAATTGGCGGCGGCCGGGGGATACAGCGCTATAGCATATACATCTTCTTCTTCCGCTGTTTCATTTCTTGGACCCCGACCACAGCGTTTTAATGGAGTTGCAGTGAAAATGCATGTAAATTTCATTAATTTTTTAATGTTTGTTATTTTACGAGATAAAGGTGTCTTCCCGGTTGTCCCACATTTGAAAATGCTTTAAAACAGCTGATGTAATTTAAGGGATAGTAAGGGATTAATGTGATAATACTTAGGTTCAAACCTGATTCTTTATAAATTCATTATTGGTTAATTCAAATTTCTTTGTTGTAGGTTGAATTAAATTAACAAATAAATAACGAGTATACCAGTTATTTTTTCAGCAAATCAGACACAAGTACAAAGTCTTTCTTTGCAAATTTATACTTGAAGTATCAAATAGTATCCAAGAAATGTAATTACGTAATGATTCTTGTAAATATGATACAGAATTTGCCGAGTTTAGCCAAAGATTAGATTCACACACAGAAAAATTGATTCATTAAAAGTACAAAGGAATTAAAGTGTCTCCCAAATATTATATAATGGATGTTGCCTTATTTTTGGCAATTTACTTAAAATGTGCTCATTTTTTCAACTAGACACTTGCAATATTTCATTTTCAAAGTCAAATGATAATATTGGTCTTATTCGGAGCAAATCTACGTTTCAGGGATAGAAATTTTTACTCATTTGAGTAAAAATTTCTATTTTTACTCATTTGAGTAAAAATTTCTATCCCTGAAACGTAGATTTGCTCCGGATAAGACCAATATTATTATCATTTGACTTTTAGCCGTGGTATCGACCTTAGGTGTATTTGAACAAATTCTACGCATGACAATTGTCACTATTAAAGGCAAAAAGAAAGCCAAGTTATTTTGAAATCCATTCATTGATGTAGATGATATACTTTGGACACGAATTTCTCACTTGAATTCACTCGTGACCAACTTGACCTTCAGCTATGACCTTGACAAATATCCAGACAAATTTCATGACACTAGTACTCACCCAGGGGAACAACTGTGCAAAGTTGAATATGAAATCCATCCATGAATTTAGAAGATATACTCCAGACAAGAAAGGGACACACCCACAGAGATACACCCACACATGGACAGATGTAACTCTATTTATCTTATAACTATACCAATATCTGTATCATAACATCCCGTATGATATTTTTTTATGATATCACATAGTTATTTTTAGAACAAAGATATAATGCGGTTATTTTTAGAAACTTGCATTTCAGTTAGAAATATTGACGAAAACAAGACAAATAGAGGTTATAAGATAAATATAATACCTACTTAGTGTAACTCGGTTGTGAGAATTGATAATTGTCTCGGCAGAGCCTTGACAGTTTTCAAATCTCCCAACCTCATTAGATATTTTTTTTTCATATAATATACTAAGTACATATTATATATATGCCCATTGCCATTTCATGGTAGGGGCATAAAAATCACCTACAAGCTTATAGCTATCACCAAAGTCAGTCAGCAAAGCCTTACAAAGGTCAACACTTTAAATAATTCCTAGATGGTTCCGTTATTTGTTTGACGGGTCATATCAGGCGTCCAGAAAAGAGGGGTAAAGCTAGCCTAAAATCTTTATTTCACAATGAAACCCTATGTTGTGGGTACTCATTTGAATTGTCTCATTGAGACATTTCAAATGAGTACCAACAAGATAAGATTTAAGAAAGGAGTAATGAAATACATGTATCAAAATTTGTTAACCAAAATACCCCCTCTATCTGTAGCTCTGCTATGATATAACCAAGGTTACCTCAGCATATTATTTGCTCTAAGAAGATCCAGCTTCTCTTCAATAAGGGTACACTCAAATTGATGACAGGCTGTCAGTATGTCATCTACAAAAGAAGAAAGAATTATGTTTGTGAAGTCTTAAATCACCAATAATCTGCATTTTTTACCTTTATTTGTCAGTTCACTTTAACCTAATCATAAGCTCTTGTTGAGAATTGATGATAAGCACTGTTTTGTAAAAAATACTAGCATCTCAAGATTAAAAGGAAAAATTAAGTTTGCAGCTTATTTTCACTTTGGGCTGAGGTTTAAATGTTACTTTAATTTAAATAAAGATGTAGTTATGAGGTTTTGTGAACATTACCATGAACAGCATACCTAGTTCCAGATGGATTTCATCTTGATAATTATCTGGAACACAAAAGCCATACTCCAATAGAAGATTTCTGTTACCATGACAACCATATGAAATAAAAACTTGGTCATACGGTTTATAGGTATTGTAGGTTATTATGTTGTAACAATTTGTTTTTATGTCAAAACCAGCAGATATCTGAAAAAAAGAAAAAGATGCAAGCCAGCTTATTTTAACTCTTGTCATGCTAAACCCAGAATATTCCTGCCTTGGCAGGAGCTATAGACAAACATCAGTCTGCACATATGTGCAGTCTGATCTTTGTCTATACCACCTGTTTTTCCTTTCTGAAATCAGAAAAGCATAAAATTGAATTTTCAAGATGAACACTGACTCACATATAGTGCATCCAGCACTTTGATTTTGTAATAATTTTGCCAAGGTTTTTTTTATTCAGCATGACAAGGGTTAAGGTTAACATAACATTTCAAAATACAATAAAATACAGTAAACTCCTCTAATTATGGTGTCTCTTATAATGCAGAGGTAGATAGAGATAAGAGGACGTGAAACCAATTTTAAATCTTAATTTTTCAATGCCAAACACTATGCTTTGGGTACTCATTTGAATTGTCTTGATGAGACAATTCAAATGAGTACCAACAATGTACATAGGGTTTGTGCTATATTTAATGAAATACTTTGATCTAAAATCCAAATAACCCCCCTCTATCTGTAGCTCTGTAATAAAAAATCACTTATAACATGGTGAATCATAGTCCCCTTAAACACTTTCTATACAAATAAAATTTGACTATAAAGATAATTTGATCAAATGTATTTTCATCCATCTACAGACATTTATTATTTAAGTTTAATCATTTAACTGTAGAGGGGACATTATGAATTCTTTGATATTAATAGTATAACAAAACAAATAAGTTTGACATAAGGTTACATTTTCAGATGCAATTGCCATCCCAATGCAAAAAAAAGTTGTAATTGTGTCTATACAATTTCCATTACACAGTTTCTCCTTTATCCACAACAATTTCTAACACATGGGATAGTTTCATTTCAAAATTCCTATTGTAGTCTGCAATCTCTTTCAATTTTAGTTTGAAAAAATAATATTCCACAGGGAATCCATGCTATTCCATCTTATTCTAATAACACTCTATTTGAATTAACAGTTAACTGACCTTTGTCAAGAAAATGTATATTATAAGTACAACATGGGGCTTTTAATTTACATATAAATTTAGGGTCTGTGGTACAACAGACTACATTCTCATAATACATGTACTGTACCTCCATAGAGTGTAATGGAAGAATAATGAGAATTTAGTCTGTTTCTCTAATTATATATATGTTAAGTTTTCTTGTCAGGTGACCAATCTTTGAATTTGGACAGGTCTAAAATTTTTGAAAAACAGGAAAATGATAAATATTTCACTTACCTCTGCATTTGGTGAATGATTGAGCAAATCTAAAAATGGAGCCAGTGCAATGTTATCCTCCTCATCTTGGGATAAATATGGACTTTTATTGCGTAGAAAATAGACACTCCTGCTATTTATAGAATACCACGCCCATCTAAATATGTCCCAGTCTAGAATATTGTAGAATGACTCCCAATGATATCTAGCATGTAATTGTAGCTCACAAAACTTTTGTCTTAATTTATCACATTCTGCTTGTGCTTTTATTCTGAGAGACTTTGGTAGAAATGTTATTTCTTTAGATGAAAAATAAGCTGGGGTGGTGAACGTATTTGGTAAGGAATCCAGGTATGGTTTCCATGGTGAGGTTTCCCTTTTGTGATTCTCCCAGATCAGAAATACGCTGATACACTGCTGTGGTGATAGTTTGGGTGACCATCTAGAATAGAAATGGTATAATTATTACAGCACAAAATTGATAGGAAAACATGATAAAAAGTCCTTTTTTCTATCAATCAAAGTTTCTAAAAGGGAGCTTATACAGTCAAGGAATATTATCTAATGATTCATTTGAAATACACAGACAGTTTGTAAGGTAAAATCTCAACCTATTAATAAGGGAACTCTTCCATCTTTAAATATTGTTAACTTAAAAGAACGAAGGAGGAAATGTAGGTTATTGATAAAGCCTGCTTTAGAATCTTTACAAGCTTAGAGCTAACTCATCTTATTTGTACCGTTTTGAAAAGTTATGTTGGTACTCAAGATTACTTAAACTAGTTCCAACAGCATAGTACTGTTAAGAAAGGTTAGCCTCTCTTATCTAGGATTTGCTGTTTCATTGTGGGAGGGGAACATGGATCAAACCCCATCTTGAATTTTAGAGAAAATATCGAGGGGTCAGCGCAACACTATTGTAAGTGCCTATAAATATATAGGCACTTACAATAGTGTTGCACTGACCCATCGATATGTTAATATGGTTACCAAGTCAGAAATCTTGAAAACAAAGTATCATTTGTTCAGTGGGAAAATAAAATAACATTCCTGCAGTTTAAATAAAACTGTACTAATGGCATCAGGGGAAAAGACTATCAATTCAACAGGGCTTGTGCTAGCTTTTAACATTTGGGAATCATTGACCCCTTGACCATTAAATTCTGGGGTCAAAAATGTTTTTGTAGGGGGTCAAAAATAGTGCAAAACATGAGAACTTATCAGTCTTTAAAATAATCTATATAACTGAAACACATAAACAATAAAGTGTAGACACACTTTATTGTTTATGTTGTTCATTATATAGATCTTTTATAATAGTATGAAGAAAACAATTGATCTATATAATCTTTATACTGCATATGTTGCACCAGTGGAAATTCAGTGGGTTAATGACCCCCTGCAGGAAATTTTTCAGGGTCAAAATGGGGTTTTGGGGGGTCAAAACCCTGGTTTAAGGGTCAAACACGAGCCCTGATTCAAATTTATTGGCCCTGGCTGCTAACATTCTATATTTAACACTATTGTAATAGGGTATCAGCTCAAATCTAGGGGCCATGGGCAACTGCGTCCCTGTTAGTCTCTTTTGCTGGACATTTTGTTTTCCCGCTGAAGAGTATTGATAGTATTGATATGACAAATGAGTAAACCTCATTTGAATCGTCTCAATGAAATGAGTACCAACAATATTGGGTTAAAGTAAGGAATAATACACCCCCTTTGAGAAACATTCAAAATCCATGCTTTGTCTAGACATCACCTTTTCACATAGTAAAGTGTATCTCCTGGATCAGAGGTCAAGATATGAGGGTGTAAAGCCATTCTTAAATCTTTATAGACCTTTGATACATCACCTTTACACATAGTATCCAATGTCACCTGTCCAGTACAGTCTGTCTTGTGATAAGAAGACATTCTGATAATGAGATAAGTGTATCTCCTGGATCAGAGGTCCAGATATGAGGGTGTAAAGGCAGTCTAAAATCTTTATTATACAATGAAACCCTAGGTTACGGTACTCATTTGAATCATCTCGCTGAGATGAGTACCAATACCCACCCTCATTGAGAAAAGATTAGAAATCCATGCTTTGTCTAGACATCACCTTTTCACATAGTATCCAATGTCACTGACCAGTACTGTCTGTGTTGTGACAAGAAGACTTTCTGGTAATGAGATAATTGTATCCCCTGGATTGATTCTATGTTTGGTTTGAAGGCCTCTCCCTGTTCCTGCAATACAAATGATTTGAGATCCATCTGACAAGAAAAACAAATCATACAAAAGTTCAGATTTACAGGGGAATGGATATACAAAACTTATACATTCAAAATGGTGGTGACTAAATGAAAAATAAGCACAGGGACCAAGTTTCTAATCTCCCTACTTTGTTTATACCACCAGGCCCTGCAATGTATATATCCAAATCCAGATCCCAAACAAATAAGACTTTAATGTGAAATAGATAGACTTCACAAAATACCACCGGTCCCACTGACATGTCTGGTAAAATTCATGCTGGTCTGTTAAGTTGCACATGAATACAGGACCTACTGACTGGTAAAATCTAGCCACATGAACTATGTGTCCCATCATTATGTCTGAAGGAATTTAGTTCGGTCTGGTAAAAATCTGTCTGGTAAAAAATATGGTTATTTCGTGAAGTCTGGAAATCTTGAATGACATAACCAGTGTCATGCTGAACCTGGAGTTTTCCTGCTCTGGCATGAGAAATAGACTAAAATGATCTTGCATATATGTGCAGTCTGATTGCAGTTGACACAGCCTTATTTTTCTTCAAACCAGAAAAGTTTAACAATTTTATTTTCAAAATAAATAATGCCTTACAATTTTTAAAAAAAATATATAAAAAAATAAAAAAAATAACTTAATAAGCGCATCTAGAGCTTTCAGCACTTTGATTTGACTTAATTTAACCACTGTTTCTATTCAGCATGACAAGGGTTCAATAGACTTTGGCTTACCATCAAATATTGCAGGACATAACGAGGTTTTAAAATTTATACGCTTCATCCACTTCAGTAGATTAATGATCCATTCTTCGTGACAACAGGAACTCGATGATCTGTTCTGTCTGTGTCTTCGGCGATAAGTTTTACCACTTCGACCCATTGATCATTTTAAGCAGAAATATCATACAAATCCGACTTTTTTTCAAATAAAATCCTCATTTCGTGGGGAAACCCATTTTGACATACCTTTCATGGCGACGTCTATAATAAGGGGGACAACTTAGTAGATTTACAAAAGTATAACTTCGCACAAACGTGTTTCGTTCCAGGAGTGGATTTTTTTGCTAATTTTCATTTCTCAGAACCTGAGTTAAAAAGGTATTAACTGAGTACATACAAAACAAATTTTCATCATTCGCCCATTAACCCTTTACAGTACACTCATTGTACAATATGTTACCTCTAAAAATTAAACAAGCATTTTCTTCCTTTTTTCACAATATGTTATATCAAATCTAATGGTTTCTTAGTTTAATTACCAGGGAAGCGTGAAACTGTAAGTTGTTGGTAATTATTGAAATCATCCATTTATTCTTGGCAGTTTGATCAAGGCTCATCAAAAGATCATTCCAGTGAAAGGGCATGGTCCACAAATTATAGATTTTTGCCCCGTAAAAAACCATTTCTGATTTCTAAGGATCTCAATGATACAGTCTATCAAGTTTTCATGGGTACCATTATTTTCCATTACTTCGTCATTTCTTGTAAAAATGCCTTTAAAGTAGCCTTTAAACTATTTATTGATTTTTCAAGAAATTTTGAAAATTATGTAGCTAAAAAAACATGAAGCCCAAAATGCAACACCACAATATTTTACTACTACCTTCTAGATTTGTTTGTTTAAATGGATTTTTAAGCCGCTTTCAACAATCTCTTAGTTATGTTGTGGTGGCTGGAGCACCTAACAATGGATTCCTGGTATTTCTTCACCAGTAATACCATCACATCCTGGGCTCCAGCTACTATCTCACATAGGTCTACAATTATCAACCCTGTATAGACAAAATTGACATTTGATCACTCACTTATACTTTCAAATTTAGAGGTTATTTTCAGCTTCAAATTCCATCAGCTTTTCAAAAGGCTAGCTATGTCATAGAAGCTAGGTTCCTCCTCTCCCACCTTTCCACCGTTGGTTTGGTGCTGTCAGTCCCTGCTGATTCCTTTGGTTATTGTGTACACCTTCATTTCAGCAACATAGGCCAATGAATAAGGACAAATGCTATTGTTGCAACAAGAGCCATGTCGGACATGGCCATCCCCTGCCGCAAAAGCTTGATAGTAAAACTGAAGCCTAATATATAAAGGATTCTTTTGAACTTTAAGAAATTAACCCTCTACAAAATCAAAGTGTCAAAAATAACAAAGGGCAATAACTCCAAAATCATGCAAGCAAGAGTTGTAGTTCTTGTGCACTGCACATCTCCTTCATGAGATCTATCCACCCATAAAGTTTCAAGTTGATAGCTATTATAATTTAGGAGATATGCTCCGGACAAAATCTAAGTATTAAAAATAACAAAGGGCAATAACTCCAAAATTATGCAAGTAAGAGTTGTAGTTCTTGTGCACCGCACTTCTCCTTTATGAGATCTATCCACCCATAAAGTTTGAAGTTGATAGCTATTATACTTGAGGAGATATGCTCCAGACAAGTTTAGTGACGGAACCTCGGAATGACGGACGGAGACCATTACTATATCCCCTCGCCGAAAACGGCGGGGGATAAAAATGAATACACAGAAATACACATATTCACAAATCAAGGGTTTAGTGCAATACTTTTGAAAGTGCCTTTAATAGAATTGCACTGAACCCTGCAAAAGCAGTTTTAAATTGATTGATTGAATTTAGTTTAATGACGCTTTCAACATTTCAGTTTTATCGCAGCAGCTGGAGCACCTAACAATGGATTCCAGGTATTTCTCTCACAAGTACAACCATCACATCCTTTCCTAGCCTCCAGCTCCAATCTCACATAGGTCTACAATAATCAACCCATTGGTGAGAGACAAATAGTCAGAAAGAATGAGTGATGCGGTCAGGTGTCAACACGATACCTCTAGGTTGAAAGTTTCACAGGCCACCAACTGTGCTATGACGGCGGCACAGTTTTAAATGGGAATGAAAAATGAATGATCAGGTATGTTTAATTGTCTATAAGGGATAAAAAGAAGTAACTCCTAGCTACAAATCTCCATCAGCTAATCAAAAAGATGGATACATTTCTGAAGCCAGGTTAGGATTCTTAAACCTTGACCCCATTTGGGCTGTCAGCCCCTGCTGAAGCCTTTGGTATCTTCTGAATGCATGTTTTAATGACTTTTTTTACACCACTTTCAAAAATCTTTCACTAATATAATGGAAGCTTGAGCTTCCAACGATGGATTCCTGGTATTTCTCACACCAGTATTACCATTACATTCTTTCAAAGCCTCCAGCTGCTTTCTCCCGTAGATCAATGATTATCAACCCATTTGTGGAAGTAAAATAGTAGGGAAGGATGAGTGTCACTGTCCAAAATCCAACCAGGGACCTTTTGAATGATAGTCCAACGCTCTACAACTGCTCAATGATAGTGGATTTCTTGCATACACTTTGATTTCAACAAGCTAGACCAACAGTTCAAGGGATCAGCGCAATACTATTGTAAGTGCCTTTATATTTATAGGCACTTAGAATAGTATTGCGCTGATCCCTTGAGTTGCAAAAAATCAATACATGGAAATACACACATTAACAAATCGGAGGCTCAGTGCGTAACAGTTGTTAATGCCTTTATATCCATAGGCAGTTACATCTATTTTGCACTGAGTCATAAAAATGCAGTTTCAAATGGGGATTTTTCTATGAAAACAAAATATGTCATAAAAAATAATAATAGATTTAATTTGGTGTAAATAATAACATATACATTCATAATAAACTTTTTAAAAATTAAGATGATTAAATCAGATCAATCATAGATCTAGATCAAAAATCACCATCCTACCCTGATTGTGAAGCAACAAAATCAATGATATAACTTTTATCCTGTGGACTAAGGGCAAACCTACCATTACTCACATTACACAAGTATGTAATAGAAATAAATCCTTTTTTGAAAAATATCATTGATGAATGATCATAATATCGAAAATACAGCTTATATCTAAGCTGTAGTTTAGATTTTAGGATTATTCACCAACAATCAAATCATAGAAAAGGGGAGCAGACAAAGGGCATTCATCTTTTGTCAGAATCCACATATCGTCTTCAACCTATATATTCTATGTTTGTCGCCTTCTGAGTGTGTATAGATTTCAAAATCCTACGCTGCGTTCAGGATGGAAACACTAGCAAAGTGTTTTAGAAATGATACCTTGCTTTGCATGTATGTGCACATCAAAGCAGGGTATCATCTTAAAGCGCTCGCGAATGGTTTTTACATCCTAAACACAGGGCTAGTTACTGTTCACAACATATTTCTGCTATACACAGGCTCCAGCAGACAGTATAGATAAAGATTAGCTTGCACAGACATGCAGTCTGATCTTAGCCTACACTATCTGATGTGTACTTGAATTTCTTGGGGAAAACTTGCTTTGACTAATTGAAATGCAAAAAAAAGTGTTTGATTCTTCAAATAGAAGGAGCCAATTAAGTGGAACTTGGCATTTTCAATGCATGATAAATATATTCTATAGGTATAGTGGTTTCGCCAAAAATTCAAAATAATGAATGCAAAGTGTAGAAAAGCTTAAAAGCCACATATAAATATATGTCTATAATGAGAAGGGGGATAAGCTTCATGTGATTTAGGATTGTATAAGATAACTATATAAGTAAATTGCTAATACAAAGTGAACCACAAAATTGAGGCGGAAAAAAACTGTTGATAAAGTAGAAATGGCTTGTAACAAGTAATATACCTTTTTCTGCAATTCTTTCTTCTTATAAAACTATAAATTACAGAGACGGAAAGTATTTTGACATAACTGGAAGATATTAAATGAGCATTGTCTTAAAAATAATTTTATCTCATGTCAGCTGTTAAACCAAAAATATTCTTATTTGGTAAGAGGCATTGTGAATTGTAATAAAAAAATCAATTTTCAGACTCACAATTTGTAGGTAGTAGCACAAAACTATTTACTCACAAACAGGACTTTTTTAGTCCATTCCATTTATTGTTTCTTTTTGGAAAGGATCTTATTCAGCATGAGAAGGGTTTATGAGATTAATTAATCTTACATTTAACAATATTATGCATTTATGTACCAGTAAATATTTCAATGAATGATATGTAATTCACTTATTGTGATTTGTTTTAGAACTCAAAAGAAAAAAGATTGAAATGCTCAAAACCTTTGAAAAAAAACACTTCATATAGCACAATGTCATGTACATTCATGAAAAGAGAATTTCAAGAGATATTTACTGGCTAGATAGCTTGAACACATAACAGTATTTTGAAATGGGCACAAAAGAATAAGGGGTTAGGGCAGGGACTAATTATTATAAAGGGATAAAATAAAAGATATATATCTATTATTTACATGATTGTATATTAATAGCACCATCTTAAATATGAACACAACAATATATATATGTATATATATATCCAATACAATATCATTCAAACTATTCCATTATATCTTTATTTATAAGTAATTCAACCAATACTTTTACTGGGAGTCTGTTCTTTTAGTCTGTTGCACATGTGCTCTTCTTTATGATAGGTAGATCTGATGCTTTAGTCATTACCAAACACTTAAGCTTTTGACTAGTCTAGATAGAATGCTGATGACATACAACATTGGGTTAAAAAATCAATTTACATTGCAATAAAAAATAAGAGTCATTAAAAAATTCAAAGGAATTTGTATTCATTCTGCTTCTCAGATGCAGATGACTGTTTGGTATATTGTTAGATGAGAAAAATTTGAAGAATGACAAATTACCAACTTGAAAATTCTATGGAGTGACTTCACTTGTCATAATGACACTTCCTGCATTCAGCATAACAAAACAATGCAAATTATACCCAGCCTTGCACATGCACTTGTGTTCAAAGTTGGATATAATTTGCAAACAGTTTACAATATTTTGTCATCCTGAATGCAGGGATTGTGTCTAATTGGTTTAAACCTATTCATCTACACCATTTGTGACACAAGTTGTTACAACTTTGATTCATCCCTCCTAATTCTGCCTCCTTCACATTAACCAGTTCTTGTGCCAAATATTTGGGCCAAAGAAAGAACCAAAGGCAATGGCAGCTCCGGGGAATCAAACTTGGGACCTGTAGGTCAAGAAGCCAATGCTCTACCTCTGTGTCTCATTAACAGCTGGATGGCTCACTAATAGCAAGCAATTTTTCAAATTCGAACAATGTTTGCACACAGCTTATCCTTTGAAGTATGTCAGACTGTAGGGTTGTGCATTTACATTTTTCCTCCTTTTTTTCCCCAAAACTTTGAACTGGTTCATTCAGACAACACTGAAAGTAGGCAACCTTTTGACAATAAACCATCCTTTGTTTAGAGAAAAGGAGTAAACGCTTTACCATTTATTCTTTTTTTCAGCAATATTTTCTAAATTACAAAATCACAGACATAAGATTGCAGGAATGTATTGGATGTTAAGTTAATTATGCAGTGAATTTTCTCTTGATTTCCGACCAGTCAAAATGTTGTTGTCTGTCTATCAATTAACATCAACTAACTATTGTAAATAGTGCTTTAAGAATATTGGATGGCACTTTAGTCTTCTGTCCAGGTAACTGGCCGCCAACATACACAATTATCTCCCCTGAAATAGAAAAAATTTGATCCTGTGAATATTTGTAAAATATGACTTACAATACTAAGGATGTGAACCTGTAATAGTTCTGCAGCATTTCAGACCACATATTCTTACACAATGTTAACTGAGGTTTCCTAATGAAAATCATTCGGAAACCTTGGATAACACTGTTAAACTTCATTACTTCTGAGATGCTGCAAAACTATTACGGGTCCACTATCTTTAACAGGCTTCAGGTGATTCTTGATTAACCCTCATCCTGTTGAATATAGATTTTGTTTAAAAACAAGAGCTGTCACTGTAAGATGACAATGCCCCCGACACCGCTTTGATTTAGAAAATATGGCCAATGTTAAAGTTTTTGGACGGAATGACGGACGGACGGACAGACGGACGGACAGACGGACGGACGGACGGACAGACGGACGGACGGACAAGTCAAATTTATGATGCCTCCCTATCGGGGGCATAAAAATGCAAATTTTAGGGCATTTCTACCAGTCTATCTAGAGTTTTTTCAACAATGATAAAATAGAAAGCAAGCAGTCTTGGCTGAGATCAGACTGAGCAGTCTACACTGTCTAACACCAGTAGAAATATAGCTTTTGTCGTTCACAAAATGAAATATCGATTGATCTTACTAAAAACCAAACAATTATTCTGCTTTTTAATGCAAAATTGAGGTAAAATGTGAAAATTTGGGACTCTTAAAGTGCATAATTTTGTATGTGATTGTTATGCAATGTTATGATCTCATTTGTTTAATTAGATCTCCTTTGATAACATCAAATAGGGAAAAGGAACTAAAGCAGGGTATACATTTTTGGTAATTTTACTAGTTTGGCAGTGAGTACAATCTATGACTGTTCTGCTTTTAACAGGAATTCAGGTGGTATAGACAAAGATCAGACTGCACAAAAGTGCATTCTGATCTTTGTCTTTATCTACTGGTACTTCCAAGTCAGGTATATTCTCGGTTAAGCATGACAAGTGTAAAAAGAACATCAACTCACCAGGTTCTATCACAAAACCTTTATTGTCAATCCAAACTTTCATGACGTCATTTGTAATAACCATTTGTAGCATGACTGTCTGATTAACCACAATATCTGTACGATTAAACCCTACTAGTTGATATATTGGCGTTGGAACAGTGGCATTTAACCATGAAATGTAGACTTGAGTAACCTGAAATCATGCAATTTGAGAACTTTACAGGATATCAATACAAGAGCATTTCATAAGGATGTCAAATGTATGTTTCAAGTACTGTTAAGTGAAATATTCTAGGTCTATTTTGAAGCATAATTATTTAAAATTTGTTTTTGAATCAATACCATCAGAGTATGGATTGTCCATCTGATATTGAACAAAAAGGCCAACAAGAGGGTCTTTGTAAATCTAAAAATAATACTTGTTTTACACATTAGCACACACGAAAACATTTTATTAACATTTCACAAACATTTCTTGCTTGGACAAAGTACAGAATTCAAACTTACAAGTAAGTATTTGATTTTATTTTAGTTGTGTTCATCAATATAAGTGTGTTCTGTTTGGCTGAAAAATTGGTTTTATTCCCCCAATGACAACAATTTTGAGTATACACAGTTGTTTTGTAAGCTTCCACAAAAAGTAGTCCCATAAGAAATATGTTTCTTAACTAACAAATCTTTACATTTTTGCTTCATGATATTAAATTATAAGATATGAAGAGAATATTTGCTGATTTTATGGAGGAATGAACTAAAAACCTTATCACACTCATGTATGAGTTAGCTCTGGGTTGGGTGTAAAAAGTTGACCCCAGTTAGCTCTGGGTTGGGTGTAAAAAGTTGACCCCAGTTAGCTCTGGGTTGGGTGTAAAAAGTTGACCCCAGTTAGCTCTGGGTTGGGTGTAAAAAGTTGACCCCAGTTAGCTCTGGGTTGGGTGTAAAAAGTTGACCCCAGTTAGCTCTGGGTTGGGTGTAAAAAGTTGACCCCAGTTAGCTCTGGGTTGGGTGTAAAAAGTTGACCCCAGTTAGCTCTGGGTTGGGTGTAAAAAGTTGAGCCCAGTTAGCTCTGGGTTGGGTGTAAAAAGTTGACCCCAGTTAGACTGGGTTGGGTGTAAAAAGTTGACCCCAGTTAGACTGGGTTGGGTGTAAAAAGTTGACCCCAGTTAGACTGGGTTGGGTATAAAAAGTTGACCCCAGTTAGACTGGGTTGGGTGTAAAAAGTTGACCCCAGTTAGACTGTGCGGCATGTGCAGACTGACTTGGGTCTAACCTTTTTGCACTTCAAGGGCGTAGCTCCCATTATGCAATTTACACAAGTGTTTCAAAGAAATAATCCTCTGTTGAAAAATATTGTTGATGAATAATGTTAGCATCGAAACTACAGCTTATTCAAGCTGTAGCTATGATGTTTTGATTATTCAAGGACACTCAAATCATAAAACGGGGAGCGGGGTGAGGGCATTAATTTTTGTTACAGTTCTCATATCGCCTTTATCCTAAATATTGTTTTGTTGTCGCCTTCTGAGTGTGTATAAATTTCAAAGGCCTAGTTACGCCTATGACTTTACTAATTTCCTGAATTTAGAATAATCAATTTGTCCCTCACACAAAAGAATTTTTGAAATGCGACCTCTGGGTGGCCTGTACTAGAAACAATCCCTTTTTCAAATATTTATTTTACTGAGTTCCAAGAGGGTCCCTTTTTGAGAGACGGGCCACATATATGCAGACAACCATTCAGAATGAATTGAAATTCTAATGTTTCTTTAGGGTGGAAAACAAGGTCAGAAAAGACATTTCTTGTACAATTATTTTTCTTTTCCAACTATGGTTCCCCCCGAGATATTTCTGTGTGGTACATGTTAAAACAGCACAACAGAAGGGTTTTACCTATCAAAACAGTTAATACACTGCAACTCTATTAAAACGCTGTGGTCGGGGTCCAAGAAATGAAACAGCGGAAGAAGTGGATGTATCTGCTATAACGCTGTACCCCCCCGGCCGCAGATTCCCCCCCCCCCCCCCCCCCTCCCGCGGTGAACAATAACGTACCACGGAAACGTAATAGACACAGGGTCAATATTTATAACGATATCGGATATCTAAATATACATGTACATGTTTAGGCTATTGTATTTTATATTTTTAAAACTTGGAAATGAATTGAAGAACAAACGCGAGATTGTTTTGTTGTCCCTAAGCTAAACAAAACTATCTTTGATAAAGTAATCTAGTTTGTAGGGTTAAACGATCGCAGACTCCTCTTAGTTCTCTGAATCCCGATTTCTGGGGCCTACCGGCCCGGCAACTGAGAAACACCGATAACGACGATCTCAAAAGGGTAAAGTAAAATCTATAAAGTATCATAAGATTAACGAATTTCATATTTTAAATATTGTCTTCTGAAAAATAGGAGAAAATAATTATCTATGCTATCAAAATAAACAATACCATACGTCCTATCGAAACTATACCAAAGTAATCAAATCTCTCGGAGTGCAGGGCCTCATTCTTCAATGATTGAGAAAAAATACCGTAAATTCCATTAAATTGTATTCAATTAATCTGTAGTTACGATATTTGGATCGCCGGTTTGCGAAGATAAGTTAATCCATTCAATGCATCATCTTCGCGAGTCAAGGGGTATTGAAAGCTTCTTCTCGCAAACCCTATAAGTAAAACGTTCGTAACCCTTGGTTTGACAAGATGATATTTCATGGCTTTGATCAACAGATAGTAGATCGTCAGGAGAGAAAGACCAAACGAATGCGAAGTGACGCGGTCACCATCAGTTTTGCGCCATATTTAGTATCTTTGTTAGACATTTCCAAGCGGGAAATGTAGGTTCATATATAGCTTCCTATTTAAAACTGAATGAAGTTGTCTATTTAGTGAGAGATAAAAATCAACGATTATAATACATTCGGGTTTGAATTTTCAACTATAATATAAATACGTTTAATGAAAAACAACAAAATTTTATCATATTTTTACAAAAAACGTAATATTTATAAGAAAATTCAATGGGATTGGCAAAGGGAGGTAATAAACCAATAAATTGGGAATGGGTTGAGTCGCTTTTTGTATCGGTTGTCAACAGCTGTAAATGTTCAAAATTTGAGAAGATAAAACGAGATTAGCTCATTTTGCGAAAACACGGCTTCTTCTGAAATTTATTGACTTAGATTTATTAGCATGCGAGTTAGACTTTTTGGTGTCCAATTGTGTCCCTGCCGTTGACAAAGCACAGTTTGTAGAGCGTCGGACTGTCAATATTGGGAATCCGTGTATCTCCGATGGCACTCATTCTTTCTGACTAGAATTCTCTCACCCATGGGTTGATAATCGTAGACCTATGTGAGATAGCAGTTTGGGGTTAGGAAAGGATGTGATGGTTGTACTCGTGAGTTTGGTACTCCAGCCGTAGTGATATAACTATACGTCTGTCAACAATCAAACTAGCCATTTCTCTCTGACCTAAGGCATTTATCGCCACCACTACTCTGCGGGAGGTGTGAAAAACAATTGTATTTATTTACCTGGTTTCGCTCAGTATCGATTTTTATCTCAGTGTTTTCACCCTTCGATCTAAAATCGCGATCAAAACAGCGTTAACGGCGGATCAGATAACATCGCTGCAGCATCCCAAAATGGTCGACCCCCCCAAATTTCGGGAGCCAAGTGGACCCCGCGTTATAATGGATTCAGTGCTCTATCAGATTTCGTTATAATGGAGTTGCAGTGTATATCCTTTGATAGTTTCACTAGATTATTTTTGATATCCTCCATTTATAGTGAAGGCCCATCAGGAAACTTGATAATCTGTCAGTCCACATAAAAAGAAACTTGAGACAATCATATTCCAAACACTCACCTCTGAGCCATCGAGCGGCCCAAGGTTTGTAACTTTGAAAGTGGCTGTGACATTCTGACCTGCTTTGACCTTTGTTGGTGAGAGTTCAAGGTCACTGTAAGCAAACTGAGTATATGAGAGACCATAACCAAATGGATAGAGTGGGTCTCCATCAAAATATCTGTAAGTCCTGTTAACCATGCTGTAGTTGGTCATGGAGGGTACCTGGAAAAAACGTTGTCAAAACAGCAGGGCACTCAATAAGTGTGTGGAAAGAGATGGAAAGAGATGATTTTGTTAGTTTTACTATATAGGAAATTATAGTGTTGTAAACTACAGTTTTGATAAACTGGAAGTGTAAAATTTGGATTATCCATTTGACATGTACATGTGTGTAAAATTTTGTAAATCAACTTTTAAAATTGAAATCATCCCCTCCCACCCCCCTTGTCTAAGGTTTAGAAACTTTATAGACACATACTTTCATCTTTTATTGTACCTTGTTCTTACAATTTCATGTAATGCCAGGATTTTTCCATGGTACAGCAATGAAACTGCCTGTATATTTACCATTTTTAGCCATCAATATTTGAAATAGTTATCAGAATATTCATTTTTTAGTTGTTTTTTTTCTAGAGGCTGTAGGCAGTAATTCATGGCATTATTAATTCTGAAATAAGTGTCATTTTGGCCAGAAATTTAGAAATTGCTTTTTATAAACAATATCTACTTTTCTTAAATGTTTTTCTTATATATTCTTTTATTCATTTATTTAATGATAAAAAAGCCTATAACTTCAAAAATCTAACCTGCTCGTCAGATTTGTACCATGTAAAGGGAAGTCTGCCAGCTGGATTGGCTCCCGGTCCATTATTAGTTATCACATTATACAATGCCCTTCCTGTAGATTGAGCTGGGAAAAAACACTGAATAATGGCCGACACTGCTGGAAGCTGGGCCAATCGAATATCAACTGGACTGGCAGAAAACAGCAGCAAAACAACTCGTCCATATGCTGTAAAAAGTATATTTTAAACATTATGGAGTCACCCTCTCAGCATGTGCATACTCTCCACCTATCATTTGCTCCCTGACCACTGACAAAGTTGTCTATGTCATTTCATGTAAAGACTAAGTGTTGAATACGACACCTTGTTGATCTGACTATTGGACAAATTGACCAATAAGAAATAAGAAAATTTGGATCAGTTATAAAGAGGTATGAGCTTTTATACTTGTAAGTTGTGTAAATTTACTCTTCTTTACTATCGTCTAATTTATTTTGTATCTTTTGACAAGAGCTACAGATAGAGGGGGTATTTTGGTATTCAAGCTTATATATACAAGCTTAAATATTTCATTATTCCTAACTTATATCCTATGTTGTTGGTACTCATTTGAAATGTCTCATTGAGACGATTCAAATGAGCACCCATAACATAGAATTTCATTTGGAATAAAGGTTTTAGCCTAGCTTTATGACCTCTTAACTGTTTGATAAAAAAATATTCTGTCAAATACCTGATAGAAGGAATGCTGCTTTGGCAAATTGCTTTATTTTTACAATACTGTTAACCCTTTCCTGTTTTACAAAATTATGGACCTGTCCAAATTCAAAGGTTTTGCATTCAGTAGTGTAGAAAATAGTGTGGAAAAAGAAGAAATTGCTTGTCAGAAGCAATTTCTTCTTTTTTCACAATGTTTTCTCAAACATAAAATCACAGGCACGTAAAAATCAGGGATTAAACAGCAAAGGGTTAACCAACAAATTTACATTAAATTCAATTGTTATCTGCATTTTTTTGTTTATTGAACATATTGAAAAACAAAGAAACTACAGCTTTGTCCAAGTGAGGATCTACCAATAAAGGAGAAGAATGAATTTACCATATGCCATGACATCCTGTAGAAACTGTCCTTGTTTACCAGGTAGAGCTAGACTGGGTCTATCATTACCTTCAGTCTCAACTGCCTGACCTGTAATATCACATTTTATAATATGGCATACATCGCGGGAGTGAAATAACCCTGTTGCATATTTTTGATATAACACATGTGTTATTAAACTAGTGGAATAACTATATAAATGAGCTCAGAGCAAATAGCAACACTATTTGGTAACCACGAAAATGACGTCATAATGTATGTATTGTGATGTAAGTTTTAAAAGGAATTATGAAATGTTGAATTTTGAGAATTTTGACATTTTTCTCAAAATTAGGGTCATAGTATAAATAGAGTATATAATTTGTCCACATAAAATACCAAATTTATTAAACTCGTCATTTAAAACAGATAAAAACTCAGCGCAGGGAAAGTTAACCCTTATCCTGTTAAGTTAGAATTTCTTTCCCCCATAAAAGCAGGTCAATAGCCTTTTCTTTGTCAATCAACAAAGGGCAATAACTCACAAAATATGATGAGGAGAGTTATGGTTCTTGTGCACTACACTTCTCCTCAAAGACTCTATCCACCTGTGAAGTTTCATTATTCTAGCTTGAATACTTTTCAGATATGCCCCAGACAAAAAATGGTCTACAGACCAACCAACCGACAGACAGACCGACAAATGCACCGCAATCCCCCCCCTCTTCTTTGAAAGGGTGCATAATAATTTGTCCACTTTTTATATGCCGGTTAAAAGATGTGACATATTACAAAGTCACCCTTGGCATTCAGACTGGGGCACCCACTTCTTTGTTAGGAACAAAACTATTTCATCTTGGGTCTAATTGAGTTGAAACTTGGCAGTTATATTCCTCTTATGATTACTGACTGCAAAAGGACGGTAACTCTACCTAGCTTAGCTTTAGATTATTGCCCCTTGTTGTGTGACTGGCTTCTGTCAGACAAATGAACAGAGAGACACAGGTTACAAAACAATATGCCGACTATCTATAGATGTGGGGCATAAATATCTATTTTCTTTCCATCACAAGAAATCAATACAGTAAGAAACCTCATGAAATTGACAAAAGGAATGATTTGGGAATCATTTAGGAATGAAATTGAATGAGTGTGTGAAGCGAGTTTTGAGTGAAATTAAAGGGAGGTAATCCAATATCTCTAATTTGGTTCAAGATTAACAGAATTAGCCATATTTGTTACCCACCTTTAATAACGTATACATATTTTTCTGTTTTAATTATTCATGGGCCAACCAGACACTTTAAAACATACACAGGCCAATAAAATGATCTTGAATAATTTGATCAACTTGAATTAAATATTTGTCTCATTGAACAATTTAGACATATTTTCTAATGATTTCGGAGTGTTTTTGATTGATTCAAGTGAGTGTTTTGAATGTTTAAATGGAGGGCTGAAAGAATGATTCTGATTGGAATGAGTGTCAATTTCCCAATGTTACTAACTTTATCAGCATATTTACTTGTTTCCACTTCCCTTTTTTGGGGGGGCATAACTTTCCCTATCATTATCATCAGATCAAAATGCCTGGTTTTTGTCTGGCTAAAGTAAAACTTGGTGCAAACAGCTTAATATTTGCAAAAGTTAAAGTCCTTGCTAAAGGTTTAAGAGTCCCTCCTTTACATAAAGACAGTTTGTTTTTTTTATATTAACTAGTATAGTTTATGTAAACACAAGGCAAATTTCTGTTTACAGGGGAACAAGAAATTTAACATAGAAAAAACTGTTTGGCTCAATTTCAGGAAAGAATTAAAGACAGGCAAAACAATATACCCTCAATCTATCAATGGGATTGGGGTGTGAGAGATTGTGAAAACTAGTTTGCCTTACCAGTTCCCAAGCACAAGAAGACAACCTCAGCATCTTTAACAGCTGCCATCACACCTTTCATGTCATAGTGTTCACAGTGAGTGTCATCACACCCACTCAAGGTGTGAACTTTTTCACCCAGGGGAGATAACCCATCTACCACTGTAGTTATATATCTGTAGTCAGGTTCTGGCAAGTAATCTCCCATCTGCTGGATCGAATTATTGGCAAATGGTCCAACAATCTGCCAAATAATATTACATTAGTGTTTTAACTTTTAGACCCTTTGCTATCCAGGGGCCCGTTTTACTTAGCATCTTATGACCATTTTTTTGCGTAAGTCAAAATATCTTAGTTGGTTCTGCAGTTGTAATTAGATATTAAATTCAGCCTTGCAATCATCTCATTGGAATTGTCCTCTAAAGACGATTCCAATGAGATATTGCAAGGCAGAATCTATCAATATATGAAAACACCAGTTTCGATAATTGATTTGACTTACGATTAATTTTTTGTAAGATGTTTAGTAAAATGGGACCCTGCTATCTAACACAAACTTAATCATTGTGATGCTGAATACAAACCAAGACAAAATTGCATCAAATTCATAGTGCTAAAGTCACTCGATACATTTTTAGTGAATCAGTATTTACTTTGAAAATATTTTTTTTACATTTGCTAGTTTAGTTTATACTAATTTATTTTAGTTCAGTTGCGACGAAAGCTTAAGCTTATTGAATTGCTCTCGAACACTCAATCCTGATGTTTTCACGTCCCTGAGAGAGAGGCAGTGGTTTAAACCCACTGCTACCCAATTTTACAGCTGGGTGAACTGGGGCTGGCTTTTAAGTTTACTAGTTTAAAAGTTGCAAATGCCATAGATGAGTCATTGGGACCTTCATCAAAATCGCCAATTCCTACCCATAGGTGTTTGATTAAAGATAAAGATGGACTGCTGATGGCTAGGATAGAATTGCTTTCTACTTAAAAATAAACAAGTAAATAGAGGGCTTGAAATTTCTACTCATCTGCTTGAACTACAATGTTCTTATCTTCTTTGTCTATATAATCAGGAGGAATGGAATTTTCCGAATTTCATACTTAAGTAAATGTATCATTATTTATTAATAAGCAGGACATGTAGATATTTCGAGAATTTTCAATCCCTGAAATAAGCCATCTTGTCATAGCTTGTTTTGGTAACCCTTGTTATGCCTAATAAAAACCTTGGCAAAATTGAATGAAATCAAAGTGCTGGAAAACACTGGATGCACTAATTATGTGTCCTCATTTATTTTGAAAAAAAAAATCAAACTTTTCTTTTCTTTAAAAAAAGGATAATCAGGTGGTATAGACTAAGATCATACTGCACTAAGTGCAGCCTGATCTTTGCCTTTTCCTCCTGTCCAAGCTTGAATATTCAAGATTCAACATGACAAGGGTAAAGATAGTCTGAAAGAAGTTTGATGATTAATTTGTATATTGCAAAGACACAATCAAATATTAGTTATTAATTATAAAACTGCATAATTGCATATATGCTAGCTATCCTTGTTTAAAAGTACTTACTGCGATGCTTTTATAACGGAAATTAGATTTCAAGGGAAGCAATCCATCGTTTTTCAGGAGCACAAAACTCTGCATGGCTGCATACAGGGCTAAATCTCTATGTTCCTGGCTCTGTACCACAGACAGATTTAATTGGCTGTAAGGATTCATGGTGGGCGGGTCAAACTCACCCAGCCTCATTCTGGTGTAATAAAGGGGCTTAACTCTCTCTATAAGCTCATCCTGAAAATTTGAAAATTTAATTTCAGATGTGTTTGTAAGGTTTGCTGTATTGTGAACTGCTGAAAATTTTGTTTCCTATCTCCTAAAAACAAGATGTGTTTGTGAAATGCTAATGCTCTCCCCACTGCCATTTTTCAGAATTTTTCAACATATTTGACCTTGAATAATTTCATTTTACTGATAACCTTGAAAGTGGTGCCAAAAGTAATGCCTTGCCTTGTCACAATAATACTCATATAAAATATGAAGGATCTATGTCTCACCAATCAAAACTTATGGCCAAAGCTTAAAGCTTTTTGGGGACAAACTGACAAACAGATTTCAGTATGTCCTCAATCAATTATTGTAGGGCGTAATATTGCACAGGCAAAGTTCCAAAAATATTATGTTACACCTTTCCTTTTTTTGTTTCTTTGAAATAAAGAAAATTTTGAGGTACATGTACTATGAAACTAACAACCTAATCACACCAAGGCCATAGCAAAACCTTGGAATTTTCAAAAACAACAGAGCTTAAAAGGTTTACCTTTGTTAATTTTCCACTGTTCAATGCCTTTTCTAACCAATCAAACACTCCCCTTGCATAGCCCCCAGCATGCAATTCCAGATTAAGCCCCGCCTTAACACAAGCTGTGGCAGCTTCTTGAATATCCTCTATATACTGGTGGTTGAGTAGAATAAACTCTACAGCTCCTGTACAAATAGATGAAAATAGATTGAAAAGTTAGATTGATAATTCTAGATGCAGATAATCAGCAAAGTGCAAAAAGTTTCGACCCTAGTCAGTCTGCACAATCAGTGCAGTCTGACAAGGGTCGACACTCAACGCACTTCCTAGATGGTCCCTTTATGCATGACGGGTCACTTTTTTTTGTAAGATGTTTACATTATCATCACAAGTGTCTAATAAAAGAATAATATTTAAAGAATTATGGAAACTGTATATAATACCTACTAAGTGTTTTGTATGAAAAAATATCTAATGAGGTCTGGGGAATTGATAATTGTCAAGGTTCTGCCCAGACAATTTTCAATTCCCACAACCGAGTTAGATATTTTTTCATATAATAAACTAAGTATGTATTATATATATCTTATAAACTCTATTTGCCTTGTTTCTGTTGATGTTTCTAACAGAAATGCAAGTTTCTAGAAGTAACAGCATTATGTCATTTTCCTAAAAAAAAATCCATGTGATATAATAAAAAATACCATATGGGATGTTTTCACACAGATATTTGTATAGTTTAAAGATAATTTATACAAGAGGACCATAATGGTCCTAGATCGCTCACCTGAGTCTCTTTGACCCCTGGTATATCACATTAATTAAATAGACAGATGTGATAAAGATTGGCCCACTGGTTTAGGAGGAGAAGATGTTTTAAGAAATTGTGGACGACGCACTACGCACACCACACGACTGACAACGGACATTGTACGATTACAATAGCTCACCTTGAGCACTTTGTGCTCAGGTGAGCTAAAAAGGCAATGTGATGCTTATTAAATTTCATTGCTTCTGAATTTGAATGAAAACTGAAGGGAGAGTTTGTGACACAAAATTACTAGTACATGTGTACAAAGAGGCTAAGTACTGTCAAGGTTTAATAGTTTTTATTTTACAATGTGTAATATATTTCTGGCGATAAATCAATTAAGTTTCTTTAATTTATATCAATCTATTTATATGTACAGTCAACTCTCGTTACAACGACCATGTTTGTTCCCGATAAAAATGTCGTTATAATGAAAATGTCGGTGTATTGAAAATCACCCCTTCAACTATTAAGTTGGTACATTTTTATATAATATACACTTTTAAACGAAATACTAATAGATTACCTTTGAACATCGATAAGATTTCTACAAGACTTAAAACTGAATATTAAAACTTGTTAATTATTACTTTTTCAAGAAATCCTTATAGATTTCCTTCCTTGATTGTGAACATTATTCTCTACAGAATAATAGTTTCCATGCAATCTCTAAATAGGTTTTCATCGTGGCATTTGTTTCCCTGTTGTTTAAAATAGATTATGACAGATTTTAAGCGTGACTTAGCTTCAAATCTACAGACAGTGGAATAATCAGAATTAATTATGGAATATTTTTGCTTCAATTTATCACAGATTGTCGATCTACCACTCTTTTGACAAATAACTTGACAACTGGTCCTGTGTTATATTTGAATGTGCAGATTTGTATTCTAAAATCGTATGTTTTTTTGCTCAAAAGAGAGTTGGGTTCGACGCCTCTTTGCTGGTGCCTCAGCCATTTTTTTATAAAAATAGATCAATGTAAAATGTACGACAAAGATGTTTGCCTAACAATCAAACAAAGTACAATGACAAATTGCCCTTTTCGCCAAGAAAAAGCCGAGTAAAAATTGGTCAAATTGTTCTCGTCAAATGCAAAGTGATGTAACCGTACCTTTTGTAATAAAGTTGCGATAATATCACCCTCAACCAACCAAAGGTTAAAGGACGAGATTATTGTGTTCCAGGTGGTTTAATTGTCGATAAGCGCCAAAGGGGAAAACCTGTATTTGCACTTAAGCATAATTGAGTTTACACGCGTACATTGTTGATTAACACATTACCGCAAGGTGCTAAAAATAGCCGCAAGGAATTTCCCAAGTAAGTGTCGATGTATTGAATGATAACATATAGGGATTTTGCATTTTCGTTCCCTGATATTTCTTGTCGATGTCGGAAAACAAGAATTCCTTTGTAACGGGAGATAAATAAACTGTGCAAATCTGTTCCCAACAAATTAGTGTCGGTATACGAAAATGTTGATGTAACGGATGTCGATCAAACAGGAGTTGACTGTACCTGAGTCACTGATTACAAATCCTGTGAAGTTCCAGCTGGTCCTTAGAATATCTGTCAAAAGTTTCTTGTTCACACAAGCAGGCACACCATTTACACTGAAAAATTGTCAAAGTAACAAAAGAGAATAAATGTGATCCGTTCTCCAGGAAAACAGGCCTGAATGATCAAAAGTTAGCAAACCATTGTGGTGAACGTGTAAAGATAACTGTTTATAGAATCAAAAGGATAAACATGCTAAGGGAAAGTGAACACATTTCATTGTTGGGATACTAAATCAACATAACTTCAGCATGTACAAGCTGAAGTTACAAGGGTTTGGTTCCAACCTTCGATTTAAACAATGTCGACTATATATGAAACTGCGTAATAATAAATGAAAGCTGCTCTTTCACAGATTGGGAAATTGCTATTTTTAAAAATTTTCGTAAAATCAATCGGAAGTAACAACCTCATCTTGTTGAAGCCTTTAAATTAATAAGATTCAATCTGGTAATGCATGACCAATATTCTTGAATTTGACAAAATTCCTTCTTAAAAATAAACCAACTACTAACACCCAAAATATTATTTTTCAATTTCGAGCCAACTATTTATGCATATGCATTCAACATGTTTGTCTTATTCGATCAAAGATTAAGGTAAAAGTATTTGACAGCTGGAAACTTCATATCAATACAAGCAAATACAACAGATTATTTACAGAAAAAAAGCATTTTGTAAATTTATTATCTGGAAATAAATAGACTGGATCCCTTACTGATCTTGCCGCTTCGAAAAAATTGAGTTACAAAATTATTGAAATATGTTGTTTTTAGTGCCAATGCCCTTGGGCAATTCTTAATCGTCTAAAAATACGCATATTTCTTAATCTAAGAACAAATTTTGTAGTTTTTCTATGAAAAACTGTGAAAGAGCAGCTTTTAAAGCAATGAACCGATACTTAGGCTCCACCCTGCCAGGGCAAAAATCTTGGATTATACCTCTGCTGAGTAATTCTACACTCACCTATTGTAACTGCACATCACCCCTTCTGCACCACTCTGTACACATGCTTTAAACTGAGGAAGGAAAGTTGTGTGAAGGTCACGCTCTGACACCTAAAATCGACATAAATTGTTTGACATTACTACTAACAAGGTGGCTAATTGTCACAAGATATGCCTTCGCAATACTGAATGTGGACTGGGGGAGAGTCTGAAAATCAACAAGAGCACTGCCTAAGGGTTTTAATGCTTGACCGCAGGTGCTGGATAATGCAATGAATCTAAGCCAAAAAGGGACAAAACTCATATTGGAATGTTTAAAGATTTATACCCCTTGATAGTCTGGGTAGTTCCCGAGATGGTGAACACTTCAAACTTATTATCTGTATCTTGTTTATTTCCACAAAACATTCAATTTGCATAACATTTGTATACTTTTCCATTTGATACACACCTTGTCATTTGTGTTTGATATTTTTATACATACCTTGGCATCAAAGCTAAGTCTAGATGAAGGTATATTCTCAGGTCCTCCATAGGCATCAAAGTGTTTACAGATTGTGTTTGCTCGTAAATATCGTGGGTGATCTCCCTTGATCCCTTTAACATACTCGCTAGCGTACACTCCACTGAGATATGGGTCTTCACCATATGTTTCCTGATGAAAAGCAATTACATTGTATTGCATTCTATCAAACTTTTTGACATTTTAACCCTTTTTCTATTGTATACAAAGCTATGAAAGACATAGACTATGCCTGCTTTCAACTCAATCATTGTTGGGAACCCTCATTACATACTTGTTTAAGGTAGTGGACCTGTAAAAGATCAACAACGTTTGAGCAGGAATGAACTTTAACAATGTTTACCAAGGTTTCCTAATGATTTTCATTAGGAAACCTTGGTTAATATTGTGAAAGATTATGTGGTCTGAAATATTGTGGAACTATTTACAGTTCCACTGCCTTAAATGTCCCTAAAAGTGGCACTATGTAAGAAACAATTATCAAATTCAGAAGAATAAAGGATAACCCTTCTTATGCTGAATAAAAACTTTGGCAATAATGCATTAAAATCAAAGGGCTGAAAGCACTGGATGCACTATATGTGAGTTGATATTTGTTTTAAAATTGAAATTTTAAGCTTTTCTGGTTTCAAAAGAGGATAAACAGGTGATATAGACAAAGATCAGACTGCACATATGTGTAGGCTGATGTTTGTCTATAGCTCCTGCCAACGCAGAAATATTCTGTCCTAGCATGACAATGGTTAACCATTCATGATTTTCATTACAGGCTAACAATTACCAGAGTATTGGGAGATCTGTTATCGTAGCATTATTGCATAAAATGTGCATTTTTGGGTCGTTATGGGCATACATTAACAGACAAAACCCGGGTGTTAACAGAAAAAAACGTGAATTAATCAGAAAATACACACGCTGTTAAGGCCCGGCTTTTTTTTTACTAAAATATCCTAGATCTTGGGACTAGAGAGCATATCGATTTTAATGAAACATTTTTTTCTGCAACATTTGTTAATATAAATTTAAGCATTTTGTTAATAATATGTCAAAGGATCTATTCTGATGAGTATACATATTGATAAATAAAATGTGTCAAGCATATTCATGGTTAAGGTTAATTTAGAGCATAACTAAAGTCATCAATCTAATTCTCATCTTAAATTTTGTGACGTCTTGAATTCACCAAGCAATGGCAATATAAACAAAAGTGACGATACAATGCATGATGCAATATAGCTGGCATTTTAGTAGGTTTGTGGCTTGTTTTGATGCGGTTCTATAAATTATTTCTCAATCTTTGCTAGATAAAATACCTTAGCCTTTCCTTTTATGCAATAATAGCATCAATTCACTTTTTTGAGGCGTTAACACTAGCAGGGAGCCTCAAAATGCATTAATCATATTAACTTGCTAATTTGTGTAATGGTACTGATGTTCTATATTGAAACTTGATGAAATTATCAAAGTCTATCATAATTGTTAAGTGTACATGTATTTCTTTTTTAATAGTCTTTTAATTATGGAAACCAACTCGTTTTCTTAAGCTAACAATCAAGATTTTCATATTTCCATTTTTCATTTGCAAGAATTCATTTGGAGGGATAGGATACATTGTATTTGTACTTATACTCGATATGTTTTACTTTATGTACTTTCAGATACTAGTCGTTCACAGTTGTTTATCATTTACTGTCATCTATCATGATTGATGCCAGAAAGCAAATAATAAAACTATCATATTGTTTTCCTCATTACTTCTCTTTAGACCTGTAGACCTTCAAGTGACCTTGACCTTGAAACCAACCAAAAGATTCTTTCAAATGGCGCATCTATTCATAATGAAATCCCGCCATAAAGGAAGGAGTAATGGTCCTGATAAATTCAGATGGACTGGGACATACCAGTAAACACATAAACACACATACACCTACTTGTCATTATGACAACCATGTCTCAACCACAGCCAGCAGTTTCAACAACTGTGAAACCTACAGATGGAGGGGGTATTTTTTCTTTCAATTAAAAATATTTCATTTATCCTTACTTAATTCCTATCTTGTGGGTACTCATTTGAAACGTCTCCTCAAGACGATTCAAATGAGTACCCACAATATAGTGTTTCATTGAGAAATATAGATTTTAGACTTGCTTTAAACACTTTTATCTGGACCACTGACAAATGTATTTCATATTCTTTGTGTAACAAACCAAGCACATAGACAGACGTGATTTGTTCAGAGAAAAGGATCCTCATCCCTTCATGGGTGACGGTCAACTCTGTCTTTACATGTAATCATCAACCGTATATCTCCGGGTAGGTATCTCTCAATTGCATATCCCCTGCAACTTACCTCTCCTACCTCGCATTTCAAAGATTCTTTCAAAGGAAGGCAGATTGATCATTCTAGATTCAGAAAATTAGTGAAGTGCGAAAATATTTGATCCTAGTCAGTCAGTCTGCGCAGTGTGTGCAGTCTGACTAGGGTCAACACTTTACACACTACCTAGATGGTCCCTTTTTCATGACGGGTCACAGATTTTTGAATGATTACAAGAAATATTGGCCATCTGGGTCAGCATGACTTTACCTGATTTCTTCCCCACAGGGGATGTCTCATTATGTTGATTACTGGGCTAAAGCAGTTTAGACCTGTGTGTACAGCATAGATCCCTCTAGATACAAAATCATTGTACTTGGCTCTAACTTCATTTGAAATGGCACTAGCTACTTTATTTATCATAATAGGGCTGAAAAGAAGAGTTTTTTTTAGCATAAATTAATGGCAAAATTTCCAATTTGATGTAGAATAACATTTTGACTTTTCAAAACAAAATCTGTGAATGCCCTTACATATTTAATATTTACCACGTTTTGGCAGAAGAAATATTATAATAATATGAGTCAATTTTTTGGGAAAAAAGTGAAATATTATAAATATAATAAATAACATTCTTAAAATTTTGGTCAATGTTAAAATGTATTTCTTCACATATTTGACCTAGCAAAATGACCTTGACAAATTACCTTGAAATTGTTACCAATAGAAAGGTTTTGTGATAAGAACACACATGTGAAATATGGATCAAAAGTTACAGCATATGTTAAGCATTTAAGATGAAATTAAGTGACCTTGTAACATAAGCATGACCTTAACTGGTGATATTTGACGATCTTAAATGACTGGTGACCTTAAGTTTTTAAGAATGGTTATATTGTTATATCGTGGTCGCTTGTTCACATACAAATATTTTCCTGTTGTTTTCCAAACCAGTGCAACCACATTACATCCAAGCAACTAGCTGCTCATCCAACGTACTAGCCTTTTGACCCATGTTTTTTACCCCTTAAGAGCTTAATCATTGCGCATGCGTAAATCACGCTATATTATTAAACTTTAATGTAATGAAAATTCGAAATGTCATATAAACAGTCAAATCTGAACTTAAAGATCGTTTATGACAAACAACGTTGGCGCTGTCGGTCGCCATTGTCGCCAAATGCGACAAAAATTTAAAAGTGGCCCAAGAATTTTTCATTTGGCGAAAATGCCTGGCGCCAACAAAAATCAAGTGGCCCCAAAAATTATCAAATGGCCCCAACTCAATACACGATAAGCAAATATCAATAACAATATACATAACCAGACTGCCCTAAGGGAATAAACTCGCTAATCCGTCTAGTAGCCTACATGCGGCACGCGTCATTCACGGGGTCTGATTATCGATTTTTTATTGACAGCTGGATTAATTCACATTTACCTATACGCTTCAAATACGACCTCATTACACAGGGCTCTCGGAAACGATAGTAGTGTCGTCTGAGACGACAACTTTTCTTAGCGGATGACAAAAAATCCTATCAAAGGATTCCACCGGACGACAAGTTTTTCTAAGGCACGAGTCCAGACTAATAACCTCTCGGCTGTGTATAACATGTATTTGATTGTTTACGTAAGTTAACTATCGCGTGAAAAATTGATAATAGCCATATCTGAAGTCCGATAGACGGGTGCGGTAGGCGTGGCGTTAATTGACGCCAACAGCCAATCGTAATCGGTTATTCGTAGACCTTGTAGGCGGAGCTTGATTATCAATGAATGGAATCTAGACTCTGCCCGGCAATGTGTTTTCGCGAAACATGTAAACCATTAATATATTGATTGAAGCAGTTGATTCACTAATTATATACCGGTAATTGAATTCGAGCAGGGCCCCAATTAAAAGAAGGCAATAGTAAGACAACATAATCGCCCCGATTTATTCGTAACAAGTAAATGATTAGTCCGTGTCCTTCGAACTGACCCGAATCTTTTTTACCTATTGTAAAATCGGTAGTTAGCGTAAAAACAATTATTAAATTAAAGAAATGTTCCGGAAAAATACGGCATGAATTATCACTAGCGGTGAATCTCTGAAACGCCGTGCATGTGCTTAATTCCGTCAGATAACGTATTTCAAAAATGGAAAGCTCCGGATCAGCCCACTGATCAGACGTGTGTTGAAGTCAAAAAAAAAGAAAAGAAAAAAAAATGAACACAAATTAAGAGACAGATGTTTCGGAAAGTTTAATTATTTCAATAAAAAAAAGAAAATAAGAAAAAGAGATAACCAATGCAGTTCAAACATACAATCTTTTGTAATGAATATCAATTCTGAACTTTTTCTCTCAATTGACAACATCTGCAAAGAGAATCATGGCATAGACTATCGGTATATGTTGAGATTTTTTAAAGTCTAAATAAATATAATAACATTTTTTGACTTCTTTTTAACTTCTGTCAAAAAGAAGATATAACTGTTTCAAATACTTGCTTTTGTACTAGTCAATGGTTTAAACTGAACCGGGAAAAGTTTTGTCATCTACTGAGCTCATCTCCAAAAATGAAAAAGAAAATGTAAAAAGCATTGGGATAAAAGAAGAAAATGTTTTTAGGAAAAGAGTTGGGTGCAAAATGTCGAAAATTTTGTCTATTAGTACCGGCCCAGACACCCGAAATGTGGCCCCAATTTTCACCAGGTTGGCCCCAACTTTTTTCATTTGGCGAAAGTGATGGCCCCAACTTTTTGAGAGCCAGAGTGAACCCTGGACAAATGGGAAGTGTAGCTTTCTGCATCAGATAAACCTAGGTAGCTACTCTAAACCATTAAACTGAATTGCTTGTCACTTTGACCGTTCTCACTGGCCAGGTGAATTATGGGTTCAGAGTTGATTTTACAAAACAGCAGAGGTGAGATATGGGGCGTACATGTTTAGGTCTAGAGCATGCGCAGGTGAATGAATGTAAGCAACTGTTTTTGCTTTATCAATGATCAATAAGCATATGAATTTGTTAATGATTAAGGGGTCAAAATTGACAAGAAACAGGCATACTTATTATACGCCAATAAGTCAAAGATAAATGAATTACTTCAGATGAGCTAAACATATTCATTTTGTGTCACAGCCAACGATCCAAACATTTCTTTAGACATGAAAAGCTACCTGAAAGCTGCTGCCATTCCTATAGACTGTGGAAACGAAGTTGATGCTCCAGCGATTTCTCCATGAATACACTCTGTACCCCACCAATACGGCCCAATACCAAGTCTCTCTATCGGGGATAAAGGACCCCCGTCACCCCCACCGCCTCCACGTGACATCTCCTGGACGATCTCACCTATTGTCAGTCTACCAACGAGATCGTTCACCCTGTCATCAAAGGATAAGGAAACATTTCTGAACGGGAAGTCGCACGTAACGACGCCGATGCAACAAATTATTGAAAGAATCGTGGCCTGTATGACGCAGATATTCTTAATTGTGCGTCTGGTTCTCATCCTTTCGGAGGAAGATGCTGTCATTGTTTAATTGAATTTGTTCTTAATTAAAATTCGATGCATTGTTATGGCCCGTTTTAAAATCTTGGCCCGTTTTCCAATTTCTCTAGATTTGAAAACGGATCGCTCTATTTTAAAATCGTTTTCAGGGCTCCGCCCACTTTGCTAATCATTTCATTGAAAGTGATATCTGTAAATTAATTTAAAAAAAATATTTTCTCAATATCTTAAGGTAAATTTTCTCACTTTTTTATATTTTTAACTGACCGTAGGTACATTTTTTTTCCGTTTATATTTTGCCGTAGGCGAACAGTCACCTCCCTTGTACGAAACGGCGCCCTTTACGGTATTTAACTTGTCGAGCTGTCAGTTTGAACAGTTGCAGTTCTAGCTCATATCTATCCGTATGTATGCGTTTATGTGTGTATTTCATTTTATTTGTCATCTCTATCGTAGCATAAACCCATTGTGACGTCCCAAGACACTCGCGGCCTCGGTTAAATGTCACATCCGAAAACCTCTTGGCTCTTTCTCGTCAAGAAGTGGCTTCTCATTTGATTGTGCATGGAAGATCTCTGTTATTGTGAGGGTTTTTATAAAATATAACTTTGAAAAGTCCTTATGTACCTGAAATATTAACAAAAATAAACGCATTTAAAGGATTCTATGCGCAGGAAGTTTGTGTTGCTATTGTCATCGGCTCTTGTTTTTTGAGGGCCGCTTAAAACTCGCTAATATACTGCATGCACCTTTGCATTTGGCAGGTAAGGAATGTTACATTGTGCACTAGAGAGAAAGGATGTCGATCAGTGTTTATTCTGTGCAGAGGAAATAAGGGATCGCCCCACTTTTTTCAAAGAACACCAATATCTTCTAGGTTTTGGGGGATTTTTATACTATGAATAAAGAGTATGGAATACCAGTTATTCCTTAATTGTTTCAATTTTGTGCAGAAATCCCCCACAACCATGAAATCTCAGACTAAACACTGGTTGAATTAAACCACTGCTACACACTTATAATGCTCTACTGTAACTCTCTTGCAAAAATACTCTTCTAGTCAAAGTAGGTTTTTAACTTGCTAGATAACCCATGATTACTAGTTTAGAGGAAGGAAGCCACTTGTCCAACATGCTAAAGATATATATATATTTATAAAGTACATGTATATGTATAGAAAGAATTATTGTTAAGCTCTGTAGCAGATCTGGGATTTCTTTTATGAGTGAGCATTCAAACCCCCTCTGGTTTTATCGCTGCAATATTTAGTCTTTTAAATTGGTTGTATAATGCATAGGTGTATCTAGGATCTTGAAATCTATTTGCACTCAGAAGAAGATCAACATAGAATATAAAGGATAACTTGTGGACTGTCACAAAAGATGAATGCCCTTCGTGTACTCCCATTTTCTATGATTTTGAGCGTTTGTGAATTATCAAAACATCTTAACTAAAGCTTGAATAAGCTGGTTAAGAAGCTGTTTTGATCATTCACCAACGAAATTTTTTGAAAGAGAATTTGTTTCCATTACACACTTGCGTAATATGGGCAATGGTAGTCACAAGCTTGCAATGTTACAATTTTCAATCAACATGTAATGTAGTGTATTGCAAAAACCAGTCATTATAACATTAAAACACTATTGTTTATATGAATTACATGTACATTTTTAAATGAAAAGGGGAGAAAGAAAGATCTAAAATTAAAACTGTGATATGATATTGAAAATTCTAGGCATTAGCTTTGAAATCACCAAACATGATTTAGCTTTGAATTAGCTGATTTGTTAATGAATACAAAGAAATGACAGTCAGAGTGGTTGATGCCTATATAAGTTAAGCCACAATCATGGCACAGTTGGTAGTGCGTCAGACTGTCAATCTAGAGGTCTAGGGTTTGATACCAGAAGGCGACACTCTTTCTTTCGGACTATTTGTCTCCCTCCAAAGGGTCCGTCAGTACCGAAGGGTCGGTAAGCGTAGACCTATGTGGAATAGTCTGGAGGCTAGGAAAGGATGTAATTGTAGATCAGGTGTGAGAAATACCAGGAAACCATTTTTAGGTGCTCCAGCCGCTGCAATATAACTGAAAAATTGTTGAAAGCAGCCAAAACCCAATTCAATCAATCAATTATTTAAGTTTAGTTCCAATTAAAACAGAGCCACCATCATAGCGCAGTTGGTAGGGCATCAGACTATCAATCTAGAGATAAAGGGTTGGATCCCTGACGGTGGCACTCTTTCTTTCCGACTATTTGACTCTCACCAATGGGTTGGTAATCTAGACCTATGTGAGATAGTAGCTGGAGGCTAGGAAAGGATGTGATGGTGGTACTGGTGAGAGAAATACCAGAATTCCATTGTTAGGTTTTCCAGTGGCTGCGATTTAACTGAAAAAATGTTGAAAGTCACGTTAAACTCCATTCAATCAATCAATCCAATTAAAACAGCAAAACATTGGGATAGAAACAACAGAGTATGAAAACAAAAACTTGCACATTTTGGGAGGCCCTTGAAAACTATGTTGCCAGTTGCAAACATCATGGGATTAGGGAAAGGTGAAAAGGCTAATACTGAAATAGTTGTTTGAAGATAAAACACTGTTGAATTAGCTGTTAGAAAATATATTTCAATGTTCAACTTCTGGCAACTTCCTTGCAAACAGGTTTTGCTTGTGAGAAGGTCTCGACTGGTTTACAAGGTTGCAGGAAGTTTGAAGAAGAGCAAATTTTTCAATAAACTTCTGGGTATGTCTTGATTTATGATTAAGTATTTGTTTTTCTTATAGATGCAGTGGATATCTATTTCTGTTGAAGTATAAATCCAACAAATAAGGGAAGTTATAAAAGATAGAAGTTAAAACTACAGGTTCTCAAGTCCACAGACAAATTTAAGAGATGACATAGAATACAACCTAACTAATAGACTAATCATATAGGGGATATCAAAGAACATTTTGTGCCAGCTGTGTTTTGATAATTTTTAATTGTTTGATATTTTAAGATACTTTTTCATCTTCACTGAGAATTAAATCAAGTTTTTACTTAAGATTTAAGCCTTTTTCTGAAGGAATGCTCTAGTGTGTGAATTAAAATAAAATAAGAAGCTTGTAAATTATTGCTTTTATAGCTCGGTATACAATTTAAATTATGAAATTATTACTTCAATTTGAATTTTGAAATATTTTCAGTTGAGAATGAGTGAAGTTTTATAATCTTGGGCTGAGATTTATTGATAGAGAAAGAAATTTGTTTAGCTCAGTTTAGCATATTGTGATTGCCCCCTGTCTTGTTTTAATGGTTCATCTGTCAATGATTGATTTGAATTCAGAGCGTCTGCTTCTTGACCAAAAAGTCCTGAGCTTAATTCCTGGTAGCAGCAATTGATCATGGTTCTTTCATAAGTCCACACATTTGGCGCTAATGGTGAATTTACTAGGAAGCAGAATCAAGAGGGATTACATTTATGTATAAGAACCTGTTTCCAAATCAATGTCAAATAAATAGGTTGAAACCAATAATTTATTTTCTAAACAATGACTCCTAAATAACTGGGCAAAACTACATAAATATTGAGCTTGGCTGTTTTAAATGAACACCTGAAGTGCTGTATATTGCCATCACATTGGCATGGTTTGTGTTGTTGTTGGTATAGGTGTTGTTGAAGGTGTTAGCTTGACAAACTTTAACCTTGGTCATATATCTGTTGTCATAGAAGAAACCTCCTTGAAACTTGTAATGTGTGTTCATAAACAAAATTTTTAAGGGGGATAACTTTGAAAAAAAATTAAGAGCTATGTCCCTTTTTCAACTAAGATTGTTTGCACTGTAGAGAACATGCAGACTAGCATTGGCACCCATAGGAGGTGCTCTTGTTCAGAAATGTTCTCTCTGTTTTCACTTTTCTAAACTGTTAAAAAAAATGAATTGATGCAATGGCAATCAAAGTTTTAATTTAAAAGAAATAACTTAAAATTATTCTTCTTTTTAACCAGAAAACCTACAACCTTTACATTTTGCATGGATCATCAGCTCATGGACCTTTATAAAAATAAATGTAGGTATCATTATGGCTATCAGGCCATAAGGGACGGAGTACCCAGGTGCGAAACCTAGATTCCAATAGCCTTTATATTTGGCATGGATCAGAATGCCATATAGACCAATATAAAAACAGTTAAACAGAGGACCATGATGGTCCTAGATCGCTAACCTGAGGCTCTTTGACTCCTGGGACATCACATTAATTAAATAGGCAGATGTCAACAAGGAGATAATTTCTTCATAAGATCAATACCATGGAATATTTTCAGCCAAGAGTAAGAAGGATATGCCTTTTCACTCTTTGATTCTATGTAAAAAGGGATGCATCTGGGTTGAGCCCAAATGTGACCCCAGGGTCTAGATATGAACAATCTTTGTAAAGGTCCACTAGATGATACTACAAACTAAGTATGAAAGCAGTCTGCCTTCTGGTTTCAGAGAAGAAGATTTTTGTAGATTTGACTATTTTCACCCATCATGCTCAGATGAGCTTAAAGGGATGCGCCCGGGTAGAGCCAAGATATGACCCCAGGGTCTTGATATGAACAAACTTTGTAGAAGCCCACTAGATGATGCTGTATACCAAATATGAAAGCTGTCTGAAACTGGTCTCAGAGAAGAAGATTTTTAAAGATTTTCACTCTTTGACTCTATGTTAAAAGGGTTGCACCCTGGTGGAGCCCAAATATGACCCCAGGGTCTTGATATGAACAAACTTGGTAGAGGTCCACTAGATGATGCTACATACCAAATATAAAAGCTTTCTGCCTTCTGGTTTCAGAAGAGAAGATTTTGCTTTTTTTTACCCTTCATGCTCAGATGAGCTAACAGGGATGCGTCCTGGTGGAGCCCAAATATTAACCCAGGGTCTTGATATGAACCAAATTTGTAGAGGCACACTAGATGATGCTGTATACCAAAAATGAAAGCTGTCTGCCTTCGTGATTCAGAGGAGAAGATTTTCAAAGATTTTCGCTCTTTGATTCTTTGTTAAAAGGGTTGCGCCCGAATGAAAACCAAATATGACCCCAGGGTCTTGATATGAACAAACTTGGTAGAAGCCCACTAGATGATACTACATACCAAATATGAAAGCTGTCTGCCTTCTGGTTTTAGAGAAGAAGATTTTTGAAGATTTTCCTATTTGCACCCTTTTTGTTACGGGTAAAGTGTGAGTTAAGGGTGCATTTCATTTACTTGAACATCTTTGGTAGAGTTTGACCCCAGGAACATCACTGCCAACCCTTACAGAAATACAAAGTTTGCTGCAAATTTGCAGCAAGTTTGCTGCAAATTTGACGCAACCTAATCTGTTTGCGAAATCAGTTAGCAGCAACTTAACATGTGTTTGCTGCAGAAATCCATTCGCTGCAAACATTCTGCAAACTCTTTGAATAAAAAAATGTGTTTCTGCAAACTATTCGTAAACAGGAACTTTGCAGTAAGCTTGCGAGAACACATTTTTCTAGTACTTAGATCATGCACTTAGCAGGAAGTTTGCAAGAAGATGAACTTTCAATAAAAAATCTTTCAGTTTCATTCGACCTGTAAACAGCTATCTTGAGTAATTATTCCCCATTCCCATGATGATCGAAGTATTTCCCGCTTTAGGCCTACTCAAGGCTTTAGTATACAGTATAGACTAAGATGAGCCTGAATATATGTGTATTCTGATCTAAGCATACACTGTATATAAGTGTGAAAATACTGAAAAGGGACCACCTTGGAAGTGCGAAAAGTATCGATCCTGGTCAGACTGCGCGTTTTGAATAGTCTGAACAAGATAGACACTTCGTAAATTGCCAGGGTTTTTTCTTAACCTAGAAGGATAATATACCTTTCTTTATCATAATTCTTAAAATCAGCTTTCTGGTTGACCACTACTGGGTACAATCGCTTTCTTTAAAAATCTATTTAACATATATATTTCCCAAAGTGGTCCCTTTTCGCGTGACTGGTCGCATTATATATGTTTTTAAACCAGAACACCCACTACTTTTACATTTTGCATGGACGCTCATGGACCTTTATGAAAATAAATGTAGATATTATTATGGCTGTCAGGCCATAAGGGACGGAGTACCCAGGGGCAAAACCTAGATTCCAATAGCCTTTATATTTGGCATGGATCAGAACGCCATATAGACCAATATGAAAACAGTTAAAAACAAGAAGGTTCAGCACATGGTTTTTGCTATGATCATAATAGGGGTCAGTTCTTACGGTAGATATAACAAATTTATGCCACTATGTAAACATTCTGCGACAATCCTACGGTTATCGCAGAGCAAAGTCAAACTTCAAAATGATGGTGCCTCCCTTCTTTTCGGGCTTGCTTATTTCACTATATTGTACTTGGAAAAGTGTAAAACCTCTGTCAGAGCTATTAAAATGAAACTCGAGAAAATCCTAAGCTTGCACAGTCAAAATCGCAAAATGTACGACTAGTCTATATGTGTCACATATTTGATCTTATATTTCACAATACGACATGTTTCTTGAAAACCAAAACAGTTTCTTGAAAGCCATTTCGGATGATCACGATACGATCAAATTGAGGTTATAGGACTTTTCTTGAAAGAGGCTCGGAAAATATAAACAAGAGCACCGCCTACGGGTGAAACGCTCGGCTGCATGCGCTGGGTAATGCAAAAATCTAAGTCAAATAAGTGAGTCTACGGGACATAACTCTTACAAAAAATGCTTCCAGAATTATTCCCCACAAGTATGGGTAGCTCTTGTGATGGCGAACACACATGCCAAGTTTCATGGAAATATCTTCAATAACAACGGAGAGATATGACAAGGTTAAAGTTTGTCAAGCAACGCAAACGACGCGTAGGTGATCATATTGCCTCAGGTTTTCTTCGAAAACAGTCAAGCTCCCACCACCGTTGCGTTTAAGCCAGCATTGGATATTGCAAAGTAGAAGATACAGAAGCTAGAAACCGTAAATGTAGGACCACCAGGGAGCGGATGTCCGACTAGGCCGATTGTCCCAGAATGTTTCAATGGGGCGTTAAATTGTTATATCCACCAGGGGTGTGGAATTCCTATGCCCGACTTGTCCGACCCGGGCTTTTTCACTTGCGGGCAAGTACATTTTTCTAGGTCACTTGTCCGTGGACAAGTAAAGATCAGAGCAAATCTTAGAACAGTAACAAAAACAACTAGGAGAAAAGCCATCCTTATACTTGTATCAAAGGGTAGAAAAATTGTCTTTAATGAAGAAAATGCTGGGCTACAGCATTTTCTTCATTAAAAACAATGTTTTCTAAATATTTGTCAATCCATTTTTTTGGTGGACAAGTTCTTTTTGATCTCGGGCAGGTAGGAAATTAATTTTTACTTGTCCACGGACAAGCTGGGATAATTTATTTTTCCACACCCCTGTCCACCGTAAGAATTGATCCTTTTGTCATCAAACCAAAAAAAAACCCCGTTTGATTAACCTTCCTTGTGACACGAAGGAAGAACAAGAAAGTAAGGATAAAGTTTCATTAGAAATCTTGTGTTTATGATATATATACTGAACAACAAAAATAACGCATCAATTAAATTTTTAGATATAACTTTTTCCATAATCTTAAGTTCGGAAGAATAGTTTTACCAAAATAAACGTAAACCAACTATTGATCTGTGACAAAAAAGATTACACAGAGGACATAGGCACTTAAAAGTTAAAAGCCAAAATCAAAATTTTGAAATAAGAGTCAGTTTTCAGTGCTCAGTAAAAGTCAATAGCCCGTGAGTAAATCCTAACATGGCTATCAAATTGCTCTTTTATGCTGCATCGATCTGACTTGTTTCTTGCAACTACAAGATGTTGCGGGTTCGACCCCCGGCGGCGGCACATATCCTTCCGACGTTCGTCTCCCACCATTTAGTGAATAATCGTAAACCAAAGATGGATAGCAGCTATAGTCAGGAAAGAGTTTATGAAAGTACTGGTGCGATAAATACTGGAAATCTACCGCCAGGTGCTTCAGTCGCTGCGATATAACTGAAAGAATGTTAAAAGTGGCGCTTAACCCCATTGTTACAAGAAACAGACAAAAATGAAAGGAAACACTGTGTGTGACACCAGAGTGAAATTTCTTCTTCTTTTTTTTTTTTTTTTTTTTTTTTTTTTTTGATTGGTTGAACGAGGTTTTAGGCCGCTTTTAACATTATTTCAGTCATATCGCGACGGCTGGTGCACCTAACATAGTATTCATGGTATTTCTCGCACCATCACACCCTTTCCTAGCTTCCAGCTGCAATTCCACATAAGTCTACGATTATCACTCCATTGATGGTAGAAAGATAAATGGAAAGGCTGAGAGCCACAGTCGGGGATCGAACCCGGGACCTCTAGATTGACAGTTTAATAGAAAATTATTTAAGATGGATTATTAAATGGACCGGTGGACTGTCTAAAAATCTGAATAAGACTTGTTTTGTTAAGCGGTGATTTTTTTCCACATTTAACATTATATTTGTCATATAGTAGTAGATGGGTCACCTGGCGGATTAATTTCTTGTACATTTCAACAATTACTACTATTTCATCTTTTACGACCCTCAAGGATGCTCATCCTATTAAGGTTTCAATAAGCCAAAAGTTGGCGAAAGACTTGTATCCGCATGGACTTATGATTGAGCCTAGCGACATTGCGTTTTGTAATTCCGACTGACGAGCTCAAAGGAAATTAGCTCATTTCGAGTCGCAGACTGGAACAATCTGTGGCGCACCACTCTCAGTCTTAAACCAAGATATGTCATGGGTTATATCCCCAGCGAGGGCATATCCTTTACAACATTTGTCTGCACTCAATTGATGGATAATCGTAACCCCAAGTTGGATAGCAGCCGGAGGCTAGGTAATGATGTTATAAAAATACTGGTGCGAAAAAAATAAGGAGTTCATTGTTAGGTGCTCCAGCAGGCGTGGCAGGACTGAAAGATGGTTAAAAGCGGCATTAAATCCCTTTGAAACAAACAACAAAAACAAAATACATGTACTAGTATTTGAAATTAAATAATGTTTATCATTCCAGTGGTACAGAAAATAATTTAACATGGATTATAAAATGGACCGGTTGACTATTTTAAAATGTGAATATGATTTGATATGGTATGACTTGTTTGATTGGGGTTTATTTCCACATTTAACAGAATTTAAGTCATATGGTAGCAGTCGGGTCACCTGATCATGTATTCTTTGTACATTTCGCGCAAATACTACTAATCCACCTGTAATGATCTTCCGGGTGTTCGTGTGATTGGTCTTCAATAAATCACAAGTTGGCGAAAGACAATTATTTGCTTAGACTTTGGATTTAACCTGGCGCTCTTTCTTTTTGTCATCCAACTGACAAGTATAAAACAAAATAGATCACTTCGAGGCGTTGCCATAGCGTAATGAGTAGCGCATCACACTCTCTATCTTCAACTACGAGATGTCGCGGGTTAGATCCCCAGCGGCGGCACTTTTCGACATTTGTCTCCGACAATTTAGTTGATAATCGTTAACCATTGTTTAGAAGCAGCTGGAGGATAGGAAAAGATTTATGAAAGTACTGGTGCGAGAAATACCAGAAAGAGCGCCAAACCCCATTCATACGAACAAAGAAAGAGACAAAAATGAAAGGAAAGGATATTTGTCATCAGAGTGAAATAGAAAATAATATAAAACAGATTATTAAATGGACCTGTGGACTGTTTTTAAATCTGAATAAGACTTGTTTTGTTTGGTGGGGGTTTATTTTTCCACATTTAACATTATATTTATCATATGGCAGATGGGTCACCTGATGATGAATTCCATAAGTACATTTCAACAATTACTACTATTACACCCTGAACGACCTTCAGGGTGCTCATCCTATTAAGGTTTCAATAAGCCAAAAGTTGGCGAAAGGCCAATATCCGCATGGACTTGGGATTGAACCTGGCGGCATTGCGTTTTGTAATTCCGACTGACGATTGTCTCCACTCATTTGGTGGACAGGCTGTTGGTGGATAATCGTAACCCAAAATTGGATAGCAGCTGGAGGCTAGGTAATGATGTTATTTAAGTACTGGTGCGAAAAAAATAAGGAGTTCATTGTAAGGTGCTCCGGCAGGCGTGCTAGGATCGGGTGTTTAACAGCGGCATTAGACCCCGATGAAACAAATAAACAAACAAACAAAAAACATAATACTAGTGATTGAAATAAAATAATGTTAGCCATAAGATTGGTACAGAAAATTATTTAAAATGGATTGTAAAATGGACCGGTTGACTGTTTTAAAATGTGAATATTATTTGATATGGTGCGACTTGTTTGATAGGGGTTTATTTCCACATTTAACAGTATTTAAGTCATATGCTAGCACTTGGGTCACCTGACCATGTATTCTTTGTACATTTCGCACAAGTATTACTAATCCATCAGTTACGATCTTCCGGGTGCTCATCTCATTAAGGTTTTCAACTAACCGAAAGTTGGTAAAAGACAAATATTCGCGTTGACTATTGATTGAACTTTGTGCAATTTTGTTTTGTTATACGACTTACAGGTTCAAAGCAAAATAGCCCATTTCAAGCCGTGGCCATAGCGCAATTAGAATCTCAATCTTTTACTACGAGTTGTCGTGGGTTCGATCCCCGGCGGCGGCACATATCCGAGGCTTTCCGATAATTGTCTCTCTATTTAACGATTAATCGTAAGTCTAAGTTGGATCGTAGCTGGAGGCTAGTAAAGGATGTAATGAAACTAATAATCCGAGAATTTACAGAAATCCATCGCCATTGCTTCAGCCGCCATGATATGCCTGGAATATAAAAGTCTGGTTGAACGCCATTCAAACAAGCAGACAAAAATGAAAGGAAACGATGTTTGTCATCAGAGTAAAATAGAAAATAAAACAAAATTGAGTATAAAATGGACTGATTGACTGTTTTAAAATCTGAATGTGATTTATGTTTCATTTCCACATTTAACAGTATTTAGTCATATACTCATATGGTGGCAGTTTGGTCATCTGGTCATGTATTCCTTTTACGTTTCACAGGCGTACTATTTCTATTTCTGTTCTGACCTTTACAATTGGCTACAATTTGGTCAATTGACTTTTAGATTGATTGGTGTTTAACACCGCTTTCATCATAAATATAGTTTTATCTCCGCGGCTAGTGCACCCATTACTTTCTGTTATTTCTCACACAAGTACAATCACGGCATTGCATCGCAGGAAATAGCTGCCCATCCCGTTTACTCGCAGGACCTATCATTCGCCCTAAGTTTGGAGACTGTTGACGCTTATCAAAATGACCGGGCCCCCAGGTACTCATCCCACTTAAGTTAACGTTTTACATACTTATACATGTATATGGAAAACAAATGACTGATGTGATGTTTGATTTGGCAGGGATCGAACCCGACATAATTTTGTGTAGTCTGTTTTATGGTCATGGTCCGCGTTGCTATTGTACATTATGAATGATAACTGGTATTCATCACACTAGTTATGTTTAACAACAATATTTCTTAGCCTCTAGTCGCTTATTTGGAGGCTAGGAAAGGATGTTGCGGTATTTCTGGTGAGAAAGACACCTGGAGCTCCAGTCACGGTCCACGAACTCTTTGAATCTGATGTTTGAAATAGAGATTGGACCTTGCGTAGATCAACTAGAGGTCGAATTTCGAATAATAAAACAAGAATGGTCATTTTATTATGTGTATATATCAGCAAAAAGAGATGGTAATTGGAAAGTGAGTAATAGGAAAAAAGTAATAATTGCAGCTAGGAATTGATTGATTGATTGATTGATTGATTGATTGATTGATTGATTGATTGATTGATTGATTGATTAGAGTTTAACGCCGCTTTCAACATTTTTTCAGTTACATTTCGGCGATTGGAGCACCTAACAATGGTTTCCTGGTATTTCTCTCATCAGTACAACCACCGCATCCTTCCCTAGCCTCCAGCTGCTATCTCACATAGGTCTGCGATTATCAACCCATTAATGACTTACCTAGATTTTTTAAATGATAAAAGATTAAAAAATGCGCTCACTCGTTTTAGAACTTCATCTCACGATTTGGAAATTGAAAAGGGAAGACATCAAAATGTTCCTCAACAAGCTAGGATCTGCAAACTATGTAGCCAAAATACTGTTGAAAGTGAATTCCACTTCTTACTTGTTTGCCCTTTTTACCAAAATCTTCGTAATCGGTTTTTCAAACCTTACTTCTGTAGGTGGCCTAATCCTTATAAATTCGAAAGTCTAATGTCATCTAAAAATAAGAAAATTATATATAATTTGGTAAAATTTATATTTGAAGCAAATAATTTGCGACAAAATGAAACTCTAAAGAATAATAGGTTATATAGTTTCTCCTACATCATTCTCCTACATCATGTTGACAATTAGATTGTTTATATTTGTAATTTTGCTGTGTGTGCAAATGGCACATTTGAATGCAAATAAAATGATTTGTATTGTAGTGTATTGTATTGAGAGACAAAAGTTTTTTACTTGATATGCTGTGTGTGCAAATGGCACATTTGAATGCAAATAAAATGATTTGTATTGTAGTGTATTGTATTGAGAGACAAAAGTTTTTTACTTGATATGCACTAACTTATCGTTCAGGTTAAGTGAAAATATCCAACTAATATCACACACTAGAGCATCTTGACAGGTAATATCAAATAATGACAACAACAGATGTGAAAATCTTTTCTTTCTTTCTTTCTTTCTTTCTTTCTTTCTTTCTTTCTTTCTTTCTTTCTTTCTTTCTTTCTTTCTTTCTTTTTTTTCTTTCTTTCTTTCTTTCTATTTTTTTTTAATTTCTGAAATAAATATTTTTCAGAAAAATATACTATTACCTTGATCATTACTTAGTTTCCCACAATCAATAGAGAAATACAAGTGGTTTGAACTTCTTGTCGGCAAGCAGAATTTCGAAAAGGCCACTTTCGCCGGCGGTAAAACTTTCTTAGAAATTGGCAATGAATGGGTGAAATGATGCAGACTAAAATTATTATAGGTTTGTGTTTATTATTATTATTGTTATCATTTATATTTATTATCATTGTTATCATGGTTTCGCTAAAATAAACTTAATACGATCTTATAGGTTGATAAAATAAATAACAACGCCCCCGATATTTCTATATGATGAATAACAACTTGATTTATTCATTTTTAAGTTTTCAGTCCTTCATTTCATGATCTGTTCAATCGCGATTTATTCCATTCTTCCTTGATATATTCTTTCATTACCAATAAGTCATATTTATAAACCAATCTTCATATCTTTTCATCTGGACAGGCCTATTATTTAATGTATACTATTTGATAATCACAATTACTGGATATATTTCATATTTCTTTTCTATTTGTTTCAGATCTATTTTTAGGCTTAAATAATCTAAAACATTATTTATATTCCACTTTTGATGGGCATGGGTGATTTTTCCCGGCTTCAGAAGACACATGTCATGGTTTATTAAAACCGATAGAGAAGCCAATTATCTAATCTATTTTGACACCTGGCGTATTGGATTTTTAACATCCTGTCTAGTTGATGATTTTTGAAATATCGGTAAACATTAAATGTTAACAGGTTTACAAGTGCGATCAGCAATTTAAAGTGTCAGATTCATACTTGACGGTAAAACATGACTATTGTACCTTTTTTGTATTTAAATACAACACTGAATGAAGTGAATAAAAGCTCATTGTGCTAATTCTTTTCAAAGGAAGTAATTACTTGAAGATGATGATTTATTATTCCACTGATGGAACTCTATTGAAGTTATAACTTCCATCGAATAATGAGTATTATAGTATAATGTAATCAATGAAATAATATTCTGGAACTCAACTTGTTTTATCTACTTGTTGTTATATCGTTAATATTTTGTTTAGGCACTTTTAAGCGGTATTTAAATTAGATACATTTTCATGTATAGTGATTTTTGCATTTGAAATACAAACTACAGCTTAAAATACATTTTAAAGATAAAATATATGTTTGAGCATGGATTTTTGTTCATTGAATTACATATTTATTCATTAGAACAGTTGTTTTTAGATAAAAAATTCTCGATCTCCATTTTAAAATAGACCGGTCCGTTTCCCTATTTTAATACGGACCAATGGCCATTTTAAAATCGATACGATTGAGAAACGGGTTATAACAGCATAATGGCTATTTATTTTACTCCATTCTGTCCGCCATTTTCCCTGTTTACATCATCTCACGTGATCTGTCATGTGATCATAGTTTTTCCCGCCTAAAAATGGTTTATCATACGGATATTTGTTATACACACACACACACCCACGGCATGGCGATCTCGCATTTTATACTTAGGCATAACTCCCGTTACGCATAACACCACGCATATAATCTTCAAAAAAGTTCACTGACATTGAAATATATTTTTACTAGATCTAGTCCGAATCCAGGACCGAGAGCACCGAAATACCCATGTGCTGTATGTAATAAAGCCTGCAAATGGACAACTCCTTGTGTTTGTTGCGATTCATGCAACTGCTGGTACCATCAAGAATGTATGGGAATGAATGATGCAGTCTTTAAAGGGTTACCAAACTATACATGGGAATGCTTCCAATGTGGTATTCCTAACTTCTTTACAGCAATATTTGATAGTACTGTATTTGAATGCAGCAATAGCTACTCAGTACTCAATGAAACATCTGTACTGGGGAGCGAAATAAGTTTTTCTTGCCCAAATGCAACATAGTCACCACTCAGAAGACATGGTAGCTCAACCTCGGAAAACAAGCCAACAAAACGCTCGGATATTCCCCTTCGGGTGTTGAATGTTAATTGCCAATCTTTGAAAAACCCTGGCAAACACGCCCAATTGAGAAATATGATAAGCTCAACCCAAGCAGATGTAATTATTGGCACGGAATCCTGGTTAGACAGCAGCGTTAACTCATCCGAAGTGTTTCCAGCTGGTTTCAAAAGCTACAGACGTGATCGCCAAGAAGGACACAATGGCGGAGGAGTATTCATACTTGTTGCTGACCAGTACATAAGCAATGAACCAGCTGAACTGGTACCAGAAGGAAACTGTGAAACGGTTTGGTGTAGAATTAAAGTGACAGGGGTACAAGACCTATATATCGGCTCATTCTATAAACCCCCCTCAATGACTGACCCAGATTACCTGAACCAACTTAGTTCACTAATCTCCAGAATACCACACTCTGCCCATATCTGGCTTGGAGGAGATTTTAACCTTGGGGATATCGACTGGACCAAAGAGTGTCCAAAACCCCGAGCACAAAACTCAAGACAGTGCCAGCAACTAATTGACCTTACAAGGGATGTATTCTTGGAACAGATAGTGACAAAACCTACACGTATAACTGAATATACTAGTAATAAAATAGATCTATTCTTTACAAACAACAAATCTCTAGTAAACCGATGTGAGATACTGCCAGGTATAGCTGATCATGAAGCAGTCTTCCTTGAATCAAGCCTCCGACCAGCAAAATCCAAGAAACCACCACGGAAAGTATACATTTATAAGAAGGCAGACTATGACTCCCTTAAATCCGAGCTTGGGTTATACTTACCAGAATTTCTAAAAGAATATGACACCCACAATGTTAATGAAACATAGGAAGGCTTTGCTAGAAAGATACAACAGCTCATGGATAAACACATTCCTTCCAAACTTTTAACTTGTAACAAGACAAGCAAGCCTTGGACTAGTAAAGAGATAAAAAGACTTTATAGGAAAAGGAAGCACCTTTACACCAAACAGAAGACAAGTAGTTGCCCTAAAGACAAAACCAAGTACATCAAATTTAGAAGCTCAGTCCAAAAGTTAGAACGACAAGCCTACTGGAAGTACATTGAAAACCTCATAGAGATTGGAGACCCAGACACAGGCCAACAAGTTCCTAAACAGAAACGCTTCTGGGGCTACATTAAATCACTGAAAAAGGACAGCTGTGGAGTGTCACCCCTTAAACACAATGGTAAACTTCACAGTTCATCTTGTGACAAAGCAAATATACTAAACAAGCAGTACGAATCTGTCTTTACAAAAGAGGACCAATCAAACATACCAACACCCATAGGATCACCCTTCCCGGACATGCCAAACATCACTGTCACTAATGATGGGGTCCTAAAACTACTACTTAAGCTCAATCCACAGAAAGCAACTGGACCAGATTTGATCCCCGCTAAAATCCTCAAAGAAACAGCAACAGAGTGTGCCCCTTTTCTCACATTTATCTACAACAAGTGCCTTCTTGACGGAAACATCCCGAACATTTGGAAAACAGCTAATGTATCAGCAATTTTCAAGAAGGGAGAAATGTTCAAAGCTAGCAACTACAGGCCAGTATCACTTACTTGTATCCCGTGTAAGATGTTAGAACACATAATAGTCAGTAACATCATGAAACATCTCGACTATCACAACATACTTACTGACTCACAACATGGTTTTAGACGACGAAGAAGCTGTGAAACTCAACTCTTAACTCTCACTGATGAACTGCTTAGATCTATGGATAATAGGAAACAACACGACTTAGCCATCTTGGACTTTAGTGAAGCTTTTGATCGAGTACCCCATAAGCGTCTGCTGACCAAATTAGAGCACTATGGCATAAGAGGACACACCCTCAAATGGATAGAGGCATTCTTAACAGGAAGAACACAAAGGTTCGTAGTTGATGGTGCAGCCTCAGAACCAGCTCCTGTAGTAAGCGGAGTTCCACAAGGAAGTGTGCTTGGACCCATTCTATTTCTTGTCTTCATCAATGACCTACCCATGCATGTATCATCAAAATGCAGATTATTTGCCAATGATTGTGTAGTTTATCGAGAAATTAACTCCCAAGAAGATTGTAACATCCTCCAACAAGACCTACACAAACTAGCAGAATGGGAAAGAGTCTGGGGTATGAGCTTCCATCCTGAGATATGCAGTATCCTACGAGTACATCGAAAAAGAAATCCCCTGGTACATAACTATTCCCTGAAAGGACATACCCTACAAACTGATACTGATACGAAATACCTAGGAATCAACCTTACCCAAAATCTATCTTGGAAAACAAATATTGACAAGTCCATTAAAAAGGCAAACAGTACTCTAGGATTCCTCAAAAGAAACCTTTGTATCAAGAATGAAGAAGTAAAAACCTCAGCCTTCAACACTTTAGTCCGTCCTACCCTAGAATACTGCTGTACAGTGTGGGACCCTCATACAAAAGCATTAACCAACAAACTTGAGATGGTGCAAAGGAGGGCTGCTAGATATGTAACAAACAGGCACCATAACACCAGCAGTGTATCGGACATGATTGAACACCTGGGTTGGGAGTCTTTAGAATCTAGAAGGACTAAGGCCCAAGTCACAATGTTGTACAAGATCATCAACAACCTAGTCGACATTCCTGTAGCAGACTACATTACACCAGGACAATCCAACACCAGATCTAGTCACTCAAGAAAATTCCGTCAAATAACATCAGCGACAACTTACTACAACCAATCTTTCTTCCCTAGATCAACTACTATCTGGAACAGCCTACCATCAGAAGTAGCAGAAGCCCCTGACTTGGTATCCTTCAAGCAGGGGCTGGTATCATTATCCTTCTAATTAAGGCGGCTCAGCTACAAGTAGTCTCTAGGGATGCCCACTGCTGTGCCGGCCGCGGCCACCGTAACCGGAGAGGTTTGGGTTGAAGAGGCGAAAACATAGCTGACCAAACTTTACTATTTTCTAGCTTTTAACTATCCAGTCTTACTCTTTCTATCTTATCTTCCCCTTTTCTTCTTAGCCTAGCACCACCCATCGCGTAATAGTCAAGATTGACTGAGACGATGTATTATGTAGATGTAGATGTAGTCTAGATCTATCCTTGAAGTATTGTTTGATAAACAATACGGATATAAATTTCGGGAAAAAATAAAGAAAGTTGAAGGAATCTGCCAATTGCATATTTAATCAATATAAAATAACTCAACCGGTTTCACATATAGTATGATCTTCAGGAGTTGAACGTTAATAACGACGTCGTCTAGCAACGACGTCAACGTAACGTTATTAAAGGGAAATTACTCTAAACGTTTATATATCAGTTATGAATTAATTATAGTTCTTGATGTTTAGATGCATAAATCACAAACTACCTATTGAACAAGGAAGTTTTTTTGGTATTGCAAGGGATGACAGAAATTGTAGTTTATGTAACAGCGGAAACTTAGGCGATGAGTACCATTATCTTTTTGAATGCAGCTTTCTAAAATCAGACAGAAAAAAATTCATTCCTCAAGAAATTTATGAAAAACATAATACCCTAAAATTCTTTGAACTTTTTAATAGTACTGATTATAATACCATTATTCGAACAGCAAAATTTTGTAAAATTATTTTAGCATTATTTAAGTGAAATTGCTTAAATTGTACCTTCCCATGATTCTTCAAAATATATGCATTTTGACTTTTTACAAGGACACTTTAAATTTACATGCATTAGGTGCAGACAATGATAAATCAGCTGCTTAGCAGATTTATCAGGGTCTGTAGTGCTTGTTTTGACCACATAAACTGGAATACTTAGTTTTGATTAAAGTGCTGGTTAAATGAACAATTTAATGAAATTAATTGTTTTGATCTATAGCTTTAAAAAGTCTGTCTATAGTGTCCAACATATCAGTTTCATTTTATTTATAATGCTAGTTTTATGTCCATCAATTGTTCATATTTGTTTGTAATTGTTACATGTTTGTTAAATTCACATACCCTCGGTTAGGGGGGCTTGAATAAAATTTTGACTTGACTTGACTTGACTTGAATTCGTTATTTTTGATTCAGCTTTGGTCGGAATGTCTTGATGAAGAAGTTTTCTTTAATTTTTCTCTGTGTCTGGTCATCACTTCTCATTTTGTACATCGGAAAGATTTGGAAATTCGGATTCATCGTTCCCGCGCAGCTTGCTATATGTTCGCTCATTTTCAGGATACGTATATTTGGATCGCGTATTTGTTGCTTGTGCACTGTTGCGTCTAGCTAAGCAGAAAGGGATATTTTCTTTGGTGTGTTTAGGGTGGCAGGAGTTAAAACGACATATTCCTAGACGACATATTCATCATATGGATTAAGACGTCGGAAGATTTGAATATTTTGGAAGAGGCCCTATGTAGCTTGCATAGCGATCTAAAATTTACCATGAACTCTAGTAATTCAGAATTACCATTCTTAGATGTAAATGTTATCAAAACACACACAGAAATTGAAACAGATATTTTTTACAAGGCAACGGACAGCAAGCAGTATCTTGTTTTTAACTCCTGCCACCCTAAACACACCAAAGAAAATATCCCTTTCTGCTTAGCTAGACGCCTATGCACGATCATCTCTAAAAGGGAGCGGCTTCTTGATGATATATATATATATATATATATATATATATTTATATATATATATATATTATATATATATATATATATATATATATATATATATATATATATATATATATATATATATATATATATATATATATATATATATATGTGAAAGTAACTCGAGGAAGTCGATGTTCGTGCATCTTTTTACTGAGTTTAAACATAATCACTGATTACCGTCAACGATTTGCAATGGTCACGTCCGAATATAGACCGCTTTGCACACAAGTGTATGTGCAAAGTCTTGATATAAATTTGCAAACAGTATGCACCATTTAGTCATCCTAAACGCAGAGCTAAAATTGCAATATTGATCTGAATCAAGAAGAATATATCAAAAAAAAAAAAAAAAAAAAAAAAAAAAAAAAAACTCAAAGGACAAAAATACTACCATGGCAATCAAATAACATCTATAGGGGAAAAAAACAGCAAAGGACATTCTTCTTATGATCTTATCACAATAACAACAACAATAAAACGACCAAGAATGAAAAGGAAACGGCAAATGTTAAGACAGTCCCTTGGGAAAACGCTGTTTTCGAGAATGATGTTTAAATACCCCAAACATATTGGAAGATCTATCGTGAAAAATGCGAAATGAGTAAATAAAATACCCCCCCCCCCCGGTTAAAGATTTTGGATTCAACAGAGGTCAACTGTCAAAAAAGGGTCAAAACGATTATTTATAATGTCAATTAGAATTATTTTTCCTGTATGTCCAGAAAAAAATGTCTTGGAACAAAAAATATCGCCCCTGTAAGCCTTCGCACTCCGTAAGGTCATACCAATCTCAGTCGCTTTGTGGAGTTTCAAGATCTTTAGGTAGGCTTAAACAAGACTATCCATTTCTCACGTTTTATTTCATTTCGTGTTCTTTTTTTTTTCATTTTTCAAATTTTCAAACTTTGCCAAACTAAGGTGCTGTGCCCCGGATATACAAAATAGAAAGACCTGCCCTAAGTTAATTGGCTAATGATCGTCTAGGTCGACCCATTTAGTTTTCTGCTTCCTTTTCTATGGATGGACCACGTCTATAGAATGCGCCCAGTACGTTACAATTGATGACAGAGGTGGGAAAAAGACAACTGCAAGACAGGAGTCACCTTAACCACGGTTCTTCCAGGCCAAGAGACGGGGGGAGAGTCTTCTCGGAAGGGCGAGTAATGTAACGGTTTAAAGGGAGGTAAGTCAGTGCAATCGATATTCAAATTTGAGAGACCTGTCTTAAGTTAAGTGGATAATGATAATCTTTAAAGACAGGGTTGACCTATTAAGGGTTGGTATCACCAGCCCGATTAGCTCAGTTTGTAGAGCACCGGTCTTCAAAACATTTCAAGATCGATTGCTCGGGTTCGACTCCCGTGCTGGCACACTAACAAAACAAACTGTCTTTCAGAGACGTCAAATCGAGGTCCCGTGTGACGGTGCTTTACACCGAGCTCGTTGCCATTGCGGATCTCGGCAGTAGTTTCGTCATGTATTCTTGCATTATCCCCCGTAACACTGTAAGTAATCGTCATCTGGGGGCGTCGCACATATGAGCATATGCTACGGTAGCGACGATAGATAAAACCGAAATTATCATCAGGCTAAAACGGATCACGCCTGTTCGATTCGTGACACAGACTGCAATAAAACGAGGGTGCAAATTGAAATGAAATGATCATACGTGAATTAAGAAATATTGTGGTAAAAGAGAAATTGCTGTGTGGAAACAATTTCTTCTTTTCCCAAATATATTCTGAACTAAAATTCAAAAGGGACTCTCAAACCAAGAAAACATACTCGAAATTTGCTACCTCACATTAAAAAATAATATATAAATGAATAAAAACAAAAACAAGACCACATAGCCATTCATAAATTTACCTAGTTTGATTCTGCAAGCGAAAAGGACAATGTGGGTATTGCGTAAAGTGTCGACTCATGTCAAACTGGGTGGACTGCGCAGACTGACTGGGGTCGAATTCTTTTGCACAGGCTTGAATCATTTTCTGAATCTCGAATAATTAATCGACCCGACTTCCCAAATAAAAGAATAGTTAAATTGCGACGTCTGGTTGACATTTATCTGTACCAAATAATTTTTCAAATATGTTACCAGGGACCACCTGGGAAGTCCGTATAATAAATATTTGAACAAAAAGATTGGTTCCAGCACAGGCCAACCAGAGGTCACATTTCAAAAAATCTTTTATAATAAGGTAGATTGGTCATTCTTAATTCAGAAAATCAGCAAAGTGCGAAAGTGTCGACCCAAGTCAGTCTGCGCCATCCGCGCAGTCTGACTGGGGTTGACACTTTACGCACTACCAAGATTGTACCATTTTGCGTGACCGAGTACATATTACTTTTAAGGAATTCCCAGATGGTGCAATTTCACCTGACGGGTCACATTTGTTCGGCTTGGAAACATTTGCATATGTAGGCCCTTCCGCTAATTTGAAGGCGTTATCCATGCATTATGAATCCAGTCAATTTGTTTGTGGGAGAAAAAACTTTTTGAAATAAGTTACGTTAACTTTTAAATTGTACTAAATAATGCTATTGACATGATTAGACGTGTTTCAAATATCGAGCAAATGCTTAATATTTATACAGTAAAATTTGAATTAGGTGACCTTGTACTCAATGGCCTCCACTAAATCAAAGCACTGAAAGTTCTGATGGTGGCCGTCTCTGGTAGCATGCACATTTAAAATATCCTCTTTTTTTAAATATTTTTTTCCATCATCCCCATGATGATGCACATTTATTCATTCATGGTACAATATCAACTTAAAGAATATGAACATTTAGTATGAAATTAATTTCGTTATGCATACATTTATTATTTATCAAGATGAGTGACATGAGAATTTGAGCTCTTATTGCTTTTTGAGTGATAAGTCTAAGTCTTGGCATGCGTTTTTGTCTTTCATACTAAAGCTATTTTTTCCAAATGTTTTTAATATTCAAAGACTGCGATTGGCATTTTTTCACCAAACTTTGTATTTCTAAGTATAAAAATGCTAAATGTTTCAAACTCACCTCATTTTATTGCTTGACATAAAATAAGGTAGCATTAAATGAAAAGATCATAGTTTTGCATGCCAATCAGCTTGAAAAAAAAAAAAACAAAAAACAACAAGAATATGCTTTCTTTATGTTTATCATGGCTAAATGTATGATTTGAAAAAAATAGGCATGATGTGAAAAAAAGGAAAAAAAAAAAAAAAAAAAAAAAAAAAAAAAAAAAAAAAACATGCGAACAGAATAAAAACTGAACGACTTGGTGTGTATTTTAGCTGAAAAAGAAAATCTAATATAGATCTAACATAACGTATTAATGTAACAGAGAGCACTAAAATACATGATAAGATAAACTGTAGAATGTGAAAAAAAGTTGAAAGAGTCTGTGCTTTTAGGCACTTACTAACATGTCTTTTTTCTAACATGTGATGATAAAATAATAGCTACAGTAGAAACACCATAACCTCTAACACCTCAACAACAAATAATCATGATACAATGTAATAAAAAAGAATAAACAGTACAATGATAATAATGATAATTAAAGTATCGACAATAATAGTAACAGCAATGATAATAATAATACACTTGCTATAACACCTTTAGAGTCTCTTAAAATAACCTTACTTTGATGATAACAACACTTTGAAATCTTTTAAGACATTATTTATAATGATTAACTGAGTCTGGCCCACATTGCACACAAATACTCAATCACAATAAACCTGCATCCTTTACCTATCTTATTGAAACCCCCCCCCACACACACCACACACACACACGCACACACACACACACACACACACACACACACACACACACACACACACACACACACACACACACACACACACACACACACACACACACACACACACACACACACACACACACACACACACACACACACACACACACACACACACACACACACACACACACACACACACACACACACACACACACACACACACACACACACACACACACACACACACACACGCACACACACACGCACACATACATGAGTTCAGAAGGGGATGTCGTTCAATGATTTTTGGCTCAAAATAAGCCCCGCCCTGCCACGCCCATATATATGGACCAATCAAAATATTGCGAGTAATCTTTGGAAAAGGTCACCCAAGGAACATTCTGGTAAAGTTTCATTGAAATCGGCCCAACTGTTCAGGAGGAGATGTCGTTCAAGGATTTCGGTCTCATAATAAGCCCGCATTGCCACGCCCATATCTATGAGTGAATCAAAACAATTTAAGTAAAGGGCCACTTAAGGAACATTCACGCCAAGTTTCATTGAAATTGGCAAATGGTTTGGGAGGAGAAGACTTTTAAAGATTTCAAAATGAAAAACTTCCCCGCCCCGTCCCGCCTCGCCACGCCAATATTTCGGGGCCAATCAAATTTCTTGAACAATTTCATAAGAGGGTCACCCAAGGATCATTTCTACCAAGTTTTGTTAAAACCTGCCCATTGATTTGGATGGAGAAGATGTTTAAGAAAAAAGATTACGCGCGTAAGGACGGATGCAAGGAACCACGGACGCACGACTGACACCCCGACCAACGCTCGGCCAGTGGAGCTAACAATGGGGATGATGATGATGATGATGATGATGATAGCTTTAACAATAGAAATAATGAATTGATTAATATCAAATTAAAAAATTTTATTATGACAATGTTAACATTCATTCATTCATTCATTCATTCATTCATTCATTCATTCATTCATTCATTCATTCATTCATTCATTCATTCATTTATTCATTCATTCATTCATTATTTCAATCATTATTTTATTCATTATTTCACTCGTTCGTTTGTTTACTTCCTCCTTCCTACGCCAAAAAATAATCTTTTTCAGATCTGGGATAAATTTGTCCCAAGCACCAACTTAGTTGGCCCTTGGGTCATCTCCAGCTCTAGTTAATGTTAACGACGTTTCTACATATCATTAAGATTAGATAGCCTTCATTCGCGAAATTATTGTAGGCCCATACATTCGACAATATTGTGTTTTTGTGTATCGGTAAATATATGATCGCATTTTTCGCGAAAGCTAGGTTCATGAAAGGGTTAGTTGCTAATTATTTAGACATAAAGACCAATTTAAAGGGAAGTAAGTCCCTTACCATATTCTGAAGAATACAAATAATACGAAAACAGGGTCTGCGTTCATTGGCCTTAACTACGAAGAAAATTGCAAATTGAAAGCAATTTACGTATATGGAATGCGAACTTATCAAATATATATCTTATATGCATGTTCAATTTGTGAGAAAGAAAGGAAAATATTTGAAGCTCTTAGCATTATATGTCATTATTATTCCAAACTATTTAAAATACCCTTTGAAAATTTGCAGTTCTGGTTCTTTAATTATCTTAGTTGATACATTTTGAAAACAGTCGAAAGGACAAGCAAATTCAATTGTAAGTAGCAATAACGTGTGACGGGTGATTTATACATATTTCTTTAATGCTTTTCGGTGGTTTATCGATAAATAACGGTAGATAATCACTTGATAATCTCAACGCAAAAGCAGTGAAATTATCAAAAACTTATACCCTACTTTTGTGCATTTCATCCTATCTGACGTCATCTCTGTGGGGCGAAAAAAGTGACGCCACAATGAACGTTGCATAGCAATCACGTGCAAAACGAAATTATGTCCTAGAAATGTCACATTTTGTCTCATTCTTTGCAATAAAGAAATAGAATAATCATTTGTTTTTCGAGTAAGATCGATTAATATTTCATTTCGTGAACAACAAAAGCTATATTTTCCTCTGCCACTCAAGAAAATTTCGCTTTTGTTGTTCACTCAATGAAGTATAAATCGATCTTACACAGAAACAAACGATTATCCTCTATATCTTGGTTGATACATTCTGAAAACAGTCGAAAGGACAAGCAAAATTTGAGAACATATTCAGTTGTAAGTAGCAATAGCGTGTGGCTGGTGATTTATACATATATCTTGAACAATCTGTTGAACATTGCGTGTTAAGGTCGCCCTACAACGATTTGCTGTTTGCTCCATGAACTTGATTATATATTCTACATATATATTAGCATATGCATGTCATTTCTTACCATTTCACATGTGCGCAATGTTAAGACTCAGATCAGCTTTTGTATTTGCGCAGTCTGATCAAAGTCTTCACTATGCACTAAATAAATACCAAATCTCTATTTACAATATCAGTATACTTTCAATGCACCGTATGGTTATCCAGATCGCATGGAATGTATGTCCATCACGCAAATGTGAAATTGTTTGAAATGTCTCTCACAAGCTGAAATGTTTAATATCAATGGGGCGTGTCAGCGATCCTTTTAATACTAATTTTCATCTGATCGTATACCAGAGCCTTTATTTTGGCTACATGTTTACAATTCATATAGTTTTAAATGTCTGACAAAGCTTTGTGTACATCAAAAACTTGTATCAGGGTTAAAATTAAAAAGCGTCTTGATAATAGATTCATTTTTTGGCTCTGCTGTTTTTGGAGAAATCTCAAGGAATTGCTAAAGCCTCAGCCTAGTGGTGATAAACTTTATATTGTCATTTCTTCTATGCTTTCGGTGGTTTATCGAGAAATTACGGTAGATTATCACTTGATAATCTCACCGCAAAAGCAGTGAAATTATCAAAAACTTATACCCTGCTTTTGTGCATTTCATCCTATCTGACGTCATCTATGCGGGGCGAAATAAGTGACGCCACAATGAGCGTTGCATAGTAATCACGCGCAAAATGACGCGCTTTACGAAAATATGTCCTGGAAATTTCACATTTTGTCTCATTCTTTGCAATAAAGAAATAGAATAATGGTTAAGATCGATTAATATTTCATTTCGTGAACAACAAAAGCTATATTTTGAGGTCGTGTCTCTGCCACTCGTGAAAATATCGCTTTTGATGTTCACTCAATGAAGTATAAATCGATCTTACACTGAAACAAACGATTATCCTCTATATCTTGGTTGAAACATTTTGAAAACAGTCAAAAGGACAAGCAAAATTTGATAACATATTCAGTTGTAAGTAGCAATAGCGTGTGGCTGGTGATTTATACATATATCTTGAACAATCTGTTGAACATTGCGTGTTTAGGTCGCCCTACAACGATTTGCTGTTTGCTCCATGAACATGATTATATATTCTACATAAATAATAGCATATGCATGTCCAATCAATGTTTAATAATATTAATGATAATTAATACTTTCAGGCCTCCAGCCTATAGTACAAATGTGTTACAAATACAATGAATACATTAACACAGTGATAGAGAAGTATTTATTATACTGCAAAGAAAATTCTAGCATTTTCACTGGTTAATGCTGACCTGACAAACATTGATAGCTACGGCCGCTCCGGTATTACCTCTAATGGTTCCTTAAGGCGCCTCGACATGAACATAGACAAAAAAAACCAAAACCGAAACGGTAGATAATGGCAGACATGTTTCTCTCGCTTCGCTGATAACAGGATCCGAATATACAAACTAGGATACAGTTGAAAAGGATGTCAGTTAATAATGTGCAAATAAAAAATGATATAGATGTCAATAAATACCTTAAATATGTACAAATCTGTCCATTTAAAGTGCCAAGTTTCTCCCAGTTTCAGCCAACAAACGCTTCCATATCACAATAGCGCAGTGTGTAGTAGTGTGACGTCACAACTATATATGACGTCACTTTGTACATGTTTACTTTTCATAGGGGCGCATTAAGGGATATTGGTTTAATCGATCTATTCGAACGCCTAAAAAAGGCTAAAGACAGATATTTAGCCCTAAAACTTTGAAGTATAATAAATTCGTAATACGGTTTCTTGCCTGGGTATATGACGATTTATTCCCGGCAGAAAAAATGATGTCAACCCTCGCCTACGGCTCGGGTGACATCATTTTTCCAGCCGGGAATAAATCGTCATATACCCAGGCAAGAAACCGTATAACTAATAATGTACACGGACACGAAAATACATAAATATGGAATGATATATACTACGTCATAATGCATTAATCAATTTTTCAGTCTTATCCATATTTTTAGAACCATTTTTGAATATCATTATGCGCAACAAAACACCAACCACATTGAAGGTCTTTTGTCAAGCATAATATTAGTCTACGTTTTATTATTTTGTCAAATTTCAAATGTCGTTTTTTTTTCTTTGAAATGCGCAATATAAATACTGAGCAATATTCTTTATAGTTTTATCCTGTTTCCTAGCTAAAAGAAAATGCATTTTGTTTCTATTGGGGGACTTGAAATATTTTTCTGGAATTAGGGATTGTCTTAAATCAGAGTAAAAAGGACATATAAAAAAAAATAAAATTCGTCTTCAATAGCATTTGAAGAGCATACTTTACATAGACGTTCCTCCCTAGGTAATCCTTCATATCGACCCCTTTCAATTTCTAATGCATGAACCCCAGTGCGAAATTGAGCAAATGCATGTCTAAACTTTCTTATATTTAAAACATCTAAATAATATTCGTATTGAAACGTTAATTTAATTTTACTGTAGACATTTAGCTTCGAACTGCTGTTAATAGATTCATGCCAGTGTTGCAAGTACTGGTCTATTAACCTTTGTATAAAACTTTTTAAGAAAAAATCTTCATTCTTAACAAACTGGCCATGCCATATATATGCTAATCCATTTTGACATAGTAATTTCTTTACTTCATTTGCCCAATTATACTGAGTGTCATGTGTATTACTAGAATTTAATAGCATTTTATAACAACATTTAACATATCGCCCTTCAGGCATTTTAAGGAATCGCAACCAGTATTTAATACATCTTTTTGCACTATCAATGTATATTGGATATGGGGAACAATCGCCCAAAATTGCAGCAATTGTTGATTTATTATTAACGCATAAAAACCTCTTACATACATAATGTAAATTTTTTCTGATGGTTCTCTAGACGAAAACCCCCAAATTTTTGCACCATAAGAATTGATAAAATTCAAATACTTTGAAATAAACATGATAAGGTAGTTGGCCATATGAATATAAAGATGACAATATTGAGACAAGTGCTCGTTTGGCCTTAATTGCCATGTCAGTAGCCATGGTATGTAATGACAATCCTGATGTAAAAGTTACGCCTACATAAGTAAATGAAGGAACAATTTCGAGATATTCTTGACCATATGTCCATCTTTCATGATTAGATAACTTGCCACCCCTTTTAAAGACCATAACTTTACTTTTATCAATGTTGACTTTCAAAAGGCTATCTTTGCAGTAAGCATGTAGAAAATCTTATTGATTTTGAAGGTCTTTGACTGTATCTGCCATCAATGCAACATCATCAGCAAATAGCAAAATTAGAATTTCAAGACTATTTGGTTCCAGTTGTATCCCTCGTAATCTAGGGTCATTTTTCATTTTCACAACTAATTCATTTATGAAGAGAATAAAAAGTTTTGGGGGATGCCATATGTCCTTGTTTTAGACCAATTGAACAATCAAAATAATCAGAAATGTCGTTGTTGTATATATAACAGGATTTTACATTAGCATACATTGCTTGGATTGACTGTAATAAATAACCTTTTAAATCAGCTTTTATAAGAACCTCCCAAAGTTTGCCCCTTTCAACTGAATCGAATGTGGTTTTAAAGTCAATAAAAGCGACATACATTTTTTCTACGTTTTTTTGCTTACAACTTTGGATACGAGTGAATGAAGGATATATGCGTTATCGATAGTCGAGTAGTCCGTCCGAAAACCAGCTTGCGCTTCGTCCACTTTGTTAAATATATTTGCAAAAAAAGACAGTCTTCTGTCTATAATACTAGTATAGATTTTACCAAAAATATCTAATAAAGAGATGCCTCGATAGTTTTTTGGGTCGTTTTGGTCACCTTTCTTAAATATGGGCACTATAATAGCCTTACTCCACATAGTCGGGAATTCACCATTTTTAAACAATCTATTAAAAAGCCTTACCATAATTGGCATAAACAAATCAATTGTGTTCTTGAAAAACTCGGCGGGAATTCCATCTTCCCCTGGTGCTTTAGAGTTCTTAAGCGATTGTATACTATGTAATATTTCTTCATCCGTAATTTCTGAATTGAATATACTAAATTCTATTTCAATTAAGTCATCATCATTTGTAACAAAATTCATATTACTTTCACTGTCTGTAATATCACTACTATTGAATAGTTCTTCAAAATGATTTTTCCATGTGTCCATAGGTATACTGCTATTGGCATGTGCCTTTCTACTAAAACATTTTAATTTCTTCCAGAAGGTTTTTGGATTCTTTACATTTCTTATCAAATCGCCCAACTCTTTATTTGCCATTAAAGGCTTTTTGGTTTTGCACAACTGTTAAAAACCTTTTTTAAGTTTCAAGTAGGTCTTCAGCTGGCTAGTAAGTCTGAATTTTCTATATTCTTTTAATGCATTTACCTTTTCTTTCTTTAAACTTACACACTCTCTGTCAAACCAAGTCGTTTGCGATTTTTTGTGCTTAATTTTCGGTTTGTTGATGCAACAGTTTAAAGCTTCAGATATTACTTTAACGATTCTTTCAGTTATAGAATCGATGTTTTCATGTGGATTATCAATCATATTAATGATATCATTTTCTTCATCAGCATTTAGAATTGCTTGAAAATTATTTTTCATATTATCAATAGACTTAGAGTTGAAAAAATAATTTAGATGAAAAAAATCGTATTGTTTTGACTATTATTTCGATTAACTATGTAATCATCAGTATTGTCATTTACGAGTAAAGTGGCTTCAATAGGAAAATGGGTTGATTCAGTTATTTCACCAATGTTAAAATAATTCACATATGAGTAGGAATCGTTAGACAGTAGCATGTAATCAACAACACTTGAACCCTTCACATTCACAAAGGTGTAGTGCCCAATGTCTCTGTCTTTACCAGTTCTTCCATTTAAGATACATAAACCAAATATTTTGCAGAATTCCAGCAATTTAGACCCACGACTATTTACAGTTTTGTCGCATGATACTCTAAATGGCAAGTTTGAAACCCATAAATTCGAATATTCTTCAAAACTGTTTACAATATATGATTCGCTTATAAAATCCTTTTCTTCACCTGTGTGAGCGTTTAAATCGCCCATAATTAACAGATCGAGATTAGAAAAATCAGCTTCTATTTGATTTATATGGTGTTCTAAAAGTTCGATACCATTGAACTGTTCATTGTTATATGCAGAAGAATTATCTAGTGGTAGATACGCTAGACATAGCAATAAGTCCTTCTTTCTATTAAAAACTTTCTTATTGAATTTAAGAAATAAGCATAGTTTACTATCTGTTAGCAAATGTTCGTACATTATATCGAGAGATCAATGAACATATGGACACAATCCTGCCATAAATCTGCCTTTTGATTTAAGTCGGTAAGCATCTTTTACAAAACATTTATGATTCAGATATAATTTTGAATATTCAGACGAATTAGATTCCCAAGTTTCTACCAAGCCAAAAACATGAAACGATTTTAAATACATTAAAACATTTTCAAACTCTAATTTGGATCGAATACCATCGATATTCCAACACATGAATTTAACATTTGATTGTCTAACAAAATGCATGTCATTTCTTACCATTTCACATGTGCGCAATGTTAAGACTCAGATCAGCCTTTGTATTTGCGCAGTCTGATCAAAGTCTTCACTATGCACTATGTCCTAGAAATTTCACATTTTGTCTCATTTTTGCATTAAAGAAATAGAATAATTGTTTGTTTTTCGTGTAAGATCATTTAATATTTCATTTAGTGAACAACAAAAGCTATATTTTCACTCTCGTGAAAATTTAGCTTTTGTTGTTCACCCAATGAAATATATATCTATCTTACACTGAAACAAACGATTATTCTCTATATCTCTAGTATTACCGAAGGCATTCACTCGACACTTGGTGCACATGGTCAGTATCAAAAACAATCATAAACTATGAAGGGATATATCTCTAGATGCATTTTGTTCGAATAATGTCCCCTTTTCGACTTTTTAGCTAACCTGAGCACAAAGTACTCAAGGTGAGCTATTGTGATCGCTCACTGACCGTCGACCGTACTTCGTCCGTCTGTCCTTCAATAATTTCTTTAAACACCCCCCCTTTAAACCACTGGGCCAATCGATCTGAAACTTGGCAGGGGTGTTCCTTGGATGAGCTCTTCAAAAGTTGTTAAAAGAATATAATTCTATTAAAACCTCCTCTAGTTTCCATGGTAACAGAAAGGCCGAAAATGGCCGAAAATCTTAGAAAAAAAAATCTTCTCCTCCTTAACCACTGGGCTAATCAACTGAATATGGCCGAAATTGCCTTAAAATCTTGAAAATAAATTCTTCATCTTCTAACACACTAGGCTAATCAAGCTGAAACTTGACAGGGATGTTCCTTAGGTGAAGGTCTACAAAAGATGCTAAAAGAATTTAATTTTCTCCAAAAACCAACTGTGGTTTCTATGGTAATGGAAAGGATGAGAAATGGCCTAAAATTGCCAAAAATTCTCCTCCTCCTAAATCTGTAGGCCAATCAAGCTTAAACTCTGCAGGGATGTTCTTTGGGCGAAGCTCTTCAAAAGTTGTTTAAGTAATTTTTTATCAGAATACCCTAGTCTCTATAGTAACGGAAAGGTTGAAAAAATGGGCAAAAAAATTCCGAAAATCTTAGATAAAGTTTTCCTCATCCTAAACCACTAGACCAATCAAGTTGAATCTGTGCAGAGATGTTTCTTGGGTGAAGCTCTTCAAGAATTTAATTTCATTGAAAACTCTGGTTTCCATGGAATAAAAAGGCAGCTGGCTGAAAATTGCCGAATATCTTAGAAAATAAATCATATACTTCTAAACCACTGGGCCAATTCAGCTGAATCTTGGTAGAGGTGTTCCTTGGGTGAATTTCTATCAAAGTTGTAAAAATAATTTTACTCAATCAAAATCTCTGGTTTCCATGGTAACGGATATGACATAAAATTGCTAAAATTCTTAGAAAAGGTTCACCTTCTCCTTAACCATTGGGCCAATCAATTTTTAACGTGTCAGGGATATCTTAAATTGTAGTTCTACTAAGTTCGGTAAAAGAATTCAATTCCATCAATACATTTGGTTGCAATGGTAACAGAAAGTTGAAAATATACGAAAATTAAAACAAAAATCAAATTGCAGTAGGACGGAATTAAAAGTCTGTTTCTTTCAAACCCCCCTTAATTGACATCAAACAATCTCTGGTACTTAAAACATCCTTGACAGTTATGAGTTGACTTACTCAAGTTAGCGATATAGGACCATCACGGTCCTCTTGTTATCCACTTTCCTGCACCCATCTACCGAACGTAGGCACCCGTTGGCGGTGCTCTTGTCATTTACTTAAGATTACTTTACTGGATACTTTTTGTAGTAGGGTCACTTTTGGTTGGACAGGTCAATTAAGTTGTACTATACTTTTCCTAATGCGCAACACGGTTTCGCTTGATTTCACATTTCCCTCCACAAGTGGTCAGTTGGTCATGTGACTTTTTGAAATCCTCAGTTTGACAGAATTGATTGAATAGGCAACATCTATGTTTAATTCCTTTGTTTAGAAAATAAGCGGGAAATGGATCACTTTCATTTGTAAGGTATCTTGGATTTCATATTTCTCTTTCTTATTATGTCTTCTTAAATTAGAAATACGTGGAGATGATATTCCGTTGGTTCAATCGATTTGATATCAGTTCGGTTGTTGAAATATCTCGAATTCGGATTTCGGTCCTTATAGTCCTTTGGCGCGCTCGCGATCCTTTAATCAACAATTCCTTCTCGTACCCTAGCTCGCACAATTACTCTTTAATATTTTCACTACTGACAGTCACGGGATGAGTGTAGACATATGTTGATGCTTTGGTGTGTGTGAAAAACTTAATTTCTAAAATTGGTAGATTATCTTTAATTGTATACAGAAGTCATGTTTATCCTTTCCATGTAAAGCATGTTTAGCGAACGTTTGTGAACAGTACAGCAGAAATGAAATTTCACTGTTAAAGGGTTTCGATGAGAGAAATGATAAGGTTATGTATAAAAGGGTTAAATGAATCTTTTGTAATATTGATAGAAAGTAAGTTAATATATTTACTTTAGAACATTGTAGGAATATGAGTATTATGTCAGCAAATGACATAATAATCCTTTCCCGCAATGTTCACGTTGAAAATTACGCAGCCGTGACCGAATTATGATTGAGAGTAGCTTTCTTTGATTTTATTGCAAACTGTTCCATGTTTTACATTTCAGAGTGTTGGTCTGTTTGTAAATACATAAAGATGGGAATGATGTCACATTATTAAACTATGAAAATTGGAAAAACTGACTTTATATACTCCTAGCCGTCCATTATAGAATCCACTTAATAAGCAGTAAGCCCTATCTATTTGGTAGAGAGCCCTGTTATATTTTTTCGGTAATTACGAAATGCTACTGGTAAATGAGTTGGTGGGTGTCATTTCATTCATCCTGGCATACCCCGTGGTCTCCCTATTTGCTGCGCTATATCGATATAGCGTAGCAAATAGGGAGACCTTCGGGTATTCGAGGATACCAAAACCATTTCACTTTTTTCAAAATTTGACATCAAAGACTCCATCCATTTTACAGACTTACTGTTGAAAATATTTTATTTTTTCACTTCATATACGAGGGTTGATCCAAAAGTTCGTAAAATAAGGTTATAAATCTACAGAGAAGTGAACTTTCAAAATGAAAATTAAGCAGTCTTTTAATTCATCATCTGTGTAATAAACGTGGAAAAATTTAAATGTTTACGTTCAATAGCATATTCTTAGACCACTAAAGATAATTCTGCAAAAATAATAAGGCTTATGCTCAGCGAAGCCACTAAACTGCACTTTCACTAAATTATATACTGAACAAGCCAGAAATGCGAAAATCATAAGCCGATTATACGAACTTCTGGATCATCCCTCGTACGTGGGCACTCCTCTAAACCAGATCGTTTCTTATTGACTTGAATTATTCATCAGAAGTCATTGTGGAAACAAGACAGAGTGCCTTGTGAAATCCGTCCAACTGGAGGCAGATATTTGTTGTTCCATGAAATAAACCTAAGTGAGTACATAAGCTTACTATTTCATTTATTTAAGAGATGAAGATAATACATTTTTTATTTTATTGAGGAACGAAACCAACAACCTTATTACACTGTATGAATTTGCGAAGCGGATTCATACCAGAGTGTGATAAGGTTTTTAGTTTCCTACCTCCGTGAAAGTAAAAAATGCTTTCTTAAAAAAAGGTGAGAAAATCTGAATATAAAATCAATTGCAAGTTACCTTATGAATATCAAAATTTCTTCAAATGTAAAATGCAAATTTACTTTTGTATGGTTAGATACTTATGCACATGGCAAATCTGGGTTGACCCACTTACAAAGATTTGTCATAACTTACAGCATCGTATTTTCTGCCCAATTCTCAAAGTATCGAAGGTTACAGTTTTAAACGCTTAAGTTTAGAATGCAATGTTGCCCGGTTAAAGTTTAAATTCCCAAGACTGAGAATGCTGATTAAAATAAACAAAATAACTGTAACACCATGAAACACCAAATACAATGAAATACGAGGAATGTTCAATTTCTATCCGGATTATGTCTATTAATCATCACTGATTTATCGGTATGTGAAAAAAGTATACTCATATTAACGGGACACTTTATATGATCAAACTTGCCAAAGCCTGAAGCAGTTGAACGATGTATATTCATTTCACACGCAAACAAAAGTACATGGGTATTAGGTGGCGGCGCACTGTATATGACGTTAGCGACGTTGTCAAGAATTGAGACATTTGGTGATGTGTAATTTAGCTTGTCATGACTCGTTATTCATAGAAGAAGTATGAATTCAGTGTTCCTATAGTTAAGCTGTGCTTTTGTGGTTTATATAAAGGTAAAATCGAACGGTACGACGTCAAAGTTCTCAGAAAGGTACCTCTTAGTTAATCGCCTATATCTTCCAGAGACTCGGCAATTGACGTCCCTACAGTTGCTTTGACAAGTTTCTCTCTGTCCATTCTTCCTCTATCTCACAGGGCACGGAAGCGTCTTCATCGATGAAAATTAAGCATATGGAAGAATGAATCATTCCCTTTCAGCGTGACAAGCGTTTGATTTATGTCTTTCGTTATTTTGGTAGATAATGAATAGAATTACTAAAGATCAAAATTCCGAGCATTCAGTTGACGTCGTCTAGAACGTTCCAAAACACTTACCCCGCCACATTTTAAACGAATATTATCGAAAAACTATACGGTCAAATGTCTTCAAATTAAGACAAGGCATTTGTAATACTTATTCCAACAACTCACTTAATTTTTCAAATTATTTAACAGTTAGAAAAGAAGGCATATTTACAAACGAATACCAAATATATGTTTTATTTTATCTGCTGCGCCGGGTACTCGTTTCCATGACATTTTATATGGGAGATGCGCGCGCGCTATGTTCGATATCTATATCAATTCTACATACCTATATGTGGATTGAATTCCGACAGCGAATGATACCAAATTTAGTTTGATCGCTTTAAAAATAAAAATTTGCGAGGCAAAATCCGGTTAATTTTTGAACAACCCTCGTATATTCACATGGTCTCGAAGATTACAAAAAGTTATTCTTGCAGCATTTAAAGGTAGGGAATTAGGTTTACCCATCATATAAATGTTTTTTTTTCATTTTTAGGTGCCATAGGAATGGATGTCTGATCTATTTATGCGTTTCGGTTGAATTTTTTGTAGGCATTAAAATTTGGTATCGAATATGACGGTCTCGATGATTACAAAACGCACCGCTTTACAGCGTAATAAACACACAGAACGTTGTATGCAAAATTTGTCAATGATAATTGTTTATACCGGTTATGTCACAGGTTTTGGTGCTCTTATACGTTATAATTTTGTTATGGAAGATATTGAAAAATCTAGTATCGACAATTACATTAATTCATTGCAGGTAGACCCCTTATCCGAATGAACTTGTATAAGGAATTCTGTGCCAATTTTTCTATTATAATAGATACGCATCATTTTTAAAGCATACATTCAGCATGTTAAGGAATAGAAGAAGTTCGATTTTTGGGCTCTATTCAATCAATTTAGCCCCTTGAAAGTCTCGGTATCGAAGAGTACTTCATTATTGCTTTTTTCGGCGACACCTGGTTTTGGCTCAATAATTATTGAAAACGGTCGATACGGTGCACTGCGCGTTTTCTAAAGGTAAAGGACATGTGTACGATGTTTGAAAGAATATCTTTGTTCTGAAAATAGGCATCTCGGCTAAATGTACTAGCAAAAATCGTCAAATGAAAAAGCGACAGTATCGAATATTACAAAATACATGTACACATATAAACACATCTCTTGTCTCCGAAGCGTCAACCACGATCATTTTCTTAGTATGCATAAACTAAGTTCATAGAAACCTATCAAATTAAGCATCAAATGATCACATAAAATATATATTAGTCGATCAAAATGCGGCGACACTACAATCCCAATTATCGTGAGAATGAGTGTCTAACGTTATTGCTCAGACTATGAAATAGGCTACATCCGCACAAGCTAATAAGTCTTCACTTTGCACTCAATAGATAGCTACGGTCCTTAGTTCACCATGAAAGAAAATTGTTTATTCTCTGATTGGTTGACCAATGTCTGTTCAATAATCAATGACATGAAATAGTTAGTACAGTAAATAACATCGTGAAATTGACAATCATTCCACTCAAACCATTCAAAATCACTCGCTTAGAGCTCCTTTTATTCCTTCCAAATACTCACTCAAAGCAATCCAAACAACTCAAAAATTTCTTAAAAGATGAGACCAACAACTATTTTCAAAATAGAAATATATAGAAAAGGGAAACATGATTTTACTGACATTTTTGTAAGTATAAGCGTCTGATTGGTTCTTTAAAAAAAGGAAGCTTTTTATTGAACTTGTATGCATACTTTATTGAAGAGAGGTAATAAATGTCGCTACTGTTTTCAAACTGAAAACAATTAGCCATTTTGGATTACTTCCCTTTAATTTCACTTAAAACGCACCCATCATTATCCTCGAATCATTCACTGTGTTATTTTCACAGTGTTATTAAATGTAATGCCACACATCTGCTCATTTGGTATTTAAAAAGCCATGGAACTAGAAATCTTTATGGCTTTATGAATAAACCAAGTCGATTAATGCAAATCAGTAGCTCGTATTTTTCCATATCTCCACTATAAGATAAAGTCTAAACACGATCTCTGGTTGATCTCTGCTGGGTTTATTATATTTTTCAAATGCTGAATTTTCGGATTTCCAAGACGGTCCCTTTTCGCGTGACGTGTCATAATTGCATTCTTTGTGAATTATGTTCATTTTCGACCACACTTTTCTATCCGCTATCCAGTACCGAATAGTCCGGCAGAAATATGGCATATTTTAGGTGAACCTGGAAGTAGGGTTCAAAGTTTTTTTCTTGACTGATTCTTGTAGCCAATGGCTTCCCCAACCAGAATCCGGTTGATGACATCTTGTCATCATTGAGCATTCCGAAAATGGTAGCCAGGACTATAAAAAATCAAGCTTACGGCTCCGTAGATCACTCTCTTTGAAAAATAAAAAACGGTTTGAGTGGTCATTTTATTGTTAAGAAATTGACCTGAAGCTATGTAACAAATAAAAGAATAACATGACATTAGTTATGAGTATGGTAATCAAGATGGCAGCCAAATTGAATTATAAAATGTCATTTTAAGTAAATCTCAATTTATACGAGATTTAAGAATCTTAGAAATGTGTTTTAGAGTTTTCTAAATAAACTTTTGTAAGCTTGTTTATGACCTCAAAATATCTAAATTGTTACATCTCTCATCTAGTGTTATGATAACTCTCAATTTGAAGATGGCAACCAGGAAACACAAGTTTTATATTTCATGCTTAAAGTTTGCAACGTTTTTAACAGAAAACTATTTTCGAATAGCTAAGGTCTAGCCTATCAAGAATCTGGATGATGGTGCATTTTAATAATAGAATAGTTTTAAAAAAGTCGAGATGGCAGCCAAGACAACTAAAACTATACATGTAGTTGCTAATACACAATTCATCTAAATTTTGTATCAAATTTTACTGATAAGATGCTTATTTGATGTTTCCTGATGTACTGAATACCTTGAATGGCAATTAGAATCAGTATAGAGTTGTCGAGGTGGCTGCAAAATGGAAAAACTGCTTGATTACGAGTGTTAATAAAGGTGTATACGTTTTTGTAAACATTTAAGATACAACTAAAATAAAAATCAGATAAGTTAATCAGTTTATGATGGTATTGATCTGCTGCCTGAGCAAGTTAGAGAAATAATGGTCTTACAGTGAAATTCAGTTTGGCAGTCGAGATGGCAGTCTGTTTAGAGAGTTTATGAATGATAACTACGGGTACCTTAATGATAAGCATGAGAATATGATGATCTCTTTTACTTATAGCAAAAATTTATCTGCTTAAAATCCGATTTTACTGAATATGTTCAGAGGTAAAGTATTAAAACACCTTATTTTGAAGATGGCAGCCTCGCTGTTTTTCCTTCCAGTTATTATTTGAACTTTTGCGACAAGGCCAGGAACTTGTGGACAAAAGCATGTTTGTATAATTATAGTCTATATAGGGTTTCGACATGACCACTAAGTTTTAATAGGACACATTAGCTTGCTCATTAAATCCGTTGTTTTAAAAAATAATTGCGTCAATAAAAGTACGTTTTTTAAGAGAATGAAAATGTAACATTGTAGATAGCATTTTTTAAGAATAAAGCATTAAAATGATCTCGACATAAGTACAGTGGGGGATTTACTGTGGCTCGTATTCAATTTTATTTTTCATGACATGCAACGTAATATAAGTAACCAATAATTTCTAGTCTTCCATGTGATTCTGAACCTGAAGCGATATATTTAGGTCTATCAGAGGCGTTAATGGTAAGATGTAGATATAAAAGATGATGAGCGCTAGCGGACTTACAGTGTACGGACTACAGCAACTGTTCCAAAAGAGGTTACCAATGTATTGTACTGAGTAAGTGGTAATGTTAACCCAAATTGAATGATGGCAAAGCTTTCCGAACCTTTATTGCAAATATAAGACTCATGATTTCTATTTTTTCTAGTTAGGTGCAGAAACCTACAGCCTCGTCTGAGGTTACAGCCATACATGTATTATAGTGTAGTAAATGGCCTATTATAGATCCTTACAAATTGATATTCGAGTCTGAGGTTACTGTACATTAAAACAAATATGACCTGTCATGCGAAAAGAGGACATCAAGGTAGTGCGTAAAGTATCGATACTTGTCAGACTGTGATGATTGCTCAGACTGACTAGGATCGAAACTGTTCGCTCTTTGCTTATTTTCTGAATCTAGAATGATCAATCTACCTTTCTGTGAAAGAATCTTTGAATTGCGACCTCTGGTTGATCTATGCTTGACCTAATCTCTTTTAACTGAATTCCCCGATGGCCCCTTTTTGCGTGACGGGTCACAAATATACAGTTTAATATATATCGTGTGGTGCATTTTCATTGTGTGTGAGTATTATAATTGAGTATTTATTTGCTATGACAATATAGACAAAAATGGTCACTTTCTAAAAATATGTTAGTTCTATGTCTACCGACGTAGTTTTGTTATAGGTGTAATTTTGTTTACTGCTTGATTCAATGCTTTTTAATCGGAAATTTGAAATATAATATCATCATTGTTACTTTTTCCATTTGCTTAATTTGCTTACAATTGTGTAAGCCAGCTTCTTTGATAATTAATCCTAGTTGCTAATTTCAACATGAATGAAAAGATGAAAACAATTATAACCCTACAGCAAAGCTACAATACTGCTACAAAACTGTCATATATCAAATGCTAACAAATTGAAGATAAGGTCTGGCAACAGGGTGCTTTTGAACAAACACTTTTGACAACATTTCGATGCACTGAATCGCCAATTTTCGTCGAATAATTAAATAAATCAAATTTCGATTTTGAGGATGTTAGGTTCGTCCGTAAATCAGCATTTTAGTCACTTTGTGTGTCAATATGAAACAATTATAGACGTACAGCAAAACCACAATACTGTTGCCAAATCGTCATATTTCAAATGCCACCAAATGAAGATAAAAACAGACAAGAGAGTATTTTTTAACAAACACAATTGATAAACTTTTGCTGCTAATATCTGCACTGAATCACCAACAGTTGGGGATGATTTGAATAACTGCCTTAATATTGGTTAGGAGACATAAAGTTCTGTTTCGTGCTAATTCATCAATATGAGATGAAAATATTTTGTTGTGCAATAATTTTCTCGCAAAGCAAATGTAGTTTTATTTTCAATTACTATGCAACGCAAGTGCTATGCATTGTTCACTAAAACACGTAGTTGTAATGATGCTACAAGTGAAGTTAGCCTTCTATTTAGTTATTTATGTTTATAGTATGTATTGTTGGCTTCCTTTTTTTCTTTCTGGGAGAGATAATTCAAGTCAAAGTAATTGTCAACTTAAGAATCCTGCAAATATTATATTTTAAATTTGTCAAAAAAAATTAAAAACGAGTGGAAATGCAATATCTATGCAGTAATGGCTGCCATCTTAGTACACAAAAATACTTTTTATATAGCATATGTAACTTTTCTTATTTCAAAATGATGACCTGTATTTTCATAAGTTAATCTGAATCATTTTCTAAGATAATCATGTAACCTCAAACTTTCTGTCGGGTATATTCCTTGGCTGCCATCTCAAATTCTATCTATCATATAAGGCATCAATTTTTAAAACAACTTTGAAACTGGCCTTGAAACTATTGATGTAGGCGCATTTTTCCTGAAATCTCGATTAAAACACAATTAACTTAGAAATTTCTCTTTCCTGGCTGCCATCTTCAAATCAATAATTAATGTTACAATAGACTAGAGTTGTCTTTTGCCTGATATTTAGAAGGCATAAAAGCAAATGTTTATTGAAGGAGCCCTAAAACCCTTTTGTAAGATTCTAATTTCACATTGGTCAAGAAATACTTCAAATGCCATTTAATAATTTGATTTGGCTGCCATCTTGACTACCATACCCATTTCTTATGTCATAACATGTATTAATTATGTCGTATACTTTTAATCTCGAACTTTACCAGCAAAAAACACACAAAAAAAAAACATTTAAAAGGTAGTCATAGTGATCTACCAAGCTGTTGGTGTAACATTTGATAGTCCTGGCTGCCATCTCGATTTTCTCAAAATGCTCAATGATGACAAGATGTCATCAGCCAGATTCTTGTTCGGGAAGGCCTTAGCTACAAGAATCAGTCAAGAAAAAAACTTTGAACCGTACTTCCGGGTCAAGCTAGAAATCTGCCGGACTAGAATAGATAAGCCAAAGTCACTTGTAGGCGCAGCTTCTTTTTTTTAATCTTTTCGCAGCCTATAATGGATAGTCCTACTTCATACCAAGCGATGTTTCTGATTTTGGTGATTTACTGCCATATTGGAATGTCGTCATCACAACATTTTGAAACTCAAGCCGACAAGAAAACTATGGAGGAATTCACCTTTTTCAATGGAACATCGATGAGCGTAATTCAATGTGCAGCTGAATGTGCCAAAAAAGCACGCTGTAATTCTGCTTCGTATAACAACAACGAGGGAGTGTATCACTTGTCTACTTCTTGGGTAACAACGAGCGTTGGTCAAGACACGCTTACGATGACGTCATCATGGACCGCTATTCTTAGAAAAAGTAAGATTTTACATAAAACAAGAGGTCGTTAAAATATTGATAAGCGAGCCTATAAATACAGATAGTCTATAGGTATATAAGCATATGCAATAGCTTTGCTCGCATCTCTCTGATCATATTTAGTTTCAGCACTAGAATCGTGTATGTGAATATTTGGTCTGATTGATATTTATTTTATATATATTAGTTACTTTCGATACTCAGGGCTAAAGTTAAGCCACTGTCCAACTGCATTGTCATTTTTTTAAGTTAAAAGGTGGAAACCAAAGATCACGTGGAAATTAAACGATATCCAAGTGTATAAGATACACCTCAACGAATACATGGTGAGCCTTCCATATGTCTTTATCGTTTTCAAACCCCGAGAGTCTAAAAAAAGTTTTAACTTTTTAATTTTAAATTGACAGAGTCCAATGTTTATGCTCGCTTAATGTTGGTTATATCGACTGTCTATAAATTTAGTATTTATAGATAAAATCTAATATACGGTAAAGATAAACGCAACAACCCGTTACTTATGCTCCGACCTGTCAAGTAAATCAAAGCGCCCAAAGCGCTGAAGGCCTGGTTTATAGAGAGGCCAGGTGACATTTGAACATGCACTCAAATCTGTAAATCTTTTTAGCACGGCTTTTTAGGCGAGGGAAACCAAAGGTTCCGAACTCACTCAAAAGGAAAAATGTCGAACTGTTTGCTAACTATATAGCGCTAAGTCCGCAAAAAACAACTAATTCCCAAGGTATAGATTACTACGCCAGATACCACTTTGCAGACAGGCGCATCTCGCGTTTTATATCTTTAGTTAAGTTGTTTGGTTTGCTACTAGTCAGTCAATTTATCCATTCGATCATTCCGTCTAACAATTGTAGCAATGCTGTTTTTCTAGTGGCACAAGCTCGTCGGCCCTTTCTTTTACATTGCATTGAATTCCATAAAGAAGTTGTATTTTACTGTGGGAACAGACGAAATTGATAGGGTCAATTTCACCCTTCCAACAATATGGTCCACCCTATACTCATACCCCATTATTTTTTTAATTTCTATCCTAGGTATATATCAAATTATACCCATGTTGATTTATTGTGCGCAACCTGTTCCAAGTTGGCCCAGTCTAAAGTTTTGTCGTTTGTTTAAGGGTTTTAAGGATGGGACAAGGCTTTAAATGTTTCTAATTTAGATTAATCCAATACAAGACAACAAATATTTAGACAGGTCCAAATTGTAGAGGGTTGCAGTTTACAAATAATTTGTGGACAAATTGATAAAATTTGTAGCAAAAATGGTAGATAATATTAGGGAGAAAGTGTTGGTTAGCAGCGCCTTCTTCTTTCCCTATTAGCAAGGTCACCCGTCAAGATCAAAAATAAAAGTTATGTATCTTTAACACAGCAGTGATTTCGGCAGTGATAAGTAAGAAAAAATCTGGTTTACATTCTAAGGACAGGTGAATAATCATGATTATATTCAAGAAAATTGAACTCGTGTGTTGTTTTGTCTATTAAGTTCTCTCGCCTTCAGTAAAATCGGTACTTTGATTTTATTACAGCGTAGTGATATACAAGCACTGCTTTGAACATACAAAGCTCTTCGTGTCGCACAAAAGTTGATGACGTATACTAGACCTATTTTTTGCGCGCATGAGCACAAAAAAGCTACGTAGTACACATGATGTTCGGTTTTTGACTTATTTATCTTTCTCCTGTGCGATTTCTAGGATACAGGGTTGTTTCCTATGGCCTGCTAAACCAGGATAATACTATTGCAGGATGTTCTGTGGGCTGGTTCAACATCGGACGGATATGCTAGTATTTTGACCACAGATGGATGAACTACACAGAATCAAAGGTTACAATTAAGAACATCGCGAAATTGACATTTATCTCGATCAAAACCATTCAAAATCACTCACTCAGCGCTCCTTTCATTCATTCCAAACACCCACTCAAATCATTAAACCGCTCAAAACTGGCTAATACAGATAGTATCATCAACGTCATTCAAAACAAATAAAGGTAGATAAAAGCCCAATTTTACTGACATACTAAACTATTCATGGACCTTGTGAGCAAATCCTATTAAAGGAATGTGAAAGATATCGCTAATTTGGTTCAGGATGAACAAAATAGGCGATTTCGGACCACCTCCCTCTAAATTCACTCAAGAGTAGCTCCACAAACTCATTAAATTTCATTCCAAAGTCACTTACCTTGTCAATTTCACGATGAAAGTAACTGTATGGAAAAGGAATTCTTTAATACTCTCAGATACTGTATAGTGATTTCTTGATAAGATCTATCATTTCATAACTTAGCCTTAAAAGTATTTATTAGGCTTTCTTTAAAGCCCCCCGCCTGTGTTCATGAGCATTTCCGAACCGCAAGACAATGATCTTAAAAGACTATGTTCACAAGAACTAGACTTTTTATTCGGAGATAAGCTTGAATTTGTCATTCCATTATTCGGTAATGCAAATGATTATGAAGCGATGATCTAAATAAAGGCCTAACTTGGTGAATATTTATGAACCGCAACATTTCGGACTCCGATTTGAATTACCGCTCCTGCGCGTAAACGTATTTCACGTGAACAAAATCTCATTTATATACATGTATATTACTGTATAAAGCAAATTATGCGTTTCCCGAAAAAGCCGCCGTTTGTCGATTGATTTGTATTCTTATATTACTCATCTTTCATAAGACTAAATCAAGAATAATTTTTCAAAGAATGCTCACAAAATAGCGATTTTTCTTAACTCTAAACGCAGACGGGGGCTTTAATGCTTTCTGACAGATTATTGCGATTGTTATTATTTTATAACTTCACCGAAAATGTGTCGAATGATCATGCTACTGTTTTAAAGACTTAAACCCTCTTTTCATTATCTGAACGTCATCTAAGCAAGAAATAAATTGGTGATTTAAGCCTTTTGCTCGTAAATTCAATATTTTTGAATAACGCAAAATTAGAGATGGTCATCACATACCCCAACTCCTTAAAAGAAGAGGTGGCATTTCAGAAAAATATATAGGAAGGCAGAATTATCAATTTATAAAGATTCGATTAATGGTCAAAAAGCGAAAGGTTTAGACCCTTGCCAGACGGGTTTAGACCCTTGCCAGACTACTCTGTCCGAACTCCTGGAGGCCGTTTTACTAAACGTCTTACGAAAAAATTGATCGTCAGTCAAAATCACAAATCGTACCTGGTGCTTTATTGATTTTTAGATTCTGCCTTGCAATATCTAATTGGAATCGTCTTCTAAAGACGATTGCAATGTGATGATGCATGGTAAAATTCCATATTTAGTTACTACTCTAAAAGCACCTTTAATTTTAGACTTACGCTAGGAATGATCGTAAGATGCTTAGTAAAACGTGCCCCACGGGTCTATATATTTATTTTTGCAGACTTTCTGTAAAACGTTGGGGGGGGGGGGGATAAGCAGAGCCTCAGACTAATGATACACATGAAGTACTCAGGACATTTCTGATCGACAATGAACGTAATTTTTGCCCTTTTCAGTAAACTTTTTTTTAATTTTTTTTTATAAAATGATAGTTATCAACACTTTAGAAAGCACTAACAAGTTCAAGTTCAAGTTCAAATATTTAATGCATAATCAGGCCACCGGCCCATAAACAAAATACAATTACAAACAAAATTTATACATACATATAATGGTGAAGTGTCAAATAAATCAAGTGTATCAATGGAATTGAATTTGTCGAAAAAGTTCTTTTTTTACAAATCTTCTTTAAATGTTTATTTCTCCGTTCAAATGCATAATGGATAAACATTGCAAGATTTCTTAAGACTTTTGGGCTTCTACTTTTCATGAGATGGCTAAAGTGATTTAAAGGATTTTAAATTATTTGATTGGTCAATATTGGTAAATATTTGGTGCGTAGATCATGGTAAAATGAGCAAATAAAGAGAAAATGAACTTTATCCTCTACTTTACCTTCGCAATAGAAAAAGAACCTATATTCCTTCGGTATATAAAAATGCCGACCTTTCTCAATCACGAGATTATGAGTTGAGCATTGAAATTTGGTTAGTGATTGTCTGAATTTAGATAAGTTTATAGCCGATATGTATGGTTCTAATTCAAATGTATATTTCTATTGTATGTAATAATATAATTTGCGCTATGATTCACATTGCATTTTCCAAATTTGCATACACTGGTCCTTAAGCCGTCCAATTAATTGTACAAGGAATAGTTTTTCATTGTCAACAATTTGTTGTTCCCAGATAAAACCGAAACTATTTCTATAGAGCTGTAGTCTTAAATCTGTGACCCAGTTTTTAAATCATTGTTAATCATAATGTACTATTTCGTAACTTTTTCTAACATACCTATCTTTGGGCATTTTAAGGATTCTTATCTAATATTTCACAGCTCTCTTCAGTGAGTATATGTATATAGGGTATGTACCCAAATCACCTTTAATTGCTTCATTACATGCATTTTTGGAACTTTTAAAAACCATTTTCAAGCGAACATATGAACATTTTCTATACATTTTATCTCATTTAATCCCCAAATTTCTGATCCATATAATAGTATAGGAGTAATTTCCGAGTCAAAAAATTTGAAAAATGTTTTTTCCTGCAGGGAAAGTAAGGTATTGAGACTACTTAAAAGGTACATAAGCACTGTTTTAGCTTTAGATGCCATACTTTCAGCCATGTTATACATTAAAAGATTTTTAGAAAAATATACTCCGAAATAAGTACTTCCTTTGACCACTTGAAGATTTTGTGACTTATGGTACCATCGCTCGGATTTCGAAAGGTGACCACCCTCTTAAAAAAACGATTTAAGTCTTATCGGAATTTACTACCATTTTATTTTCTTAACAACAGCTGCATAAAACATTTAATTCGTTTTGTAAACCATGTATTGTATCCAATATTAAAGCAATGTCGTTCGCAAACAATTAGAAATATTTCCACAACGTCTGGAAAGAGTTGTATGCCCCTTACATTATTTTGATCTAGTACATCATGTAGCTCATTTATAAAAAGCGAGAATAGGACTGGGCTTAAGTCATTGTCTCAATCCGAATGGACAATTAAAAAATTCTGTACATTCATTTTGAATTTTAACAAAAGACTTTACAGAGGAGTATAAGGAGTAGATTGCTTTGTAGAGTTTTCCTCGTATATCATACTAAATTGTTCTGTCTACAAGATCAAAGGCTATTTTTAAAATCCCCAAATGCTACATATAAATATTTACGTTTTCGACTCAAATATTTGCTAACTAAAGAATTTAAAATAAAAGCATTGTCGATTGTATAAATCCCCGATTTAACGCCTGATTGTGATTCTGAAATTTTCTGATATGCTTCGGTATAGAATGAAATTCTAGTAGTTAAACTTGAGACATATAATTTACTTGTAACATATAACAATAATATCCCCCTATAATTATTCGGGTCGTTAATATTTCCCTTTTTAAATAGGTATAATCATAGAATTAGTCCATTGCCTTGGGTGGTGAAAGTTCTGTTAAATAGTATACGTATAAAGGAAGCAGTAAATCGGTCCCATAAACAAAAAAATGAGGTATAAGATCGCCATGTACTGCCTTATTACAATTTAACTTGCGAATACCCTCCATTATTTCTTAATCACTGATAGGCGAATCGAAAATGCTATTAAGAAAGTCGTTTTCTTCAATATTGTTACATCCAGGTTGGTTACCATCACTTTGTATTTCATGTTTATAAGTTTCGCTATCATCTTTAAATACTGAGCTAAAATAATCATACCATTAATTCAGTATAATATTCGGACTAACATGTCGCTTTGAAGTCATTTTCTTGACTCCTTTCCAAAAGTTAACAAATAAATCGTTATTTCCTACGGTAATCTGACATGTGTTTTTATATTTCTTCTGTGATACAAGATAATTATTTAGGACCTGTATACTTCGACTAGTGCGAAAGGATTTTAAATGACATTTTGTTTGTTTTGTGTAAAGGTTACATTCTTTGTCAAACAACAATTCGTATGGTTTTGTGTTCTGGTGTACCCCCGCCATTTGAAATCTACTGAACTTTCTAGAATTGTATTTTCAAATGCAGACAGAATAACATCTATGTGACATGGTCGGTAGTCACAGGAATCGGAGGAACGCCTCAAATTTACCTGCATTAATATGGTATTTAATAGTTTCATTATACTGTGATTTATCTTCATGTTTGATTTCATGATATGTTTTTTTCTTTTTACTAAGGACTATTTATTATATGAGAATCTGCAAAAATTTCAAAGTGAATACAAATTGGTAAATGCGAGCTCTCTGGCATTGATAGAACTTCAAAATCACTTACATTTTTGAACATTGAATTAGAAATCACAAAATAGTCAAAATGCGCTACAGCCATTAGGGCTTATATGTGAAACTTCTCCTATCTTGCTCTTTACCGAATCTCCCATTTCAATATTGCATAAGAAAGTTTTATAAAAATCAATCAGATTCCTATCAAATCGATTTATTTTTGTATCCGTGTTAATTCTGTTTTCATCACTAGACCTGTTAAATGAATCTATATAATGCATAAAATCTGAAATGTTAAGATCTCAATTATGGCAATCTTCCAACTCTAACGCATTCCTTTTCAATCACGCTTTAGATATACGCCACTTAAAGAAAAATGATTGGTAAAACAATGGGAAAGATAAGGAAATACGCGTAGCTTGTCATGTTAATTTTCGATTTTCTGTAATGAGAGCCGCCCCCCCCCCCAAAAAAAAAAATATAATAATAATAAAAAAAATTGAATCCGTGTCTTCGACCTTCTTTGATAGCGTTAATATTTGAAGAGATCCGAAAAACGGTTTCATGCCAAAGCATGAAGCAGGTGGAAGCTAAAGCATTTCGAGAGGTTCTGCAAATGTTAAACGCATCCAAAAACGTCAATTGACGCTATTTTCGGAAAAAATAGAGTAAAGTATAAATTACGTTATGCATTGCATCGTCACATTTGTTTATATCGACACTGCTTGTTAAATTTATGACGCCACAAAAAATAATGCGGAATAGGATCAACTTCTTTATTTATGCACTAAAGTAAAGTGAGACATAAAAACTGATATATTGCATGGTCCCCGACCGAGGAAATTTTGTTTTAAAAAGTCGGGCGTTAACGGCACGTGAATTTACATAATATTGCGTAGGCCTACGTTTTCGGGTCGTTGTACGCATACGTAAACAAACAAAATACTCGGGTGTTAAATCATTTCGAGTCAATGCAAATGTTAGTTCCGACTCGCTATTAGTCCACGTTTCTCCTGTTAACATCCTGGTTTGTCCATTAAAGTATGGCTACAGCTATTTGCATCTTGAAATTGACATTCACCTCAATCAAAACGATTCTTAATCCGTCACTCAGCGCTCCAATCATTCATTTCAAACACTCAGTCAAACCATTAAAAAACGCTCAAACCCATTGAAAAACAAATAATAACCAACGTCATTCAAAATAAATTTTGATTAAGGAAAAAAGCGATGTCCTTGACATAATTCACATTGTAAGCGTCCCATAGGTTCTTGAAGAAATAGGAAGCTATGTATAAAACTTGAATGTATTTTTTTTATTAAAGGGAGGTAATCAGTATAGAAAGATTTTTGATATAGGATTGCCTCCCATTAAATTTACTCAAAACTCGCTCCGCATTCAATTTCATTCTTAAATCATTCCAAAATCATTCACCTCGTCAATTTCACGATGTTGCTAACTGTATAACGATCCGACAACGTACATTGTATGTAATGATAGGCAGTAAATAACTTTTCCATTATGGCATTTATAATGACAGATTAAATAACTATTGAATTCTAAAACCCAGCAACTACAGACTTGTTAAATTGTAGTTGCGAAGTTTTAGAATTTAATCGACGCTCAGCTCTCAAGTCTGTCTACTGGATAGGCCTAAAACAATCTGGACAATAATGGTACTACGTTTGTATGGACAAGCGACGCTGCAGTGCCGACGTATAAAGATTGGTCGGACCACAACGAACCTTACAACTATATTGGCTTTAACTTCACAATGATTGCTTGGTATAATGACTACAAATGGACCAGCTACGAATGTCATGAGACAATGACTTCGTTATGCGAAATATGACATAAAAAAGATATAACAAGCAGATTGTGACAATTTATGTATTTTGTGTATACTTGTGACTAAGGACGTTTTACGACTGGAACTGAAGTTCATACCATTTTAACTTGCGTTCCTAATGAATTTTCGGATAAAAGAAGAAGCAAAATTAACTTGACACTGAAATTGCTGATGGTGAACGTCTCTGATTGCATAGTAAGGTGAAAGAGATAGTCGAACTCGAAAAACTAATCAATATAGGCATATGGAATTATGCTCAATCGATAATACCAAGGTATTCCAACCAATCATTTTTTTCCTGCCATGCAAGTTAAAGGCCGCCGAAGTATCATTTCGTTAAAATGATGATTGAATATTTTTCATATATGGAAACAAACTTTGCTCATAAATGGAGGGATTTTCATTAGTACAACGCATGGATATATTCATTCTGTTTAAGTGTTCCCTGAGATCATTCTTGTGACATTTGGTTGACACCCATGTATACTTTAGCTTCTAAGAAAAGGATCTCACCAAATGGACTATATGAAATTGACATCCGCTCATAAAAAGCATAATTTGCATGTAATCATACTTATATTTAGCAGACTGATGCAACGTTGCGTGATTTCGTCATTTCGTAAATAGATTCAAACTATAGACGAAATTAAGTATCTTAAGGTTGTTTTAATGCTAACATTATTTACCTTATGTGATTTCAGTTTATCATTTGAAATTTAAGCAGCCATCCAGAACTTTCGACGATTGACGCTCAATTAACCGTGATGCGATTGCATGCTATGTATAGACATGAAATTATGTGTTTTGTTATTTTCAAATCATCTTCGGTAATAATAGTAACGCATTCATCGTTCTATTATTTGCGAATCATCTTCGGTAATAATAGTAACGCATTCGTTGATCACGGATGTCACTAGACTGGTTACCTTTTCCGTTTCCGTTTCTGGCAAGTAAGACGTTGCGATATCGAGAGCTTAGATCAAAAACATTGTATGTGTCTATACACACAAACTTTTGCAATACGTCTGGGGCACGTTTATACCATGCCAGCAGGGATAGACAACTATACAAGTCCTAGGGTCCGAGACCTGTCGATGTTGCCTTTGAAAACTAATTTTTCAATCCCCCTATTTTAGCAATTTTGTGGAAAAAGAAGAAATTACTTGCCACAAGCAAATTCAACCTTTCTCACAATGGTTTCTTAGCAATTTTCTTTAAAATAAGCGTAGTTTTTCGTGAGGGCCTGTTTTAATCGGAGAATACCTATAATATACTGAGTTCCATAAGAAAGTGTGCACTCTCACTTTGCATTTTTCTTTCTTTTTACAAAGCTGAAGGAAAATTATGGAGTAAATTTGATATCATACTTTTAGTCAAGACCTTTTGAAATAAAAACCCGAATCAGGTTTGGATAATGTATCACATGGAAGCCATTCAAAGCCATTTCCAAACAAAAGTTTTAATTTTTATGCAGAAGTTACGTGTAAGTCAATGTTAGACATTGCTGCGTTGCCAGGCTAGTTACTTGTCGTTGAATGTTGCTATGGCGTTCTATGACATCTCGATTTGCTTAATAAAAGCCTTACAAAATGACGAACTCAATTTCTTTTGGAACATGAAAGCTCAATCAATTTTGATGACATTCTAAATCTGACATGGTCCGATTTTGTTCAGCGACGTTTATTGGTAGTCAAACCACGCTGTAGCATGTTACATAATTGTATTGAAGATGTGATTTTATGAATAGGAAAGCCGAAGATATTCAACTAAATGCATTTTAGACCAATTATTCGTCTAACGCGTGATGCACATGCAAAATATGCAAAATCAAATGTCTCAATTTAGCAGAAAATTTTTGCTCTTCGCGCGATTTTTGTTTTCAAATATCGTTTGCACATACTCTTGGGGACAGTCTTACGACATTTCATAACGAAAGATTGTGTAATTTCAGAGATATTCAAAATTCATAAGTGCACACTTTCTTTTGGAACTAAGTATATTTATGGATCATAGGTCTTTCAGGCTGATAGCATACAGTGGTTAGTGTCTAACCCTGGTCAAACACGCAAAAAGTGGTCCCATGAAGAATGCACAAACGTGGCAAACGTGAAGATTACAGTTGTCACAATTGTAACTCGGATGAGGACGGCGATTATGTATATATAGCAAAACGTAGGCAGTTTTGTCCGGCGAACTCCCAGTCTGACTCAGATCAGCCTGATTACCTTTGCCTTATTTCGTAATGTGGTGAAGTACGACCCTGTAGGCACTTAACGTCATGATGACGTCAGAACAACGTCGAAGCGACCTGATGTCATCGCATCAACGTTGCTCTGATGCCATATGCCTTTAAAGTTGTTTTATAGACCATACTCTGGTGCCTTACACGGTAAGCCGGGTTTTCACTGAACACATGTGTGATGTGCTCCGTCGTATCTCCAGGAAACACGTCTTTATTTGTTGTATACTGAACATTATCAGGTAGTTATATCAGGTATATTATTGACGTTCTCTTGTTTAAATGATATCGCACAATGTCCAAAAGTTACTAGCTCAGCGTAGGCTCAATACCAACCGAATACACACTGTGGGCGCAGGATTAATTAGTTTTATTTGCTAGAAGCCCGAGCGCATTCAATGTTGCATTAGATCAAATTGAGCCGTCTCGTGAGAAAACCAACAATGTCGTTTCCGACCAAGTCTGATACAAACAGGGCTGTGCAGCGACAGAGGATAGCTAGATGCTTGAAATTTCGGTTTTAGAAAGAAGAGGGATTGCTCTTACCATGGAGCAAAAAAACAAGGAGCTGATCAGTTTGAAATTGTTTGACCGTTTGACGCGTTTAATACCATTTACAAGATCTTTTGCTGGGATTGGCTTCAAAGGCAATTTTAACTTCGAGTAAAATAGCCACCAAGAATGCACCATATTACCAATTTGGGTAATATAAACGACAAATTTACTGATATTTCCACCACACACACTTTTAAAGTCAAAAAAAAAAAAAAAAAAAAAAAAAAAAAAAATGCATCAACTTGTCCCATGGGTTGCATCAACTTGCCCCATGCATGGGGCAAGTTGATGCACTCGACCTGTCCAAGAAATATACTGAAAAGAAGAAGAAATATACCACAATTCAATGATTTCTGTAACAGCTTTAATGCAGGAAGGATTCAGCTTTAATCATATACAAAGACAATGAAAATTGGCCATTCAAATCATAAGTGATTGAAAAAGTCTGAAAAATGCATCAACTAGCCCCGGTCTCCCCTACTTGCGATATGCTTACACGGATCGTCCATATTACCGATTAAAAATTGATACTTCATTATGTATTTTACGGGAATTTTCATTATCCGCACATGATGAAGAATTCTACTATCACGCCATTAACGAAATAAACAATGGTTTTTCGAAAAGAAGTATAGATAAATACTAAATTGAACCTTAATGGGCACTACTTTCAGTTTCGAAGCTATTAAGAACCTACTGGGTGTTCCTTACATAGTTAGAGCACCGGACTTCATAACCACTGACAATTGAAATTCGACCGCGTGGGTTCGATTCCGGGGCTGGCACACTAACAAACTAAATGTCTTTCGGATGAGGCGTTAAACCGAGGTCCTGTTAGACTGTGCTTTACACCGAACACGTTAAAAGACCACGTATTCTTGCACTATCCCCCATAACAAGTAACCGTCTTCTGGGCATGTGGGCATGTGCTACGGTAGCGACGATAAATTAACGGAAATACACACACACATCATATAGTTAAACTTGTGAACTTTCTCGTTCACTAAAAATCATAATCTACAACTTTTGCTTAGATCTAATGGAATCATTCGATACTGTTACGTACGAACTGTCCTCAACCTAAGGATAGCTAAAATATATCCGACACGAGCCGGTGTCGAACTAATATTAAAATTTTTGGTTTACAAGTCCAATGCGCTAACCACTGAACCAAAGATCTTCCCTGACGCAGGTGTCAGACATTGTGTTTAATTAAACCTACGAAGCTATGCCGCAATACAATGGTGAGAGTGGTCTCCAATTACAGTACATGTCTATTCTTTTCTAACGTTGAATGTTTGAGTGCCGTCCAATCTCTATTTTCAAACTGAAGGTTATAACATGTAAATCCAGCTAATTGGTCCCCTACCGGCAAAACCAAATGGGGCTTTAGGTTTGCACTCCGTCTGTCCGTCCGTACGTCGGTGCGTCCACCTGTCTGTATGACCATCCGTCCAACCGTCCGTCAGTCAATCAGTTTTATAGACTTTTTTCTAAACTTTAGAGAAAAAGAGCTCACTTTTGGTGAGTGTGAGTCCGCATCAATGAGTGACAGAACAAGGTCGAGTTTGGTCTCGATCCATTGTTTTATTTTGGGACGATACAGATGCTGGACTTAAAGAAAAATATTATGAAATTTCAGTCCAGACTTGTTTTCTAAACCCTTGGAATTATTAAGTTGATTTTTTGGTATGTGAGTCCGTATCATTGACTAATAAAACAAATTTGAGTTTTTTCCGGTCCATTTATTTTTGCGGAAGAAACAAAACCTAGACCGTATGAAGACAAAACTGTTGCGTCGAAAGCCGCTCGTGCTGACGCCAAGTCTGAACCCTCGAAAGTTTACTAGTTTCCATACTTTCTGTTCGGAGATTCTACCAACCTAGATTTCTACCCGCCTAGAAATCAAAATTGTCTTTAAGGTTGCGGTAAGAGTTGAATAACCCGAATATCGTTACGATATCTGCCATGCTGGACGAACGTTGTTTTTACGTGTCAGACGAACCTGGCCGCTATGCATAAATTAGTGACTGGCGGTCGCGTTACCAAAAATGGTTCCAGATGTTAAGGATGGTTGGTCTCGAATCAACAAAGCTAATCACAGCGGATTATATTATGACCGCGGCCTGCGTTTTGGCGGCCTTAGCGTTATGACGTGGTTCCCCTATACATTGAACTTTTTTTTCTTTTCAAATCTCTGCAAAGACGCTTAATTCCAAAAAAAAATTAGGATTGGTATTTTTTCAAAACACAATGACGATCTTTCGAGTCTGACTATCAAATTAATTTGACGTTGACGTCGATATGCAGAAACGCTATCAAGTTATCCATCGCAAATCGCCTGAATTTCTTGAGTTATTTTCTTTTCGCAAAACAACCAGCAGTCATCTAAATTTATGTCAAATTTAAGAAAAAATCAAATTTCTATATGTGTCGAAGAATTTTTTATAAGAGAATAATTGAAAAGTTGATAATACAGGGGTACACAATTATCACAGTTTACGTTATTATTCCCAGACCAGAAACTGGCAGCACTGACGAAGACGAACTAGATCTATACTGAACGACTTAAAACGCAATACTTAAAAAGAAACACGTATATGGAAAATAAGTACACAGGCTCGGACTAAATGAGGCAATTCGTAACCTTAATACATTGTCTTAAATTAAACATTATGTCATTTTGGAACATTCGCTTAAATTTAAGTTATGGCGACAATTTTCAGACAAACCCTTCGAAATTGAAATTTATCCATTGCCCTAATGTTAGCGCGATATTTTCTTTTGAAATGGAACAAAAGCCAAAAAAGTTTTAAAGTTAATTTAAATAAATCAATGGGCCACTGTGGTTTACCTAAGGATTTCATTTCCATTTGCCCGGTGGACAAGTAACTTTGAAATTTTGATTGTCACAACAAAATCTACTTGCCCAATAGCTATGCTCTCCAGACAAGTTAAAGAAAAAAAAAATAGAGGACACAAATTATGATAAAAACTAGCCGAAAGTGCATACTAAGTTATGACCGATAACATCTTTAGCATCAATGCAAATACTTTTGAGTATATTGTTTTCAATCATAATAATTCCAAAAATTTTAAGCTTACATAAAAAATATGTTTGAAAATGCAAAACGTTGGCAATAAAATATGTTTAAACTAAACTATAGTTTTTCCAAGTTATCTCCCATTGGTAACTTTATGGTTTCATCTAGGTACACCCTTCTTTAGACAACCACAAAGTGACTACATATAAAGCTGTAAATAATAAAAATCGATTCTTAATTTGTAATTTTTCATATTCGTATTCTACCCATCGTTACTTGATAGACTAAAAAGGTCGAAAATATGCACCAAATTTTCTCCCTCTCACACACGAAAGCCTAGAGAAATAAATGATCTCATCTAATTCTAATTCTTTAATTTGTTCAAGGTTCATAAGTGGAATCAGCTTGGGTACATCATTCCTACTTTAGAAGAGATAGGGGGCGGGATCTTTTTTTTTTTTTTTTTTTTTTTTTAAATCGTTGAGACTAGAAATTAAGGAGTAATACTAAAAAGCATGAAGTATTGAGTTTCACCAAAATGATTTTAATCTCAAAATAATTGAGGTGTGCACCTTATGGTTTAAAGTACTCTTGTAATACCCTTCATATAGCAAGCATTCATGCAGAATCCTTTATGAATACAACAAATTTTTTGTTAGAAAACAATTTTATATTGGAAATAAGTTACGGGTTTAGCTATTTTTTTTACAACAAAGTAATACATATATAAGCTCAACACGCTAATGTTAACGGTTTAGGTAAAATCCAATATCTACCCGTAGACGTTGCAGGTTAACCATCAGTTATCCGGTATTAATTGAATATATAAATAGTATTTAAGCACACATTTTCAGTTCAAGTCAAAAGCACTCGTGGCCAAATGGTCAGGGACGAGAATTCACAAGTGCCTCAATGCGGCATTGTTTGCGCAAATGTTCGAGAAGTACCTACACACACTTTAATTGTCGGAATGATATTCACATTCGCCAGTAATATCCGTATTATTGTCTTCAGTGAAATATTCTATAAAGGTTTATACCTGTCGGACTCGTTGGTCGAATGGCCAGCACGCTCGACTCGTAACCTAGTAATGCGGGTTCGAGCCCCGACGTAGGCGGGTAGTGTATTTGGGCAGGACACTTAACAGACAGGGCCCCAGTCAATCCAACTGTGAAAGTGGGTAAAGCAGAGGTTAGAACCCATTGCCTCTCTCTCAATGTGTAGGATAAGATCTGGAAGGAGTTAGGACTACGATGGATATAAGAGTCATTCGACCCTTTATCGTGTTATCTTCGAGTAAAACAAAAAACCTGCTTGCCCAATGGCAACATTGCTTGTCAAGAACCTCCCCTTCTTTTCTTTGGTATGTCGTCTGCAGCCCAATACTCCTCCGTTACACTAGTGTGATCGAGCTTGTCCTTCAATGTTTTTGACATAGGGAAGCTCTTTGACTTAAGTTCATTCTCAGTTATAAAAGTGCTCATTGTCCTAACAAGGATGAAATCAAAATATGAATTTTGTTACACTCCTTCAAAACATCCTTACTACTGAAACACTGTCATACTTTCCGTCATCTCGTCTTATGATATTGTCTGAAGAAGATATGATTAAAAATCTCCGATGGGAAATTACTGTAAGCAGTACCCAACAAAAGCAATAAAATCTTACAAACTTCTGTTATAGAAAAATACATTATAAAATATAAAATCTGTAGGTATTGCGGTTTGAGCCGGGTCCGCCACGATAACAATCATTGTGCCTCGGCGTTGTAGTCATTGATTATTGATTGGTAGACGCCGTAAAATTAGTATTTATCACAAACATTACCAATTTACATAAATGTGTGTGTGTGTGTGTGGTTGCAGGATTTAGGTTCCTCCGTGCTATAGGCATATATGGTATGGACCATGAGAGAGAAAGAAGCGGATACAAGGTGATCCGGGTTCATACGTCCCTAGCTCTTCTACGAGTAGACCTCCTTGGTTCTTTAACGTGCTCAGTGTAAAGCACTGATACACGCGAAGATACCTCTGGGTTTCTTACCAGCTCAATTCTAGTTGTGCGTGTGATAACAAGTATCCCTGAAAATTCCTGCCGCGTTCGGTATTCGAACCACGGACCTTAAGATTAGTAGTCCGGTGTTTTACCACTAGACCACCACGCCGCCCCAAATTTACCTATGCCACACCCAGTAGGTTTATCAATACACCCTGTTTACACTAATATTGTGATCCCGATATTGCTCAAAATAGCGAATTCAGGTTACTCTTACATAAAAAGGGCAAACATTTGATAAAATTTTATGTAAAGGAAATGCCGAAACAGTTCCAACCTTCGTATTGGATATCGAACGGATTAGTTAATCTCATAAAACATTTCACGATTAAAAGTTAAAATCCTTTCAGAATTTCAAATCTTGGTGGCATAAATCAATGATTTTTTAGTCTAATCGAGGTAGACGACGTACCGATTCTATTGAACAATTGAACTACAAGTAATATACTCGATTTTGAGCACAGACTTTTCGAATTGAATGAGTCGATTTCAATTTATTTAACAGTTTTTGAAATGTCTATCGTCAGGTTTCCTTGACACTTGCAATTTAATGAAATCAATCAACCATGAAAAATGCAATGACAAAAGAGAATTGAACAGAAAATTGCTATGCCGAAACTAACCGAAACGTCAGATCAAACAAGGTTTTAGTCGATCCAACAGTTTCTCCTCTGGTATAATAATAGCTTAATTTAGCTAAAACAAATTTATTTACTCTAAAATCGCATTTACTTTGTTGCGTTTTTAAAGTTGCGCAAAATATATATCCTGTTGTCCCAAAGTTCCATACTTGACCATATTTCCGCGAATCTTCACTTGTTCCAGATTCCGACAAAAAGATTCGGGTGCAAATTTAACTGGATACTTATTCCCAAAAATTAAACAATTTACGCGGCTAGTACAGTGCGTTTGACTTCTAAATTGGCCAATCTTTTCATAAATTACATTAAATTCAAGTTATGATTTTATCTATCTAATATTTTTGCATTTTCCGCTCTTAAACACGAGGGGAAATGGTGGCTCTTTAGTAGTAAGAAAATGTAAACACATAGTAAAAACACATGGTATTATACTAAACATTTCACAGATGAAATGTCTATTATTCCTTATTCGGACATGCTTATTAGCATATCGACAGTCATGTCATTTTAAACTTGAATATCACGTGATTTTTACCGTGATCATTAACAAATCATTGCGAAAATCAAACTTTTATCAGATTTCTGAATAATTTGGTACACCGGATTATCCATTTCGAGAAATTTTAAAGATAAAAAAAAAAACAAAAAAACGCAACATTGTTAAACTTTATATTTATCATAATATTAGACTTAATTTGGTAATAGTTTGGTTTAATTTGGTAATGCTGAATAATTTGATAATTCCATGTACCGTTGGGACAATTGTTTTGGTCAACTGTTCTTTTTCACCATTTGTTAAAAGTTTTAAAGATCTAAATAAAAAAATATTCAGATCATTGTATGCTCCAAATGAATTAAAATATATGATTCGATATTGCAAGAGATAACTATTCGCATACTAACCAAGAAAAAAGTTAATTATCTGACTCATATCGCTGGTCAGCAGAGACTAGATAAAAGTATGAACCCAGCAAGCATGAACTTTTTGGACCCACATTGGCAGAATCTGTGCAAAATGGTGATATATTGGCCCCGTTTGTAAAATAATTTCCCATGTGGGGCACACATAGGACCCATGTGACTATTATCCTCGTTTATGTCAGATTCATATGGGCAGACCGTATGCTAAATATCTAATGGGTCCATATTGGTCCCCTACTGAGAAGAATGCCCATAAATGACCCACGAAAGGCCCATAAAACCTAGAACTTTCGAAAATTTGTAAGTGACATTTTTCTTGCTTTATTTATTTATTTTCAATTACTTTATGTTTAATTCACCATACAATTCCAACCAAAAATATATCTGCAAAACAGTAGTATATATATCTGGTATTTACCCAAAATAAATTATTACAGCCGTTTTATGTTTAAATGTCCTTAGCTACATGAAGTTTAAAAAAATGAAATGTTAAAATTTTAACTTAAGGTTGAGCTGACATTGGTGTAGAGCAGTAATCCCTATAGTTTGTTTATGAACTAGTAAATGGATTTAGAAGAAAGAATAACAATACAGTTTTCAATAAGGCGCAAAGAGATTAAATTTTCTTTACTATCGATCATATATTTCCATCTTCATTCATATCTTTCATCATACAGCCAGATGTACATTTTTTAAATAGTACATTAATATTTTTACAATGAGGCCAACATCAACTACCATTATTATTGTTCCAGTACTTGACTGAAAATCTTTGTTGTGGAATAATGATAAATTATAACATACTGAAGATATCACAAAGGTGACAGGTAAGTGTTTTTTCATATACAAAATATTTCTTTTTTGTTTTCAATATGGTATTTAAAAAAAAATAAAGTATGTGTTCGCCTTTTTCTAACTAGAACGATTTGTACACCACAAAACCAAAGAACCAGGGGGGGGGGGGGGGGGGTTAACAAAATTTTATGTTTCAACAAGAAAAAATATCTGAGGCCCAGATGGGCAAAACATTGTTGGCCTATATGGGCATAATTTGGAAGCAAATGGGTCGATAACGGGCGTAAAATGCACATATTATCCCTATTGGATTCCTTCCTAGGACTAACATTTCTAGTCCAGTTGAGTCCCACCATAATCCCGGTAACGCATCCCTACTGGGTCCCAGATGGGCAGCCTATATTGAACCCAGGTAGATTCAAATCTGGGTCCTATAAGGGTCCGTTACCAATCTGGGTCTATAAGGGAAATCAATTGCCCATATTGGTCCCATATGATTCTCATATAGGACCCAGATAGCACGCCAATTAATATCCCATCTAGATCCCGGCTGCACATCCCTTCTGGGACCCAGATGGGCAGCTCATATTGAACCTATAATTACGGATTTCGACATGGGTCCCAAATGGGCCCTGTATTTTTTGCTGCCTTTGAAATAGTTTTAACTGATTGATTGATTGTTTGATTGATTGATTGATTGATTGGTTGATTGGAGTTTAAAGCCACTTTCAACATTTTTTCAGTTATATCGCGGCGGTTGGAGCACCTAACAATGGTTTTCTGGTTTTTCTCTCACGAGTACAACCACCACATCCTTTCCTAGCCTCCAGCTGCTATCTCACTTTTCAGTTATATCGCGGCGGTTGGAGCACCTAACAATGGTTTTCTGGTATTTCTCTCACGAGTACAACCACCACATCCTTTCCTAGCCTCCAGCTGCTATCTCACACAGGTCTACGATTATCAACCCATTGGTGAGAGACAAATAGTCGGAAAGAATGAGTGTCGCAGTCGGGGATCGAACCCGGGACCTCTAGACTGACAGTCCGACGCGCTACCAACTGCGCTATGACGGCGGCTGAAACAGTTTTAAATACAAAATACGAAATACTTAAGAAAATTATATCATCAAATGATATTGAATCTGATTGCCAAGCTTTAATTGATAACACCACTGATGTTATGGTATCAACTTGAAATTTATAGCTACCTAAAACATCAATGAATATCAAAAAAGACCAAAAAAAGATGAATAAAAATGGTATGACTAGCCAATGATTTTAGAAATTGATCAAAGATGTTAAATCTGCAAAAAATGTTTCAAATTCTTCACAGAGAATTAAGAATTTTCAGAAATTTAAGGAATTAAAAAAAAAAAAAAGTACCGAATTAAAATAAAACGATATACTATTTAAAAGTATTTTTGATTAAATAACTGAGGCTATAGAAAATGACCCTGAACTACACGGAAACTTCTTGATGAATTAAAGAATAGCTCCGTTTTTAATGAAATCACTGATCCTATTAATCGCAAAGAGTGGTATGAACAATTCTATTAGCTTCGTAATAAATTAATAATGATATAACTGAGATAAGCAATGCTAGAAGGAAGAGGTACTCTCTGAGCTCCAAAATTTTGAATGTCAGAAATAAGGTAATCTTTATTTTCTGATTACTCTCAAATAAGAAATGAAAGCTTGTAAAACAAGAGGACCAAGATGGTCCTAGATCGCTCACCTGAGTCTCTTTGACCCCTGGGACATCACATTAACTAGATAGGCAGATGTCAAAAAGAAGAAATTGCCTAAGATCAATACCATGGAATGTTTTCAGCAAATAGCAAGACAGATATGCCTGTTTGCTTTTTGATTCTATGTAAAAAGGGATGCACCCAGCTGGACCCCAAATGAGGCCCCAGGGTCTTGATATGACTTGGAAGAGGTCCATAAGATGATGCTACATACTAAAAACGAAAGCTGTCTGCCTACTGGTTTCAGAGAAGATGATTTTTGAAGGTTTTCATATTTTCACCCTTTGTGCTCAGATGAGCTGAAAGGGGTGCCCCCGGGTGGAGCCCAAATATGACCAAAGGGTCTTGATATGAACAAATTTGGAAGGGCCTACTAGATGATGCTACATACCGAAAATGAAAGCAGAGTGCCCTCTGGTTTTGATTAAAGAAGATTTTAAAAAAAATTCGCTCTTTGATTCTATGTAAAAAGGGTTGCGCCCGGGTGGAGCCCAAATATGATCCTAGGGTCTTGATATGAACAAACTTGGTAGAGGTCTACTAGATGATGCTACATACCAAATATGAAAGCTGTCTGCCTTCTGGTTTCATAGAAGAAGATTTTTGAAGATTTTCAGTTTTTTACCCTTTGTGCTCATAAGAGATAAAGGGATGCACCCGTGCAAAGCCTAAATATGACCCAAGGGTCTTGATATGAACGAACTTGGTAGAGGCCCAATAGGTGATGCTACATACCAAATATGAAAGCTGTGTGCCATCTGGTTTCAGAGAAGAAGATTTTAAAAGATTTTCGCTCTTTGATTCTATGTAAAAAGGGTTGGGCCCGGGCAAAGCCCAAATATGACCCCAGGGTCTTGATATGAACAAACTTGGTAGAGGTCTACTAGATGATGCTTCAAACCAAATATGAAAGCTGTCTGCATTCTGGTTTCAGAGAAGAAGATTTTTAAAGATTTTCATATTTTCACCCTTTTTGTTAAGGGTAAAGGGAAAGTTAAGGGTGGATTTCATTCATTTGAACAACTTTGGTAGAGCTTGACCCAAGGAACATCCCTGCCAAGTTTCATCAAGATTGGCCCACTGGTTTAGGAGGAGAAGATGTTTAAAGAAATTGTGGACGACGCACGACGGACGACGCACGACGGACGACGCACGACGCACGACTGACGACGGACGACGGACATTCTACGATCACAATAGCTCACCTTGAGCACTTTGTGCTCAGGTGAGCTAAAAATAAATAAAATTGCTAAAGCAAGTTCACGTGAAATGGTGAGAAACGGAAGGATAAAATCAGTATTACCGCTTATGATAAAAGAAATAGTGAGAGTATTTATTTGATTCTGAACTCAGGACAGTTTCCTAATTCTTGGAAAAATGGAATTATTTTTACTTTTAACAAACAAGATAGTAAATATGATATTAACAATTATCTTATTAAATTAATCAATTTTCAAAAATCGGATAGACTTGCATCGGCAATACTGTATTGAATAGCATTTTTGCAGAAACAGTCAGTAGTTGTTCTGTGAGGTAACTATTTCTGATATAGTTAATTGAAAACAAATTAAGCTAATGTGGTTCTAGTTACTACTTTTCTTCATTGACAAATATTCAATGGAATGTATGTCCTAGTTGAATCAAGTATATTATTTTCAAGATTTGTCCCTGTCCTTCAAGTTCATTTTAAGAAAATTTCTGATGGTCCTGTTTTTTTTTTTCGAAAGAAATTCACAAAGCTTAAATAAAAAAATCTCTCGGACTAATTTGACTGAAAACTATGCGTTTTTGCATAGGAAACAATCCTGTATCCTGGAAATTGCCTAGGAAAAAGATAATCGAGTCAAAAACCGAATTACATGTGTACTGAGAAGACTTTTTGTGCTCAAGCGCACAAAAAAATAGGTCTAGTATACTTCATCAACTTTTGTGCGACACGAAGTGCTATGTGTGTTCAACGCAATCCTTGCATATCACAACGCTGTGCTAAAATCAAAGTACTGATAGTACTGAAGGCGATGGAAATGAATTGACGAAACAACACACGAGATCAATTTTCTGGAATATAACCTTGATTATTCACCTTGTCCTTATCATGTATTCCCCGATGGCGGCAAATATCCTTTCCGACGTTTGTCTTTCATCAATGGGTAGATAATCGTAAACCTATGTGAAATAGCAGTCGGAGGCTAGGAAAGGGTGTAATGGTAGTACAGGTGAATGAAATACCAGGAATCCATTGTTAGGTGCTGCGGCCGCCGCGATATAACTGCAAGATTGTTGAAAGCGGTGTTAAACCCATTCAAACAAACAAACTTATCGTGTATACTAGATATTTTCTGACTTACAAACATGAGACAACAAACAATACATTGGAACAGCCCGGTTGATCTTTCTAAAGCATTTGACTGCCTTCCTCACAATTTAATAACCCTCAAATTATCAGCCTATTTTTTCTCCTCGGATGCCTGTAATCCTTAGACAAACTATCTGTTAAGCAGGTCACAAAGAGTTAAGATAGGTAATACTACAAGTCCATGGCAAGATATTCTTAAAGTTGTATCACAAGGTTCTATCATGGGAACCCTTTTTTTGAATATTTTACTCAACGATATTCTTTCTCAATTGATAAATCTTCTCTCTTTACAATTTTGCTGACGATAACACCATTTCAAATCAACCCTAAGTAAAGACGGTGAAACTTTAATTAAATGGTTTGAGTACAAGAAAATGCAGGCAAACTCGGATGAATTTCAAGTAGTATGCATTGGTCAAAAGACAAAAAGGCAGTGGAATCATTTGACGTTGGTCCCTCTAACACCGATTGTGAGATTACGAGGTCAAACGTCTTGGAGTTAATTTTGATTAACAGCTAAACCATGATTCTCGGGTAACGTCCTTATACAAAATATTCTTATTCAAACAAGAGGGCAATGGTGGCCTTTAATCGCTCACTTGAGTGAACTGTCCAAAACTCGTTTAAAGTAGGTTTAATGGGGTGGAAAGTATTACGACAAAGCCCCCCCCCCCCCTTCAAAAAAAAAAAAAAAGAAAGAAAAGAAATGCTGTTGATACTGTACTATTTGCAAATCTTTCGGCCCATTTCAGGTTGATTGGGCTTAAAATGTGGCCACTAGAGTGCATACAAAGTTTTTTCTAAGAGGAATGATCCTGTAACCAGCTTTTTTATCCAAGATTACCCAATTTCATAATCATTCAAGTCAATCATTCTGAACAGCTTTCAAGTTAATCAGGCTAAAGAATTAGCCACTACAGTGCATATATGTGATCTCTAGAGTGCAAACAAGGTTTTTCTAAGATTTTACCCCGACACCTAGTTTTTGACCACACTTGACCAAACTTCGAAATCGTCCGAGATTTTATCAAGACAATCATTCTGACCAAAGTTCAGGTTGGTCGGGCTACAAAATATGACGCCCAGAGTACATATAAGGTTTTTCCTAAGATTCGACCCTGTGACCTTGTTTTTGACACTACTTGACCCAATTCCGAAGTTGTATGAAATTTTAAAAAGACAAACTTTCTGACCAAATTTCATGTTGATCGGGCAAAAAATGTGACCCCCAAAATGCATACAATGTTTTTTTAAGATTTGTCCACATTACCTAGTTTTTTTACCCTAGTTGACCGAATTTCAAACTCGCCCGAGATATTACCAAGATAATCATTCTGGTCAAATTTCAGGTTGATGGAGCAAAATGTGACCTCTCAAGTGTATACAAAATTTTTCCGAGATTTGACCCTGTGACCTTGTTTGTGATTTAACTTTACCCAATTTTGAACTCGTCCGAGATCGTCTATTGAATCATTCTTACAGAAATATGGCAAAAATATGGCCTCTAGGGTGCATACAAGGTAAATGTTGACGACACACGACACACGACGTACTGCAAAAAAATTTACATAAAAAGCAGCGAGTCAATTGAATGTTTTGCAACGATTGTGCAAATTTCTTAATTAAAACAGCAGAATGATAATTATCAAAACTTTCAATAATCTAACTTTGATTTCTGTCCACTCATTTGGTACTTTTGTTAATCCAAAAAATACAGAAAAACTTGAAAAGATTCAATATAGGGTTCTTCGTATCATATACATTTAACGACTACGCCTCATCCTACGAGAACCCGATAACCTGAGAATAATTGCTGTAGAAACTTTTAAATTTATTCAAAGACTTTTCCCAGGATATCTTCGAGGTCTTGTCACCTTGAAAAACAACAGCTCTATTTCTCGATGCAGTTCCAAGGAGCCGCCGTCATTGCGCAGTTGGTAGCGCGTCGGACTGTCAATCTAGAGATCCCGGGTTCGATCCCCTAAGGCGGCACTCATTTTTTCCGACTGATGGTCTCTCACAAATTGGTTGATAATCGTAGACCTATGTTAGATAGCAGCTGGAATTTAGGAAAGGATGTGGTGGATGTACTGGTGAGAGAAATGCCATGAAACCATTGTTAGGTACTCCAGTCGCCACGATATAGCTGAAAAAATGTTGAAAGCGGCGTTAAACTCCATTCAATCAATCAATCAATCCTTTGGTGAACATTTACTTAAATTGTTGAAGATATTTTGATTGACCTTAAAATATGGGCGTGACAGGGCGTGGAATTTTTCGTAGGGAATCGAACCCGGGACCTCTAGAGTCACCCAAGGAACATCCAAGCCAATATGCATTGGAATCATCCAAATGGTTATGGAGAAGAAGATTTTAACGTGACAAAATGCCCCGCTCTGCCGAGCCAATATTTGGGGGTCAATCAAATTTCTTGAACAATTTGACCGTAAAGGGTCGCCAAAGGGGTTTACAGTCAAAACGGCCCAAAGTCGAAACGGCCCATGGTCAAAACGGCCCGTAATTTGGTCAACACGGCCCCAATCAGTTTTGACAATCGGTCAAAACGGCCCAAAAATTTAATTTGCTTTATTTTCTTATCTTTGCCGAAGTGAAATAAATTTTTGTTATAGATTGAATAAAAAAAGGTTTACATAAAAATTTAAAAATTTATTCAGGCTTATTTCTTTTACAAATGTTCGGCATCAAAGAGGCAGAACTGAAACAGTTTTATTGATGAAATGCCGCTTTGGATTAGGTGGGAAAATACAGTCCCATGCGAGCACACTTTTCAAGCATCCAATTCAATCCCGAAAATTTCTTTAAACACGATTTAAATGTTTAAATACCAGTTGGTTTAATATGGTTTAAAATGTTTCGGCAAGCTGTATGTTCTTCTTTGATGACATATTAAAATCTAGAAAAAGGAATTTTAATGACAAAAGCTTGCCATTATCAATTTTAGCTTACCTGTGCCCAAAGTTTATTAGGATACGGCTGTATCTTTTAATGGTTGAATTTTAAGCGTTTGAGAAAAGACGATGAATGTCGAAATACCAAACATTTTTTGTTGCACAAACAAACAAACAAACATAGCATGCAGCTTATAGTAATAGAAAATATTAAATTAACGTTAAATCAAATAAAGACCAATCTGCTGTAAAAATATATTTATATATGCAGAAAATCGCCGAAGTTGATGTTTTTTCCTTTGGTCAGGGCTAATTTCAAAAAATCAATTCAAAACTAAAGATATCTCTGAAAACTTGTTTTTTGAAAAGAATGAATATCTAAGCTTCATAAATATACAATTTGTCATGTTGTTTTTTTGTTGCTTGCAGTTGGATCACCAGGTACTGTTTGCCATTAATTGAGGGTACACTGTTGTAAAAAGATATACAAGTGATGACAATACTGGATAGCCCACCAGAACCTGTTACCAAAAGAAATGTCAGATGAACCCCAAAGTGTGAAGGGAAATTGAAAAAAAGTTCTGAATTTTTAAAATGAAATATTCTACAATTGTTGATTAAAAAATTCAACTGTTCCCGTCATTATCTTTATTGCTATTTCATAATTGTTGTGGTCCTGAATTAAAAAGATCGGATACAAATTGATCTAACTCTATCTGTCTGTATGTCTGTCTGTTTACCTCTCCAAGGATAGACATGTGAACTGTTTATCTACGTATGGATATTCCCTTTAATCCATAAGAAACACAGGTTTCATATTAGGCTAGAAAGTATTTCTAATCACAAAGCTTTGTTTAATGTCAAGGTCATAGACCAATGTAAAGATAATTCATCACCGCTAAACTTGCAAAATATGCTGTTTTTGGTGAATAAGTGTACGAATTTCATTTAGCGTCATTACCACAACAAACACGTCACCTCCACAACCTTTTGTCATTACCAAAACGAACATGTTTTTGATATTTTACATGACAACTTGTGGTGTTATACGAATTATATAACGGCTATACATTAAAAGATAATTATATCTAATCTGTTTTATCAACCACCAGATCAAAAACAACAATACTTACAATATAATGAAAATGTATGATTTATTCTTTGGGTGGCAAAGTTTAAAGTTTTGTCATCATTTAATATAACAGTGTAATCATTTCCATATGTATTTCAGTCAGTATACTTCTTCTTGTAGAATAAGAAGCATTTTGTAAAACATTTATCATGCATAAGCTAGAAACAATAGCTTAACAAGGTAATGACAAAATTACGGACATGTCTGTGAATGAATGACAATTCTTGCAAAATTGCTATCTTAACATTTATGCAAGATATTATGATTCAAAATTAACATAGTGAGTAAGATAGAAATTATATCATTCATACTGTACCATATTTTTGAAACTCTTCATTATATTTTTGCAATTTTCAAACTTTTCGTGGTATTACCCATAAACATCAACACGATTAAACCTAAAAAGGACCCGTTCCACATGCCAAAGAGTGCAATTTTCCCTAAATCAGGAAAATTAAAAATCCGAAGCCATATTATTTTTTTTTGGGGGGGGGGGGGCAATCAAAATTTCTTCAACAATTCAAAAACAGGGTGATTTTTCTACCAAGTTTCGTTAAAATCTGCCCATCGATTTGGGAGGAGAAAATGTTTAAAGAAGAAGTTTACACCTGGACGGACACAGACGGACACATGGCGGACACCCCGCCCTGAGAATAGCTCACTGGCCTTTTGCAAGCGGAGCTACAAATGAGTTTCATCTTTGATTGCTGTATTACATGTACAGCATGAACATATTCTTTCTACTCTGGTATGTCTCCTTTTTTCAATCACTAATTGGTGAGAGCTTATGAATTCTCATTCTACAAACTATCCATGGATCTATCAGAAAAGTTGGGTAGTTTGTAAACGTAATTTGATCTATTGCCCGTCTTGTAGACTCCTAAGTAGACTTCTAGTTTTGAGTATTATTTATGGGGGCATTTTGTTCTTGAGTGCATATATCAGTTATTCAAGTAAGAGTTGATTATTGATCAGGTAGCTAAACCCAAGGAAATTCAGGAGGTTTTTTTTTTTGCCTGATCAAACCACAAATTGGTATTTTTTTTCAGGTTAAGGATTTCATCTAAAAGTGTATTTTCATCTGAAATAATGTGTTTGTAGAAACTAAAAATGGCAATAAATCACCCACTTAAGGATGAATTTAACTTTTCGTAAAAAAAGTTTCGATACTGACATCTATGATTTGTTGATGTTCGTTATCTTTTATTAAAGATTTTGCCTTATCCTTCTTTCGTGGAACCGAATAAGATTTTTGACAATTTATTTTCGATCCCCGACGGCGGCACTCATTCTTTCCGACTATTTTTCTTTCACTAATGGGTTGATAATCGTAGACCTATGTGAGATAGCAGCTGGAGGCTAGGAAAGCGATGCGGTGGTTGTACTGGTGCGAGAAATACCAGGAAACCATTGTTAGGTGCTCTAGCCGCCGCGATATAACTGAAATACTGTTGAAAGCGGCGTAAAACTCCATTCAATCAATCGACAATTTATTATTACTTCAAAGACCCCTCCGGTTTGTTTAGAGTCCCCCCCCCATGTCATTAAATCGCCGGTGCGAACGAAAATAGGATACACCGTGTACGATTGGCGGGAATCTGAAACCCGCGTGTGTCAAGAGATGGGCTGTTTGTGACAGATTTACAACGAAAGTGTGTGACAAAAATGTCTGTGGTAAAATTAGTCATCTGGAAAATGTTTCATGTAATAATGTTGGTCGTATTATCAATATTTCATAGAGCTATTTATTTATTTTATGCCAAACAATTTACCTTTAATCTCCACAATAGGGTTCACAGAAATGGGTGGGGTTCCATTAGAATTTTTTAATATTTTCTTCAACAACAACAACAAAAACCCGCCACTTTATTTTCAAGATATATCCTCGTAGAATGGATTTTTGTCCTGTTACGATTTTTCATATCACCTTTTTAAAAAGCATTCAGAAATCTAGATCTGCCAATTAATAAATCCTGCATAAATGTTCAAAACATGCTCTTTTTTCTGGTGTTTTCTATTTCTTGAGTTGATGATAGCAGCACTCTATTTGTCTCAGCAATGGGTTGATAATTCTAGACCTATGTGAGATAGCTGGAGGCTAGGAAAGGTTGTGGTGGTTGTACTGGTGAGAGAAATACCAGGAATCTATTGTAAGGTGCTCCAGCTTCCGCGATATAACTGAAAAATGTTGGAAGATGTGTTGAACTCCATTCAATCAATCAATCAATTTCTTAAATTGAATTTTATAAGAGCTTGAAAGTGTACTGCCTCGATAGCTAAGTAGAAAGAGCGTTGGGCTCCTGAAACGAAGCTCGGGTATTTTAGTCCTGGTGACAGCCAGGTGTTCACACGGGCAAAAAACTTAATAGTCACTTCCTCAGTCCAACCAGCTGTAAAAGGGTAGCAGTGGATGAGAAACCTTCACACAAAAAAAGAGACTCCACTGCCTCTCAAATTTCTCACGCAAAATTGGTAACATTTAGAATGAGCAGACTTGGGTTCAATTACACTTATAATTTAATTAATTACAATTAATTACAAATTTTCATGTAATTGAAAAGCATTAGTAATTGAGTTCAAAATCAATTACCTTAATTGTAATTAATTAATTACATACACAAAAATGCCAAATAATTGACATATACAGTCAACTGGCCGATAGCTGATCACTAGTGAGAACTTTGTTGATTATTTTTCAAAGAAACGTGACAGAATCCCGATTTTGGTCTTAGGAGGCAATAAAATTTGTACACTTTGAAGTGCAAGATACATCTTTAGTCAATCAATCAAAACAGTTGCATCGTGGGGGAAATAGTAGTATACGTAAATTAGCCATTTCCGGATCAATTTGGCCAATAGCGGATCACGTGATAAGATGACTCTGGGGGCTGTCTCAAAATGATTTTGACCTGTCATCACTGTCAAACCAACATGTTTTCTACCGTTAGAAGTAATTTTTACAATAATTTTGTATTTCCAATATTAATTGAGTAGGACAAACTAAATCATTGAGCAGACAGTTATTTATTAAGCTTCTTACATCACAAATGAACTAGAATCAACATATTGAAGATTTAACCGTCTAAAAGATGTATAAAACCAAAGGACTTTATATATTTTATCAATCCAAACTCAAGGCTTTTTCCAAGATCTTTGGGAAAAGGCCCCTAGCATTCATTTGGGAAAAAATTATCGAAAAAATGCAATTTGGGGATTTTTTCATGTAAGACTGTTTGGGTTAATTTTTGCTTGTAATACCTGTTGACTACCTGTTGACTTCTGGGGACCTTTTTAACCCCTGATGGGTTGTTATCCCCTTCTACTGCTTGTTATCACTTCTCCGGGTCCGGTCGAGCTGATACACATCAGACAGGTCGAAACGCTTATTCGACCAAAATTTGTCTAATTTACTTTTGAAATGGTCTACCTTCTTTGACAATATAATTTCATCTGGTAAATTGTTCCACGTATTTATTGTTCTAAGTGCAAACGAGTTTAAGCGCAATGACTTCTTGGCACGAGGTTTATTCAATTTTAGGCAATGCCCTCTGAGGTGGTCAGATTCAGCAAAAGTGAAAAAGGTAGAGAGGTCAATATCATCAATATGGTGAATAATCTTGAAGACTTGGATGAGATCGAACCTTTGTCGTCGGTACTCGAGTGATGGAAGATTTAGCTCTCTTAGTCGATCAGGATAAGATAATTCTCTCATTCCAGGAATTAAACGAGTCGCCCTACGTTGTACATTCTCAATTATTTGTTTACATTTCTTCGTAACGGGATAAGCAACTAGGTTACCATAGTCAAGATGTGATCTGACCAATGATTTATAAAGTGTCAAAAATAAGTGTTTGTCTATATAATTAAACTTTCGTCTAATGAGGCCGATTATTCTATTAGCTCTGTTTGCAACATTGCTGATATGTTGTTCGAAAGATAGGTTCTCAGTAAATGTAACTCCTAGATCCTTCTCAGACATCTCATTTAGTAGGTTATGCCTATTGCCATCTTTATCTTTGATGATTTAACTTGCTTCAAATTTCTTCTTTCCAAAACAAACACTTTTACATTTCTTTACATTAAAATTCAGTAGCCAGTCCTCATTCACAAAGAGGATAAAGAGAACTGGTCCAAGAATAGATCCCTGGGGTATACCGGATATTACATCACTCCAGTCAGAAGGGCTCCCATTCACTAGTACACGTTGCTTTCTATCATGCAGAAAACTGGAAAACCATTTGTGCAGATTTCCAGCGATTCCAAAAGATTCCAATTTATAAAGAAATAATATGTATAAATTTTCTTCAAAAAAGCTTATTCTTAAAATTTTTAAAGCTAACAATGCACATATTCATACTCCCAACTTACAAATATGTCAGAAATAAGTTGTTTGGTTAAATCCATTTCATTAAATTGGGAATTTTTCTCCAAATTGGGAAAAAATTTGGGGCCTTTTCAATGGGGAATGGGGCCTTTATTGGGCCCCTGAGAAATAGCAGAAAAAGCCCTGAAACCTAAACTACGTTTTTAGACTGGTTTTTAGACTGCATCAATTTGAATTTGTAATATTCTATCAATTGCCTTCTGTGTAAGAAACATTGTAACAAACTGTTACATGTAATCCTATCATTTTTAGCTCCACTGGCCGAAAGGCCAGCGGGCTTTTGTCATGGCGAGGTGTCCGTCGTCCGTGCGTGCGTCCGTGCGTCCGTCCGTCCGTCCGTCCGTAAACTTTTACTTTAAAAATCTTCTCCTCATAAAGTACTGGATGGATTTCAATCAAATTTCACAGGAATGTTCCTTAGGTGACCCTCTATCAGATTCCTTCAAAGATTTTTAATCGGTTGAAAATCATGGCTGTAGTGGGCGTGGCTAATTTCCATATATGGTAATAGGTGGCTTTTCTCAGAAACTAATTGATGGATATTTACCAAACTTCACATGAATTATCCTTGAGGGGCCCTCTATCAGCCTACAAAAAATCATTGTGATCAGATGAAAAATATGTATTTTATGGGCGGAGGTCATTTCTCTATATGTTATAAAGTGAAAACTTTGAAAATCATTTTCTCAGAATCTAATTGATAGATATCAACCAAATTTTACATGAATGATACTTGAGTGACCCTCTATTAGTATAGCAAAAATTATTGTGATCGGATGAAAAATGTGTATATTATGGGCGGAGGTCATTTCTCTATATGTTATATAGTGAAAACTTTGAAAACCATTTTCTCAGAACCTAATTGATAGATATCAACCAAATTTTACATTAATGATACTTGAGTGACCCTTTATCAGTATAGCAAAAATTATTGTGATCCGATAAAAAATATATATTTTATGTGCGGCGGTCATTTCCCTATATGTTATATAGTGTAAACTTTGAAAATCATTTTCTCAGAACCTTATTGATAGATATCAACCAAATTTTACTAGAATGATTCTTTAGTGATCCTTTATCAGTCTATTAAAAAATATTTTGATTAGATCAAAAATATGTCTTTTATGGGCAGAGGTCATTTCTTCATATATAGGGTAAAACAAACTATCCTGAAAGGTTAAACACATGGATTAGATATCATGGAAATTTTATTTCTGTGAAGTTGTATCAGTCTGCAAAAAAATATTTGATTAGATGAACAACATATACTATCATTAGTTAGAATTTTGTTTTGATGACAAACAATTGTGAAGTAACATCTTTTAGTAGTGTTAAATTAAAAGTGGAAAGATCTACAATCAGAATTTTGCAGACCAACACCAGTTTATTGTGCAGTAACATTCTGTAAGTTTTGAAATTCTTATATTTGGATTTTAACAAAATATCACTAGAATGATCCTTGGGTGACCCATTATCAGACTGCACAAAATTATTGTAATTAAATGAAAAATATTTGTGTAACAGGTAGAGGTCAATTTTGTTATTCACTGATCATGAGTTTTTTATGCAGAAATATTTCAGCATATGACCCTTATTTACTTGAAATAAACATTCACTCATGCATTCACTTCAATTCCCATTTAAACAGCTTTATCATCCTCTAATATAGTCATTATTTGGATATTCAGGCCTGTGGAGCAAATCAGGGGCTCAAGCGCCTCTAGTTCATTTTCCAATTCCTGATTATTCAAATCATAAAATTATAATATGTTTCAGTATCTACCCATTTACATATAACACAATTTTGGGCTGGTTGAAATTAAAAAAAAAAAAACTGTACCAGAATTTTAAAGTATCACTTTTTTTCAGTTATGGAAATTGAAAATATGGACCTTTTCAGTTGAAACCATTGGAGAGAAATAGAAATCACTTGTAAACTTGCAACTAGAATGACAGTTCTAACCACCTACCTGTTACCAGACAAAATTTTCACTTCGTAACTATAGCTTGATCAAAGCTGTCGTTACGAGATTTTAGAATAACAACGACGGCATGTATTGTTAAAAAAACTCTTATTATTCTAGGTAGAAATTAGCATGGGAAACAAAAAGTAATTTGTTACAACCAAATCGTCATGTACACTTTGTTTTCCTGACCCATGCCAAGCATGGTTTAGAAATCCATATATGTTTGCACTTATCCTTGCGGCAAAGCATTTATTTTGTTTTGCGATATAGTGAATCTAAACACTTATTTAGAGCATTTCTATTGCAGAACCTTCTGGTATTGATGACATCTGTGCCTTTAACTTATTTTCATGATGTAACTGTATCAAATTTTGATAGAGGCTGCAGACAACTGGTGGGAAGTGATGGGGCCTTAAACATACTTGATGAAATAAAATCTTTATAGAAATTGTGTGTGGCAAGCAACAGAGGCTTCTTTTACAGTCCTGTTTTCTTTTTTAAAAAAAGTATCTAAGTATCTTTAAAACAATAGAGTTGTAGATCGATTGAAAATGATAAAATAATACCCCAAAAGCAATTACTTTTCTAACCACCATAATTTGGGCAAATTTTTCAAAATTTTCAACACTTTTTTCACTCTGGTTTGATACATTTATATTGGTAGAGAATCTGATATCTATGGCCAGATATTTCTGTAATCTCCTATCTACCACCTTTTTCATTCAAGACGTAGATCTAGTTAAGGTATTTTTGGAAAAAAAACTACCAATGTTATAGCCCTTTAACATTTAGACCCAACGAACAATTTAAAACACTTTTTTTACAAAAAAAAAGAAAGTTTTTGTGAAAGACGAATACCCCAGAAAAGGCCATTTTCATGACCTTGTCACATGAGGTTGGCCTTGGTATCTGTAGATGCGCACTATTGAGATCTAACATTATACCAACTATGAACATGATATCTTGAATAACCTTGCAGTAATTGGCAATGTTGGGGATTTTTTTTTTGTTAAGTGTTGCAGACAGACAGACGGAAAATGGTCAAGCAATATTATCCCGATCTTTCAATGTACTGGTATAAAAAAAAAACAGCCAGATTTGCAAACATTCTAGGAAATTTCATCAGCTACTGCTGTCAAACAACGACATTGCTTAACAAATAAATGATCTAAATATAGGTCATTTCTCAATTTAATACAATGTTTTCAGAATTAATCAAAACCAGATAAGAATTGGGATCGATAAAATTTCTTATCGTTTTTTCTTTAAGAACTTCAATATAATAAATCAAACTGCATAAGTAGCTAGATTCGGCGCGGTTATCTTTATAAAATATTTGGTTTGCTTATTTTGAGACGCCCCCTATGATGCGCACAGCTGATCCGCTAATGGCGAGTAAGGGTTGGGGATTGTTTCTTTTTATTGTGCACAAAAAACTGGATAAAACCATGCAAAAGCATAGTGAACCAACAATTTATGCCCCCTTTTCGTGATTTAATCCACTATTTGAAGTCGTACTCGTTTACTAGCCTTCAATTTTGCAGACGAATTCTTTTCTTTGAAATTCCTATGACGTAATCTTTCAGTCGAACAGACGCTTGACTAGCGTTTTGTCGATCTGAAGCACTACAACAACAATGTGACCTGTCAAAATTTTGTTATGCTACGAAGAGATGGACAGAGTCTTGGGATAGAATATTAGTTTCTTCTTCGGCATTTGCGAGTGAAAGTAATTGAAGATGGAAATCAAAGTGATCCGCTATTGGTCATGATCCGCTATTGGCTAGTTGACTGTATTTTGAATTATTTTCAATAGAGGTATTTTACATAATTATCTCCCTTGCATTCACTTCAGTTACACTGACATAACAATGCAAACGAGGGGGTGTCCTTTTCTCCACTCTTTATTTCATTGAAATTTATCCGAGTAAATCAGTCTATTTCAACTATTAATAAAATAGATCATCAACCTTTTATAATTCAAAAACAAAAATACTTAAATGTCATTAAAAACTATTTTGACCACTTTTAGGAATTTTTATTTTTAAATATTGACAAACAGCGACGTTTGTCTCCCTTGCATTGCATTTAATTTAAAATATCATTCATATGGCATCCATCTCTTAATCTGTTTTGCCTTTTAATTTTTATTTATTGACTTTTTAAACTGATTGTCTTATGGTTTGTATTACTTTTATGTACATCAAGTCGGTGTTAAAAGCTCACGTTATGTTATATTGTTGTATTTTACCGACTTTGTAAATAAATTTGACTTGACTTGTTTGATTTTAGTTGCGTTGAATAAATTGCAGAAATACCTCTTCAGAGTTTTTCTACTTGGTGATACCATTTTGAGAAAACACTTCGATATGATAGTTTGTATAGATTTCTTTCATTTTGCTTATTCTTTTTCATTATTTAAATATTACTAATTAGTAGTCACAAATCGATCGTAATTGATTAACTAAAAAATGCAAAATAATAAAATAAAACAAAGAGAAAATAAAAAACAGACAACAAAAACGGCAGGCGACAGAATGCAAATTAGACACTTTTTTTTTTCTTTTGACGAAAATTGTTAAAAAAACTAAAACATATCGAGAGATAAAGATAATGTGAAAAGGGGAGAAATAATTCCACCGCAGGTTTATTATTACAAGTTGCTATTTCATTTTGATAATGATTCAAATTTGAACACATACTTGTATTTGGAAGGGCTTTTAAATACATTGGAAATGTGTATTTCTCTGTTTCGAAATTAATGATTTTGTAGTTCTGAGTTTCACTCGATTATCTTTTTTCTTGCAGCCTTCTTTTTTTAACACTCACCTCTTACGAATCCAATTAATTTTCCAAATTCATGAATTATTGAACGCACAAAACACCCTTTTTATGGATATATCTTCATCATGAAGATGTGATAGAAGTTAAATAGGATCATGTAATACCATATGTCACATACGACGCTTTATTGTCACCAGTAGAATGTTTATTTAGCTCATGTGTTGTAACTTATAACTGCTGCCTTAGTGTTTTTACTGCAGGGCTTCAGATTCTTTTCAAGACTGATGGGTCCAATTGACCCATGAGGTAAAAAGTTGTGGGTCATTTCCTGAAATGATGGGCCAAAGCATTTTTTCATTATGGTAAAAATGTTTCATATCCAAGCAGGACAGGGTCACAGGACCCCAACTGTTGGAAAGTTGTGGGTCATCATGTGAGAAATGACCCGGGCCCACTGTAAATCTGAAGCTCTGTTACTGCTCTTTGATCTTGGGTCTATGGGATATTGAAAAACCCTTTCTAAAATCATAAACAAACATGAAGATTAAATTCAACTCTACATTTTTTACGCTTAAGTTTTATCAAGCAATATGAAAAACAACAGTGCTGCAAGGGGCTAATGTGCTGAAATATTTTAATTTTAATGATTCTAAATGAGTATCAGATATATGGCTCCTATACGATAAATAACATGAATCTAACTTTTAACTAAGTCTGGCCTTTCTATGCTTTTAAAAAGAATACCATGTATGTGACTTGAAAATGGGCATTTTATTTTGTATAAATGCCTAATGAAATTTAAAACACACAATATCAAAATATACTTTAAAAAACATTTGTGAAATTGAATGAATTTATCCCATATCTGGGCATCAAAAAACCGCCACTAACGCCGCCTCCCCCCCCATTAGATCACATAACTGTAGGAAGCTGATGAGCACAGAATGACATCCTGGCTTAGTTAGAGCCAGCCATGATCAAGAAATCATCCAAAATATGTATGATAAAGGATATATGATGCTTTTCTCTAGCAATCCATTTCAATGCTGTACCGAATGATTCAAATATAGCACAACTCGATAAACCCATTGTCAAAGAGGCATCGTGGTAAAATTTACCCAGCCAGTGAATACCTAACAATTCATGATCCGCTGGGTGAAAAGGAATCAAGGGGAAAGCATTATCTATGTTTTAGCCATAAAAGTGCCCCGACCTAGCTTAAGTAATAGTTTAACCACATCATCAAATGCTGTGTATGAGACAGTTGAAAGCTTGGAAGAAATGTGATCATTGATTGAAAAATTCTCAGGAAAGCTGAGGTGTTGAATTAACCTATACTGGCCCTTGGCCTTTTATGGTACCAAACCTATGGGGCTTATCTGCAAATTATCAAAGGGTTTGTGTGTAAAAGGACCTTTAATACGCCCTGCAGCAATTTCTATTTCAAGTTTTCGTTGGACTTCATGTGGTAAGTCTGATGCTGACGTAAGATTATGCGGAATTGACGAGCCCATTTAACCTATGCGAAAACCCGTCTGAAATCCATCAAATAAATATTGTGACCCTGGATAACCATGCAATAAGTGTGTAAAGGGCAACAGTTTGATAGGAGTGACTAGTTGATCGTTACTGTTTTCTTGTTTTTGTGGGACCTGAGGCAAAGTTGAGTGTAGAAGAGGTTTGGCTGGTGGATTGACCCTTGTTTGAAGGACATGCCCCGGCAAAATGGTTGCCCCTGCAGATACCACAGATGTGGGCATGGTAACATCATGGAAATCTGCATTCACCCTGCCTGTTGTAGTTCCAGCGGGTATTGGGGAGAAAGGGCTAGGGCTTGTTTGAGAAATTCTTTGTTTTAGACCATTTTGCTTTGTTTGGACGAAAATTAGCGGATGAATACGATGTATGCGTCTGTTGCAGTGTGGTTGCCATTAACCAAAATTCTGTGTGAATCTGGTTCCACGGCATGGCATATTGTTCGCGAAAAAGCCTGAACTGAGTGTCATAAGACATCCAGGCGTCATTTTTTGTAAGAAAAGCCAAATTTTGTTGAATTGATTGAATGGGGTTTTACGCCGCTTTCAACATTATTTCAGTTATATCGCAGCGGCTGGAGCACCTAACAATGGATTCCTGGTATTTCTCACGCCAGTTCTACCATCACATCCTTTCCTAGCCTCCAGCTGCTATCTCACATAGGTCTACGATTATCGACCCATTGGTGAGAGACAAATAGTCGGAAAGAATGAGTGCTGCCGTTGGGGATCAAACCCGGGACCTTTAGTGTGACAGTCTGACGCGCTACCAACTGCGCTATGACGGCGGCTTTCCAAATTTTGTACATTCTCCCCATATTTCATTAATTTGGGGGCCTCAAGGGGGAATTTAGTGCAGTAGATTGCCACAAATTTTAAAAATGTGGATGTCCATTGTTGGATTGTGGTTATTGGCCTAACATTTGCATGTGGCTTTACCTTGAGACCACCAGAAAACTGATCAATGTCTTCCGCGTATTTTGATCTTGCTGAGGTTTCAAAATCAACAAATCTATTACTATATATTCGTTTCTTAAGCTCAGGGGAAATTTGGCACTCAATTGATGTGCTGATTTGGTTAGAAAGGGGGACAGCATTACCTTCCATAACAGAATCCACATGCTGGGTTATCAAAGAATCAAAATCCTCAGACTCCGTTGACTCATGATCTGAGTCGGTCTGATCCTCGACCCAAGGTGTATTGTCAGCATCCGTTGTTACATTTTCCAATTCCTGGGGCAAGACTGGAGTTATGCTCCTAGCGTGTGTCTTTTTCGTTTGTTTCGACTAGCCCTGTCCAGGTTATCTGTATAAAGAGTTCTTTGTTTTGAACGATTTGCACTGACAGGACTGCCAGTACTTTGTTTAGGTTTATCCAGAGAAAGTGTCGATTGTTCTGTTGCTGTTCGTTTGTTTTTAGGCCCTTTTTTCCTAGACGAAGAAGGTTGCTGGTCACAACAACTGTCTGGACACATAACTGTGGCTGTTTGTTTTCTTTTCATCTACAAAAGATGCAGTCAATATTATTCTTAATTTATATAATGCCTGAAACTCATATTCTAAGTAATAGTTTGTTCATGGCCAGAAACTCGTACTATTATTATGAGTATTGACCACAAACAGTCTGCACACCTGGAACTAAGATGCAAGCCTAATAATGTATTGTTACTGTTTACAATTCTTTGTTTGAAATGTTTAATTATAGCATAATATAATTAACAAAATCAATCAATTTTAACACGCAGAAAACCAGGACTGCAATCCTTCATTTCACTTTTGGAATAAATTATTGGCTTTTACATGTTAACCCTTGTCATGCTGAACCCGGAATATTCCTGCTTTGGCAGGAGCTATAGACAATCATCAGCCTGATGTTAGTCTACACCACCTGTTTCTCACTTTCAAACCAGAATTGTCAGTAGATTTAGTTTTTCAAATAATAATTGACATAAAGTTGGTACTTTCAGTGCTTTTTGGCCTTTGATTTTGATGCAAATTTTTTGCCAAAATTTATTCAGCATGACATGGGTTAACAATCATATTAAGAAAGCAAGAAGTCAATAACAGCTACTCAGTCTGCAATCTTCTGAGTAAAAGTAATATTTTGTAAATTACAATCTTTATCTGTAACAATGAATGTTATAAATCTGTAAGGCAGTATACCTTGTTAGTAATAAAATTATGACCTTAAACAATGTTCAAATACTATGACTAGGCCTTTGACCGAGAGTAAACTACATAGAAATAGAAAGGACAATGAGTTTATTAGTCCCCTACTGGTGTTCACACCGGAGGGGACTATAGGTTTGCCCTCCGTCTGTCCGTCCGTCTGTCCATCCGTCTGTCCGCTCAAATCTTGATCCCGCGATAACTTAATAACTAAGCAAGCGTTTTTGATGAAAGTTGGTATATGACTAGATGGCAATGTGTAGATTATGCACATCATTTTAGTTTTGTTTTTCGACTTAAATTGAGGTTGCTATGGTTACAGAAATAGTGAAAATATGGCCAAAAATGGGATCCTGCGATAAGATAATAACTAAGCAAGCTAGTTTGATGAGACTTGGTATATGACTATATGGCAATGTGTAGATTATGCACATCATTTTATTTTTGTTTTTAGACTAAAATTGTTGTTGCTATGGTTACGGAAATAGTGAAAATATGGCAAATAATATTGGATCCTGCAATAAGTTAATAAGTAAGCAAGCTAATTTGATGAGACTTGGTATATGACTAGATGGCAATGTGTAGATTATGCAAATCATTTTATCTTTGTTCTTTGACAAAAAGTGTGGTTGCTATGGTAGCGGAAATATTGAAAATATGGCAAAAAATGGATCCTGCAATAACTTAATAACTAAGCAAGCTAACTTGATGAAACCTGTTTTAAAATGTAAAAAAATTTATAAGCCATGTAAGTCAGGGTGGTGATGCAGCAGTATTAATCACCTCCAGTGAAAGTTCTCATTTCTTACCAACAAGACTGAAGAAAAACATCTTGGATGATAAGGTAACTGTTATTGATACTATTTCTTGCATCTGTCTATTGCTTGCATGAATTGTATAGTGGGCACAGCAGAGACAACAACTCATGTAAGTCTTGTTTAACCCTTTCCAAAACAAGACCTGGTTTTGACGTCCCTGATAGAATTGGCGTGGGAAAACATTGAGACAAACAAAGCCGGTAGGGGACTTATGTCCATGTCCAACATGGCTCTTGTTAAATTTTATTTTATTTTTTAGCTCACCTGAGCACGAAGTGCTCAAGGTGAGCTATTGTGATGGGCTGCTGTCCGGCGTCCGTCGTCCGTCGTCCGTCGTCCATCGTCCGTCGTCCGTCGTCCATCGTCCGTCGTCAAACTTTACCTTGTGTGCACTCTAGAGGCCACAGTTTTGGTCCAAATGTCTTGAAACTTGGTCAGAATGTTTGTCTCCATCAAATCTCGGTTAAGTTCGAAATTGGGTCAAGTGGGGTCAAAAATGGGGTCAAGGGGTCAAATCTTAGAAAAACCTTGTGTGCACTCTAGAGCCCACATTTGTGGCCCAAATGTCTTGAAACTTGGTCAGAATGTTTATCTCCATCAAATCTCGGCCAAGTTTGAAATTTGGTCAAGTGGGGTCAAGAATGGGGTCAAGGGGTCAAATCTTAGAAAAACCTTGTGTGCGCTCTAGAGGCCACATTTGTGGCCCAAATGTCTTGAAACTTGGTCAGAATGTTTGTCTCCATCAAATCTCGATCAAGTTCGAAATTGGGTCAATTGGGGTCAAGAATGGGGTCAAGGGGTCAAATCTTAGAAAAACCTTGTGTGCGCTCTAGAGGCCACATTTGTGGCCCAAATGTCTTGAAACTTGGTGGAAATGTTTGTCTCCATCAAATCTCGATCAAGTTCGAAATTGGGTCAATTGGGGTCAAAAATGGGGTCAAGGGGTCAAATCTTAGAAAAATCTTGTGTGCGCTCTAAAGGCCATATTTTTGGCCCAAATGTCTTGAAACTTGGTCAGAATGTTTGTCTCCATCAAATCTCAGTCAAGTTTGAAATTGGGTCAAGTAGGGTCAAAAATGGGGTCAAGGGGTCAAATCTTAGAAAAACTTTGTGTGCTCTCTAGAGGCCATATTTTTGGCCAAATGTCTTGAAACGTGGTCAGAATGTTTGTCTCCATCAAATCTCTCAGTCAAGTTTGAAATTGGGTCAAGTGGGGTCAAAAATGGGGTCAAGGGCTCAAATCTTAGAAAAACCTTGTGTGCTCTCTAGAGGCCACATTTTTGGCCCAATTGTCTTGAAACTTGGTCAGAATGTTTGTCTCCATAAAATCTCGGCCAAGATTGAAATTGGGTCAAGTGGGGTCAAAAATGGAGTCAAGGGGTCAAATCTAAGAAAACTTTGTGTGCTCTCTAGAGGCCATATTTTTGGCCAAATGTTTTGAAACTTGGTCAGAATGTTTGTCTCCATCAAATCTCGGTTAAGTTCGAAATTGGGTCAAGTGGGGTCAAAAATGGGGTCAAGGGGTCAAATCTTAGAAAAACCTTGTGTGCGCTCTAAAGGCCATATTTTTGGCCCAAATGTCTGGAAACTTGGTCAGAATGTTTGTCTCCATCAAATCTCAGTCAAGTTTGAAATTGGGTCAAGTAGGGTAAAAAATAGGGTCAAGGGGTCAAATCTTTGAAAAACCTTGTGTGCTCTTTAGAGGCTATATTTGTGGCCCAAATGTCTTGAAACTTGGTCAGAATGTTTGTTTCCATCAAATCTCGGTCAAGTTTGAAATTGGGTCAAGTGGGGTCAAAATTGGGTCAAGGGGTCAAATCTTAGAAAAATCTTGTGTGCACTCTAGAGGACACATTTTTTTGCTCAAATGTCTTGAAACTTGGTCAGAATGTTTGTCTCCATCAAATCTCAGTCAGGTTCAAATTGGGTCAAGTGGGGCCAAAAATGGGGTCAAGGGTTCAAATCTTGGGAAAACCTTGTGTGTAATCTAGAAGCCACATCTTTGGTCCAAATGTCTTGAAACATGTTTGTCTCCATCAAATCTCAGTCATGTTCAAAATTGGGTCAAGTGGGGTCAAAATTGGGGTCAAGGGGTCAAATCTTAAAAAGAAGAAAACATGTTAACTCAATTATCTTGAAACTTGGTCAATATGTTTGTATGAAACCTAGGTCAAGTTCGAAATTGCCTTGAAATCTTACACAAGTTTGATAGAACAAAAACATTTTAGAGGCAACAGTTTTAACTGAAATGTTTTCTTCTTGATCTCTTTGACTTTTGTTTAGCCATGCATCAGGTGAGCGCTTTAGGGCCAATGGCCCTCTTGTTTTTCCACCTGACCTGATAACGACTCCCTTGATTATATTGAATAAATTAAAGTCAATACAACTGGAAAAAAGTGCATATGCTCCATTCTGAGAATGATGATATGAAACTAATGCATGCTTTCATAAATTAATATTTCAGTATTCAAACATAAAGGCTGTGAAGGTCAATTTCAGGTCAGTTGAACCTAACTATAACATATTGAAAAAAAAGGCAATGGCTGTAGATACTCCACTTTATGATATAAGACCTCCAAATTTTTGGAAGCTTAGAAACAAAACAGTTACTCATAATGAAACACAATAATTTAAAGAACAATCCTGGAATAGTGTTCGTATAATAATTAGAAGGAACAACCTATGTAAGGTGTCACATCAGGTGGCTACAGCCACAATTTTCAGCATGTAAAAATATTTGAACACCCTACGCAGGTGTCACTAAGCAAAAATGCCATACAGAGCACAATCTAAGTACAAAAACGGAACAGCCTTTGCAAGGCGTCACATTATAAAACACCTGTAACCAAAACCAAATGTACATTTCCACACTATACAACGGGAACAGTCTGTCTAACAACAGCGTCACCAAGTGAAAATGAATTAGGGTTATCAATTTGCCTATATCAAGGGAACAGCCTTTGCATGGCGTCACCGTTAATGTTGCCCCGGTAGAAGATAGCTGGGGGCGACCTCACAGTCTGCAACAGACAGAGGGAGAAAATAAAATAAATTGTCTTTAATGAAAGCATGAGTTTATTTCATGCGCCGAAAGAATCCAATATCCGGCGGCTTTTCTACCATCCGGATTAACCAAACATTACAATATCAGGTATCATCTGACAGAGACTTCAAGTATATTTCTTATGATTGGTTTGAATGCAAGTGTGGCCCAGATCAGCCTGCACTCAATTGTGCAATCTGATCCGAGTCCACACTTACATCTATAGTCCAGTATAGAAGACAGTATGGTCACAATCTGCCCACGCATGACTGGGCAACCTGATATGAGCTCACACTGTATCCCAAAAATAGTAGGTCCATGACAGTGCAGTCTGATCTGGATCTAAATTTGGCAACAACCTAAAATTATCATGAAAGGCTACATTTACAAGAATTAGCTGACCAACATTATGCTGTTCTTTACAAATGATTGGTATGGAGAACCTAACAATCAGTTGCAAAGGGCTGAACTCTATCTCTGCATTCTTGTAATTAGACTAGAAATCCACTTGAACATTATTCAACATGACTAGATTAAATAATTCCATAAATCTATCATTCATTCAGAATTACAAATAACTAAGGACTTGATCCCGCGACCTGAAGAGTCATCCTTCATTGATGCTACCCCAAAATTTGTAACTCTAGCTAAAGTGAGGTGGCACATGTCCACAGTGTTGACACAGATCAAGGCGCACACTGGTGCACCCAGATCAATGCCACCACTAAGGACACCGACCTCACCAAAACCTCCGGCAGTATATGGATACTGTTTAGCAATAACATGAAACACTCTTCAATTGACCTTGACCCTCACTGGCACTAGCAACACACCTAGTAAGCTTACAAAAATGATAATCTACTGTCACTGTTTGATATGAACCGAATGTTAACAAGTTCATCGGAATAACATGTCTGGCTCGTTAGGGCAACAATATTACACAAATTGTTCACATCAAGGTATCACTTCGTAAATGCTTGTTCACTCCATATTCACGACTATTGTCACTAGTATCTTGGTCCATTAAATATCACTTAGATTTGGTCCCTTACAATACCCCTTCTGTTTTCAGCAACTTTCAAACTTCTCAGTCATGTCAACCCATCTGCATCGAACCCCTCCAACAATGATTAAAGGAAAACAGGCAGTTTAAGCCAAGATCAATCTGCACATCTTTGCAATCTGATCTCAGCCCAAACTGTCATGCAAAAACCTCATGTGCGGCAGAAAAGGGTTGCGAATAGCATGTCGATGAAAGTTAAATCGCTAGCACTATTTACATAAGGGATCATCATTTGAAATGAGCCTAGCAAGCCGTTGCCCTTGTCATGGTCAGATCCCTACTGCAAAGGCTTATGAATCCCCCTGATAGGGTCCAACCATGACAAGAGAACTGCATAAAATATATAATTCAACTAAAATCAGCTCATATTGACAACTCTGTATCTTCAATAAAGAGTATCAACAATAAAGGGCAAAGTTAAATTGATCATGCCCTGATCACTGCATGAATGCACCTGCGAAAAATTATAAAATACTGTTGTGTAATCCTGCAGAAAAGGCCTATCTACTTATTCGATGCCACCTTTTATAAGGAAACCCTCCCTTAAAAAGGCCAAGCCAACACGAGGATTGTCTGAGTTCCTGGTTTGAGCCCAAATTAACCCTAAAGAACCTGTCCAAACCCCCCTATACCTTGCCTTCATTACCTGGGTACCTTAACTAATATTTGGCCTTACTCTTTAACTCACCTGCACTAGACAGAGAGAGAAAATAAAATAAATTGTCTTTAATGAAAGCATGAGTTTATTTCACGTGCCGAAAGAATCCAATATCCGGCGGCTTTTCTACCCTCCAACGTTAAAGAGTTCCCTCCTTTTAGACTTGCCACTTTCTCGGACCTTGCTCTAACTTTACTCTACAATCTTCGTACATAACAACCACTTAACTAGGATCATCGACTTATTTACAAAAAATTATTAAATGGGGGGTACCTAATTCCCAATCGCTACACCCTCCCCTCCAAAAACAAATGTCTCCTGACATTTAGCAAACAAGAAGAAAAGAAACAACAACTAACATTTAATGTTTCCATCATCTACATGGTTCCCAGGAGTATGATCTGGTCAAGTTCAACCTGTAATTGTTCTAACCCTCAAGATCCCCAGTCCAGGTTTATAAAAACCGCTTCAATGATATAGTTGGCCAAACTATATCAAGACAAAAAAATGTCTACTCTGACTAAATCATAAGGGTTTCCTGCTTTAAAGTAGGGCTTACAATTGACCCCCTATGGTAAGAATTATCTGATTCCCAAGTCTCTAATTCAAACCCAATTTCCCAATTCCATGAAAATAACTAGATCTACAGCACAGTATGATTCCTACTTTAACATTAGGAACTCTCAATAACTGAAAAAAAAAAACACAAAACCAACAGAAGAACATTACAGGGAGAGTCTTCCCTGAGGCCTGTTACCCTCTGTTCTTCTGCCATGCATAACTTGAGGGGTTACCTAGCTGATCATATGTAAGCCTATCTGGAGCTTTAAATTTTCAGAACATCTCTCTTCCTGCGGCCTATACTTACTACCACTTAAACCCTCCATGGATTGCCCTAGATTACAATAAGAGTCATTATCATTAGTATCACTTTCAATTGGTAACCCAACAACCGACCTTATGACCTCCAACCTCCCTAGTTTAGTTCTTGATGGCAATGATACAGAGTGTTTATTACCGTTACTTAACATAATGTCAATTTTGCAAGTTGACCCTTTCTTAAGGTTAACAACAGTCTCATGTGCTTCAATTCCCTCAGGCAAAAGCAGATTTTCCTCTGGTACAAACAGCGCAGTGGTATCATTCTGTACCACTGCTGAATGCACCCTTAACTTTAAGACATGAACAGAACCCGGAGGTATAATCATTTTAGCCTTCCCAGTTTTTACATTGCAAATTTCACCATTACAATATTCCATCATACATTCAAACACATTTGACAGGGGTGTGGAATTCCCATGCCCGACTTGTCCGACTCGGGCTTTTGTACTTGCGGACAAGTAATTTTTTCTTAGCCACTTGTCCAAGGACAAGTAAATACCAGGGCAAATCTTGGAATGTTACTTAAAAGAATTAAGAGAGAAATCATCCTAATGTTCATAAAATAGGGTAGAAAACATTGTTTTTAATGAAGAAAATGCTGGATACCAGCATTTTCTTCATCAAAAGGTAATGTTTTTTTTCAATTTTTTCTATTTACTCTGTAGCGGACAAGTTCATTTTGATCCTGGACGAGTAGAAAATCCGCTTTTACTTGTCCAGGGACATGTGGAGAAAACTCGTATTTCCACAGCCCTGCATTTGACATTTTTTCTTCGTAATGTCTGGCAAAGCACACTGCAACTGGCCAAGTGAAACTGGCACTTCCTTATTATGAAATAACTTGGCAATTACATTGAAACCCAGTGTTGGATACTCAAGACCAGCATTCTTACAAACTAAAAATGGGACAGTCAGATATCCATCCTTTGAGATAATTTGCTCAGATCCCAACCGGAAATTAAGCGGAACCCAGCCAACAAATGGGATATCAGTCCCACTTGCCAACCTGATGCTCAATTCCCCATCTTGTAGATCATCCATAGACCGAATTTGGACCTCTGGAAAAGTTTCACTCAGCCAGTCACTATGCACAAATGAAACCTGTGCACCCGTGTCCCACAAGACTCTTACTTCTACTTCATTTAAATAACAGTGGTCAAGGTACTGCCGCCCAACCAACCCAACAAATCTGTTGAGTGTTTTGGGAGGGAATGCCTGGACCTGACCTTTCAATTCATTTACGTGCACTGAACAACTGTCCTTGTTTACGACAACCTCGGCGGAAATGGTCACTCCCCCCACACTTCCAACAATGATTACACTTTTCTCCGTTGGCACGACATTTCTCACAAGCTTTGGTACGGTTAGGCCCTGATTTCTTCTGGAATTCTGAAGAGTTTTCATACTTCACCCCTTGATTCATATGTTTTTTATTTCAAGCACTTCTGCCTTCGGTTCTTTTAGTTCTGTCATTAAGACCCCCTCTTTAGCTTCTTTTGGTTTTGGGACTGGATTTGACTCGGCCTTACAACTCAGTATGGAATGTTTCAACTTTCCTAGTTTGATCTTCCGTTCCCTTTCCACTAGGAAAATTCTATTAAGGGAGTTTATCAATTCCTCATCACTTGCATCCTTTTCCGATAATGGTAACATTTTATGCCTGATTGTGTCATCGGTGAAACCTATGTATAAGGCGTGCTTGAACATCCCTTGTACCAATTCCTTATTATATGACAGTCCTTTAACGGATTCATCAGATGCAAACATTACCTTTTGCCTCAATTCCAGGCACCTCATAAGAAATTCAGTAGGGTCTTCTTTTTGTCCCTGTGTCACCCCACACAGCTCCTGATATAATTCTGTGGCGTTTTTCTCCTTATAATGCGCCCTAATAATTTGTCTCAGTTCAGGCAAGTCTATATCATTTCGGCACTCCAAATATTGTCTGAGGTGAGTCCCCGGAGTGATGGCCCTGATAATCCCATCTATTATGCCATTCCTAGGGTATTTCTTTTCCAGGGCGGAATCTACCTGCCTGATAAAACTTATAAAACTGATCTGAGTCTTTTGGTCACCAATAGTCCCTGATATTTTGAAGTCCTTCTTACATCCCCCTGAAACGTGTGACCCAACAGTAGTTTCCAGCTTGTTTATCCTTACAAGTAGGTCCAACATTTCCTTTGCGCCCTTATCCTCCTCTTTGTCAAGTTTCCCTACAAAGTCCTCAATTATCTGTAGTAATGTTACTTGAGATATGTCATCAGGGTCCTCCCCTTTGTTACAAAATCTGGCTATGTTATAAAGGACAGTGTGTTCAGCTCCATATATCTTGGCTCTGATCTTTGCCAACAGTTCAAATGGTCCTGACGCCATGATAACCAAACGGACACTTCGCTCCAACGACTCAGCAAAACCGTAGTGGCACCCCTGTCATTCGTCTACCGATGTACACGTAGTGTGTCCCGGATGAGCCCCCAAAATGTTGCCCCGGTAGAAGAAAGCTGTGGGCGACCTCACAGTCTGCAACAGACAGAGGGAGAAAATAAAATAACCACTGTTTGCACCCGGTACTTATCACGAAGACAAAAAGCTAGATTAACAATTTCCTGTGATACTGATTCTGGTGACTCTGTTGCAGCGTATATATCATTGGTCCCTATTAATAAGATGACCATGATGGGGTTCAAAGTCTTCTACAACCTCAAAACTGTCTTAAGACAGCTTACTGTTGCTCCCGGATGTCCGCTGTATAGCACTAAAACATCCCCACCCAAATTGAATTGTGGTTGGAATGATTGTGTATTTAGGATGAAGTCTTTCAATCTCCCCACGCAAGAATGCCCTAGAATTAGCATGCCAAACACATTGTCCACCATCTTGAATATTTAATGAGTGTCTCGCAAACAAAGGAAAAGTCCAGACAAAGGAATCGGCAACTTTGTACATAAACTCCACAAAAACAATATAATTTTGGCCGCGGTGATAGTCCATATTAAATGTCTGTATTCCCACGATATATTTAAGATGTATTTACCATATATGTTTGTCGTCTAACAACTGTAAAAGGTCAAGCATGGGAGATGATACGTCCTGCATGACAGGTGAGGACACTAGTAACTAAAACGGTCTTGACAATGATCAAAAACTCTCACTTATATTGAGTAGACTATCCCTAAATGAAACACCCATGAGATGCCTAGAAGATAAACTTGATTGTGCCCTGAAATCGTCCGTGCTGAGAAAAACATAGAGGCTCATGACAATCGCAATCAAGTTCTAGAATACAAAAGCATTGATCTTGAGGCTCGATCTAGGAGGAAAAGTTTCTGGCTGGATCTTCTTGAAACTTGATCAATGTTATCACCTCAATTGGTAGATGTGCATGAAGGAAGGATTTTAATGTTCGTTGATTTTTGCCCGAGTTATGCCCCTTAAAAACTTAGTCTCTGGGTCCACTTTTCTTGTCAACTCAACTCCTCCTAAGTTTCTGGCTGGATCTTCTTGAAACTTGGTCAATGTTATCACCTCAATTGGTAGATGTGCATGAAGAAAGGATTTTATGGTTCATTGATTTTTGCCTGAGTTATGCCCCTTAAAAACTTAGTCTCTGGGTCTTATTGCCTCAGTTATGCCCCCTTAAAATTTAGTCTCTGGGGCTTATTGAAATTGCAGACTTGTGAATGCAACTCTTCCTAAGTTTCTGGCTGGATCTAAATGAAACTTGGTGGATGTTATAACTGAAATTGGTAGATGAGCATGAAGTAAGGATTTTATGGTTCATTAATTTTACCATAAATTATGCCCCCTTAAAACTTATTATCTAGGGCTTATTGAAATTGCAGCCTTATGAACACAGCTCCTCCTTACTTTTTGTCTTTATTTAAATGAAACTTGGTCAAATTTTTGAATGCCATTTCCTCCTGAATTACTGGGCCAATTTCGAATAAACGTTACCAGAAGGTTCCTTTGGTGACCCATTTCAAGAATTGATTGCAAAATTTTGATTAGCCCATAAATATGGGGGTGGCAGGGCGGGGCTTATTTTGCACCTGAAATCAACTAATATCTCATCCTGAACCACTGTGCCATTTTTTAATGAAACTTTACCAAAATATTCCTTGGGTGACCCTCTTCAAAAATTGTTGACGTAATTTTGATTCGCCCATAAATAGGGGCAGGCGGTGCTTATTTTGAGCCCAAAAGCTTTGAACAACATCTCCTTCTGAACCACTGGGCTGATGAAAACTTTACCAAAATGTTCCTTCGGTGACCCTTTTCAAAAGTTGGTAATGAAATTTTGATTAGCCCTTCAATAGGGGTAGGGCAGGGAGGGGCTTATTTGAGCCAGAAATCTTTGAACAATATCTCCTCCTGAACCACAGGGCAGATGTCAATGAAACTTTACCAGAAGGTTTCTTGTGTGACCTTTTTATACGTCCGAAAAGTCGTATTATGTTATCGTCTGCATCGTCTGTCTGTCTGTCAGCAAATTCGTGTCCGATCCATAACTTTAAAAATATAAGGCCTATAGTCTTAAAACTTCACAGGTGTATAGATCTCATAGCTAGGGTGTGTAGAAAGCAAGAACCACAACTCTACCATTTGTAATTTTTGAGTTATTGCCCTTTGTTTGATTGAGTTAGCAAATTCTTGTCCGGTCCATAACTTTGAAACTATAATGCCTATGGTCTTGAAACTTCACAGGTGTATAGATCTAATAGCTAGGGTGTGTATAGCGCAAGAATTACAACTCTACCATTTGTAATTTTTGAGTTATTGCCCTTTGTTTGATTCAGTTAGCAAATTCATGTCCGGTCCATAACTTTGAAACTTCACAGGTGTATAGATCTAATAGCTAGGGTGTTCAGAGCGCAAGAACCACAACTCTACCATTTGTAATTTTTGAGTAATTGTCCTTTGTTTGATTCAGTTAGCAAATTTGTGTCTGGTCCATAACTTTGAAACTATAAGGCCTATGGTCTTGAAACTTCACAAGTGTATAGATCTAATAGCTAGGGTCTTCAGAGGGCAAGAACCACAACTCTACCATTTGTAATTTTTGAGTTATTGCCCTTTGTTTGCTTCAGTTTGCAAATTTGTGTCCGGTCCATAACTTTCAAAATACAAGGACTACGATGTTGAAACTTCACTTGTATGTAGAACTCATAGCTAGGGTGTTTGATTACATTATCTCAATCTGATTGAATTTGTGAATACTTTAGTAGTACACGGGTACATATAATTACTTGAAGAATAGTGATGATATCCATAAGTAATCCACAGTTCTTTAATTGCCTAAGAACACATTTTCCAAAAGACAAATAGGAAAACAAAACAAAACAAACACTACCATCATAATAAATACAATATACTTTAGTGTTTGCTAGAAAATACATCCTAAGGATCAAAAAAAAAGTTCAAAACATCACCCATTTATTTCTGAGCTTCGGGCGTATATTCCACGCCAAACGTTGCTCTTGTTCAAGAATTATTTGCAAAATTTTGATTGGCCCATAAATATGGGCATGGCAGGGTAAGGCTTATTTTGCGCCTGAAATCTTTGAACGACATCTTCTCCTGAACCACTGAGCTGATTTCAATGAAACTCCAGAATGTTCCTTGGGTGACCCTTTTCAAAAATTGTTCACGAAATTTTGATTGGCCCGAAATCTTTACCAGAATGTGCCTTTGATGACTCTTTTCAAATTTTGTTTGCAAAATTTTGATTGGCAGATAGATATGGACATGGCAGGGGGGGGGGCTTATTTTGAGTCTCCGTAATGAATGGGTGGGAAGTGTCTATTTTCATGTTAAACTCTTGGGATCTTGTTTCTGTAAACATCATCTCTGAAACTATAAGATCCCTTTCACTTTAGGAAATCGTTAATCTGTCCGCCATCTTGGAGGTACAAGTTAAGCCAATAGTTATAGTTACATACGGAAAGCCAGTTTCTTTAGGCAAAACAATTATTGTCATGCTTTTGGTTGTCACAACTATTCTGTTGAAGGAAAGCAAAAACATTTTACCAACTGCCAGAAATAATTACACGAGAATGTGAAAAAAATCGCAAGCTCTCTCAAGAAAGAGGACGACTGTGGCTGGCTCGTCTTAACCAGGCTTTGATTGGAAAAAGCTTGGAAAACGTTAGGATACCCATGGATCACTTTCTATGCGATACTTAAATTGTGATGATATAATTTCACATTGCCAACACAGCTTGTTGATTAACTATTAATTGGTTTACATGAAAATTTAATACTGTGGCGCCAATGATCTCCTAGGGCATGCACATTACCTCCCTTTAAACCATTACACTGATCATCAGCACTCTCTTTTTTCCACTAAATTTTAAGCTTTAACTCTTTGTGAAAACTATTGCAATAATCAAAATAGCCATTGATAAAGATAAGTTTTGTGTGCAAGAAATGATTGAGGCAAACTGACAAAATGCTTAAAATCAGCACTTTCTACTTTTGTCTCAATGTTTTAGTAGGCTTCTCTGACGGCGGCACTCATGAGATAGCAGCTGGAGGCTGAAGAGAGCAGTAATCTATAAGCATTCTTTTTTCAACATTTTTTACATTTCTCCTGCTGGTATACTGGGATAAATGTCTATTTTGGCTCACAGGGTACTTAAGGTAGTGGAATGGTCATAAATAAAGATGCCATTTTCTTAAATCTGGGAAAGACATCATCTTCATTATCAGTTATTCTCATATGTGTACATCTCCTGTAAGGACAAATGCCTGTTAACATTTAACAGAAATTTAAATGTGAATACGCTGTAGTGACGAAGTTTTAGTCGCCAATCTGCTTTATGCTTAAATTTAGATATTAGATTTTAAGGAGTGCATAATGATCTGGTCGGCCCTGCATTCAGAAAGAAAGCGAAAAATCTTTGAAAAAATGTTCCGCATAGCACTTTCAAGAAAAGCGGGTTATCAGTAACTGTTGCAAACGTTTTGTCATCCTGAACACAAGGACAAACCGACTGTTGATTCCAGCCTTTCCTTTGTGGACATATTTCGTAAGTACCTTTAATTCCACTTTGAATAAATCCTTAAAGGGGTACAAAAGATAATGATTCTTTTCATGCAGCTTGAAAGCTAAAATTGTCAAAACCCAGTTGTTATGTGCTTTTTCCCTTGGAACTCATTTCATGATACTCTATCTCTCTTCTTAGATGACAATTTGACAAATTTGTATTTCTACGTTACGCTACCTTCTCGTGAACATCATTGAAAAGTGCACAATGTCAACCCGTAAGGTGTAGAATTGCTTCGTGTTTGGAAGGGCTATAATTGTTATTTTACTTTCTTTTTAAAATGGTGAATAAAGAGCGTTAACGTTCTCTTTCAATTTAAGCCTGTTGACTCCACATTTGATGAATTTTGATGATGCAGGTGTACACGTTTTTCTTTGTCTCGTTTCAATACTTGGTGGTACAACTAAGCTCCAAAGGTTACATTCATTTGAAAAAGAATTACAACGTCATACGCGTTACGTACGTCATCTTAGAAAGTAACGGTTTTGATATTTGTTGCACTAAACCAAATTGACATGTTACTTGCACATATAATTTGTGTAAATGAGAAAAGAAAAGCACTGCAAACACATGGATGCATAACTTTATCTTTTAACCATGCAAGTGTACGAGATATTGGGAAATGAAAAGTGGATACTTTCTTTTTTTGCTGAGTATATTTGATCGTGTTTTTCAGACATGCGGCACGTGGATCCATTACAGGTGTAATGGTATAAGAGGGGACCTTAAAGCTAAGTATGAGAGTAAGGATGCCCTGGTGTATGTCTGTCTTCAGTGTTGTACTGACTGCGATGGAAATTTTGACTACCTTTTGGGACAGGTTAGTTTTTTTAGCTCACCTGAGCACATTGTGCTCAAGGTGAGCTTTTGTGATCATTGAATGTCTGTTGTGCGTCGTGTGTCGTGCATAGTGAGTCATCTGTCGTCTGGCGTCAACACCTTAGAGGCTACAAATATGATCCAATCTTCATGAAACTTGGTCAGAATATTGGTCAGGTCACAAGGATGAACCCTATCGAAAATGGGATCCATGCCAAATCAAGGGGCCTCATTGACAATTTTCTTGTTTACAAATGAGGCCCAATCATCATGAAACTTGGTGAGAAGGTCAGCAAAGTCACAAGGATGAAGCCGATTGTAAATGGGAAAGATCCATGCCATATCACGGGAAAAGGGGCCTTAATGACAAATTTCTTGTTTACACTCTAGAGGCCACAAATGTGGCCTAATTTGTATGAAACTTGGTCAGAATGTCGGCCAGGTCACAAAGTTGAACACTTTTGAAATGGGAAGGATCCATGGCATATCAAGGGAAAAGGGGCCTTAATGACTTTTTTAGCTCCACTGGCCAGCTATTGTCATGGTGTTTTGTCCGTCATGCGTCCGTCCGTGCGTGTGTGCGTAAACTTTTCTTTAAACATCTTCTCCTCCTAAACCAATGGGTGGATTTTGAAGAAACTTGGCCAGATTGTTCCTTGGGTGACCCTCTTTTAAAGTTGTTCAAGAAATTTGGATTGACCCCCAAATATGGGCGTGGCAGGGTGGGGCATATTTTGACCCCAAATTCTTGAATCTTCTTGAAATCTAGTCAGAATATTGGCCAGGTCACAGGGATGAATCCTATTGAAAATGGGAAAAGTCCATGCCATATCATGGGAAAAGGGGCCTTAATGACAATTTTCTTGTTAACGCTCTAGAGGCCATAAATATGGCCCTTTCTTCATGAAACTTGGTCAGAATGTTGGTCAGGTCACGAGGATTAATCCTGTTGAAAATGGGAAGGATCCATGCCATATCACAGGCAAAGGGGTCTTAATGATAATTTTCTTGTCATAACTTTTGAGGCCACAAATTTGGCCCAAACTTATGAAATGTGGTTTTGTGTAGAAATTATCTACTTTATGACATCTGCCTATTTAATTGATTTGATGTCCCAGGGGTCAAAGACTCTCAGGTGAGCGATCTAGGACCATCTTGGTCCTCTTGTTATTTTGATTGGATCTATTGAACACCTTTCTTTCTGTGTACCAATTAACTATTCAGCCACCTGTCCATAAGATTGATGGTATCATTTATTTGGTGAGTGTTAAGGAATGCGTGCAGGATTACAAAACATTAACGAACGTTTAAGAATGGTTATCTTTTTTCCAGGGGCCATTGAATGGTTTTAAACAGTTTTCCAATGTTTCATCTTGTAAGCGGGACCTACAGGGCATTAACCTTTCATTTTCATGAAAACTGTTCATGTTACCTCGTCCAATAACACAATAATCGTCATCTTTTCTTGTTAAATTTTCTATTAAGTGATGGCAGTTCCTGAGTTTACATGTTTGCATTAGTTGTAGTTACTTGGATTCTGTTGATAAATGAAGCGAAGTAAAATAGTTTGAACTTTTAATGGAATTATCTTAAGTTAGGGCATTGTCGGTCCAGATAAGCCGGAAGATATTCCCATTTCGCGAGTAAATCTGCTTTGAATAATATCTAAATTTTTAATGTGTACATCGATGATTGTGTTTCTGATTGGTTGAATAAATGGTTGTAAGTGCTCTCATAAGAAATATATTTCTTTAAAGATAAATCTTTACGGTTTTGATTCATGATAGTAAATTATTAGATATGAATAGAGTATTGTGGAAGGAATGTCTGTCCCAAAATCTTATCCACTTGGCTCCAAAAGGAAGGTTCGATCCCCGGCTGCAGCACTTATCCTTTCCGACATTTGTCTTCCACTAATGGGTAGATAATCGTAAACCTATGTAGAATAGCAACTGGAGGCTAGGAAAGGGATGTGGTGGTAGTACTGGTGTGAGAAATACCAGGAATCCATCGTTAGGTGCTCCAGTCGTTGCGATATAACTGAGAGATTGTTGAAAGCGACGTAAACCCCAATTTGAATCAAATCAAATCCAAAAGGAAGGGTGAGTGGACTCTGAACCATTTTATTCCTTTAGTTGATAGTTGTTGCACCGAACCAGTCAACGAACCAGTCACGGACAGATCTTCAAGCCCACCAAAGAAGGGTGACCCACCTGCCACTCCGAGGCAAACAACTGAAAATTTGGAAGACATATACCAACCAACTACTAATACTGAGTCTCCTGCATTGAAGACCAAAGAAACCAGGAGATTCACTTCATTGTCACCAAGATTGAACGATTTGTCTGTGATTCTGGAAGAAGACGACATTACCGATATATCTTGGGCACCCGTTGAAGATTTGAATTATTGTAATGAGGAACAAATTGATGAAGATGACTTGAATAATAACAGTTTAACAGCAGAGAAAGTTGATACCAAAGAAAAGTTTGAAATAGGTCCTCTTGGCAATAGTTTCATGGACATTAAATTGTGTTTAATGACATTCATACGCCCGTTAAGTATACTTGCATAGGTACCATGTGGAAGCAAAGATGGATACTCTTTTATTATTAATAATCTAGAAAACATTCAAAATCGCAAAATTGCAAAAAGGTGGCAAATCTATCTTTTATGACGACTGTGGTGCTAGGGATAAACCTGGTTGTCCAATATCTTTCTACATACTTTAAGATGAAAAACCAGTGTCAATTTTCAGAAGAAAAGGATTATGTTATATAAAAGGTGGAGAAAGAAAGAGTATTTGATCCATTGAACCATGCAACCTGAAGGTAATGATGTTTTGTCTATTCACCATGTTTACCAAACCCTTAAAACATCTCCTTCAGGACGGAATAGATTTAAAAGAAGAATCACATGTGTTGAAAATGTCCCCAGTTCTTGTTCCTATATCCCAAAAGCAACCATTGCATATGCTTTGGATCAACATTCATTCACACTAATTTGTCTTTTAAAATCTATTCCAGTTTTATTCAACAGATAGCTGTCAACTTGAGTGGTAGCAAATGATCAAATTTAGTTGTAGGGAGTGACGAGGAACTTGCTTTCAAATTGCAATCAAAAGAAATTTTATAGGGTCTACTCACGTTCTTTGCACAAGACATTTAAAACAAAATGCAAATAAATATTTACAGGATCATTCTGGATTTCTACTCAAGGATTGGCAGGATAGTTTAGGGGCAATTTTTGGAACTGACAGCCTTGTCAAGACTAACGATGTAGATACTTACAACACAAGACTTTCAAGATTAAGGGATAAAATTGATGAAAAAGATAACGTGGTTAACGTAGGTGATAAAATGTTCAGAAATTACCCTGAAAAAGAATTTGCCTACACTGTATTCACATGTTATTCAACCTGTAAGAGAAGGAAAGATTCATGCTAATTGGACAAACAACAACAGTGAAAGTGCAAATCATGTTCCAGAAAACGCGACCCATTGGAAAGCGACATATATTCCAAAATTTGTAAAGTCTTTGTATGACATTGTGATGAACAACTACAAAGAACGTGCAAGGGCTATTAGAGATATGGGGAATTTCAAACTTGACGACCACTACTTGCATCACCTGATTGACAGTGACCACTGCACCAACCTATCAGAAGAACAAAGAAATTGTCGACTTTTGAAATTCCAAATATATAAAGACAGGTATAGCGATATATCAAAATTTTCTCATCCCATCCATAAATTCTATCAAATATATATTTTTAGCTCACCTGAGCACGAAGTGCTCAAGGGAGCTATTGTGATCGATCAATGTCAGGCGTCCGTCTGTCCATCTGTCCGTCTGTCCATCTGTCCGTCTGTCCGTCACGGCGTCAACTTTTTCTTTAAACGACATCTCCTCCTAAACATACGGGTCAAAATCAACCAAACTTGGCAGAATTTCTTGTTTTCACTCTAGAAGCCACAAATGTGGTCCAATCTTCATGAAACTTGGTCAGAATGTTTGTTAGGTCATGAGGATGAAGTCTATTGAAAATGGGAAGGATCTGTTCCATTTCACAGAAAAAGCCGCCTTAATGACAATTTTGTCAACAATATCTTTAAACGACATCTCCTAAACTTATGGGTTAAAATCAACCAAACTTGGCAGAAATATTCCTTGGGTGGTCCCTAATAAAAATTGCTCAAATGGAAAGGATCCGTGCATCACGGGAAAAGGGGCCTTAATGACAAATTTCTTGTTTAGACTCTAGAAGCCACAAATACGGTCCAATCTTCATGAAACTTGGTCAGAATGTTTGTTAGGTCATGAGGATGGAGTGTATCGAAAATGGGAAGGATCCGTGCCTTTTCACAGAAAAAGCTGCCTTAATGACAATTTTGTCAACAATATCTTTAAACGACATCTCCTCCTAAACTTATTGGTAAAATTCAACCGAACTTGGCAGAAATATTTCTTGGGTGGTCCCTTATGAAAATTGCTCAAATGGAAAGGATCCGTGCCATATCACGGGAAAAGGGGCCTTAATGACAAATTTCTTGTTTTCACTCTAGAAGCCACAAATATGGTCCAATCTTCATGAAACTTGGTCAGAATGTTTGTTAGGTCATGAGGATGAAAACTATTGAAAATGGGAAGGATCTGTGCCATTTCACAGAAATAGCCGCCTTAAAGACAATTTTGTCAACAATATCTTTAAACGACATCTCCTCCTAAACTTTCGGGTTAAAATCAACCAAACTTGGCAGAAATATTCCTTGGGTGGTCCCTTATGAAAATTGCTCAAATGGAAAGGATCTGTGCCATATCACGGGAAAAGGGGCCTTAATGACAAATTTCTTGTTTTCACTCTAGAAGCCACAAATATGGTCCAATCTTCATGAAACTTGGTCAGAATGTTTGTTAGGTCATGAGGATGGAGTGTATCGAAAATGGGAAGGATCCATGCCATATAACGGGAAAAGGCGCCTTAGTGACAATTTTGTCAACAATATCTTTAAACGACATCTCCTCCTAAACTTACGGGTCAAAATCAACCAAACTTGGCAGAAATATTCCTTGGGTGGTCCCTTATGAAAATTGCTCAAATGGAAAGGATCCGTGCCATATCACGGGAAAAGGGGCCTTAATGACAAATTTCTTGTTTTCACTCTAGAAGCCACAAATATGGTCCAATCTTCATGAAACTTGGTCAGAATGTTTGTTAGGTCATGAGGATGAAAACTATTGAAAATGGGAAGGATCTGTGCCATTTCACAGAAATAGCCGCCTTAAAGACAATTTTGTCAACAATATCTTTAAACGACATCTCCTCCTAAACTTTCGGGTTAAAATCAACCAAACTTGGCAGAAATATTCCTTGGGTGGTCCCTTATGAAAATTGCTCAAATGGAAAGGATCTGTGCCATATCACGGGAAAAGGGGCCTTAATGACAAATTTCTTGTTTTCACTCTAGAAGCCACAAATATGGTCCAATCTTCATGAAACTTGGTCAGAATGTTTGTTAGGTCATGAGGATGGAGTGTATCGAAAATGGGAAGGATCCATGCCATATAACGGGAAAAGGCGCCTTAGTGACAATTTTGTCAACAATATCTTTAAACGACATCTCCTCCTAAACTTACGGGTCAAAATCAACCAAACTTGGCAGAAATATTCCTTGGGTGGTCCCTTATGAAAATTGCTCAAATGGAAAGGATCTGTGCCATATCACGGGAAAAGGGGCCTTAATGACAAATTTCTTGTTTTCACTCTAGAAGCCACAAATATGGTCCAATCTTCATGAAACTTGGTCAGAATGTTTGTTAGGTCATGAGGATGGAGTGTATCGAAAATGGGAAGGATCCATGCCATATAACGGGAAAAGGCGCCTTAGTGACAATTTTGTCAACAATATCTTTAAACGACATCTCCTCCTAAACTTACGGGTCAAAATCAACCAAACTTGGCAGAAATATTCCTTGGGTGGTCCCTTATGAAAATTGCTCAAATGGAAAGGATCCGTGCCATATCACGGGAAAAGGGGCCTTAATGACAAATTTCTTGTTTTCACTCTAGAAGCCACAAATATGGTCCAATCTTCATGAAACTTGGTCAGAATGTTTGTTAGGTCATGAGGATGAAAACTATTGAAAATGTTAAGGATCTGTGCCATTTCACAGAAATAGCCGCCTTAAAGACAATTTTGTCAACAATATCTTTAAACGACATCTCCTCCTAAATTTTTGGGTTAAAATCAACCAAACTTGGCAGAAATATTCCTTGGGTGGTCCCTTATGAAAATTGCTCAAATGGAAAGGATCTGTGCCATATCACGGGAAAAGGGGCCTTAATGACAAATTTCTTGTTTTCACTCTAGAAGCCACAAATATGGTCCAATCTTCATGAAACTTGGTCAGAATGTTTGTTAGGTCATGAGGATGGAGTGTATCGAAAATGGGAAGGATCCATGCCATATAACGGGAAAAGGCGCCTTAGTGACAATTTTGTCAACAATATCTTTAAACGACATCTCCTCCTAAACTTACGGGTCAAAATCAACCAAACTTGGCAGAAATATTCCTTGGGTTGTCCCTTATGAAAATTGCTCAAATGGAAAGGATCCTTGCCATATCACGGGAAAAGGGGCCTTAATGACAAATTTCTTGTTTTCACTCTAGAAGCCACAAATATGGTCCAATCTTCATGAAACTTGGTCAGAATGTTTGTTAGGTCATGAGGATGAAAACTATTGAAAATGGGAAGGATCTGTGCCATTTCACAGAAATAGCCGCCTTAAAGACAATTTTGTCAACAATATCTTTAAACGACATCTCCTCCTAAACTTTCGGGTTAAAATCAACCAAACTTGGCAGAAATATTCCTTGGGTGGTCCCTTATGAAAATTGCTCAAATGGAAAGGATCTGTGCCATATCACGGGAAAAGGGGCCTTAATGACAAATTTCTTGTTTTCACTCTAGAAGCCACAAATATGGTCCAATCTTCATGAAACTTGGTCAGAATGTTTGTTAGGTCATGAGGATGGAGTGTATCGAAAATGGGAAGGATCCATGCCATATAACGGGAAAAGGCGCCTTAGTGACAATTTTGTCAACAATATCTTTAAACGACATCTCCTCCTAAACTTACGGGTCAAAATCAACCAAACTTGGCAGAAATATTCCTTGGGTGGTCCCTTATGAAAATTGCTCAAATGGAAAGGATCTGTGCCATATCACGGGAAAAGGGGCCTTAATGACAAATTTCTTGTTTTCACTCTAGAAGCCACAAATATGGTCCAATCTCCAATCTTCATGAAACTTGGTCAGAATGTTTGTTAGGTCATGAGGATGGAGTGTATCGAAAATGGGAAGGATCCATGCCATATAACGGGAAAAGGCGCCTTAGTGACAATTTTGTCAACAATATCTTTAAACGACATCTCCTCCTAAACTTACGGGTCAAAATCAACCAAACTTGGCAGAAATATTCCTTGGGTTGTCCCTTATGAAAATTGCTCAAATGGAAAGGATCCGTGCCATATCACGGGAAAAGGGGCCTTAATGACAAATTTCTTGTTTAGACTCTAGAAGCCACAAATATGGTCCAATCTTCATGAAACTTGGTCAGAATGTTTGTTAGGTCATGAGGATGAAAACTATTGAAAATGGGAAGGATCTGTGCCATTTCACAGAAATAGCCGCCTTAAAGACAATTTTGTCAACAATATCTTTAAACGACATCTCCTCCTAAACTTTCGGGTTAAAATCAACCAAACTTGGCAGAAATATTCCTTGGGTGGTCCCTTATGAAAATTGCTCAAATGGAAAGGATCTGTGCCATATCACGGGAAAAGGGGCCTTAATGACAAATTTCTTGTTTTCACTCTAGAAGCCACAAATATGGTCCAATTTCATGAAACTTGGTCAGAATGTTTGTTAGGTCATGAGGATGGAGTGTATCGAAAATGGGAAGGATCCATGCCATTTAACTGGAAAAGGCGCCTTAATGACAATTTTGTCAACAATATCTTTAAACGACATCTCCTCCTAAACTTACGGGTCAAAATCAACCAAACTTGGCAGAAATATTCCTTGGGTTGTCCCTTATGAAAATTGCTCAAATGGAAAGGATCCGTGCCATATCACGGGAAAAGGGGCCTTAATGACAAATTTCTTGTTTAGACTCTAGAAGCCACAAATATGGTCCAATCTTCATGAAACTTGGTCAGAATGTTTGTTAGGTCATGAGGATGGAGTGTATCGAAAATGGGAAGGATCCATGCCATATAACTGGAAAAGGCGCCTTAATGACAATTTTGTCAACAATATCTTTAAACGACATCTCCTCCTAAACTTACGGGTCAAAATCAACCAAACTTGGCAGAAATATTCCTTGGGTTGTCCCTTATGAAAATTGCTCAAATGGAAAGGATCCGTGCCATATCACGGGAAAAGGGGCCTTAATGACAAATTTCTTGTTTAGACTCTAGAAGCCACAAATATGGTCCAATCTTCATGAAACTTGGTCAGAATGTTTGTTAGGTTATGAGGATGAAGTCTATTGAAAATGGGAAGGATCGGTGCTATATCACAGGAAAAGGCATCTTAATGACAATTTTTTTGTTTACTCTCTAGAAGCCACAAATATGGTCCAATCATCATGAAACTTTGTCAGAATGTTTTTTATGTCATGAGGATGAACTCATTTGAAAATGGGAAGTATACGTGCCATATCACGGGAAAAGGGGCCTTAATGACAATTTTCTCGTAAGAGCTCCAAACGCCACAAATATAGTCCAATCTTCATGAAACTTGAACAAAATGTTTGCCAGGTCACAAGAATGAACTCTGTTGAAAATGGGAAGGTTCATGCCATATCATAGGAAATGGAGTCTTAATGATAATTTACTTGAAATATCAGGTGAGCGATTTAGGGCCCTCAGGGTCCTCTTGTTTTTAATTTATATAACTTTATTATCTTGCTAAAAGATAAAACATCTTAGTCATTGATTATCAAAATTAAAAACTCGTTACTTCAGGTTAACTGAGCTGTAGTTACAGCATCTGGCTATTCAACCCCCGATGCATGTCGGATTTTCGTACAACATTCTTCAATTTCATGAGCAATATTAAATGACTATGGGTATTGGTGTTTAAGATTACTTAAGTATAAGATGTACATTGAGGTCATGCATTGTCTTTTTTAACATTAATGATCTTTGTTGCGCCTTAAAAGCGGGTATGCTCGCTACTGACAAAAAAACGCTCCCAAGTGCCTTCCTATTAAAATATGCGCTGCCGTCATAGCGCAGTTGGTAGCGCGTCGGACTGTCAATCTAGAGTTCGCGGGTTCAATCCCCGACAGCGGCACTCATTCTTTCCGACTATTTGTCTCTCATCAATGGGTTGATAATTGTAGACCTATGTGAGATAGCGGCTGGAGGCTAGGAAAGAATGTGATGGTTGTACTGGTTGAGAGAAATACCAGGAATCCATTGTTAGGTGCTCCAGCCTCCGCAATATAACTGAAATAATGTTGAAAGCGGCGTTAAACTCCATTCAATCAATCAATCAAAATATGCAGTAGAAGTTTGACTTTAACACATTTTAGCAAAAACTAAAAGCCTTAATACATGTACAATGCAGCTATAAATCACAAGTACATTCTCTCGATTTATTGAAAACGAAAATCCAAGTGGCAAAGCAGGGTGAAATTTTTCGGAAGAGCTCCTATAATCAGACGTTTTTCCCTTAAAGTATTCACGCCTAAGCTATTATCAAATGCTTGCAGGTAATTTATTGCTTGTAGGGTTTTGGCCCAAATGTCTTGAAACTTGGTCACAATGTTTGTCTCCATCAAATCTCAGTCAAGTTCGAAATTAGGTCAAGTTGGGTCAGGGTTTTCCCTCTATGTTCAAAACTTGGGGTCATTTTGCCACATTATGACCCCCTTTAAACTAGATTAAGTATGTTTCTTTGACAATTTTGGGGGTCATTTGGAAAAAAGGGGGGTCCAAATTCAAAGAAACATGGGGTCATGGAAAACCCTGTTGGGTCAAAAATGGGGTCAAGGGGTCAAATTTTAGAAAAACCTTGTGTGCTTTCTCGAGGCCATATTTTTGGCCCAAATGTCTTAAAACTTGGTCAGAATGTTTGTCAACATCAAATCTCGGTTAAGTATGAAATTGGGTCAAGTGGGATTATAAATGGGGTTAAATCTTAGAAAAACCTTTTGTGCACTCTAGAGGCCACATTTTTGGCCCAAATGTCTTGAAACTTGGTCAGAATGTTTGTCTCCATCAAATCTCAGTCAAGTTTGAAATTGGGTCAAGTGGGGTCAAAAATGGGGTCAAGGGGTCAAATCTTAGAAAAACCTTGTTTACTCAAATATCTTGAAACTTCGTCAGAATGTTTGAATGAAACCTAGGTTTAGTTTGAAATTGGGTCATGTTGGGTCCAAAATGAGGTCAAGGGGTCAAATTTATTAAAATCCTTGTGTGCACTCTTTGATTGAAAACTATGTATTTTGGTCAGTATGTTTGTCTTGAAATCTTACATGAGTTTGATAGAGGGTCAAACACTTTTTTTTAGTACTTTAGAGGCAACATACTTGTCTGAATTGTTAACTTCTTGATATCTTTGACTTTTGTTAAGCCATGCATCAGGTGAGTGTCTAAGGGCCAATGGCCCTCTTGGTTTTTTTTTTGTTTTTTTTTTCGTTTTTTTTTTCAATGCTGAATTTAAGTACAGTATAATGTTTTGCTTAATTGATTTAATTGTGCTTTGATTTCGAGGGAATACACAATTTATCGTCAGTTAATGGACTTTAACTATAATTTTTAATGGGACTAAAATTTTGAATCGGACTCCATAATTTATCCGAAAAACAAAACAAAAAAACAAACAAACAAACACCCCCCCCCCCCCCAAAAAAACAGTGGATTTCTATTTCTATTCCTATGTTTTTGTTGTCAGCTGTCCCAGTGGAAATGGGGTTAAACAATTTTATATGGAATCAAAACACATTGATTTATATGAAATAAAACATGATGAAAATAAAAAGCTTGCTTAAAATATTATTATTGTACTAAAAGAATATGTCGTATAAGCGTATTTTAGCAAGAGAAATGGTCTTTTCGTGGTTTACTTTGCTTCAAAAGTTTTGCCTATTTGATATCGTTGTTTTTCGTTTTCGAAAAAATAAAAAATTCATCGTCAGTTTATGTGCTAAATTATAGAATTTAGGGACGAACTTCAGTTATCCGATAAAGGTTGTTGTCATTCACATTTTTAATTGAGAAGATTTTATTGTCCGGTAACGGGTTAAACCACCTCTTTTGATATCGAAACTCGGAATAATGAAACTAAACATGCTTAAATTAATAAAATTGCATAAAAAAATATGTGTGTATCAAAAGAAAATATATTGAATACGTCTTTTGCAAGAAAAAAGGTCTTTTTGCGTCTTTTAGGTCCTTTTCACATCTTTTCGTCAAAAACGCATCTTCGTATTTCATTCTTACCCCTATAAATCAATCTGTGAGCTTTTAAAAACTCTATGACTTGGAAACTACTATATGACTGAAAACTGATTGTACTTGGATACGATAAATAAAGGAAAAAATGTTTTGTTTATTTGTTTTTAAACTTTAATTTCTTTTTCTAACAAAACATGACTTTAATTTCTTTTTCTAACAAAACATGACAGATTCATGTTATGAAATTACATTGCCACATCTTACCTCCCAATCAAAAAAAAAAAAAAAAAAAAAAAAAATCAACCGACCGAAACCGACTCTACTTCAAATTTCCATACAATTGGAAACACACATATTTATTTTTGGGGTTTACCCTTAAAAAAAGGGTGAAAATAAAAAAAAAAACTTATTTATTCTCTGAAACAAGAAGGCAGACAACTTTCATATTTGGTATGTAGCATCATGAAGTGGACCTCTACCAAGTTTGTTCATATCAAGGCCGCCATCATAGCGCAGTTGGTAGCATGTTGGACTGTCAGGCTAGAAGTCCCGGGTTTGATTCCCGACAGCGGCACTCATTCTTTCGGACTTTTTGTTTCTCACCAATGGGTTGATAATCGTACACCTATGTGAGATAGCAGCTGGAGGCTAGGAAAGTATGTGGTGGTTGTACTGATAAGCGAAATACCAGGAAACCATTGTTAGGTGATCCAGCTGCCATGATATAACTGAAAAAATGTTGAAAGTGGCGTTAACTCCATTCATTCAATCAATTGTTCATATCAGAGGCTTGGGTCATATTTGGGCTCTGCCCGGGCACAACTCTTTTTACAGAAAATCAAAGAGCCATAATCTTCAAAAATCATCTTTTCTGAAACCAGAAGGCAGACAGTTTTCATATTTGGTATTTAGCATCATCTAATGGGCCTCTACCAAGTTTGTTCAAATTAAGACCTTTGGGTCATATTTGGGCACCAATCGGGCACAACCCTTTTTTAGCTCACATGAGCACAAAGTGCTCAAGGTGAGCTATTGTGATGGGCTGCTGTCCGTCGTCCGTCGTCAAACTTTACCTTGTGTGCACTCTAGAGGCCACATTCTTGGCCCAAATGACTTGAAACTTGGTCAGGATGTTTGTACCTATTTAAATCTCGGTCAAGTTTGAAATTGGGTCAAGTGGGGTCAAAAATGGGGTCAAGGGGTCAAATTCTAGAAAAACCTTGTATGCACTCTCGGGGCCACATTTTTGGCCCTAATTTCTTGAAACTTGATCAGAATGTTTGTCTCCATCAAAACTCAGTCAAGTTCAAAATTGGGTCAAGTGGGGTCAAAAATGGGGTCAAGGGGTCAAATTTTAGAAAAAACATTGGGTGCACTCTAGAGGCCACATTTTTGGCCGAAATGTCTTGAAACTTTGTCAGAATGTTTGTCTCTATCAAATCTCGGTCAAGTTAGAAATTGGGTCAAGTGGGGTAAAAAATGGGGTCAAGGGGTTAAATGTTAGTATAACCTTGTGTGCACTCTAATGGCCACATTTTTAGCTCACCTTAGCAGGAAGTGCTCAAGGTGAGCTTTTGGGGTTACTTGATGTCCGTCGTGCGTCATCTGTCGTCAACATTTACCTTGTGGACACTCTAGAGGCCATATTTGTTAGCCCAATCAACCTGAAAATTGGTCAGAATGATTATCTTGATGAAAACTCAGACAAGTTCCAAATTGGGTCAAGTGGGGTCAATAACTAGGTCACGGGGTCAAATCTTAGAAAAACCTTGTGGATACTCTAGAGGCCATATTTTTAGCCCAATCAACCTGAAAATTGGTCAGAATGATTATCTTTATGACATCTTGGACAAGTTTGAAATTGGGTCAAGTTGAATCTAAAACTAGGTCACTGGGTCAAATCTTTGAAAAACCTTGTGGACACTCTAGAGGCCATATTTTTAGCCCAATCAACCTGAAAATTAGTCAGAATGATTATCTTGATAGAATCTCAGACAAGTTTGAAATTGGGTCAAGTGGGCTCAAAAACTAGGTCACAGGGTCAAATCTTGGAAAAACCTTGTGGACACTATAGAGGCCATATTTTTAGCCCAATCAACCTGAAATTTGGTGAGAATGATTATCTTGATGAAATATCGGACAAGATTGAAATTCGGTCAAGTGGGGTCAAAAACTAGGTCACTGGGTCAAATCTTAGAAAAACCTTGTGGACACTCGAGAGGCCATATTTTTAGCCCAATCAACCTTAAAATTGATCTGAATGATTATCTTGATGAAATCTCGGACAAGTTCGAAATAAGGTCAAGTGGGGTCAAAAACTAGGTCACAGGCTCAAACCTTAGATAATCCTTGTGGACACTCTAGAGGCCATATTTTTAGCCAAATCAACCTGAAAATTGGTCAGAATGATTATCTTGATGAAATCTCGGACAAGTTTGAAATTGGGTCAAGTGGGGTCAAAAGCTAGGTCACAGGATCAAACCTTAGATAAACCTTGTTGACACTCTAGAGGCCATATTTTTAGCCCAATCAACCTAAAAATTGATCAGAATGATTATCTTGATGAAATCTCGGACAAGTTTGAAATTGGGTCAAGTGGGGTCAAAAACTAGGTCACAGGGTCAAATCTTAGAAAAACCTAGTGGACACTCTAGAGGCCATATTTTTAGCCCAATCAACATGAAACTTGGTCAGAATGATAATCTTTATGATATCTCAGACAAGTTTGAAATTGGGTCAAGTGGGGTCAAAAACTAGGTCACTGGGTCAAATCTTAGAAAAACCTTTTGGACACTCTAGAGGCCATATTTTTTGCCCAATCAACCTGAAAATTGGTCAGAATGATTATCTTGATAGAATATCGGACAAGTTTGAAAATGGGTCAAGTGGGGTCAAAAACTAGGTCACAGGGTCAAATCTTGGAAAAACCTTGTGGACACTATAGAGGCCATATTTTTAGCCCAATCAACCTGAAATTTGGTGAGAATGATTATTTTGATGAAATTTTGGACAAGATCGAAATTGGGTCAAGTGGGGTCAAAAACTAGGTCACTGGGTCAAATCTTAAAAAAACCTTGTGGACACTCTAGAGGCCATATTTTTAGCCAAATCAACTTTAAAATTGATCTGAATGATTATCTTGATGAAATCTTGGACAAGTTTTAAATTAGGTCAAGTGGGGTCAAAAACTAGGTCACAGGGTCAAATCTTAGAAAAACCTTGTGGACACTCTAGAGGCCATATTTTTAGCCCAATCAACCTGAAAATTGGTCAGAATGATAATCTTGATGAAATCTTGGACAAGTTCGTAATAAGGTCAAGTGGGGTCAAAAGCTAGGTCACAGGATCAAACCTTAGATAATCCTTGTGGACACTCTAGAGGCCATATTTTTAGCCCAATCAACCTTAAAATTGATCTGAATGATTATCTTGATGAAATCTCGGACAAGTTCAAAATTAGGTCAAGTGGGGTCAAAAACTAGGTCATGGGGTCAAATCTTAGAAAAACCTTGTAAACACTCTAGAGGCCATATTTTTAGCCCAATCAACATGAAAATTGGTCAGAATGATTATCTAAATGAAAGCTTGGACAAGTTTGAAATTGGGTCAAGTGGGGTCAAAAACAAGGTCATGGGGTAAAATCTTAGAAAAACATTTTCAGATTGTTTATTCAGGTGAGCGATTAAGGGCCACTATGGCCTTCTTGTTGGCCCAAGTGTCTTGAAACTTGATCAGAATATTTGTCTCCATCAAATCTTGAAGTTTGAAATTGGGTCAAGTGGGGTCAAAAATGGGGTCAAGGGGTCAAATTTTAGAAAAACCTTGTGTGCACTCTAGAGGCCACATTTTTGGTCCAAATGTCTTGAAACTTGGTCAGAAAGTGTGTCTCCATCAAATTTCAGTCAAGTTTAAAATTCGGTCAAGTGGGTCAAAAATGGGCTCAAGGGGTCAAATTAAAAAAAAAACCTTATGTGCACTCTAGAGGCCACATTTTTGGCCCAAATGTCTTGAAACTTCGTCAGAATGTTTGTCTTCATCAAATCTCGGTCTAGTTACAAGTTGGGTCAAGTGGGGTCAAAAATTGGGTCAAGGGGTCAAATTTTAGAAAAACCTTGTGTGCACTCTCGGGGGCACATTTTTAGCCCAAATGTCTTGAAACTTGGTCAGAATGTTTGTCTCTATCAAATCAAGGTCTAGTTTAAAATGGGTCAAGTCTGATCAAAATGGGGTCAAGGGGTCATATTCTAGAAAAACCTTAGGGGGAGTATATTTGGCGCAAATGTATGTCGTCTTGATATCTTTGACTTTTGTTAAGCTAGTAATGAATTTCAAATAAGTAGTGTTGGCACTTTGCTTCCTTTGTAAACTATATGCCTCAGGTGAGCACTTAAGGGCCAATGGTCCTCTTGTATACAGAAACAAAGAGAGAAATTGTTCAAAAATCTTACCTGAAACCAGAAAGCAGACTGTGACAGCTTTCATATTTTGTATGTAGCATCATCTAATGGACCTCTACCAATTTTTTTAGCTCACCTGAGCACGAAGTGCTCAAGGTGAGCTATTGGGATCGTAGAATGTCCGTCGTCCGTCGTCAGTCGTCCGTCGTCCGTCGTGCGTCGTGCGACGTGCGTCGTGCGTCGTCCACAATTTCTTTAAACATCTTCTCCTCCTAAACCAGTGGGCCAATCTTGATGAAACTTGGCAGGGATGTTCCTTGGGTCAAGCTCTACCAAAGTTGTTCAAATAAATGAAATCCACCCTTAACTTTCCCTTTACCCTTAACAAAAAGGGTGAAAATATGAAAATCTTTAAGAATCTTCTTCTCTGAAACCAGAAGGCGGACAGCTTTCATATTTGGTATGTAGCATCATCTAGTGGCCTTCTACCAAGTTTGTTCTTATCAAGACCCTTGGGTCATATTTGGGCTTTGCCCGGGCCCAACCCTTTTTACATAGAATCAAAGAGCGAAAATCTTTAAAAATCTTCTTCTCTGAAACCAGATGGCAGACAGCTTTCATATTTTGTATATAGCATCACCTAGTGGGCCTCTACCAAGTTTGTTCATATCAAGACCCTTGGGTCATATTTTGGCTTTGCACAGGTGCATCCCTTTATCTCTAATGAGCACGAAGGGTAAAAAAACGAAAATCTTCAAAAATCTTCTTCTATGAAACCAGAAGGCAGACAGCTTTCATATTTGATATGTAGCATCATCTAGGGGACCTCTACCAAGTTTGTTCATATCAAGACCCTGGGATCATATTTGGGCTCCACCCGGGTGCAACCCTTTTTACATAGAATCAAAGAGCAAAAATCTTTTAAAATCTTCCTTAATCCAAACCAGAGGACACACTGCCTTCATTTTTGGTATGTAGCATCATCTAGTGGGCCCCTACCAAGTTTGTTCATATCAAGACCCTTGGGTCTTATTTGGGCTCCACCCGGGCGCATCCCTTTCAGCTCATCTGAGCACGATGGGTGAAAATAGGAAAACCTTCAAAACTCTTCTCTGAAACCAGAAGGCAGACAGCTTTCATATTTAGTATGTAGCATCATCTTATGGACCTCTTTCAAGTTTGTTCATATCAAGACCCTGGGGTCACATTTGGGGTCCATCCGGGTGAATCCCTTTTTACATAGAATCAAAGAGCAAAAAGGCATATCTGTCTTGCTCTTCGCTGAAAAAGTTCCTTGGTATTGATCTTAGGCAATTATCTTCTTTTTGACATCTGCCTATCTAATTAATGTGATGTCCCAGGGGTCGAAGAGACTCAGGTGAGCGATCTAGGACCATCTTGGTCCTCTTGTTCATATCAAAACCCTGGGATCATATTCGGGCTCCACCAAGGTGCAACCTGTGAAATCCCAGGGGTCAAAGAGACTCAGGTGAGCGATCTTGGACCATCATGGTTCACTTGTCTAATTTAAAATTAAAATTGATGACTTTACACACTTTTTCCTATATATAAATGATTGTTTAGAGGAAATTTCACCTCAAATTAAAGAATAAGTCTCAAAAAGTTAAGCATTTGAAGTGGTTTTACTTAATAAAAGATGTAGGGGTGCTACTTTTAGGGAGGGCACTATTACAATAAGTCTCAAAAAGTTGGTAAAATTTAGGCATTTGAAGTGGGTTTTCTTAGTAAAAGATGCTTATATTAGGGAGGGCACTATTATTAGGGGAAATACAGCACTAGTTTCTGAGGAGCTGATATGTTCTCAAACAAAACTTGGGGGTTGAATTTATCATTTGCAAGCCAAGACAAAACACCAGACTTTTTACTGACATACGATTCACTTACACCTAGACACATCAAAAATGTCCTATTGAGCCTGTACCCTTTCAGGAATGACATTCTTTTAACACTTTCCTGTTTTACAAAATTTTAGACCTGTCCAAATCCAAAGGTTTTGCAGACGAAAATTTAAAGTGGATTTAATTTGAAATATAACCATTCTGTAGGGTAGAAAATAGTGTGGAAAAAGAAGAAATTGCTTGTCAGAAGCAAATCAAGCTAAAACTTGGCAGGGATGTTCCTTGTGTGAAACTCTTCAAAAGTTTTTACAAAAAGTTCAATTTCAACAAAAACTTTTGTTTCTATAGTAACAGAAATGCTGAAAATTACAGAAAACCTTAGGAAAAATTCATCTTCTTCTAAACTACTAAGCCAATTAAGCTGAAACTTGGTAGGAATGTTCCTTAGGTGAATCTCTACCAAATTTGTAAATAGAATTTTATTCAATCAAAAACCCCTGCTTAGGTAAAAACTCTTGGCTTATCAAAATGAATCTTGGCAGTGATGTTCCTTAGGCATTGCAGCCGCCGTCATAGCGCAGTTGGTAGCGCGTCGGACTGTCAATCTAGAGTTCGCGGGTTCGATCCCCGACGGCGGCACTCATTCTTTCCGACTATTTGTCTCTCACCAATGGGTTGATAATCGTAGACCTATGTGAGATAGCGGCTGGAGGCTAGGAAAGAATGTGGTGGTTGTACTGGTAATAGAAATACCAGGAACCCATTGTTAGGTGCTCCAGCCGCCGCGATATAACTGAAATAATGTTGAAAGCGGCGTAAAACCCCATTCAATCAATCAATCCTTAGGCATTGCTTTTAAAAAATTGTTTAAAGTATTAAATTTTATCAAAAACATAAAGGCTGAAAATTGCAGAAAATCTTTGAAAATTCTTTTTCCTCATAAACCTATAGGCCAAAGAAGCTGAAACTTGGCAGGAGATGTTCATTTGGTAAATCTCTTTGAAAATTGTTATAAGAATTTAATTCCTATCATGACTCTGGTTTCCAAGATAACAGAAAGGTTAGAAAAAATGGCAAAAAATTGCCAGAAACTAAGAAAAAATTCTCCTCCTAAACCCCTAGGCCAATCAAGCTGAAACTTGGCAGGGATGTTCCTTGTGTGAAACTCTACAAAAGATTTTACAAAAAAAATTCAATTACAACAAAATCTTTTGTTTCCATAGTAACAGAAATGCTGAAAATTGCAGAAACCTTAGAAAAGCTCATCTTCTTCTAAACTACTAAGCCAATTAAGCTGAAACTTGGTAGGAATGTTCCTTAGGTGAATCTCTACCAAATTTGTAAATAGAATTTTATTCAATCAAAAACCCCTGCTCCGGAAAAAACTCTTGGCTTATCAAAATGAATTGATTGATTGATTGAATGGAGTTTTACGCCGCTTTCAACATTATTTCAGTTATATCGCGGCGGCTGAAGCACCTAACAATGGTTTCCTGGTATTTCTCTCACCAGTTCAACCACCACATCCTTTCCTAGCCTCCAGCTGCTATCTCACATAGGTCGACCATTATCAACCCATTGATGAGAGACAAATAGTCGGAAAGAATGAGTGCCGCCGTCGGGGATCGAAGCCGGGACCTCTAGATTGATAGTCCGACGCGCTTCCAACTGCGCTGTGACGGCGGCCCTTATCAAAATTAAACTTGGCAGTTTTGTTCCTTGTGTGAAACTCTTCAAAAGTTTCAAACAAAAATTTCAACAAAATCTCTTGTTTCCATTGTAACAGAAATGCTGAAAATTGCAGAAAACCTTAGAAAAAATTCATCTTCTTCAAAACTACTAAGCCAATTAAGCTAAAACTTGGTAGGAATGTTCCTTGGGTGAATCTCTACCAATCTCTTTAGTTGCCATGGTAACAGAAAGGTTGAACATTTACAAAAATTAAAAAAAAAAAAAAATCAAATTGCAGTAGGACAGAAGGAAAGTCTGTTTCTTTCAAAACCACCCTAAATGTACATCAAACAATCTCTGGTCTCTTATAATCAAGTTGACACGTTATGAAATGACTTAGGTGAGTGGTATAGGACCATCAAGGTCCTCTTGTTTGTAAATTTGTAGAGCCAAGGATAAATCGACAAAAAAGCATACCAGGAGCGCACATCTTTTAATCAGTAATTATCCCCCACCGTTTTCGGCGAAGGGATATAGTAATGCTCTCCGTCCGTCATTCCGTCATTCCATCCTTCCGTCACTAAACTTGTCCGGAGCATATCTCCTAAAGTATAATATCTATCAACTTGAAACTTTATGGGTGGATAGATCTCATGGAGGAGAAATGCAGTGCACAAGAACTACAACTCTTGCTTGCATAGTTTTGGAGTTATTGCCCTTTGTTATTTTTAAGACTTAGATTTTGTCCGGAGCATATCTCCTAAAGTATAATAGCTATCAACTTGAAACTTCATGGGTGGATAGATCTCATGAAGGAGAAGTGCAGTGAAGAACTACAACTCTTGCCTGCATAATTTTGGAGTTATTGCCCTTTGTTATTTTTAAGACTTAGATTTTGTCTGGAGTGTTATTTTTAAGACTTAGATTTTGTCCGGAGTGTTATTTTTAAGACTTGGATTTTGTCCAGAGCATATCTCCTAAAGTATTAAAGCTATCAACTTGAAACTTTATTGGAGGATAGATCTCATGGAGGAGAAGTGCAGTGCACAAGAACTATAACTCTGGCTTGTATAATTTTGGAGTTATTGCCCTTTGTTATTTTTAAGACTTAGATTTTGTAGGGGCTTAATTTCTTAAAGTAGAACCCTTAATCTATTAGGCTTCAGTTTACTATCAAGCTTTCTCGGCGGGGGATGGCCATGTCCGACATGGCTCTTGTTACATATAGGATTGGCAGTTTGCTAGTGTTGAAATATGGTTTGACCATCAAAATATTTTAAGACATCCAGACTAAGAGTATCCAATATTCAGTCAGACCATAGAACTTTTCCAGGTAAAATATATAGCAATTTTAAGTTACAGACTGAAGAATGTGTTTGAGAATTTGATTTTGCTGAGGTTGAACACGATGAATTATGAGTGAAATCAAAGGTTAAAAATCAGATTGTGGAATGATATCTATTTCTTTCTTTCCAGAATAAATTGCTGTCTGGAAGAGTGTTTTTTAGCTCCACTGGCCGAAGGCCATCAAGCTATTGTCATGGCGATGTGTCCGTCGTTTGTCCATCCGTCCGTGTGTCCATCCATCCGTCCGTCCGTGCATTAACTTTTTCTTAAAACATCTTCTCCTCTAAACCAATGGGCAGATTTTCATGAAACTTGGTAGAATTCTTTCTTGGGTGACCCTCTTCTAAAATTGTTGAAGAAATTTTGATTGGCCCCCAAATATGGGCGTGGTAGGGCGTGGCATTTTTACATTTTGAAATCTTTAAAAATCTTCTCCTCCCAATCCATTAGGCCAATTTCAATGAAACTTGGAATGGATGTTCCTTTGGTGACCCTTTTCTTAAATTGTTCAAGAAATTTTGATTGACCCCCAAATATGGGCGTGGCTGGGCGGGGTTGATTTTGAGCCCAAAATCTTTGAATATCATCTCCTCCTGAACCAGTGGACCAATTTCAATAAAACTGTGCCAGAATGTTCCTTTGGTAACCCTCTTCTAAAGTTGTTCAAGAAATTTTGGGTGATCCCCAAATATGGGCGTGGCAGGGCGGGGCTTCTTTCGAGCCCGAAATCTTTGACTGACAACTTCTCCTGAACCATTGGGCCGATTTCAATAAAACTTTACCAGAATGTTCCTTGGATGACCTTGTTCTAAAGTTGTTAAAAAAAATTTGATTGATCCCCCAAATATGGGCGTGTTAGGGCGGGGCTTATTTTGAGCCCGAAATCTTTGAACAATTTTTCCTCCTGAACCATTGGGCAGATTTCAATGAAACTTTTCCAGAATGTTCCTTGGGAGACCCTTTCCAAAAGTTGCTCACAAAATATTGATTTGCCCTTAAATATTGGCATGGCAGGGTGGGGCTTATTTAGAGCCGAAATCTTTGAAGGACATCTCCTGAATCACTGGGCTGATTTCAATGAAACTTTACCATAATGTTCCTCCCTTGACCCTTTTCAAAAATTGTTCACAAATTTTTGATTAGCCCATAAATATTTGTATGGTAGGGTTTGTCTTTGAGTCTGAAATCTTAAAACTACATCTCCTGATGAACAATGGGCTGATTTCAATGAAACTTGAGAATTTTGGTGGAATATGGGCCATACCCAATTAATAATTATAAAATAGGTCTTAAGAGATTTCAAAGTGCTTTTTTATGCCCCCGCATCGATAGATCGGGGGCATATTGTTTTACTCGTGTCCGTCTGTCTGTCTGTCCGTCCGTCTGTCTGTCCGTCCGTCTGTCCGAAAACTTAACCTTGCCAATATCTTCAAGCCTATTCAAGATACAAAGCTAATATTTGGCATGATGATAGATCTCAATGATCCGCATCCGCTGGTACCAAAGTCAAGGTCATGTGACAAGGTCAAGGTCATCTGTCAAGGTCAAACGTCCGAAAACTTAACCCGAAAACTTAACCTTGCCAATATCTTCAAGCCTATTCAAGATACAAAGCTAATATTTGGCATGATGATAGATCTCAATGATCTGCATCCGCTGGTACCAAAGTCAAGGTCATGTGACAAGGTCAAGGTCATCTGTCAAGGTCAAACTTTAACCCGAAAACTTAACCTTGCCAATATCTTCAAGCCTATTCAAGATACAAAGCTAATATTTGGCATGATGATAGATCTCAATGATCTGCATCCGCTGGTACCAAAGTCAAGGTCATGTGACAAGGTCAAGGTCATCCGTCAAGGTCAAATTTTAACCCCAAAACTTAACCTTGCCAATATCTTCAAGCCTATTCAAGATACAAAGCTAATATTTGGCATGATGATAGATTTCAATGATCCGCATCCGCTGGTACCAAAGTCAAGGTCATGTGACAAGGTCAAGGTCATCTGTCAAGGTCAAACTTTGAAAAAAAATGCCGTTACGGGGGCATTTGTGTTTCATTCATTTGAAGAAAGCTTCATTTAATGTAAGTCCATAGATGTTAAAGCCAGTGGAGTGATACAGGCCCTCTTGGGCCTCTTGTTTTCTTTTGCATTTAAGGAATTCAGTCATTTCTGGTATGGAAGACTGTTGTTTATACTTTTAAACATTGAAACATTTAAAAGGTCAAGTTCTAAAATGCACTTCAATTCTGTGCAGATGTATGAGTCGTTTATACACTTTATAAATTAAATGTTTGCAGAAATTGTGAGAATTATAACTTAAAACATAACATTACTTTATAATTGTGGATCTTTGTTACGACTTTTGTCAGGTTAAAAGGATATATAGTGCACCTGTACAAAAATTATGTCTATATGATGGACCTAACAGAGGTTATAGCAGTTGCAGTTTCCAGATTTCAGGTCAGTTCATGTCATTGGGGCTAATAAAAGCAGATGTCACAGAAAACATCAACTGTAAGGCCAATTTGTGGGCTCGCAGAATTTATAAACACAGCATCTGCATGTTAAGTGTTTTTAGCTCCACTGGCTGAAAGCCACTGGGGCTATTGTCATGGCGTTGTGTCCGTCGTGCGTCCGTCCGTGCGTGCGTGCGTGCGTGCGGTCGTAAACTTTTCATTAAAAATCTTCTCCTCAGAAACTACTGGATGAATTTCAACCAAACTTCACAGGAATGATCCTTGGATGACCCTCTTTCAAAGTTGTTCAAGAAATTTTGATCCAATGAAAAAGATGGATTTAATGGGCGTGGCTAATTTCCAAATATGGTAAAAAGTGAGTTTTCTCAGATTCTAATCAATGGATACCAATTAATTTTTACATGAATGATCCTTGGGTGACCCTTTATCAGTCTACAAAAAATCATTGTGATTGGATTGAAAATATGCATTTTATGGGCGGAGGTCAATTCTCTAAATGTTATATAGTGGAAACTTTGAAAATCATTTTCTCAGAATGTAACATATGGATATCAACCAAATTTCACTGGAATGATCCTTGAGTGACCCTTTGTCAGTCTACAAAAAATCTTTGTGATTGGATGGAAAATATGCATTTTATGGGCAGAGGTCAATTCTCTATATGTTATATTGTGGAAACTTTGAAAATCATTTTCTTGGAATGTAACTGATGGATATCAACCAAATTTCACTGGAATGATCCTTGAGTGACCCTTTATCAGTGTACCAAAAATTATTTTGATTGGATGAAAAATATGTATTTTATGGGCGGAGGTCATTTCTCAATATGTTAAATAGGGGAAACTATGAAAATCATTTTCTCAGAATGTAACTGATGGATATCAATCAAACATTTTTGGTATGATCTTTTGGTGCCTAATTATCATGCAGCTAAAAATTATTTTGATTTGATGAAAAATATGTCTTTTAAGAGCGGAGGTCATTTCTTTATTTGTTTTATAGTTGAAACTTTGAAAATCATTTTCAACATCAGCAGAACCCCAAATATCTAAAAATCTAGTCAAAACATTTATTTGTTTTTACAAGAATTTCAAGCCTGTGGAGCGACACAAGCCATTCATGGCTTTCTAGTTTGATTTCCAATATGACTTCCCCGACAAACTCTCTAGAGTCTTAACCTACTCCAAAAGAAAATCAATATTTTACTCAGCGTTACACTATCAAATTGGTGTCTTATTATTAGAAATAGTAATGAATTGGGTGTTGTTAGTTGGGCAAAAAATCCCCCCCCAAAATTGTGACAGAGTATGTTCTCCTGAGCCAAGACTGAGTGCTCATGGCCAGGATAGCATGTTCTGGTGCTGCAGTCATATCGCAGTTGGAAGTGCGTTGGATTGTCAATCTAAGGGTCCCGGGTTTGATCCCCGATGGCAGCACTCATTCTCTCCGACTATTTGGATACCACCGATGGGTTTATAATTGTAGACCTATGTGGGATAGTAGCTGGAGGCTAGGAAAGGATGTGATGGTAGTACTGGTGTGAGAAAAACAGGGAATCCATTGTTAGGTGCTTCAGCCGCCGTGATATGACTGAAATAATGTTAAAAGCTGTGTAAAACCCCATTCAAAAACAAAAACCATGTTCTGGTAGGGGATTATCATCCTCTGATGTCCTTGATGCTAAGGAAATCTATCCTGGTAAAGTTTCACTAGGCTGCCATCCTAAAATAAATAGGATAAAAAATATAGACAACCAAGTTTTCATTTAACCCAGTGGCTTGATGCTTGAATAAATAAATTGAGGAGTCAGTGTAATACTATTGTAAGGGCCTATAAATATATAGGCACTTACAATAGTGTTGTGCTGACCCCTTGAATAATGATAAAGAGAAATGTTACATGATGGAATGATTATGAGTAAAAAAACAAGAGAGGAAATTCCGAATTATACTTTTGTGTCTAGTGCTTGTATGACCTTTAAGACCAGTTTGTCAATGTGTCATGCTGCAAGTATGAGGTAAAAGATAAAGGAGCCTAGCAGTCCAAAAGGCTTTCTAACCATCCTTGTATGATGGCAGCACTAGTACTGGCTTGAAACTCTTTCATTCTTCAAACTATTAGATGTCCCACTTTTCTCAAACCTTGTGGGCCATTCTGCCTGATGGGTTTGATTTTCTTCAAGATATAGAAGGATGTTTTTATATAGGCTCATCCCCTGCTGTAATATTGTAGACTAATCTAAGCCACCATATTCAGTGGAGATTGAAAAGTCACAAATATATTATCCAATTTAGAGAGTTTGAGTAGTGTGAAAATATATTCTATACCACATTTTAGGTTTGTTATGTTTGTTTGCCTCATGTATCATACATGTTTATAAAAAAGTCATAACAGCTCTGTTGTATCACCAAAGACGGGCCAAGGCGTGCCAGAAAGGGCATCGGTCTATTCAGGGATGACATCTGTTTGACTTGAAGAGAAGTTGTTTAGTATGATTATTATCAGAGGCTTAGAATAAACAAACTATAGCATTACCTAAGAAACTGAGAATTGAAAAATTGCAATAATTATTTTGTCTTTTCAATCTAATCCCAAGAATAAAATCAATGGGGCCTAACAGCCTATAAGGTATGAAAAAAGTGGGCCATCTACTAATATATTCAATAATGAAAGGCTTTCAGACCATTGCTGCAATTATTCAAGGAAAAGTTAGCCTTTTTGACTGTTAGGCTCTTTTTAACTGTTACCTGATACTTGCAGCATGACACATCAACAAACTGGTCTTTAATTTCAAACAAGAGCCTAACCCAAAAGTGTTGCTTTCTTTTTAGCTCCACTAGCCAAGGAGAGCTGTTTTAAGATTATTTATCATATCATCATGTTACATATCTCTTCATTATGCCCCCCTTTGAAGGAAAGGGGGTATATTGCTTTGTTGTTGTTGGTCGATCCATCCATAGACTGGTTTTTGTCTGTAGCATATCTCATTAAGTATGCAAGCTTGAATCATGAAACTTCACAGGTGGATCGATCTCATTGAGGATAAATGCAGTGTACAAGAACCATAACTCTACTCAACATATTTTGATTTATTGCCCTTTGTAGATTGACAAAGAGTAGGCTATTGACCTGCTTTAATGAGGGCATAAATGTTTAAGAAACATCTCTTATTGTTCAATAAGTTGCATTAATCAAGCATCACAGCCACTGGGTAATGAAAACCCCATTTTCTCTATTTCTTACTGACCTGGTTATTCATTTGGAAGTGTTACCTTGGTGAAATTTTACTGGGACAGATTTCTTTAGAATCAATAACATCAGAGAACGATTGAAGCCTTACCAGGGCCAAGAGAGCTAGATCCAGACTCAGAAAAATCTAATTCATCACTCGAACTTGTTCTTTTTGGCCAAAGACTGCATGAAAATTAAAAAAAAAAAATGTCTTACGACACTTTTAGTTCTTGAAAACATGTAAACACTAATTGGTACCTAACTAGATTAAATTTCTGATATAAAGATACCAATTTGATTTTGTGATGCAGGATACCATTTGATAGTGTGACGCAGGATACCATAATGAGTTTTATTTTCAAGAAGGCTTAAACGCTTAAAGGTCCTCATAGATGACTTACATTGATATATATATATGTGAGTAGATGCTGTGTTCCTTAATTCTGCAAGCCCTTTGGCCATCCTGTTTGATGTTTCTGTGACATCTGCTTTTTTAGCACCATAAGCATAAACTGACATGAACCCTTGAAGCTGTAACTGCAAAAACCTCTGTCTGGCGCATCATATTGACATAATTTTTGTACAGGTGCACTATATCCTTTTAACATGACAAAGTTAACATAGTTTCACAATTTTAAAGTAATGTAATGTTCTAAGTTATAATCATCTCAATTTCTCCTAACATTAATAAATAAAGTCATAAATTACTAATACATCTAGACAAAATTGAGTGCATTTAAGACCTTGACCTTTTAAAAGTTTTGATGTTTCAATGTATAAACCACAGTTCATGAATTTTTATGCCCCCATATTGAAAGATCGGGGGCATATTGTTTTACCGTTGTCAGTCTGTCTGTCCATCTGTCTGTCTGCAAAACTTAACCAAAAAAACTTAACATTGCCAATATCTTCAAGCCTATTCAAGATACAAGGCTCATATTTTGCATGATGATAGATCTCAATGATATGCATCTGCTGATACCAAAGTCAATGTCATGTGATAAGGTCAAGGTCATCTATCAAGGTCAAATAACTCAAAAACTTAACCAAAAAACTTAACATTGCCAAAATCTTCAAGCCTATTCAAGATACAAGGCTCATATTTGGCATGATGATAGATCTCAATGATAGACATCTGCATGTTCCAAAGTCAAGGTCATGTAACAAGGTCAAGGTCATCTTTTAAGGTCAAACTTCTTAAAAACATAACCAAAAAAACTTTCATTATTCAGATTATTTAAGCATATTATAGATACCCTGTCTCATAAATGGCATGATGAAAGATCTCGGTGATATACATTTGTAGGTATCAAGGTCGAGGTCATGTTAAAAGGTCAAGGTCATCTGTCAAGGTCAACATTTTGAAAAAAAATGCTGTTACAAGGGCATTTGTGTTACACAAACACGTCTTGTTTTTTAACTCATTCAAGGATGAAGTGCTTGAGTGAGCTTTTGTGGCTGGAAAGATGTCCGCCATCAGTTATGGATTTTGTCTCGTTAACATTTACCTTTTATGCACTCTATAGAGTCCACTTTTTTTTCCCTATCAACCTTAAAAATCAGTCAGAATGATTGTGTCTATGAAATCTCATATGATTGAAATGAAATTGGGTCAACTGGGGTCAAAACTAGGTCACTTGGTCACATTCTAGTAAAACAATGTATGCACTGTAGATGCCTCATTTTATTGTCTGATCAACCCAAAATTCAAAATGATTATCTATTAAATCTTGGATAAGTTTGATATAAGTTGAATTGGGGTCAAAAACTAGGTCACAGAGTCAAATCTAAGAAAGACCTCGAATGCATGCTAGAGGTCACATTTTTTGCCTGATGAACCTGAATATTGGTTAGAATGATTGTCTTGATTGAATCTCAATCAAAAGTTTGAAATTGAGTTGACTGGGGTTAAAAAAAAACAAGACCAAGGTGTCAACTCTAAGAAAAACCTTGTATGCACACTAGAGGCCATCATTTTTACCGATCAAGCCTGAAATTTCACCAGAATGAATATCTTAATGAAAACTCCAAAGTGTTTGAAAATGAGTCACCTAGAGTCTAAAACTAGGTCGATGGGTCAAATTTTAGGAATCCTTGTATGCACTCAAGAGGCCACAGTTTTTGCCCGATCCACATGAAAATTGGTCAGAATAATTGTCATGAACATTGGTCAGAATAATTGTCTTGATAAAATTTCCAAAGAGTTTGAAGTTAGGTCAAATGGGGTTGAAAATAAATCATGTTTGTTAAGTCTTAGAAAAAACATGTATTTACTCTGAGGGCCACATTTTTTGCCTGATCAACCTGAAAATTGGTCAGTATGATTGTCTTGATAAAAGCTTTGATAAGTGCAAAAATGGTTCAACTGGTCAAAAATTAGATGATTTGGGCAAGTCTTTTTTTGCTCTAGAGGCCACAGTTTTAGCTCAATTAACCCGAAAATTGGCCAAAGGGTTTTTCTTCTTGTGTATAATAGACAGCATTGTTTTAACTCATTTTGAGCTTGGCTGTTTTCAAAGAAAACCTGAGGTATTATGATCACCTTGGCATTGTAGGCTTAGGCGTGGCAAACTTTAACCTTGCTCATAACTGTTGAATGGTAAGTGATAGACTTCTTATTTCACATGATGTTTGCTTGGCACAAGACCAATTTGACACTTAAAAATCCACTCAGGCCAATAAAATCGTGGAATAATGAGATCGATTTGAATTACATGTTGAAATGTCCTGGTCGATTTTGAAATGTTTTCTAAAGATTTTTGAACGTTTTTAATCGATTTGAGTGAGTGTTTGGAGTGAATGAATGGAGCGCTGAGTGAGTGATTTTGAATGATTCTGATCAGAATGATTGTCAATTTCATGATGTAATTAACTGTACTAAGTTCAAGGTCATCAGTCAAGATCAATGTCTTTTTTAAAGGTCAAATGTGTGAAATAATAATACTTTAACCTTGGTTATATCTCTGTTGTTATTCAAGATACCTTCATGCAACTTGGCATGTGTGTCCACCATCACAAGAGCTATTTAGCCTATCAAGGGGGATAACTGTTGGAGCATATTTGTAAGTGTTATGCCCCTTTTTTGACTTAGATCTTTTTGCATTAACCAGCACCTGCAGCTAAGCTTTGCATCCGTGGGCGGTGCTCTTGTTCTCATCATCATCTTTTCAAAGCCTGTTTTAAACAAGTATTGGACATTTCACTCAGGGCCACTATTGCCCTTTTGTACATTAACAGAAATAACTGAATCCCTTAACCCTTTGCTGTTTAATCCCTGCTTTTTATGTGCCTGTGATTTTATGATTGAGAAAAGATTGTGAAAAGAGAAGAAATTGCTTCTGACAAGCAATTTCTACTTTTTCCACACTATTTTTATACCATATATATATATATATATATATATATATATATATATATATATATATATATATATATATATATATATATATATATATATATATGGTTATTTTTCAAATTAAAACCACTTTATATTTTTGTCTGCAAAACCTTTGAATTTGAACAGGTCCAAAATTTTGTAAAACAGGAAAGTGTAAAATAACAAAAACCCTTCTATAGACAGCATTTTGAAAGAGAATTCATTGCCCAATCTGATTTCAATCTCTGGTACATATCCTACAATTAAGTTGACCATGAAATCCATATATTTAAGGCCAACATTCAAAACTAAAGTATTTTGAGCTAAACAAGCGTGGTAGTCATGATATTACAGAATATGCGAAAGGTGTCTGACTGCTGATTATGTCCAATAGTTACAACTACAGTCTGACTGAATATCTGATACCCTTGTTCTGTATGTCAACATATTTTGACGGTCATTAATTAGTTTTTATCAATAACAGAAGTCAGTCAAATCAGAAACCTTAGGAAAATATCTATCATATTATTTGCCATAAAGTCATAAACAACAAACTAAGTAGAGAATTTTTTCCTCAATTAACTTTAAGGCCATTGATATCTTATTTTGGGGTTCTCAGGACATTTCAGGCAAGACATAGGCTTTGACGGAAAAAAAAAAAAGTTAAATGTCAAATCCTGTTGTCTGAATAAAAGTAAAGAACTTGTTTTTTATTTTCAACAAAAAAATCCAACCAATTTTATGCTGGTTTTAACTTAGAAATATAAAGGGGAAAAGGTTTAAAGCTTTTCAGTTTCAATGGTGATTTAGTTTGCTTTCTTGCCATAATTCAGCAAAAAATTTGGACAGAGCAAAATGAAAACAAGAGGTTCGCAGATCCAGAGGGGGCTTGTCAGAAACCTTGACTTGTCAGTAACCTGAGCTTGAATGATAGCTAAAAAATTGCAAACACACGGACAAAAGACTAGGGCCATGAGATAGAATGACCCTTTGAGTATAAATTGAAATTGGTTTTATGCACAACTATACACCAAACAGTCATTTTGGTAAGTTTCAGTTCATTCAAATTCAAAGTGTAAGAGGAGTTGCTCACAAAAGCAATATAGTGAATTTCAATTAATTCAAGGGCAGATAATACAAGAAAGACCCAAGCTTCTTATATTTTTAGCTCACCTGAGCACAAAGTGCTCAAGGTGAGCTTTTGTGGTCAAGTGATGTGCGTCGTGCGTCGTGTGTCGTCAACATTTACCTTGTAGACACTCTAGAGGCCATATTTTTTGCCCAATCAACCTGAAATTTGGCCAGAATGATTGTCTTGATGAAATCTCTGAGAAGTTCAAAATTGGGTCAAGTGGGGTCAAAAATGAGGTCACGGGGTCAAATCTTAGAAAAACCTTGTAGACACTCTAGAAGCCATATTTTTTGCCCAATCAACCTGAAATTTGGTCAGAATGATTGTCTTGATGAAATCTGGGACAAGTTTGAAGTTGGGTCAAGTGGGGTCAAAAATGAGGTCACAGGGTCAAATATTAGAAAAACCTTGTAGACACTCTAGAAGCCATATTTTTTGCCCAATCAACCTGAAATTTGGTCAGAATAATTGTCTTGATGAAATCTCGGACAAGTTCAAATTTTGGTCCAGTGGGGTCAAAAATGAGGTCACGGGGTCAAATCTTAGAAAAACTTGTAGACACTCTAGAAGCCATATTTTTTGCCCAATCAACCCGAAATTTGGTCAGAATGATTGTCTTGATGAATTCTCAAGCAAGTTTGAAATTAGGTCAAGTGGGGTCAAAAATGAGGTCACGGGGTCAAATATTAGAAAAACCTTGTAGACACTCTAGAAGCCAAATTTTTTGCCAGATCAACCTGAAAATTGGTCAGAATGATCATCTGGATGAAATCTAGGTCAAGTTCAAAATTGGGTCAAGTGGAGTCAAAAACTAGGTCCTGGGATCAAATCTAAGAAAAACCTTGTAAGCTGTGTAGAGGCATCATTTTTTGCCCAATCAACCTGAAATTTTGGTAAGAATTCTTCATCCTCTCTTTCTCTTTACTCAAATCTACTTTAAACAATTTTTGACTGTTCATTCAGGTGAGCGATTTAGGGCCACCATGGCCCTCTTGTTGAAGCCTTATGCTCTACTAAATATCAGAGATACATTAATTGTTAGCTCCACTGGCCGAATGCCAGCAAGCTATTGTCATGGCGAGGTGTCCGTCGTGCGTCCGTCCGTGCGTGCGTAAACTTTTCTTTAAACATCTTCTCTCCTGAACCAATGGGTGGATTTTGATGAAACTTGGCCAGAATGTTCCTTGGGTGACCCTCTTCTAAAGTTGTTCAAGAAATTTGGATTGACCCCCAAATATGGGCGTGGCAAAGCGTGGCATATTTTGACCCCAAAATCTTTGAACAACATCTCCTCCGGAACCATTGAGCTGATTTCAATGAAACTTTACCAGAATGTTCCTTGGGTGACCCTCTTCTAAAGTTGTTCAAGAAATTTGGATTGACCCCCAAATATAGGCGTGGCAAAGCGTGGCATATTTTGACCCCAAAATCTTTGAATGACATCTCCTCCGGAACCATTGAGCTGATTTCAATGAAACTTTACCAGAATGTTCCTTGGGTGACCCTCTTCTAAAGTTGTTCAAGAAATTTGGATTGACCCCCAAATATGGGTGTGGCAGGGTGGGGCATATTTTGACCCCAAAATCTTTAAACATCTTCTCCTCCTGAACCAATGGGTGGATTTGGATAAAACTTTGCTCAGAATGTTCCTTGGGTGACCCTCTTCTAAAGTTGTTCAAGAAATTTGGATTGACCCCCAAATATGGGCTTGGCAGGGCAGGGCAGGGCATATTTTGACCCCAAAATCTTTGAACGACATCTCCTCCTGAACCATTGAGCCGATTTCAATGAAACTTTACCAGAATGTTTCTTGGGTGACCCTCTTCTAAAGTTGTTCAAGAAATTTGGATTGACCCCCAAATATGGGCTTGGCAGGGCAGGGCAGGGCATATTTTGACCCTAAAATCTTTGAACGACATCTCCTCCTGAACCATTGAGCCGATTTCAATGAAACTTTACCAGAATGTTTCTTGGGTGACCCTCTTCTAAAGTTGTTCAAGAAATTTGGATTGACCCCCAAATATGGGCGTGGCAGGGCGGGGCATATTTTGACCCCTGAAATCTTTGAACGACATCTCCTCCTGAACCATTAGGGCAATTTTAATGAAACTTTACCAGAATGTTCCTTGTGTGACCCTCTTCTATATTTGTTTAAGAAATTTGGATTGACCCCTAAATATGGGCTTGGCAGGGTGGGGCTTATTTTGACCCCGAAATCTTTGAACCTCATCTCCTCCTGAACCATTAGGCTGATTTCAATAAAACTTTACCAGAATATTCCTTGGGTGACCCTCTTCTAAAGTTGTTCAAGAAATTTGGATTGACCCCCAAATATGGGTGTGGCAGGGCAGGGCTATTTTGACCCCAGAATCTTTGAACGACATCTCCTCCTGAACCATTAGGCCAATTTCAATGAAACTTTACCAGAATGTTCCTTGGGTGACCCTCTGCTAAAGTTGTTCAAGAAATTTGGATTGACCCCCAAATATGGTGGTGGCAGGGCGGGACTTTTTTTGACCCTGAAATCATTGAATGACATCTCCTCCTGAACCATTAGGCTTATTTCAATGAAATTTTACCAGAATGTTCCTTGGGTGACTTTTTTCTAAAGTTGTTCAAGAAATTTGGATTAGATGAGATCCACTGGATCAATAAAATTCAAGTCAGCGGTTTATGGCCATTCTGGTCCTCTTGTTTTAAAATGATATCTATATAGTTTTCTCCCTTATAATTTTACATATGAGTTAAATAAGTTCATTTCTTCATAAGTTAGTTTAAACTTAGAAAAAGTCTGAATTCCTTTTGAATGCTGTTCACTTTCATTACCTTCTATTTTCAATATCTCCCTTTCAAATCTTGAGATTTTTAATCCAGTGGAGCGATACAGGCCCTCTTGGGCCTCTTGTGTTAATATTCAGTTCAATCCAATAGAATATGTAGGAGTTGTGAACACACACATGCAAAAAACTGTAATTTTAAGCTAAATTGTTTAGTAAAGGTCAGATAATTCAGGAACAGCTTGACATATCGAAAAGATTTTAGTCCTAAGCACAACTAGACCTCCTGCAGAGTCATTGTGACAAGTTACAGTTCATTCTCCTTCAAACTGTTGAAAAAAGTGAGCTCAGAAAAATTTATTTCATACGCCCGAAGGGTCGTATTATGTTATCGTCTGCACCATTTGTCTGTCCGTCCGTCAGTCTGTCCGTTAGCCAATTTTGTGTTCAGTCCATAACTTTCAAACTATAAGGCCTATGGTCTTGAAACTTCACAGGTGTATAGATCTCATAGCTAGGGTGTGCAGAGCAAAAGAACCTCAACTCTACCATTTGTAATTTGTGAGTTATTGCTCTTTGTTTGATTCAGTTAGCAAATTTGTGTCTGGTCCATAACTTTGAAACTATAAGGCCTACAGTCTTAAAACTTCACAGGTGTATAGATCTCATGGCTAGGATGTGCAGAGCGCAATAACCCTAACTCTACCATTTATAATTTTTGAATTATTGCCCTTTGTTTGATTCAGTTTGCAAATTTGTGTCCGGTCCATAACTTTCAAAATACAAGGACTATGATGTTGAAACTTTGCATGTATGTAGAACTCATAGCTAGGGTGTTTGATTACATTATCTCAATCTGATTGAATTTGTGAATATATATGTAGTACTTGGGTACATATAATTACTTGAAGAATAGTGAGGATATCCATAAGTAATCCACAGTTCTTTAATTGCCTTAGAACACATTTTCCCAAAGACAAATAGGAAAACAAAACAAAACAATCACTACCATCATAATAAATACAATATACTATAGTGTTTGCTAGAAAATACATCTTAAGGATCAATAAAAATTTCAAAACATCACCCATTTATTTCTGAGCTTCGGGCGTATAATGGCACACCCAGCGTTGCTCTTGTTTTACATTCAATTCAAGGGCAGATAATTCAAGATAACTCGTGAATTACCGGAGTGATTTGAAATGCAGAGGTCTTATGTACAACTTGAAATCATAAAGAGTGATTGTGTCAAGTTTCAGCTCATTTCCATTGATAGTTTAGGAGGAGTTACCCTACAAAAACCAGGGATTTTCGTTCAATTCAAGGGCAGACAATTCAAGATAACTCAAGAATGACTGGAGTAATTTGAAATGCAGAGGACTTATGCACAACTAGACATCATGGGGAGTAATTGTGCCAAGTTTCAGCTCATTCTCATTGATGGTTTAGGAGGAGTTACGCACTCAAAAACAGGGATGAGAATTTTCTGCCAATCGGCCGATTTCCGCTTTTTTCAACAGCCGAGAGGTCCGTTTTGACTGAAAGTGATAGAAATGTTGATGTTGGAATAAAGAACAAATTCAACTTCTCGTGGTTAGAACGGACGATTAAACTACCCTTAAAGATATCAGGACAAATCAGAATTGAGGAGTTTAACCTACAAGATTTCTTCAAGAAAGTTTCCATACCCGGGAAAGCTTTGTGCGTGATATGCGACAAGCTGACAAGTTATGGCTCAAGGGGATGTAAAGCTCTGTTGCAGCATGCAGAATCCTTGGCCCACACGGAGAAACTCGAAATCAGGAAGTCTAACTATTCGGTGAAAGGGATGTTTGGAACTGGAAAAACTGAACCTAGTGTCAATCCCAAAATAGAACCAGTGAATGTACCTATGTGTGACAGGATAGGAAATTTGAGGTGAGTGCTTTTATTGTCTCTATCTTCATTTTCGGAAGGAGGTGGTGCTATTCTTTTTTCTTAACTGTATAAAGCACCCCACCCACCCTCCTTCCGTTTTCTGTCTTAGCCCAACTCTTTTGGAGGCCAAGGGAATATGGGTTGGGGGGGGCGAACAGAAAATGCTTCGGGCTAAGGGGAACCCCTGCTCGTTTTTTTTTTAGGTGTCGACTTAGTTTTTTTTCGAATTTTTTTTTTTTCCAAAGGATTTCCAAGCAAGCACCCCACCCCTCCTTTGTGCTTCTGTCTTAGTCCAACTCTTTAGAGGCCAAGGGAATATGATTTGGGATGAACAAAAAATTGAGATGGTTCGTATGAGTACCCACAATCCATCTTTTGATGCGAAGAATAAGAAATATAATGTATATTTATACCATTTTACTAATGAAACGCATCATGAGAAAATAGTTCATCAGAGTTTTCAACCATATTCGGCACAAAATTTGCTTTACAATTTATATTTTATTTACAACCACAGAAAAGCTAAAACAAAGGCTCAAAGGCTCTTATAAGTTGTGTATTTGTTTTTGCATATGCAGACATTTTCTCATGACACAGCTCATATTAAATTGGGGAGTATTTGTTACATGAACTATGATGTAACAGATGATTAAATTATGGATTTCTTTTCTGTTTTTACAGGCTACAGTCCTTGGTGTTTTAGCTGAGAACTCGCTACCTATGACTATGGCACTGGTTATGATAAACACAGCAAAAGCACTAGCCAAAGACAAGCCAGCCTTGGACATGATCTCCATGGACAGAACTACTGCTTCATATAAAATGACATATGGCCTTGGTGCCAGTTTTCTTGAAAAGACTGTGATGGAAATGAGAACATCTCCTTTTTCGTTAAACATTGACGAAAGCACAAGCAAAGGTCTAAAGAGATTTGGCTGTTCTGGTTTCATACTACAGTCATGAAGAAGATGCTGTTCTGGTGGAACATTTAGCCTCCCTTGAATTGGTTAAAGTAAACTCAGAGTCTTTGTATGAAGCCCTTGTGGATTTGTTCAATAAACATGAAATTCCTTGGGGAAATTGCGTATTGATTCTAATGGATTCTTGCAATGTGATGAGAGGGAGTAAGTCAAGTCTGGAAACCAGGATTCGTGACAATAAAGCAAATCACTTGTTGGATGTTGATGGTGATTCTTGCCACCACATCCATAACGCAGCCAAGAAGTTCTCTGCTCCTTTTGGAGGTCACCTTGAATCCTTCTTTACTGATCTGTATAATGATATGAAATGGTCTACAGATATTAGGGATTATTTTGAACAAGTTTGTGAGTTATGTGGCATTAAGTTTACAATGCCAGAACGCTTTATTAGTCACAGGTGGCTTTCTGCATATGATGTGGCCATTGACACAGAGAGACTGTTTAAGGCTTATCAGGTATTTTACTTCGCCTTTTTGCCAAAGAGTTTGAAGAAAGACTATGTTGAGGTTATTTTGGAGGCTTGCAAAAGCTTGCAAATTAGTATTGAATCAAGCAAGAGAATACGAGAAATCAGAACTGACTTAGAAAGCAAGAAATTCACTGAGGATGGACGAAATCGCAAACAGAGAATTGTGGAAAAGCTGTTTTACCAAGAAAGGAAAACTAAACTCCAACTGAGTTTCTATATAGCTGTATTACCTCTTCTTAAAGCCTATGTTTGTCTGTTTCAAGGTAAAGACACTTTGATACACCTGCTACATGAAAAGCAGGTTCAGCTATTCACTGACTTTTTGGGCTGTTTTGTGAAACCTGAACATCTAGTTGGGAAGACTGGAAAGGAACTGAAAGCTCTAGATCTTGAAAGTGATGATGAAAAGTATATGAAACAAAAAGACATGTTTGTTGGGGGTGTAGCTGAAAAACTAATTAAGACATTGGGAAAAGAGGACAGTGATGTAAGCAAATTCAGAAATCAGGCCAGTGCTGCATACATAGAATGTGGTAAACATCTTCAACGAAAACTGCCACTGAACAATAGTTTGCTCAAATGCCTTGCATGCACAGACCCTGCAGTCCGGGGTCACATTGAAAGCAGTAATGGGCTTAAAAGACTCTCACACCATCTCAATCACTTCTTAAGTGAGAAAGAACAAAGTGATATTATATTAGAGATAACAAAATTTCAGGTTGACAACAAGCTGCCAGAATACAGTGCTGAATCTGACTTTGTATCGTGGTTGACTGGGGTTTTTAAAACAAACAGGTATCCGGCCATGAACAAGCTTATGACTGCTGTAATGAGCATGTTTCATGGTCCTCAAGAGGAGTCATCTTTCAACCTTATGGGGGATGTGGTAGACATAAGGTCCACAAGGATGAATACAGAAACATTAAGTGCCATCCAAACAACCAAGTATGCCTTCAAGGCCAGAAATACTACAGCATTACAATATTTCAGTCGTGCTGATGTTAGAAAAGACCCGGTAAAAAAATCTGTATGTATTTGTCTCAGAAGGGCTGCTTCAAGACATAAAAAGGAGCAGGAAAGGAAAAGACATCTTAAAGAAATAAGAAAAAAGAAACTTAATGTTTCTAGTGTGAATAGTGTCCCAGTGTCAAAATCATTGTCAAAATCTATAGTAAAAGACAGAGTGGAGAGCAGCCTCCTCAAGCATCAGAAAAAGACCAGAAAACGAGCATTAGAGGCTTTGGCAGAAAAAGCCAGGAAGAAGAAAAAGTGCTTCTAGAGAAAACACTTTTGTGAATAAAAGATAAAAGTCAAAACCACTTAAAATACAATTGAGCATTAGCTGCTATGGGCTTTTAGAATTCTCAGTGATTGTATTGTAAAACAATTTGGAAAGTGTAAGGGTTAGGGTTGGTGATGAAAACCCTGTAACTATTTAAATGAACAGTAAATTTTGTTTATTTACATGTAAATGAAAATGAAATAAGCGGTTGAATGGTTAGATTAGTGAGGAAAAGCTATAATTGTTCCACCTTTCACCATATAAAATTATACAGATTTTATTTAGGTACATGTATGTACACTTTACTTGCATTGAGATCTCAAATATACATGTACAAGGCTTTGCCAAGTTTGGTTTTATGATTTATAAGCCTAAAAAATCTTCCGTGAAATATGACAAAAACCCTCAAGGAAATTGCTTCAAAACACTCCAGATATGTCTAAATTCATTTTCAGCCTAGGCGGCCCCCTTGACCCCCTGCCATTTCAGTTTTTTTCATCTTTAGCCATTCTCATCCCTGCAAAAACCAGGGATTTTCGTTCAATTCAAGGGCAGACAATTCAAGATAACTCAAGAATGACTGGAGTAATTTGAAATGCAGAGGTCTAATGCACAACTAGACATCATGGGGAGTAATTGTGCCAAGTTTCAGCTCATTCTCATTGATGGTTTAGGAGGAGTTACGCACTCAAAAACCAGGGATTTTCGTTCAATTCAAGGGCAGACAATTCAAGATAACTTAAAAATGACTGGAGTGATTTGAAATGCAGAGGTCTTATGCACAACTAGACATCATAGGGAGTAATTGTGCCAAATTTTAGCTCATTCTCATTGATGGTTTAGGAGTAGTTGTGCTAAAAAGAAATTGCTTACAGGCAGACAGACAGTTGGACAGACAGCCAGAGAAGACTTTGTGATGTATTTTGACCAAACCCATAGTGATGTTAGTTTTAAGCTCTACTGCCATAGACCAGCGAGCTATTGTCATGGCCCAATGTCTGTTTCCATCCGTCCGTGCCTAAAATTTTTCTTTTAATCTTTTTCTCCTCTCAAACCCATCGGTGGATTTTAATAAAACTTTGAAGAAATGATCCTTGGGTGACCCTCTTCTTAAATTCGTTAAGAAATTGTGATTGACCCCCAAATATGGGCGTTGCAGGGTGGGGAATTTTTCACTTTGAAATCTTCAAAAATCTCCTCCCAAACCATTTGGCCAATTTCAATGAAACTTAGCATGTATGTTCCTTGGGTGACCCTTTACTTAAATTGTTCAAGAAATTTTGATTGGCCCATAAATATGGGTGTGGCAGGGCAGGGCTTATTTTTAGCCCGAAATCTTTGAACTAAATGACCTCCTGAACCACCGGGTAAATTTTAATGAACTTTTCCAGAATGTTCCTTGGGCGACCCTTTCCAAAAAATGCCCATGAACTTTTGATTGGCCCATAAGTATGGATGTTGCAGGACAGGGCTTATTTTGAGCAACTCCTGAATCTAATGTATTGCTAAGATGGGTAAAGGGATGCAGGTTCATGGAGTATTTTGGTGCAATGTGAGCCAGACCCAGTTAATCATTATAAAATAAGCATTAGGAGATTTCAAAGTGTTGTTTCATTCCAAGTAAGCTTTATTTAATTAAAGTCTAAAGATGTTGAAGTCAGTGGAGCAATACAGGCCCTTCTTGTTGTAAAATCAAACATGTGGGATTGTATTTAAAATACAGCTAGAGAAGACACTGTGAAGTTTCTTGACCAAAAAAATGTAATGGGGTTAGTCTTCAATTGTCTTCAGGAGTTTGAGAGACATAAGAATCCTTGAACAGATCTGCAAATACAGAAGAATGAATGTTACAAAGATTTCAGACAGGACTATTTAATTGAAATGATAAGACAAGACTTATGAAAGCATTAGAACGCGTTACATAAAAATAAAGGTTAATTTAAGCCAGTCTTGGAACCACTCTTGTATGTCAAGCCCTTAGTAAGATGCTACCACCACTTCCATTTTTAGCTCCACTGGCCGAAGGCCACTGGGGCTATTGTCATGGCATTGTGTCCATTGTGTGTCCGTCCGTGCGACTGGTCGTAAACTTTTTCTTTAAAAATCTTTTCCCTAGAAACTACTTGATGAATTTCAACAGGAATGATCCTTGGGTGACCCTCTTTCAAAGTTGTTCAAGAAATTTTAATCCAACGAAAAACATGGATTTAATGGGCTTGGCTTATTTCCAAATATGGTAAAAAGCTAGTTTTCTCAGATTCTAATTGATGGATACCAATTAAATTTTACATGAGTAATCCTTGGGTGACCCGTTGTAAATCTACAAAAAATAATTGTTATCGGATGAAAAGTATGTATTTTATGGGCGGAGGTCATTTTTATGCCCCCGTATATAAGATGGAGGGGCATATTGTTGTACTATAATCCCTCTGTCTGTCTGTCCGTCTATCCATCTGTCTGTCTGTGCAAAAGTTAAACAAAAAACTTTACATTGCCAATATCTTCAAGCCTTTTCAAGATACAAGGCTCATATTTGGTATGATGATAGATCTCAATGATCGGCATCTGCTTATACCAAAGTCAAGGTCATGTGACAAGGTCAAGGTCATCTGTCAAGGTCAAATAACTCAAAAACTTAACAAAAAACTTTACATTTCCAATATCTTCAAACCTATTCTAGATACAAGGCTCATATTTGGCATGATGATAGATCTCAATGATCTGCATAATATTTTGCTGGTACCAAAGTCAAGGTCATGTGACAAGGTCAAGGTCATCTGTCAAGGTCAAATAACTCAAAAACTTACCTAAAAAACTTAACATTGCTAATATCTTCAAGCCTATTCAAGAAACAAGGCTCATATTTGGCATGATGATAGATCTCAATGATTGGCATCTGCTTGACCCAAAGACAAGGTCAAGTGACAAGGTCAAGGTCATCTGTCAAGGTCTAACTTTAAAAAAACATAACCAAAAATCTTTCATAATTGTTCATTATTCAAGCATATGATGGAATTTGTAAGTGATGAATATCTGTTGATTTAAGGTCAAGGTCATGTGACAAGGTCAAGGTCATCTGTGAAGGTCAACATATTGAAAAAAAAATGCTGTTACGGAGGCATTTGTGTTTCACTAACACATTTGTTCTATATGTTATATAGTTGAAACTTTGAATATTATTTTCTTAGAATGTAACCAATGGATTTCAATCAAATTTCACTGGAATGATACTTGAGTGACCCTTTATAAGTCTACCAAAAATGATTGTGATCAGATGAAAAATATGTAGTTTATGGGCGGAGGTCATTTCTCTAAATGTTACATAGTGGGAAAATCATTTTCTCAGAATGTAATCGTTTAATATCAACCAAATTTCACTGGCATGATCCTTGAGTGACTCTTTTTATTAGTCTATATAAAAGTATTGTGATCGGGTGAAAAGTATGTAGTTTAGGGGCGTAGGTCATTTTCTATATGTTATATGGTGGAAACTTTGAAAATCATTTTCTTAGAATGTAACCGATGGATTTCAACCAAATTTCACTGGAATGATTCTTAAATGATCCACATCCGCTGTCCTAGCGCAGTTGGTAGCGCATCAGACTGTCAATCTAGAGGTTCGGGGTTTGATCCCTGATGGCGGCACTCATTATTTCCGACTATTTGTCTCTCACCAATGGGTTGATGATCGTAGACCTATGTGAGATAGCAGCTGGAGGCTAGGAAAGAAGGTGATGGCTGTACTGGTGAGAGAAATGCCAGGAATCCATCGTTAGGTGCTCCAGCCGCCGCGATATAACAGAAATAATTTTGAAAGCGGCGTTAAACTCAATTCAATAAATCAATCCTTTATCAGATTATCAAAAATTATTGTGATCAGATGAAAAATATGTATTTATGGGGGTCTCAATATGTTATTCAGTGAAAACTTTGAAAAACATTTCAACATCAGTAGAACGCATAATATCATTAAATCTAGTCAAAACTTTGATTTGCTTTTACAAGAATTTCAAGCCTGTGGAGCAACTCAAGAGATTCATTGCTCTCTAGTTAATTACAGTGATTCAAACCTTCTTCAGCGTTCACCTGGGAAAAAGGCCACCTGTCCTCAAAGGCCAGAAAATCTACTTTCCAATGCCTTTGTTCCCAGGTTTGACTGTGAATTGACTTTGTTATGGTGCAGCTGGGGGATCAAACCTATACCCCCCTAGTTACTGGGGCAGATACTGACCACTCGGTCACCATGACTGGCCTTGAAACAAATGTTATTTTGCAACATTTTTCTAAATATTGTTGATTTGCCTTATCTCAGGATTTTAGTTCTTAACCAGCAAAAATAGAAAATAAACAGGTTTCAAATTACTATTTCTCACTATTTTCAAATAAAATAATCAGCCTGTATATTCAACATTTTCCTACGTTTTGACCTACTGACCTAGATTTTTTTTTCAATTGAAAGTCTTTCGAAATTGACCTTGATTTTTAACAAGTTTTCTGCAAATAAGGTTTAACGAGCTGTCAGAGGACAGCAAAGCTTGACTATTCTGAGTGCTAGATGGTAACAGCAAATTGAAAAAAATTGGGAGAATGCTTTAAATCAATATCATTCTTATGAATCTTTGATTTGAGGCCTTTTCCAGGATCTTTGTAGGTTGTGTACAGTTTCAATGCAATGGTTTAACCCTTTCCTGTTTTACAAAATTTTAGACCTGTCCAAATTCAAAGGTTTTGCAGACGAAAAAGTGGATTCAATTTGAAAAATAACCATCCAGTAGGGTAGAAAATAGTGTGGAAAAAGAAGAAATTGCTTGTCAGAAGCAATTTCTTCTTTTTTCACAAAGTTTTCTCAATCATAAAATCACAGACACATAAAAAGCAGGGATTAAACAGCAAAGGGTTAAGAAGTAAAGACACAAATATGAAAGTTGCACATAAAAACTTATCTTAGAATTTTGAGTCTGAAAAGAGATAAAAAATCCACTAAATTACAGTAATGGATCTTATTAGACGATGATACCTTTGTCTCAGAAGCATGTGCAAAGTTTTAAAAAAATATAAGCTGTAGCTATAAAACTGTATAGTAGAAACAGAGATATAATGCATTCACAACAGTTGCACGTAAAGACTAAACCAGTATTGAATCTTTGTCTAGACAATGATAAGCTCACAGAGGCATGTGCAAAGTTTCAAAGAAAAAGCTAAAGTAGAAACAGAGATATAATGCATATACAACAGTTGCACATAAAAACTTGACCAAAATTGCCAAGTTCTAAAAGGGCCAAGTTCAAAAAGGGTTAAAATTCTGCTAAATTCAGTGTCACAGTAATAAATCTTTGTCTAGAGGCAAAGAAGCATGTGCAAATTTTCAGAACTATAGCATGAGTAGAAACGGAGATATATAACATTTGCTCGTTAAACCTTAACCAAAGCAATATGCAGACGCCAACACCAAAAACCAAAAACAGTGACTGGATTAGCCTCCCCCCCCTTTTCTATGAATAGTCGAGCTAAAAACTGACCTCTGCAGTGATGAAAAGAAATATGTGAACAACTGACTACAGACACAGACTGATCATGAAGCCTTCGCAAATGAGCTTAAAACAGAGAGCAACAACTCTGCACGTTAAGAGCAAAGATACCTTATTTTCATTCAGTTTAATTTCACATGGACGGACATACCCCATATACTAGGGACACTTAACCTTGCAATGTTTCAGACAAAATAACCCCAGAAAAATATACAACTTCACAAAGTGTATGTTACATTTTCAGCTCACCTGAGCACAACATACTCAAGGGGAGTTTTCAGGATTGCCCAAAGTCTGTCGTCCTTTGTGCTTCGTCCGTCGTCATCAACTATAAAACTTCTCCTGAACCACTGGGCCTCTTTCAATGAAACTTAACCAGGATGTTTCTTGGCTGACCCTTTTCAAAAATTGTTAGCAAAATTTTGATTGACCCATAAATATGGTCTGGCAGGGCAGGGCTTATTTTGTACCCAAAATCTTCAAATGACATCTACTCTTGAACCACAGGGCTGATTTCAATGAACCTTTACCAGAATGTTTCTTACGTGACCCTTTACAAAAATTGTTCGCAAAATTTTTAATGGCCCATAAATATGGACGTGGCAGAGCAGCTTATTTTGAACCAAAAATCTTTAAACAACATCTCCTCCAGAACCACTGGGCTAATTTCAAGGAAACTTTACTTGAATGTTTCTTGGGTGACCCTTTTCATAAATTGTTTGAGTTGAGTTGATCAGCCGATAAAAATTGGAATGGCAGGGCTTATTTTGAGCCCGAAATCATCATCTCCTCCTGAACCATTGAGAGTAAATTAGATATTCAGAGTGATATGCATTTTCTTCTTACTCGTGCTGTTCTTAAATGTAAATTCTGACCCATTACCAAACATCAACATTTTTGACTTGTCCTAATTCAAAGTGTATGTAATTTTACCCTTTTTGGTGATTTTGTTTTAGATATAATTGTGAGAAATGAAGGAAATGCTTGTCAAAGCAGTATCTTTCCATTTTTCACGATATTTTCCAAAGCCTTTACCTTGTAGAATGACAAGGGCTTCACTGTTTGGGAAGGCTAAAGTTTGCAGTGATTGATAAGGGCTGTTTTAATCCAAAAAAAACAATCACCCACTTGTGCCAACACTCGGCTACAGGTGCTGGATAATGCAAAAATCTAAGTCCAACAAGAGCCATGTCAGACATGGCCATCCCGGCCAAAAAGAGCTTGAAAATAAACTCAAGCCAGTAAGATTTTGGCTTCTTGTACACTGAAATTCTCCTCAATGAGATCTATGTACCTATGAAGTTTCAAGATGACAGCTATTATACTCTTAGAGATATGCTCCGAACAAAATCCAAGTCTGTAAAACAACAAAGGGCAATAACTCCAAAATTATGCAAACAAGAGCTGTGGTTCTTATGCACTGCACTTCTCCTTAATGAGATCTATATGCCTATAAAGTTTCAAGTTGATAGCTAACATACTTGATAGATATGCTCTGGAAAAAATCTAAGTCTGTAAAACAACAAAAGGCAATAACTCCAAAATTATACAAGCAAGGGTTGTGGTTTTTGTACAGTAGACTTTTTAGCTCACCTGACCACAAAGTGCTCAAGTGAGCTATTGTGATCACCTTTTGTCTGGTGACCGTCTGTCGTCCCTCATCCATCAACAATTTCTTTAAACGACATCTCCTCCTAAACTACTGGGCCAATTTACACCAAATTTTACAGAAATGTTCCCAAGGTGGTCCCCTTCCAAAATTGCTAAAAGAATTGAAATCGGTGAAAAACTCTGGTTGCTATGGCAACCAAAATTGAAAATTTAAGAAAATCTTTAAAATTCTTCTTCTTTAGAACAAGCAGTCCTACAGCCTTGAAATTTGGCATGGATGATCAGCTCATAGACCTTAATAAAAATAGCTAAAATCATATCTGAGGTGCGTTCCTTAGAGAAAGATTCTTAAGATTCTTATTAAGATTTTTAAGATAATTTGTTCGGTAGAGCAAGATTTTTAAGCCGCTCAATAAGAATCTTTAGATATCTCAATCAGGAAACGAAAATGGTTTTGCATTGGCCTAAAACAAGTAGCCATGGCGAGGTCGAATTTTTTCACTCAAAATTTGAAAATCGTTCATTATGACATCTTAAAAATCTCATTTAGAGGTATTTTTTATCTTGCTCTAACGAAAGCACCTCTGTTGGGTCACCAGGTGCGGAGCACTTTGGGGGAGGGGGGAGTTCTTTGGGTTAATTTTGTAATCTTTAACCTTCTTCTTCTGAACTACAAGCCTTACAGACTTGAAAATTGGCATGTAGGATCAGCTCTTAGACCTTAATAAAAATTGCTAAAATCTGGAGCATATCTCCTAAAGTATAATAGCTATCAACTTGAAACTTTATGGGTGGATAGATCTCATGGAGGAGAAGTGCAGTGCACAAGAACTACAACTCTTACTTGCATAATTTTGGAGTTATTGCCCTTTGTTTTTTTGATACTTAGATTTTGTCTGGAGCATATCTCCTAAAGTATAATAGCCATCAACTTGAATCTTTATGGGTGGATAGATCTCATGGAGGAGAAGTGCAATACACCAGAACTTTAACTCTTGCTTGCATAATTTTGGAGTTATTGCCCTTTGTTATTTTTAATACTTAGATTTTATAGGAGGTAAATCTCTGACAGTACAAAAGAATCTTTAATCTATTAGGCTTCAGTTTACTATCAAGCTTTTGAGGCGGGGGATGTCCATGTCCAACATCGCTCTTGTTTTTGTGACAATGCCTTATTCGGGGAGCATAATCCGTCTCTGACGGCTCTTGTTTGACATGGATTGATTAACTCATTAAAAAAAACTTAAAAGTCTCAGACTCAGCCTGTATATCTGGCATAGATTAGCTGATCACAGACCTTTTATGAAAAAAGCTTAAATAAATAATGACACAGGGAGGAGCAGAGGGGGGGGGAAGGATTATTTCAAATGTTATCTGATTGAATAAGTGAAAATCTCTTTCTGTGGTTGCATGGACATACCTAGGAAATGAAGCTTTTGTCTCAGGTGAGCGACCCAGGGCCAACAGCCCTCTTGTTTCTCAATGAGATTTATCCATCTTTGAAGTTTCAAGATGATAGCTATTATTCTTTCAGAGATATGCTTCGGACAAGTTAAGTGTTGGATGGAGACCATTAATATATCCCCTCCTCTGAAACGGTGAGGGATAAAAAGGGGCATTACTCATCGAAAATGCTTTAAGAGTTTTACCTTGATATTCTGGATAGCTCTTGTGATGGTGAACACAAATGCCAAGTTTCAAGAAGATATCTTCCAATAACAACAGAGATATGACCAAAGATAAATTTTTTCACACCAAGGCCTACATCAACACCAACACCAACAACTCTAAGGTGATGTCAATAGCTTGATTGTTTGGTTCCAAAACAGCCGAGCTGAAAATATATATGAAATCAATGAAGGCAAAAGAGTAAAGTTCTGACAGCCACCACTTTTATAACCCCCACCAACTTCTGCAACCTGTATAAACCTGTTCCACCTTAATATATTCCAACTTTCTTTTCTGCAGTGGCAATCAAAACTGACAGGACCAACTCTGATTTGGGCCATTTGCGGAAGGTATACATAGTCACACAATAGAGTACATGACACAATATATATATAGGTTTCTTAAACCTTTCTATATAAAAAAAAAAGAGTAGTTTGACATAGAAGTACTTTTAACATATCTCTTTTTATGCCCCCGTATCGAGAGATCGGGGGCATATTGTTTTACTCATGTCCGTCTGTCTGTCCGTCCGTCTGTCCGAAAAACTTAACCCGAAAACTTAACCTTGCCAATATCTTCAAGCCTATTCAAGATACAAAGCTAATATTTGGCATGTTGATAGATCTCAATGATCCGCATCCGCTGGTACCAAAGTCAAGGTCATGTGACAAGGTCAAGGTCATCTGTCAAGGTCAAACTTTCACAAACACATCTTGTTACACTTAAACTTATCCCATACATGACCCTTTCCAACATCCATAAAAGAAAAGGCTCAAGAAAACATTGAGACAAAAGAAGAAAAATTGGTCGCCAGAATTGTCTTCTTTTGTCTCAATATTTTCTAGGCTATATTGTATACTAATTTATTCTTTAAAAACACCCAATTTGTCATCTTCTGCAGTTTTTGTATTGGCTCATCCTTTGAGTTTGCCTTAAAGCAAGGGTTAAAAGGATTAAACCCTCAAGTTTTAATTCAATGTGGATGACAAGTGATTACAGAAAATTGATGTAAAAGGCAAAATACTGACCATTCCCATTTGCCCTTTTCTCAAAGTTTCGAGAAATGTGCATGCATGGATTTGTGTATAATATAGCAAACAAACCATGGACACAAAAGGAACAAATGCTGATATTCAGCATTTTCTTTGTTTGCCTTCATGATTTCCTCGGATCTTTTATAATATGGACGTCAAATCTAGGTCTTGTTTTGGAAAGGGTCAATCACACTGTGGTAGTAGGTCACAGAAAATTTCATCAAGGAAACCATTTCATCATTGAACCATAACCCACATTTGATATGTTTCTTACTGCATGATACCAAGTCTACAAATGAAAAGTGATGTAAATCTGTCCAGTGGTAAATAGAGCAGGCAAACATTTCTTCAAAAGGCAGTAGGTCTTGGAAAAATCAATAATCCATGGCCAAAATACAATATGCACAGCTCTGCTTGATACCAAGTTAGTTGATTGATTGACTGAATGGAGTTTAATGCCGCTTTCAACATTATTTCAGTCACAGCGGCTGGAGCACTTAGCAATGGATTCCTGGTATTTCTCTCACGAGTACAACCATCACATCCTTTCCTAGCCTCCAGCTGCTATCTCACATAGGTCTACCATTATCAACCCATTGGTGAGAGACAAATAGTAGGAAAGAATGAGTGCCGCCGTCAGGGATCGAACAAGTTGCAATTGAAGTATGAGCAAAGTGCATTCATCAGTAATAGAGGAAAAGAATGGACAATAGATAAAATGAAAGGGCTATAACTCATTAACTCAAAACATGATAAATACATCTATGTGATACCAAATCTACTTGCGAAATTTGGAGCAAAGCAATTCTGTTGAAATGGAGAAATTAATTTTTGTCAATGGGCCATAAAATATTAAAGACCAATAACTGCAAGGAAAATCAATCAAACATAACTCACAAGTGTGAAATAAGTCATTGAATTTGATGTTTTAATGGAGAAATAGAGTAGACAAAAAATTTCATCAAAGGTCCATAACTCTAGAGAATATAAATGAACCATAACCAAAATATGACATGTAACTATCTACTTGAAACTGAGTCACCATGTGCAGTTTAAGTAAATCAAATCAATAGTAATGGAAAACTTGACCAAACAAAAATAACTGCAGACAGACTGACAAGCTGACTCCTATGCTCCCCAAACATAAGTTTGGTTGGTAAAATTAGTTTTCTTTCAACTTGTCTATCATCCTGAATATTTTTCTCTTAACCACATCTTTTTTCCTCAGATGTATCATACTTTTTTGGTCTTGCTAATTGAAAGTCCTTTTTCTACTTGTGCTGCAGTAGGCCTTTTCTTCTTTACTCCATTGGACATGTGTGGAGGCTGAATTTCTTTTCATTGTAGCATTCCTATCATCTTCTTCGTATTCCAAATCCAGTCCCTCATCCATAGCTAGTCCATCATCCAAAACTTCAGACAGCGGAATGTCATCTCTGCTTCGTTCCTTGGCCAAGTCTACTAACAAAAAAATGTTTGGACATGTAATTTGTACGCTTAAGTATATCATACCATTTTCGTTTGTGTTGATGCTGTTTATTGTGGCTTCTACTTTATTTCAGACATGTAAGCAATGGTTAGCTATTGATACTGTGCTATCTTGTGGTTGCCACAAAATACAAGAGGGCCACAGTGGCCCTAAATTGCTAAACTGAGTGAACTGTCTGAAACTTATATAAAGCAGAGGTAAAGCAGGCTTTGAAAAGTGATGATTAAAATAATGAAAAGCCAAAACCATGCTATTGATTATGTACAACTAGATAATCATTTTGGCCAAATTTAAGGTTGATTGGGCAAGATATGTAGCCTCTACAAAATTTACAAGGTTTTTCTCAGATTTAACCCCGTAAACTAGTTTTTGACCCCAGTTGACCCAATTTAGAACTTGTCTGAAATTTCATCAAGACAATCATTCGGACAAAATTTCATGTTGATAAGGCAATAAATGTGACCTCTAGAGTGCATACAAAGATTTTCTAAGATTTGACCCCTTGACCTATTTTTGGCCCCTGTTGACCTTTTTACAAAAATCATCTGAAATTTTAGCAAGACAATCATTCTGACTAATTTCATGTTGATCATGCGAAAAATGGGACCTCTTGAAAACATACAAGGATTTTCTAAGATCACCCAATTTCAAACTCATTAGATTTCACCAAGACAATTATTCTTCTCTAGAGTACATACAAGAATTTTCTAAGATTTGACACTATGACCTAGTTGTGACCCCAGTTGATCTGATTTAGAACTCAACTGAGATTTCATCAAGTCAATCATTCTGACCAAATTTCAGGTTTAACCCGCAAAAACTGTGCCCTCTAGTGTGCATACAAGGATTTTCTAAGATTTGACTTCATGACCTAGTTCTTGATACTGAGTGACCCAATTTCGAGAGATTTCATCAAGAAAATCATTCTTTCCAATTTCAGGTTGATCGGGCACAAATTGTGACCTCTTAAGTGCATACACGGGTTAAGGACGTTGCACGATGCAAGTTGCACGACTGACATCAAACCACAAAAGCTCACCTTGAGCACTTTGTGCTCAGGTGAGCTAATAAAGACCTTGCTCAATAAGAAATTAAAGGTTATCACAATGACAACAAGGGTTTTGATGTAATTGTGAGGAGAAATTATCACATGCATCTCAAGCTTCATATTTTACATAGGAAAATATCGTAGTGTACCTTACCTCACCTTACATCACCTTATCATGCGCACAGTATAGATAATTATTTGAATGCTTTTCAATCCTTTCCTGAATGGCAAAAATTTTAGACCAACTCAACTCAAAAGCTGTTGCAGACGACAAAATTGAAGTTGATGAATATAGAATGCGTGTGCAATATAGCACAGAAAATGCTGAGGATAAAAGGGAAAATGGGGGTTATCAGCATTTTAATCTCTTGCCTCAATGTCTTTACAGGCCTCTTATAGGCTCTTATAGGGACTCCAAAACTAGGTCTTGTTTTTGAAAGGGCTAACCCGATTGTATTTAAACACATGGTAGTGAAAGTACTATATATCTATCCTCTGCAACCCAAGCAACTCACCACCTAGCATGTGCAAGACCTTGCTTTCTTAGGATGGCTTTAAAACTAATGAATTTCTCTTTTCATAAACATTAGAATCTTAAACAAGAGGGCAAGAATGGCCCTAAATTGCTCACAATCACTAAATTTTTGAAAAAGGTCACCCAAGGAACATTCTGGTAAAGTTTCATTGAAATCTGCCGAGTGGTTCAGGAGATGTCGTTCAAAGATTTCAGGCTCAAAATTTCGCAAAAAATTTTGGAAAAGGGTCACACAAGGAACATTCTGGTAAAGTTTCATTTAAATCAGCCCATTTGTTCAGGAGGAGATGTCGTTCAAAGATTTGAAAGTGAAACAATGCCACACCCTGCCATGCCCATATTTATTGGCCAATCAGAATTTTGGGAACAATTTTCAAAGAGGGTCACCCAAGGAACATTCTGGCAAAGTTTCATTGAAATCGGCCCAGTGGTTCAGGAGAAGAGGTTTTTCTTAAATGTTGACGACGGACGACGCATGACGGACTCAGGGTGATCCTTAAAACAACCCTTGAGCATGTTGTTCTCAGGTGAGCTAAAAATGTGGCTATGTTGTACCTGATAACTGAATGCCTTCAAGTGACTGGTTGAAAAACTCTTCAATACTTCTCGAGTCTTGGAGTAGGAGTATCTTTGCAATCTGAGTGTGTTCTATTACATCACTTGTACTGCGATAATAGATTTTGTGGATATCTAGTGAGTGGCCCATATGCCTCATTACCCACTCCAGTTGTTGAGGTTTAAGGTCCAACACCTGCAAAAAAGAAAATTGTCTACCAAAAAGGATAGATTTAAACTCCAACCTACCACAAACCAAGTGGAAGGCTTCCTCACATGAAAACAAGAGGCCTAGAGGGCCTCATCTCTCATCAAAGAGCAGAAAAACCATGGATTTATAGATAAGGTATACTATATACTATATTTCCCACAAGTATATTGAAGGAAGGGAATGAAGAGTATAATGGAATTTTCACGAAGAAAGATAATAATGAATGTTGGGCCTTATTTGTGGCCTCGAGTGCAAACACTCAAATTGTTGCTGCCTGATGACAGACAATGCAAGCAAAGATTTAGGGCTTAAAATAAGCCCTGCCCTGCCACGCCCATATCTTTGGGCCAATCAAAATTTCACGAAAATTTTTGAAAAGGGTCACACAAGGAAAATTCTGGTAAAGTTTCATTGAAATTGACCCAGTGGTTCGGGAGAAGAAGTTTTTTTTAAAATTGTTGAAGATGGACGACGGCCAAGGGTGATCCTAATAGCTCCCCTTGATCACGTTGTGCTCAGGTGAGCCAAAAGTAGGCAAGGTAGAGTTATTGTTCTTGTGCACTGCACTTCCCCTTGATGACATCTATCCACACATAAAGTTTCATGATCATAGCCATTTTACTTTCAGAGATATGCTCCAGACAAAGTCAAAGTATAAAAACAACAACGGGAAATAACTAAAGAATGGGCAAGGTAGAGTTAAGATTCTTGTGCACAGCACATCCCCTTGATGACATCTATCCATCCATGAAGTTTCATGACCATAGCTATGATGCTTTTAAAGATATACTCAGGACAAAGTCAAAGCATAAAAATCAAGAAAGGGGAAAACAAAAAATAGGCAAGGTAGAGTTATGGTTCTTGTACACTGCACTCTGTAATCATGAGAGGAATATAACAGCAAAGTCAATCGGTTGATTGAACGGAGTTTAACGCTGCTTTCAACATTTTTAGCTCACCTGAGCACGAAGTGCTCAAGGTGAGCTATTGTGATGGGCTGCTGTCCGTCTTCCGTCGTCCGTCGTCAAACTTTACCTTTTGTGCACTCTAGAGGCCACATTTTTGGCCCAAATGTCTTGAAACTTGGTCAGAATGTTTGTCTCCATCAACTCTCAGTCAAGTCTGAAATTGGGTCAAGTGGGGTCAAAAATGGGGTCAAGGGGTCATATTTTAGAAAAACCTTGTATGCACTCTAGAGGCCACATTTTTTCCCCAAATGTCTTCAAACTTTGTCAGAATATTTGTCTCCATCAAATCTCGGTCAAGTTCAAAATTGGGTCAAGTGGGTCAAAAATGGGGTAAAAGGGTCAAATTTTAGAAAAACCCTGTGTGCACTCTAGGGGCCTCATTTTTGGCCCGAATGTCTTGAAACTTGGTCAGAATGTTTGTCTGCATTAACTCTCGGTCGAGTTCGAAATTGGGTCAAGTGGGGTCAAAAATGGGGTCAAGGGGTCAAATTTTAGAAAAACCTTGTGTGCACTCTAGAGGCCACATTTTTGGCCCAAATGTCTTGAAACTTGGTCAGAATATTTGTCTCCATCAAATCTTGGTCAAGTTCCAAATTTGGTCATGTGGGGTCAAAAATGGGGTCAAGGGGTCAAATTTTAGACAAACCTTGTGTGCACTCTAAAGGCCACATTTTTGGCCCAATGTCTTGAAACTTGGTCATAATGTTTGTCTCTTTCAATTCTCCTTCAAGATTGAAATTGAGTCAAGTTGGGTCAAAAATGGGGTCAAGGTGTCAAATTTTGGAAAAACCTTGTGTGCACTCTAGAGGCCACATAATTGGCCTAAATGTCTTGAAACTTGGTCAGAATGTTTGTCTCCATCAAATCTCGGTCAAGTTTGATTTGGGTCAAGTGGGATCAAGAATTAGGTCAAGGGGTCAAATTCTAGACAAACCCTGTGTGTACTCTAGGGGCCACATTTTCGGCCAAAATGTCCCGAAACTTGGTCAGAATGTTTGTCTACATCAAATCTCGGTAAAGATCGAAATTGGGTCAAGTGGGGTCTAAATGGGGTCAAGGGGTCAAATTTTAGACAAACCTTGTGTGCACTCTAGGGGCAGCATATTTGACTCAAATGTATGTCTTCTTGATATCTTTGACTTTTGGTAAGCCAGTAATGAATATCAAATAAGTAGTGTTGGCACTTTGCTTCTTTTGTAAACTATATGCATCAGGTGAGCGCTTCAGGGCCAATGGTCCTCTTGTTTCAGTTATATTGCGGTGTCTAGAGCACCTAACAATGGATTCCTGGTATTTCTCTCATCAGTACAACCATCAGATCCTTTCCAAGCCTCCAGCTGCTATCTCACATAGGTCTATGATTGTCAACCCTTTGTAGTAGACAAATTCAAGTCAATCGGACTTCAGATAACAGAGATGTGCTCAGGACTAATAAGTGGACGCCTCCTGCCCGCCGGACGGCATGGGTGATCCCATAAAACGTCCTGTTTTCAACGGGCGTATAAAAATTTTCAGTGCTGTTATATTTACAGAGCTCCCAAGAGCTAAACTGATACAAAAACACTTCTTGTATTATTCATCTACAATCACCTGGCACTCATTAAATATTCCTTTTGACCCCTATTGATAGTCGGTAAATATGTTTAATATAGACTTACACTAGTGAAGTTAAGATGAAAAATATGTATCACAACTCCGAATGCATACGGAAATTTAGCGGTGGTGGTATGGATGCTTTCCCATAAACAGGAGGTCACGAGTTCAAGCCGGACAATGACCAGAAATGTTTCTATGTCTTTTTAGGGTAAAACTTTTTTAAGTACCTATTTTAATACTTTTGGTATTTTGAACAGTGTTGCATAAGACTATTGATATTCGGCACAGTTTTTACACCAAACTCAATTTGACCATTACAAAACCCTGTCTCTAAATCATTGTAAACTACTGAAAATAATTATGAATTTTGAAATATATCTAGATCTATATTTAAAAAATGGAGAGTCACTTTTTTTTAATTTTTGGCGGTATGAAATTAAAACATATGCGGGGTTTGAACACGTCAATCGAAAACCTGTTTGAGTGTGATTTGGTTATTAACATCAAAAACTCTATTCTCTTCATATCTTATTATTCAATATCATGAAACAAATTAGATCTTTATTAGCACTACTATTTGGTACAAGCTTACTTACAACTTATAATGTAGGTTTTCTTTTCATTGGGGTATGAAGCAAATCTTGCTCTCTGTCAGAATACAATAATCTTGGTTGGTGTAAACAACAAAAGTTGAATGAAGAATTAAAAATATTAATCGTAACTGACCAAAAAACCTAATTACAAAATAATAATAAGAAATGTAATTTAAAAAAAAAACGGAAAAAAATCAATATATATTAATGATAATCACAATAATTAAAACATGTGTTTCTGTTGGGAATTGAACCGAACCCGACCTAAAAACATATCGGTATACGGGAAGGCGTCTGTAACCACTGTACTACCGCGACTTTTTAACAGAGTCGTGAAATAATATAAGTAAAACGGTGCAATGAAATTGAGTACGCTGCCGGAGTACTCGAGCACTGATTGAAGTGAATGAGTGCCAGGTCATTTTAGATAAATAATACAAGAGTATTGAAATATTGATAAAGACATTTTATAAGGCAACATTACTATTGCCTGTGTCATGGTTGCCATAAATTTCCTGAGTGTTGTGGCTGTTTTTCTTTCCGGGTACTTCAGGTTCGCATTCTGACAGTTGTCAGCCAAGCAATCATACACATAAAGCACTGATTTGGTCTTTTCTGAAGTTCATGAACAAAACAAAATCCAAGATAGTTCTAGATGTTTCTCATACTAAATGTAAAGGCTGCAGTGGATTTTCCCTGAATGAGATTTATCTTACCATTAATATTTCTTGTACTTTTTGTTTTCCTCCCAGCAAAACATTAAGCCCCTATGTGGCAAAAACTAAAACAAGAGGGTCATAACTATCTAGAATCATTCAATGGAGTCCACTTTATTTGTTTGTTTGAATGGGGTTTTAGATTAAGACCTATAGAGTGGTAACAAGGAAAATGTCATTAAGACCCCTGGAAAACTGAAATTTTCTGGTAATTTCTAAGTCCAGCATCTGTATCTTCCACAAAAATCATTGGATCGGAGCCAAACTCATACTTGCTCTGTAACTTATTGATGTGGGCTCACAAACCAAAAATAAGCTCGGTATCTCTGAGGGTTAAGAAAAAAAGTCTGGAAAACTGAAATTTCCTGGTAATTTTCTAAGACCAGGATCCCTATCTCTGTAGTACAGCAGCGGTGAGAGCAAAGGAGGTATTAAAACAGTAACAACAACAAAGTTCGTTATCAGCTACATTATGGGTTTTTATTTACATATATACATTCCGACCGAGTAACCTGTCTAATGTCCGCTCACACTCTCTCTCTCCCTTGTCTCTCCAATCTCTCCCCGGCGGCGGTAATCAGCCTCTTTTATACCCAGTCACTGGTAATACAACACTCTCAGGGCACGCCTCGGGATAACCAAAATTTAGGTCAATGAAACTGATTATGTCTTTGTTTCCGTACAATGTAGTAGGATGGTCCACTTACGTCGACAGCACTTTTTGCCCACGCAAAAGGAGGCGTGTCAGTTTCTTGAACAGCTGGTTTATTCTTTTTTTTACTCCTTGTTTGACAAACTAAACAGGACGTAACATATTGAACAACATCTTTGAATAGATTAATCTAGAAGTATTTGGCTCTATTTGCATCATACGTTTTATCTATCCTCGTAGGTCCCAAAGATCTATGAAATTCAGACAAAACATCAGTTTGAAGATGTTGGGGAATATAAAGACGAAGAGTTGGATCAGAGTCAGAAAATGAAATGTAATACAAAATTCCATCTAAAACGAGATGTTTTTTAGCAAGAGAAGGGGATAATGTATCGTTTTGTAATCCCTGTTTAATTTATTTCAAATGTTCATATTTATCTTGTTAAATAATCATATCAAGTGGCTCATAGAAAAGCGGCTTTTCAACCTCGTCATTAAGATGTGCTGGCACTCATCATGTAACATCTTCCACAAAAATCAACAGACCGAAACCAAACTCAATCTTGTTCTGTAACTCAATGATGCGGACTCACATACCAAAATATAGTTAAATATCTCCAAGGGGTTAAGAAAAATAAGTCCAGAAAACTGAAATTCCGGACCTACGGTCAGACGGTCAGAGCGCAAACCTACAGTCCCTTTCGGCTTTAGCCAGTAGGGGACTAATAATTGATAGATTTATCAAGATCTATGAAATATATAAGGATCTGTGGCCTTCTGATGACTCGTTTTGTCAAAATTTTCAATGGCATCAACATTCGATGTTAGCTAAAATGATATTGTTGGAGTAATACGGTCTTTCTCATATTCTGTAAAAAAGTCATACTTTATAAGAAATCAGGTGATAAAATTTTCACATCCAGTCATAGAGTAAGTTATTTAAAATATTTTGAGATTTTTGTACATTAAATGGGGGAAATTCACGAGAAAAATGCTGTTTAATTTCAACTCATTCAAGTGGTTTGAAAATCAGAAATCACAACTTTTAACCAATTGAACTTTATTTGCACAAGCATGAGCAAAAGATATTGAATTTTAACTTAAAACTGGCAGGAAGTACAGTTCTTGAAGATACAAGGTAAAACACATGTATCCTATAGACTATGGGCTACTTGGACCCCTGTCCCCCCCCCCCCCCAGGGGGAATTTTGTACACTATGATTTTCTGAAAGGTACATGTTTAAGCAACATTTTAAGACATGTTAGCATTCTGCCGAGTGGGGCTTTTGTAAGATACGTTACTTTGAAATCACCTACCCTAGATCCTTATTAAATGCTATATTTTGCTCCAATTTTGTGAAATTCTTTGGACAAATTGTGATTTTTAGTACTATCTCATACATGATTCTTGAGTATGAGTGATAAAATATCCACAGAATCCTGTATGATTCAAGAAAAAAGGTGAAATATACGTGACAATTACAAAATTGTTTCTCAATATTTGCCTATATAAAGATATCCGCATTTGGGCGCCAAAAATATTCAAAGTCAACACTTGTTGGCAAAATTCACAAGATAATATGATGAATTCATATTTATATACGAGGGTTGATCCAGAAATTCGTATAATATGGTTCTATAACTTAAGAAAAGTTGAATATCAAAACAAAAATTATACATTCGTTTAGTGCAACATCTGTGTAATAAATGTGGAAATTTTCGAATGTGTAAGTTATATAGCGGCTGTAAAGTTACTAATCTAAAACATAGACCCCGCACTTAGGCAGGGGAGCAAGAACGTCAAATGCGACGTCATTATTTACTCTTTTCTACATAGTCTCCATTTGCTTACACGCCTTTTTGTGTCTAATAAAATAATTTACAGAAAGTATCCACATTCCATTTGGAATTCAAATTGGAGTACAATTGTATAGGAATAGTATTTCTAGTGAGGTGGAGACCAAGATGCAGGACCTTTAAGTTTGGAAAGAAATGAGAAGCAATTAAGACGACTTCATTCTCTTTAAATTCCATTATGCCATTCTTAATTCTCTAATAAAGCCTGGCGCTCTTAAAATATACGATGTTACTCAACAAAAACTTCTTTCTTTGACATAATAATATTTGTCTAAAATATCTGAAAGGTTTGGGTTGGTGAATATCTTATGATCATTACAAAATTCGAAAAATAAACGGAATTCACAATTTGGTGTAGTCGTCAGGTTGCTTTTTGCTCGAATATTAAGTCTTGTTTGAATTATCATGTCTCCGTAAAACTCTTCCAAAATGTTTAAAGTATGACATTTGATTCCCTTCTTGGCCTTATTTACTCCTAGCACGAAATTTCAAATAGAGTTTACGAATAGTTTCAGAAAATTTGATTTATGTAAGAGATTTTCATGATTTTTTACGCTCCCCGGCCTAAGCATACATATGTTACTATGGTAACAGAATCTAAGGCCGCTTTATATGATTTTGCAAAAATAATAGCATTTGTAATCTTCGAAGATACTGAACTACACACACGACAAATTATACACTAGACCAGATAGAAATGCCAAAGTTATAGGCCCTTTATACGAATTTCTGGATCATCCCTCGTAGTTTATTTAGGCCTGCATATCACTTGTTTTATACGTAGTAATGAAAAGATTTGAGCACATGTCATTTCAATCCCTTTATACAATGTAATTTCATATGCTGTTCATAAACAGAAAGGAGAATGGCAGGTGCAATTTTCTACTCTGATCATGCATGGGTTTATTCGTTGCCTATAAATCTTTTGAAACAGAATACCGATGGTCGTAATCTAGTAACGTATGTTACCATTTGTATGAAACAAGTCGCAATTATCTTAAATGCACCTCAGTGTCAATACTGTAGCCATTTAAATCCAAATTATTGTTTCTCTTTGAATAAGATGGGTATTCTGGTTTTACTGCATGTTTTTCAAATTATTTGTCTGGAATGTTGGCCAAGTGGTTAGAATAAAACTGAATGGTTAGTAGAAGAGTCTTGTACTTGTGCACATGAGAAAATATGAGAGTTATGCCCAAGAACCATGAGTATATTAATTAGAATGGGCATTTTTAAATTCTTTTCTCTGCTTTAACACAAACTGCATGTACATGTATATTGAAAGTCAGCCAGCAATGTCAAACAGGAATGCAAAAAGAATGGTAAATCACCAGCCATTTACATATTAACACCTATAAAGCTCTTATAAGCATGAGACTTATAAACTCATCATGCAATTTTCTTATTTTTATGAATCAAGTCTTGGATTGTATTTGAATGAGGGCTTTATATTGATAAAATACTATTGCTTTAAGAATTTATCATTTTTCTTTTATTCTCTCAGAATGTAAGATATAAAAGAAGCGCTAATTATATCTAAGATATGTTTCTTTCTGCAAAAAAAGTACTTGAAGTTTGTATCTAGTTCAAAGTTAAAGCATTCTTTAAGCATCTTTGTTTTACTAAGACCTTTACTTTTGTAAGAACTAATCATGTTCAAGAGCATTACAATTGGTGTGCATCTAATTGTCCTTTGGAAACAGCAATTATGTTAGATTTTCTAAAGAAAGGTTTTTTAAATGTAACATATATTACTTTCTTTGATAGCTAAATTAAAATGTATATCGCAATGTTCTATTCATTTGAACATAATTTGGCCATACTCATGCAAATTTTCAGTATTGAACTGAATGCGCAGTTTCTTGGCAAAACTAGGATTGCATGCAATGTACTTTGCAATCAATTGGAAACAATAGAGAGCTAAAATACTTCAAGAAATTTTCAGGCCATTTTAACAGCATAACACTCTTATCGAGGTGGCTTATCCACCTAACCATGAATTCCTTGTATTTATCGTACCCATCATTCCATTCACCACATCATCCTTTTAAAGCCTCTAGCTGCTTATACAAAGAAGATGAATGGTAATCAACTCATTTGTACTGGCTGATGAAATCCTGTACCTTTGATATGGAGTCAAATGCGCTACCAAATCCAATGTGCTACTAACTGGGCTACGATCATGATCAACTCTAAGAAATATTTTTAACTTTTCTGTACTAAATTGATGGAAATATTGCTTAAAAATATTGAAGGAACAACTTTTTTTTATCTATTTGGTCATCATTTTTGACAATGAAAACTGTCTCTTATCATCAGAAGTAACATATATAACTTGTGTTTTATTCTAAAAATGTGAAAAAAGTCTCAAACATAGAAGAAACCATAAGCTGCCTCAACATTGTGTTTGGAACCTGCCTCAACATTGTGTTTGGTGCATTTCCTTAAACTATGATTGTGGCTCAATAATAATTATACCTATATATAAATGGTAACGTATTTCGCACGCTTTTAAAACCACAATGAGTCTTGAAAATTAATGATTAAAATTTATATTGATACCTTAAAAGTAATTCAAACAGTTGTGGTTTAAAGTTGATTTAGACAATGAGGGATTTTATAGTAATTGCAATCAGATGAGATATGAATAAGCCTTTGGTAATTGATGGGTAAATTGGTTACTTTAGAGTAACGTATTTTGCAAATAGCTTGATGACCAGGTGCATAAAAGAAATAAAAATCTCCCAAAGAACAGAAGCTAATAGAAAAATACAGTAAACAAAGCATTCAGTAGAGCATTGATGAATATAACATTTCTTTTGAATACATTAAATTGAAATTTAAATGTAACGTATTTTACTATAATGCATTGCTTGTAAGGGCTATATTTTTCAAGTCATAATGTAAATTAGCTTCAAATATCTCCATAATCACAAATATCATTAACAAAACACAATATCATTTAATTTTTACTAAACTTCAAGTAATTTCTATATCAAGACAAACAACTGAAATTGTTTTATGAAAATTTTATGGGTTGTTTTTTTTAAAGTAACGTATTTCGCATTTACCCCAGTGGCCAGACTCCTAACAAGTTTCAAAATGTTCAATATTGCATAGGCTTTTAGAAAAGCATTGTTAAAAATCTTCCCAGTGGGGCAGCTATGGAATAATCATTTCTATCTATGTGACTTTCTTTGAAATTCAAAAGTAACGTATTTTACTTCCATATCATGCCTTCAAGGGGGATTTATTTAGAAAGCATAAGTATGAATTTGCTCTACATACATTCAGTAACATAAATTTTGGTATGAAAAAAAGATCACCTGGTCATTTTGACTCATTTTTCACTGTACAAAGCTAAAATCTTGTCTTGAACATTTGATAGGTAATTAACTTTGAGGTAACGTATCTCACTAACGCCCCATTTGTCAGAGTGCTAACAAGTCACAAAATGTTCTATATACCATGGACTTTCAAAGAGGCAATGTTAACTAAATTCCCAGTGAGGCAGGGATAGACAATTTATTTCTATATTTTCTATGAAATTTAAGGGTAACGTATTTTACTGCAATATCACAACTCTTAAGATGACCAGATTTTACAAAAAATTCCATAAATGGACCCTACAGTTAATCAGCAACACAAATATATGTATAAGAAGTCAACTTTTTGTCATTTTGGCTTCAATTTTCAACAAAACCCATTCTGGCTCATGGATTACTACTTTACAAAATGAAAAGAGTGTTATACTATGAATCGTCAGGGATTAAAAAAATCTCCAAGCAGTACAAACCTTTTGGTACAGCGTAAATAAGGCTCAATTTTACATAGCATTATTCGGTTTATTTAGCACGGAAAAGTGGAAAAGAAAACTGTGGCGTCGCAATAAATGGTTGTATTGATTGCATTAAAGAAATATGTTTTCACTCAGATACCTGATAAAAATTTTAGTGATAAAGTGTTATATTCAACTGCATTAAAGCCCCCGTATGCATTTAATTGTATTAATCGATATTTCATTAATATTCTTTGAATAATTATCCTTGATTTAGTCTTATGAAAGATAAGTGACATAAAAATACAAATCAATCCACAAACGATGGCTTTTACGGGAAACGCATAATCTGCCGTATACAGAAATATATATAAATGAGTTCTTGGTCACACGAAATACACCCACACGAAGGCGCGGTAATGCGCTCTATTCAAATTTAAGTCTGAAATGTTGCAGGTCTTGAATGTTCATCAAGTAAAGCCTATATTTAGATCATCTCGTCACAAGCATTTGCATTACCAAATATTGGAATAACAAATTCAAGCTTATCTTTGAAAATAAAAGTATAGTTTCTGTGTACTTTGTCGTAAAAGATCATTGTTCTTGCGTTTCAGAAATGTTAACGAACACAGACGGGGTTTTGAATTCCGTTGTCAAAAACTTTCCAAGTCGACGTAAACTATTGTGTGGTATGTGATATGAACCGAAATACGCAGGAGCAAACATCCTTAAAGTTTGCTGGAATGTAAAAGTGTTCCAGTCTACTTTTTTCTGTCATTCTTCGGTTTTACGTTTTCTTTTCCACTGGAACATAAACTGAACACAAAAAGTTTAGTCACACTTTTTATAACATCCCATATAAGTCATCCAAAATAGCTATATATAGCTAGACGAAAGTTTCCATTTGAAATATATTTGATATCCTATTTTTCTTTCTTTTTGACATGGATTTTTAATTCAACTCGCATACAAACGTCTGAAGTGAAGTTAATGTGGTTTTATGTACTTGGTCGATAACTGGGTGTAACAAAATGAATTAATTTCCTTTTTCCTCTTATTGGATTACCCTTATTCCGAGTAAACATTAAACATTTTAATGGATCACATCCATCAAACAAGAGGCCCAAGAGGGCCTGTATTGCTCCACTGGCTTAAAAATCTCAAGATTTGAAGGAGAGATATTGAAAATAGAAGGTAATGAAAGTGAACAGCATTCAGAATGAATTCAGACTTTTTCTAAGTTGAAACTGACTTATGAAAGAATGAACTTATTTAACTAATATGTAAAATTACAAGGAAGAAAACTATTTAGATATCACTTTGAAACAAGAGGACCAAAATGGCCCTAAACCGCTCACCTGAATTTAATTGATCCAGTGGATCTCGTCCAATCGAAATTTCTTGAACAACTTTAGAGATTTCAGGATCAAAATAAGCCCAGCCCTGCCAGGCCCATATTTGGGGGTCAATCCAAATTTCTTGAACAACTTAAGAAGAGGGTCACCCAAGGAACATTCTGGTAAAGTTTCATTAAAATTGGCCCAATGGTTCAAGAGGAGATGTCGTTCAAAGATTTTGGGGTCAAAATAAGCCCCGCCCTGCCACGCCCATATTTGGGGGTCAATCCAAATTTCTTGAACAACTTGAAAAGAAGGTCACCCAAGGAACATTCTGGTAAGGTTTCACTAAAATTGGCCCAATGGTTCAGGAGGAGATGTCTTTCAAAGATTTCGGAGTCAAATAAGCCCCGCTTTGCCACGCCCATATTTGGGGGTCAATCCAAATTTCTTGATCAATTTTAGAAAAGGGTCACCCAAGGAACATTCTGGTTAAGTTTCATTGAAATCAGCCCAATGGTTCAGGAGGAGATGTTGTTCAAAGATTTCAGGGTCAAAATAAGCCCCGCTTTGCCACGCCCATATTTGGGGGGTCAATCCAAATTTCTAGAACAACTTTAGAAGAAGGTTACCCAAGGAACATTCTGGTAAAGTTTCATTGAAATCGACCCAATGGTTCAGGAGGAGATGTTGTTCAAAGATTTCGGGGTCAAAATAAGTCCGCCCTGCCACGCCCATATTTGGGGGTCAATCCAAATTTCTTGAACAACTTAAGAAGAGGGCCACCCAAGGAACATTCTGGTAAAGTTCCATTGAAATCGGCCCAATGGTTCAGGAGGAGATGTTGTTCAAAGATCTTGGGGTCAAAATAAGCCCCGCTTTGCTCATATTTGGGGGTCAATCCAAATTTTTTGAACAACTTTAGAAGAGGATCACCCAAGGAACATTCTGGCCAAGTTTCATTGAAATCCACCCATTGGTTTAGGAGGAGAAGATGTTTAAAGAAAAGTTTACGCATGCACGCACAATCGCACGACGGACACCTTGCCATGACAATAGCTCGATGGCCTTCGGCAAATGGAGCTAAAAAGGGCGAACTTTTGACATGACGTAAATCAAATGGATACCGCATTGACATATCGAATACGGTGTGCATATTTCAGAGATGATAAAATTGACTTAAGATTCTGCAACTTGTGTTTTTATTGCCAATAGGTTCATTGTAAATAAATATTGACTTGGCATGACTTGCTTTCCATTTACAGATCTTAGAGGGCAGCTGAGCGTCATGACATTACGTTAAATATGGAATGTTTTCCTTTTTTCTTATTGATTGCAATCGGTCAAAAAATCACTGAAGATCATTTATGTCTTATTTTCGATTAATGGAAGCCAATTGAAAAGAACCTACCAGTAAACATGTAAATTTAATATCCCCGTTCAGTCAATAGAACATTAGTGATCCCTTAATCAGAAACGGGCAATGACTCAATTTCTGAGGATAAAAAGTAACATAGAAACTTTATTCATTCCCGATTATCAATATTCAACAAAATTAACTATGGTAAAACAATTGTTGCATTTTTGTGAGCTGGGTCTAAAGATTATGCTGTAGAGACCTCTGAAAGATCCCATACTCTAGCCAACTTCTTTCTTATTGCGACAATATACCCAAAATGATGTTGATTGTGAAACATTTTAATGTGCTACAAATTGGAAGTAATGTCTCATTTTTAGCTCGGCTGTTTTCGAAGAAAACCCAAGGTATTATGATCACCTTGGCGTCTTTTGCGTTGGTGTTGATGTTGGTGTGACAAACTTTAACCTTGGTCATAAATTTTGAATGGTAAATCATAGAGCTGTGGGTTCCAAGTTCAAGGTCATCAGTCAAGGTCAAGTCATTTATCAAGGTCAAATTTCTTTGAATTGAAAAATTTAATCTGGTCCCAACTTTTGAATGGTAAATCATAGAGCCTTCATATTTCACATGATTATTGATTTTGACAAGACCTTTCTGTAGGTACCAAGTTCAAGATCATCACTCAAGGTAAAGGTCATTTTTCAAGGTCAAAATTTAACCTTCAGAACTTTTGAATGGTAAGTCATAGAGCCTTCATATTTCACATGATCATTGCTTTGGACAAGACCTTTCTATAGTTACCAAGTTCAAGGTCATCACTCAAGGTCAAGGTCATTTTTCAAGGTCAAATTTATTTGAAAAAAGTTAACCTTCTTCATAACTTTTGGTTGGGAAGCCAAAGAGCCTTCATTTTTCAAATCATCATGGCTTGGGACAAGACCTTTCTGTAGGTACCTAGGTCATATATATGCCTTTGCCTAAGAACAAAAAAGCTAAGTAGTACACATGTTGTTCGGTTTTAACTCGATTATCTTTTTCCGTGGCAATTTCCTGGAGTTTTCTATGGCCTGCTAAACCAGGACAAAAATTGTGCACTCTAGAGTGTTCATAAGCAAAAATTAACGGACACCAGGCCAGACCGAGAGTTGCCAGACGGAAAAACTGGTATCGCAATAGCTAGAGCTAAAAAAAACATTGGATACAAAGTAGCCTTCTTATGGCTTAATATGTTTGTGCAGACAGAAACTGTCCAGATGACTTACGATAAGCCACTCCGTCATTTACTTGTGATATGAACACATTCAAACTATTGATACATTTGATCATGGTCTTGAGTTCTACAGATCTAACGGTCCTTCTTTACCGTCAGCCCTTGGCTCTACCTTACCAATCCAGCAGCCATATGTCATTGTCAGACTGTGGAAGGAATGCTACCAATATCACCATAGGTCGCATGACCGAGGCATGTTTTCTGCAATAGCTGGACCTCCATTCGAGGTCAATTTTCTTTAAGACACATCAGTCAGCATCATTTTTGGACTCCATTTCACAATTAATTTCTCAACATGTTTCTCAAAATAAGCCCAACAAATGTACAAATCAACGATTGTGCCCGATCAACTGACTTGTTGCTAAAGATTGACCCCTTAGACATCCATCCTTCAGTGTCGGGTGGTGAAAAGATCTTACACCAGATGGTGTCAATCCACTGAGTGGTGAAAAACTAATGTGATAAATATATAACATAGGGACCCGCTGCCTCTGTACCTAGTATCAAAATGGCCATATACAAGCGTTTGGCTGTTATATATATACTTTTCAAAATTTGCTAAGGATCAAATTTTCTTTAAAGGACATTTTGCTTTATTCATATTGACTCCATTTTTTAGCTCTACTATTCGAAGAATAGAGAGGCTATTCTGGTCACAAGGGCGTCGGCGTCAGCGTAATACTATGGTTAAGTTTTTACGTGCAAGTGTTTAAAATCTCTGTTTCTATTAAAGCTATTGCTTTGAAACTTTGCACATGCTTCTGTGACAATAATATCAGCCTCTTGACAAAGATTCAATACTCTGATATTGGATTTAGAGGAATTTTAACCCTTTTCAGACTTAGAAATCTTGGTTAAGTTTTTATGTGCAAATGTTGTTTATCTGTAATATATCTGTTTCTTTAAAAGCTATTGATTTGAAACTTTACACATACTTCTGTGACCATAATATCAGCATCTAGACAAAGATTCATTACTCTGATATTGAATTTAGTGGAATTTTAACCCTTTTTGGACTTAGACATTCTTGGTTAAGTTTTTACGTGCAAATGTTGTATTTCTGTTATAACTCTATTTTTACTAAAGCTATTGCTTTGAAACTTTGCACATGCTTCTGTGACTATAATATTAGCCTCTTGACAAAGATTCATTAATTTGATATTGAATTTAGTGGAATTTTTACCCTTTTTGGACTTAGAAATCTTGGTTAAGTTTTAATGTGCAACTGTTGTATATCAGTTATAGCTCTATTTCTACCTAGGCTTTTGCTTGGAAACTTTACACATGCTTCTGTTACCATGATATCAGTTTCTAGACAAAGATTAATTACTCTGATATTGAATTTAGAGGAATTTCAACCCTTTTCAGACTTAGAAATCTTGGTAAATCTTGGTTAAGTTTTAATGTGCAACTGGTGTACATCTGAAATATTTCTGTTTCTACTAAAGCTATTGCTTGGAAACTTTACACATGCTTCATTGTGTAACGAATCCTATGGGGATAAAAAATGACAAGGAACCAAGGTATTTACAGGGCTTTCTCCAAAGCACTCTGTTATCGGCACCAACGTCAACCACCAGTCCTTAAATACTAAACAGCTCAGAAGACGTCAAAGAAGTTGCGTCAGTGAGGTCTACAACCCTAATATATTACAAATTGCTCTATAAACTTTGACCTCAAGGTATCTGCCCAGTGAAGCTTCAATGAAGCCTTGAATGGGCCCTCAGTGACGCTCCTAGCAAAGGCTTCAACGACGCTCCACAAACCTGACCTCAATGACGCTTAACACACTAAGGCTTCAAGGACGGTCGCAACGGCTTCAGTGACGTTCTTTACCAGGACTTCAAAGAAAGCTTCCAATCACTGATAAATAACAAACCAAAACCACGCAGCACGACGCCAAAATGTCTCTTGATATCCGTTAGGAATATAACAGATAAAGGGAGCATTAAATGACGCCTAAACTTAGCTTGTTGTTGTTGCAGCGATGTTAATTGCTCAGTGTTCTCACACGCACTGCCTATTTCACTGAATGTGACCCTTTATATACTCATACTATAAGAGCGACCCCTGGTGGTTTAACGAACGGTGCTGATTGGTCACGGAAGTTGACGGAAACTCCCTACTGAATTTGATAAGCGTCTGGAGACTGCAGATGAATGATCAAATGAGGATATTAATTGCATACAAATATTGGAACCATGGGGCGTGCAGCATGATCTTCGATTTCAATTTAAAGTGGATACTTATGCCTTTAGATCAAACAAGTACATTCAGACAATAAAACTAACCAGTATAAAAAGGAATCAAAGTACTGAAAGTACTGATAAGTTGAAATGCGTTCAAGAGACGGTGACCTCAAGCCACTAACGAAGCTGGCGCATTCTGCCCACCACAGGTGATCCTGTCTTTTGACGGGCGTATATAAATCAATGTGTTTCACAACGAGAGGCGCTTAAAACCCTGAATAGCTATACAGGACTGAAACTGATGAAAGAAAACTGATAACAACAGGGCCTGAATTCGATTGGTCCAGTGAATCGCATCCAATAAACTTTCTGGCATAGTTTCATTCAAATATTGTCTAATCGTTAAAGAGGTTATATCATTCGAAGAATAAACAGAGATGATAGGCCATACCCACCCATTCATTACAAATAAGCCATGCCCTGCAAAACCATATTTATGGGCTAATCAAAATTTTGCCAACAAATTTTTGAAGAGGGTCTTCAAAGGAACATTCTGGTAAAGTCTCATTGAAATCGGCTCAGTGATTCAGGAGGAGATGTCATTCAAAGTTTTCTGGCTCAAAATAAGGCCCGCCCTGTCACGCCCGTATTTATGGGCCAATCAAAATATTCGTGAACAATTTTTGAAAAGGGTCACCGAAGGTACCCAAAGTGGTAAAGTTTCATTGAAATCGGCCCAGTGGTTCAGGAGGAGATTTCGTTCAATGATTTCGGGCTCGAAATAAACCTCTCCCTTCCAAGCTCATATTTTTGGGCCAATCAAACTTTCGCGAATAATTTCTGACATAGATCACCTAAAGAACATTCTCGGAAAGTTTAATTGAAATCAGCCCAGTGATTCAAGAGGAGATGTCGTTCAAAGGTTTAAGGCTAAAAAAAACCCGCCCAGCCACGCTCATATTGATTTGCCAATCTAAATATCGCGAACAAATTTTTAAAAAGGGTATTCAGGAAAATTCTGGTAAAGTTTAATTTAAATCGGCGTAGTGGTTCAGGAGGAGATGTCGATCAAAGATTTCGGGCTCAAAATAAGCCCCTCCCTTCCACCGTCTTATTTTTGAGCCAATCAAAATTTCGCGAAAAGTTTAAGCAAAGGGTCACCTAGGGAAATTTCTCGGAAAGTTTAGTTGTAGTCAGCCCAGTGGTTCAGGAGGAGATGTCGTTCAAATGTTTCAGGCTCAAAATAAGCCCAGCCCTGCCACGCTCATATTTATTTGCCAATCTTAATATCGTGAACAATTTTTTTAAAAAGGGCCAACCCCAAGAAAATTCTGGTAAAGTTTCAATGAAATCGGTCCAGTGGTTCAGGAGGAGATGTCGTTCAAAGAGTTCGAGCTCAAAATAAGCCCCGCCCTACCACACCCAAATTTATGGGCCAATCAGAATTAAGCGAACAATTTGTGAAGAGGGTCATCCACGAAACACTTTGGCAAAATTTCGTTGAAAGCAGCGTAGCGGCTTAGAAAAGATGATGTTTTTAAAAAAAAGTTGTAGACACACGACGCACGACGGAGTCAGTGTGATCCTAAAAGCTCCTCTTGAGTATGTTGTGCTCAGATGAGCTTAAAAGGAAGAAAATGATACGGACCATACATGCGACTAATGGACGCACAGGCGGACACTTATACACTCAAAACAGTTTCTATGTTATTTTCCAAATGACTTCTGCTCCATTTGAGTTATCAATTTCATTTTCACTTAGAATTGTCGCAAAGTGACCACAAGCGCCTTGTCCTTGATGAAAAGCTACTTTCGCAGTGAAGTCTTTTACTTCATGAGTTGAAATACCAAGACAATTTTTGGACGAAGTTCAATTGTGACTTCGACCTTCACGACTCAAAAATTTGGCACACTCTTGGGTCATTGACAACATTTGTGTCGAGTTTTATGATTTGAGTCAATTGTTTGTTCAGTTCGAGTGGAAACTGTTAGCAGTTAAAGTCTACGCACGATCCCGAAACAATAGGGCATTTCTTTGGGTCATGGGCAATATTTGTGTAAAGTTCCGTTATTGCAGGTCATTTGCGGAAAACAAACGGTCAATGGACTGACAGACAGACATGATGAAATCAATATATGCTCCTCTACTTCTGAGTAGAGGGAACAGTTAATAACATCGTGACATTGACATGGTGGAATGATGTTGAATGAGTGAGCGGAGCGAGTTTTGAGTGAAATTTAAAGGGCGGAATCCAATGTCGCTTATTTTGTTCATCCTGAACATTAGCGATATGTAAAACCTCCCTTTAATAAAACATGCATAAAAGTTCCATCAATAGCTGCCTATTGCGTTAAGAACCAATCAGACGCTTTAAATTTCAATAATGTCAGTGAAATCGCGATTTGGTTCTTACTTTATTCATTTTGAATGTACATGTTGATCTTATTTTTTCTAAGTAATTTTGAGCGTTTTTGAATGGTTTGGGTGAGTGTTTGGAATGAATGAATGGAGCGCTGAGTGAGCGATTATGTATGTTTTTGATTGAGATGAATGTCAATTTCACGATGTAACTAACTGTAGGGTGTTGCTCTTAATAACATTCATGTAGATAACTGCAATATGACGGAAAACAAACGACAATATGTTGCAAAAATATTTATCAACTTTAAAAGTGTATCATCCCTTCAACAAAAGCTGAAGATTTTTATTTCGTAACTGTAGACAGAAATGTACAATATAACAATTTGTCAAAAGCTAAATGTGTAATGAATTCGGTCAGAAAGAGAAACTATACCTCTCAAAGAAGCTATAACATAATTCTACGAAAAACAGGGAGCGACATTACCAAATAAGCAGATCACGTGTTTGGCCTGTGCTATTGCTACAATACTGAGTAAAGAGATCACGACATTGCCAAATAAGCAGATCATGTGATTGGCTAGTGCTATTATATATAGCTGACCTTATTGGACTTATCACATGATTTCCAAATATAGTAATGCAAACATGTGCTACTTGTAAATTCTTACGCAACTTTCAATAAATATCGTTTTAAACATAAATAAGCGTGTTAATAATATACATGAAGTGATAGTTGTGTAATTGTACAGCATTATTACTTTTTTGATGATATAAACTGTATGTCTATGTCAAGTTGAGATATACGAAATAGGTCGAAGTGTATTCACATCCTGTTCACGTGATATGTGTTCTCAAATAACCCGAAATGAAATTATCTTGTGTTCATTTTGCGGTTTTGTTAAATCTAAGTTGGAATTGCTCCGCATTCCAACTTAAAAATGCCTTTTCTGCAATTCAGGTAATGGCGTCGACTATAAAAAGGGGAATAACTGTTTAGTCCAAGCGCCACTCTTTTCGTCCCAACAAAGTTCGCTGCACTACCCAACCCTCCGACTTCACGCGCCCTCGCGTCGATCAAAAATAAATAGCTTAATCTTTAATACAATAATTAAACTTTGTTTATTCTTTCACATCTTTAACAAAAACAAGAACCTTAAAGAACAGCTATATACATGGTTATATTAACCTAATGTCCGAAAACTGAATCTCAATAATGGCGGTGAACACTCTGAATTTAAATCACAACCAATTGGATCACAACATACTAGTCTACAGTTTTGAACCCAATAATTATCTCCCCATCAAGTCCAAACTTAACAGTCAAGCTTTTACTGTCTATTTTCTCTGCCTTTAGCATATCTCCAACTGGGAACTCTACATCTCGAGGGTCACGCTCACTCGTGTCTGAGCTAAAGATTAATCAGCAACCCTCTTCTTCCACCCTCAATTTTTGCCTGAATAACCTTCCCTCTTTGGTGGAGACACAGATGATACTCGTCGGCTTATCGTCTTCTGGGGAAGAAACGGGATTCCTGACAGCTATTCTGGGTCTAGGCGTACTCAGAGGCACCTGGTGGCTAGAAGCCAAAGATTCATCTTTTCTTCTTACAACTTGCGAGACCGGACTGACAGTCTCTTCCTCTCTATGGGTTCCAGGGAATTCTGAGGGAGATGTTTCCGTCTCCGATATCTTACATTTCTTCGGTGCCAGTACAGGAGCTGGGCGAGTAGGCTTACTGAAAGTCCTACCCTCCAATACATCCTCCACATCCTTTTCAACCTCTTCTGTTAACTCCACGTCATATTGCTCTTCCCATTCACTTCCAGAATCTACATCCTTATCTCCTTCCGAACTACACAAACTGTCCCTAGGTGCCTTGCAGTCTCCACTGGTTTCTCCATGCTTTCTTCGGATATGCTGGACATATGATTTGTGCGACTTAAATGACTTTTTGCAGCTGTCACACCCCTCATGCTTCATTATGCATATCTCCACGTGGTAACTATACTCATCTGGGGAAGGCAGGATCTTTTTACAGTTGACACATATCAGGAGTGCTTTATCTTTTCTTTCTGACATCTTTGTCTTGGCCATGTGAGGATAACTGAAAGTAGAGAGGACATAATCGTTCATCCAAACAGGTCATTGATTTGCCTTTTTGGTCTAAAATCTACCTCATACTCTTGATACAATGGCTCCTCAGACATTCCTATCTGAGAGTCATTGTTTGAGATATCACTTTCTTCTCCATAAAGGATTTGTGACTTGCAGTGCCGTAGACAATCGCAATGAATTATTTGAGGAGTTTTAGACCGACCACAATTTACTCTGTATAGGACATTAGACAATTTATCTTTAATCTCATAAGGCCCCCACCAGTATGAAGTTAATTTTGACGAGCACCAAACCTTTTTTACAGGGAAGAAAACATGAACTTTATTGCCAGGTTCAAATGAATCAAACGAAAGCTTTCCATCATGATATCTCTTTTGTCGACACATAGCATCACCAGTATTCTGTCTGACGATTCTATGTGCCTTTTCTACTTTGTCTTGAAGCTCCCATACCCATTGATTTATGGGAGTTGGTTTAACATTTGATGGCATTGGGTATATAAGATCTAGGGGACATGAAGTTTCTCTACCGAGCATGCATCGATTAGGGGTCAACCCTGTCGTCTCATTTTCTGCTGAGCGATAGGCCATCATTACTAGTTGCAAATGTTCGTCCCAATCGGTATGGTTCTCATTCACAAAGGTGCTCAACATGGCCACTAGAGTTTTATTAAACCGCTCTACCATTCCATCAGACTGTGCATTGTATGGTGTGGTCCTTGTTTTCTCTATTTGTAGTAAACTACACATTTCACTAAACAGTTGGCTTTGAAATTGACGTCCCTGATCCGAATGACCATAATATTAGCCCACAGAAAAAGATTCATTACTCTGATATTTAATTTGCTGGAATTTTAACCCTTTTCGGCCTTAAAAAACCTTGGTTATGTTTTTATGTGCAACTGTTTTATGTTAGTTGTATCTCTGTTACTACTAAAGCTATTGCTTTGAAACTCTGAACATGCTTCTGTGACCATAATATCAGCCTCTAGACAAAGATTTTTCTCTCTTGACCTTCATTTGATTGAATTTCCAATGTCAATATTGATTTGCTGTTACTATCCAGCACTAGGAATAGTCGAGCTTCGCTGTCCTCTGACAGTTCTTGTTTCTTTTACACTAAGAAGGGTAAATATTCGGACTTGATGACTCTGTAGCCAAAATGTAGATAGTAGATTAGGCACATATACTATGCACAAGGAGCTCATGAAAAGGCATGCCCCCTAAAACTTGTTTCATTCAACCTTGTATCTTCAAGCACGTTGGTACATTTTTCGAAGTTTTAACAAAGTTTTCGCGACTTTTACTTTCAATATCCATTTGATATGGCAGACATGCGTTTTGGGCCACATTTTGGTCAAGCAGAGATGAATAGGGGAATAAGCATGCTTATTTCTTGGTTTTCTGAGAGGCACCTTGCAAGTTCCCTTGGTGTACGTGAGTAATGTTTCCCTAATTTGGAATCAGTTTCTAACGACTGGTAATGTTAGGCATTTGCATGCTGGGGGTCAAGAATGCTCAACCAATGAGGTACAAGACCAATTTTGGTGGTTCGGGTACGGGGTCATTGATTCGACAATCCAACAACGTTACGTAATGACTTCCAGAATGCTACTGGTTTGGGAGTAAGTACCCAAACCATCAGTAATCAGTTGTATGGTGCTAGCCTGAGGTCAAGACAGCTTGTAGTCCGTATTGTTAAATCTTGAAACAATCATCTTCTCTGAAACTACTTGTCAGAATTCGAATGAATTCCATAGATATGATCATTGATTCATACTTTTTGTTCAAAATGCTTCAAAGATTTTAAATCAGGCTCAAAACAGGGTCAAAAACAGGGTCCAAAAAAGGATGAATCCTTTGATGATATTCTTCTCTTAAACTATTTGCCGGAATTCAACCAAACATCACAGACATGATCCTTTGGTTATACTCTATCCAAATAATTCAAAACATTTGACCCTAGGTAAAAAAAAGTCGATATAGGGTTAAAAAGGGGTCAAAAGTTCATGTCTTATTTTGGTCTCAAAGAGGTCACAGATTTGGCTTAATCTTTCTCTATCTTGCTCGGGATGTTTGTCTAGGTTTAAGGAAGACCCCTGTACAAAATTCATCTAATATCAGAGTTATGCCAAGGGAAAATGTACCTTATAGACCAATATCTTGTTACTACTCTAGAGGTCATAATTTTGGCTTTGTCTTTCTCAAACTTGCTCACAGTGTTTGTCTGGTCCAAAAGAAGACCCCTTTTGATTTTGATAGCATTCCGACTTGTGTCACGGAAAAAGGAGAATTATAGACAATTGTCTTGTAACCACTCTAGACATCATAATTTTGGCTCAATCTTGCTTTTGATGGTGGTCTGCTGGTACGGAAGGACACTATTAATTTTGGATGCATTCCAATCTATGCCACGGGAAAAGGAGCCTTATTGACAATGTCATAATTACCATTGTAAAGGTAACAATTTTGGCTTAATATCCAAACTTGTTCATAATGTTCATAATGTTTGTTTGGTCATTCGGAAGAACCCCTTTTCATTTTGATAGAGAGGCTATTCTGGTCACAAGGGCGTCGGCGTCAGCGTAATACTATGGTTAAGTTTTTACGTGCAAGTGTTTAAAATCTCTGTTTCTATTAAAGCTATTGCTTTGAAACTTTGCACATGCTTCTGTGACAATAATATCAGCCTCTTGACAAAGATTCAATACTCTGATATTGGATTTAGAGGAATTTTTACCCTTTTCAGACTCAGAAATCTTGGTTAAGTTTTTATGTGCAAATGTTGTTTATCTGTAATATATCTGTTTCTTTAAAAAGTATTGATTTGAAACTTTACACATGCTTCTGTGACCATAATATCAGCATCTAGACAAAGATTCATTACTCTGATATTGAATTTAGTGGAATTTTAACCCTTTTTGGACTTAGACATTCTTGGTTAAGTTTTTACGTGCAAATGTTGTATTTCTGTAATAACTCTATTTTTACTAAAGCTATTGCTTTGAAACTTTGCACATGCTTCTGTGACCATAATATTAGCCTCTTGACAAAGATTCATTAATTTGATATTGAATTTAGTGGAATTTTAACCCTTTTTGGACTTAGAAATCTTGGTTAAGTTTTAATGTGCAACTGTTGTATATCAGTAATAGCTCTATTTCTACCTAGGCTTTTGCTTGGAAACTTTACACATGCTTCTGTTACCATGATATCAGTTTCTAGACAAAGATTAATTACTCTGATATTGAATTTAGAGGAATTTCAACCCTTTTCAGACTTAGAAATCTTGGTTAAGTTTTAATGTGCAACTGGTGTACATCTGAAATATTTCTGTTTCTACTAAAGCTATTGCTTGGAAACTTTACACATGCTTCATTGTGTAACGAATCCTATGGGGATCAAAAATGACAAGGAACCAAGGTATTTACAGGGCTTTCTCCAAAGCACTCTGTTAACGGCACCAACGTCAACCACCAGTCCTTAAATACAAAACAGCCCAGAAGACGTCAAAGAAGTTGCGTCAGTGAGGTCTACAACCCTAATATATTACAAATTGCTCTATAAACTTTGACCTCAAGGTATCTGCCCAGTGAAGCTTCAATGAAGCCTTGAATGGGCCCTCAGTGACGCTCCTAGCAAAGGCTTCAACGACGCTCCACAAACCTGACCTCAATGACGCTAAACACACTAAGGCTTCAAGGACGGTCGCAACGGCTTCTGTGACGTTCTTTACCAGGACTTCAAAGAAAGCTTCCAATCACTGATAAATAACAAACCAAAACCACGCAGCACGACGCCAAAATGTCTCTTGATATCCGTTAGGAATATAACAGATAAAGGGAGCATTAAATGACGCCTAAACTTAGCTTGTTGTTGTTGCAGCGATGTTATTTGCGCAGTGTTCTCACACGCACTGCCTATTTCACTGAATGTGACCCTTTATATACTCATACTATAAGAGCGACCCCTGGTGGTTTAACGAACGGTGCTGATTGGTCACGGAAGTTGACGGAAACTCCCTACTGAATTTGATAAGCGTCTGGAGACTGCAGATGAATGATCAAATGAGGATATTAATTGCATACAAATATTGGAACCATGGGGCGTGCAGCATGATCTTCGATTTCAATTTAAAGTGGATACTTATGCCTTTAGATCAAACAAGTACATTCAGACAATAAAACTAACCAGTATAAAAAGGAAAAATGCCTTTTCTGCAATTCAGGTAATGGCGTCGACTATAAAAAGGGGAATAACTGTTTAGTCCAAGCGCCACTCTATTCGTCCCAACAAAGTTTGCTGCACTACCCAACCCTCCGACTTCACGCGCCCTCGCGTCGATCAAAAATAAATAGCTTAATCTTTAATACAATAATAAAACTTTGTTTATTCTTTCACATCTTTAACAAAAACAAGAACCTTAAAGAACAGCTATATACATGGTTATATTAACCTAATGGCCGAAAACTGAATCTCAATAATGGCGGTGAACACTCTGAATTTAAATCACAACCAATTGGATCACAACATACTAGTCTACAGTTTTGAACCCAATAATTATCTCCCCATCAAGTCCAAACTTAACAGTCAAGCTTTTACTGTCTATTTTCTCTGCCTTTAGCATATCTCCAACTGGGAACTCTACATCTCGAGGGTCACGCTCACTCGTGTCTGAGCTAAAGATTAATCAGCTACCCTCTTCTTCCACCCTCAATTTTTGCCTGAATAACCTTCCCTCTTTGGTGGAGACACAGATGATACTCGTCGGCTTATCGTCTTCTGGGGAAGAAACGGGATTCCTGACAGCTATTCTGGGTCTAGGCGTACTCAGAGGCACCTGGTGGCTAGAAGCCAAAGATTCATCTTTTCTTCTTACAACTTGCGAGACCGGACTGACAGTCTCTTCCTCTCTATGGGTTCCAGGGAATTCTGAGGGAGATGTTTCCGTCTCCGATATCTTACATTTCTTCGGTGCCAGTACAGGAGCTGGGCGAGTAGGCTTACTGAAAGTCCTACCCTCCAATACATCCTCCACATCCTTTTCAACCTCTTCTGTTAACTCCACGTCATATTGCTCTTCCCATTCACTTCCAGAATCTACATCCTAATCTCCTTCCGAACTACACAAACTGTCCCTAGGTGCCTTGCGGTCTCCACTGGTTTCTCCATGCTTTCTTCGGATATGCTGGGCATATGATTTGTGCGACTTAAATGACTTTTTGCAGCTGTCACACCCCTCATGCTTCATTATGCATATCTCCACGTGGTACCTATACTCATCTGGGGAAGGCAGGATCTTTTTACAGTTGACACATATCAGGAGTGCTTTATCTTTTCTTTCTGACATCTTTGTCTTGGCCATGTGAGGATAACTGAAAGTAGAGAGGACATAATCGTTCATCCAAACAGGTCATTGATTTGCCTTTTTGGTCTAAAATCTACCTCATACTCTTGATACAATGGCTCCTCAGACATTCCTATCTGAGAGTCATTGTTTGAGATATCACTTTCTTCTCCATAAAGGATTTGTGACTTGCAGTGCCGTAGACAATCGCAATGAATTATTTGAGGAGTTTTAGACCGACCACAATTTACTCTGTATAGGACATTAGACAATTTATCTTTAATCTCATAAGGCCCCCACCAGTATGAAGTTAATTTTGACGAGCACCAAACCTTTTTTACAGGGAAGAAAACATGAACTTTATTGCCAGGTTCAAATGAATCAAACGAAAGCTTTCCATCATGATATCTCTTTTGTCGACACATAGCATCACCAGTATTCTGTCTGACGATTCTATGTGCCTTTTCTACTTTGTCTTGAAGCTCCCATACCCATTGATTTATGGGAGTTGGTTTAACATTTGATGGCATTGGGTATATAAGATCTAGGGGACATGAAGTTTCTCTACCGAGCATGCATCGATTAGGGGTCAACCCTGTCGTCTCATTTTCTGCTGAGCGATAGGCCATCATTACTAGTTGCAAATGTTCGTCCCAATCGGTATGGTTCTCATTCACAAAGGTGCTCAACATGGCCACTAGAGTTTTATTAAACCGCTCTACCATTCCATCAGACTGTGCATTGTATGGTGTGGTCCTTGTTTTCTCTATTTGTAGTAAACTACACATTTCACTAAACAGTTGGCTTTGAAATTGACGTCCCTGATCCGAATGACCATAATATTAGCCCACAGAAAAAGATTCATTACTCTGATATTTAATTTGCTGGAATTTTAACCCTTTTCGGCCTTAAAAAACCTTGGTTATGTTTTTATGTGCAACTGTTTTATGTTAGTTGTATCTCTGTTACTACTAAAGCTATTGCTTTGAAACTCTGAACATGCTTCTGTGACCATAATATCAGCCTCTAGACAAAGATTTTTCTCTCTTGACCTTCATTTGATTGAATTTCCAATGTCAATATTGATTTGCTGTTACTATCCAGCACTAGGAATAGTCGAGCTTCGCTGTCCTCTGACAGTTCTTGTTTCTTTTACACTAAGAAGGGTAAATATTCGGACTTGATGACTCTGTAGCCAAAATGTAGATAGTAGATTAGGCACATATACTATGCACAAGGAGCTCATGAAAAGGCATGCCCCCTAAAACTTGTTTCATTCAACCTTGTATCTTCAAGCACGTTGGTACATTTTTCGAAGTTTTAACAAAGTTTTCGCAACTTTTACTTTCAATATCCATTTGATATGGCAGACATGCGTTTTGGGCCACATTTTGGTCAAGCAGAGATGAATAGGGGCATAAGCATGCTTATTTCTTGGTTTTCTGAGAGGCACCTTGCAAGTTCCCTTGGTGTACGTGAGTAATGTTTCCCTAATTTGGAATCAGTTTCTAACGACTGGTAATGTTAGGCATTTGCATGCTGGGGGTCAAGAATGCTCAACCAATGAGGTACAAGACCAATTATGGTGGTTCGGGTACGGGGTCATTGATTCGACAATCCAACAACGTTACGTAATGACTTCCAGAATGCTACTGGTTTGAGAGTAAGTACCCAAACCATCAGTAATCAGTTGTATTGTGCTAGCCTGAGGTGAAGACAGCTTGTAGTCCGTATTGTTAAATCTTGAAACAATCATCTTCTCTGAAACTACTTGTCAGAATTCGAATGAATTCCATAGATATGATCATTGATTCATACTTTTTGTTCAAAATGCTTCAAAGATTTTAAATCAGGCTCAAAACAGGGTCAAAAACAGGGTACAAAAAAGGATGAATCCTTTGATGATATTCTTCTCTTAAACTATTTGCCGGAATTCAACCAAACATCACAGACATGATCCTTGGGTTATACTCTATCCAAATAATTCAAAACATTTGACCCTAGGTAAAAAAAAGTCGATATAGGGTTAAAAAGGGGTCAAAAGGTCATGTCTTATTTTGGTCTCAAAGAGGTCACAGATTTGGCTTAATCTTTCTCTATCTTGCTCGGGATGTTTGTCTAGGTTTAAGGAAGACCCCTGTACAAAATTCATCTAATATCAGAGTTATGCCAAGGGAAAATGTACCTTATAGACCAATATCTTGTTACTACTCTAGAGGTCATAATTTTGGCTTTGTCTTTCTCAAACTTGCTCACAGTGTTTGTCTGGTCCAAAAGAAGACCCCTTTTGATTTTGATAGCATTCCGACTTGTGTCACGGAAAAAGGAGAATTATAGACAATTGTCTTGTAACCACTCTAGACATCATAATTTTGGCTCAATCTTGCTTTTGATGGTTGTCTGCTGGTACGGAAGGACACTATTAATTTTGGATGCATTCCAATCTATGCCACGGGAAAAGGAGCCTTATTGACAATGTCATAATTACCATTGTAAAGGTAACAATTTTGGCTTAATATCCAAACTTGTTCATAATGTTCATAATGTTTGTTTGGTCATTTGGAAGAACCCCTTTTCATTTTGATAGAGAGGCTATTCTGGTCACAAGGGCGTCGGCGTCAGCGTAATACTATGGTTAAGTGTTTACGTGCAAGTGTTTAAAATCTCTGTTTCTATTAAAGCTATTGCTTTGAAACTTTGCACATGCTTCTGTGACAATAATATCAGCCTCTTGACAAAGATTCAATACTCTGATATTGGATTTAGAGGAATTTTAACCCTTTTCAGACTTAGAAATCTTGGTTAAGTTTTTATGTGCAAATGTTGTTTATCTGTAATATATCTGTTTCTTTAAAAAGTATTGCTTTGAAACTTTACACATGCTTCTGTGACCATAATATCAGCATCTAGACAAAGATTCATTACTCTGATATTGAATTTAGTGGAATTTTAACCCTTTTTGGACTTAGACATTCTTGGTTAAGTTTTTACGTGCAAATGTTGTATTTCTGTAATAACTCTATTTTTACTAAAGCTATTGCTTTGAAACTTTGCACATGCTTCTGTGACCATAATATTAGCCTCTTGACAAAGATTCATTAATTTGATATTGAATTTAGTGGAATTTTAACCCTTTTTGGACTTAGAAATCTTGGTTAAGTTTTAATGTGCAACTGTTGTATATCAGTTATAGCTCTATTTCTACCTAGGCTTTTGCTTGGAAACTTTACACATGCTTCTGTTACCATGATATCAGTTTCTAGACAAAGATTAATTACTCTGATATTGAATTTAGAGGAATTTCAACCCTTTTCAGACTTAGAAATCTTGGTTAAGTTTTAATGTGCAACTGGTGTACATCTGAAATATTTCTGTTTCTACTAAAGCTATTGCTTGGAAACTTTACACATGCTTCATTGTGTAACGAATCCTATGGGGATCAAAAATGACAAGGAACCAAGGTATTTACAGGGCTTTCTCCAAAGCACTCTGTTAACGGCACCAACGTCAACCACCAGTCCTTAAATACAAAACAGCCCAGAAGACGTCAAAGAAGTTGCGTCAGTGAGGTCTACAACCCTAATATATTACAAATTGCTCTATAAACTTTGACCTCAAGGTATCTGCCCAGTGAAGCTTCAATGAAGCCTTGAATGGGCCCTCAGTGACGCTCCTAGCAAAGGCTTCAACGACGCTCCACAAACCTGACCTCAATGACGCTAAACACACTAAGGCTTCAAGGACGGTCGCAACGGCTTCTGTGACGTTCTTTACCAGGACTTCAAAGAAAGCTTCCAATCACTGATAAATAACAAACCAAAACCACGCAGCACGACGCCAAAATGTCTCTTGATATCCGTTAGGAATATAACAGATAAAGGGAGCATTAAATGACGCCTAAACTTAGCTTGTTGTTGTTGCAGCGATGTTATTTGCTCAGTGTTCTCACACGCACTGCCTATTTCACTGAATGTGACCCTTTATATACTCATACTATAAGAGCGACCCCTGGTGGTTTAACGAACGGTGCTGATTGGTCACGGAAGTTGACGGAAACTCCCTACTGAATTTGATAAGCGTCTGGAGACTGCAGATGAATGATCAAATGAGGATATTAATTGCATACAAATATTGGAACCATGGGGCGTGCAGCATGATCTTCGATTTCAATTTAAAGTGGATACTTATGCCTTTAGATCAAACAAGTACATTCAGACAATAAAACTAACCAGTATAAAAAGGAAAAATGCCTTTTCTGCAATTCAGGTAATGGCGTCGACTATAAAAAGGGGAATAACTGTTTAGTCCAAGCGCCACTCTATTCGTCCCAACAAAGTTTGCTGCACTACCCAACCCTCCGACTTCACGCGCCCTCGCGTCGATCAAAAATAAATAGCTTAATCTTTAATACAATAATAAAACTTTGTTTATTCTTTCACATCTTTAACAAAAACAAGAACCTTAAAGAACAGCTATATACATGGTTATATTAACCTAATGTCCGAAAACTGAATCTCAATAATGGCGGTGAACACTCTGAATTTAAATCACAACCAATTGGATCACAACATACTAGTCTACAGTTTTGAACCCAATAATTATCTCCCCATCAAGTCCAAACTTAACAGTCAAGCTTTTACTGTCTATTTTCTCTGCCTTTAGCATATCTCCAACTGGGAACTCTACATCTCGAGGGTCACGCTCACTCGTGTCTGAGCTAAAGATTAATCAGCTACCCTCTTCTTCCACCCTCAATTTTTGCCTGAATAACCTTCCCTCTTTGGTGGAGACACAGATGATACTCGTCGGCTTATCGTCTTCTGGGGAAGAAACGGGATTCCTGACAGCTATTCTGGGTCTAGGCGTACTCAGAGGCACCTGGTGGCTAGAAGCCAAAGATTCATCTTTTCTTCTTACAACTTGCGAGACCGGACTGACAGTCTCTTCCTCTCTATGGGTTCCAGGGAATTCTGAGGGAGATGTTTCCGTCTCCGATATCTTACATTTCTTCGGTGCCAGTACAGGAGCTGGGCGAGTAGGCTTACTGAAAGTCCTACCCTCCAATACATCCTCCACATCCTTTTCAACCTCTTCTGTTAACTCCACGTCATATTGCTCTTCCCATTCACTTCCAGAATCTACATCCTTATCTCCTTCCGAACTACACAAACTGTCCCTAGGTGCCTTGCGGTCTCCACTGGTTTCTCCATGCTTTCTTCGGATATGCTGGGCATATGATTTGTGCGACTTAAATGACTTTTTGCAGCTGTCACACCCCTCATGCTTCATTATGCATATCTCCACGTGGTACCTATACTCATCTGGGGAAGGCAGGATCTTTTTACAGTTGACACATATCAGGAGTGCTTTATCTTTTCTTTCTGACATCTTTGTCTTGGCCATGTGAGGATAACTGAAAGTAGAGAGGACATAATCGTTCATCCAAACAGGTCATTGATTTGCCTTTTTGGTCTAAAATCTACCTCATACTCTTGATACAATGGCTCCTCAGACATTCCTATCTGAGAGTCATTGTTTGAGATATCACTTTCTTCTCCATAAAGGATTTGTGACTTGCAGTGCCGTAGACAATCGCAATGAATTATTTGAGGAGTTTTAGACCGACCACAATTTACTCTGTATAGGACATTAGACAATTTATCTTTAATCTCATAAGGCCCCCACCAGTATGAAGTTAATTTTGACGAGCACCAAACCTTTTTTACAGGGAAGAAAACATGAACTTTATTGCCAGGTTCAAATGAATCAAACGAAAGCTTTCCATCATGATATCTCTTTTGTCGACACATAGCATCACCAGTATTCTGTCTGACGATTCTATGTGCCTTTTCTACTTTGTCTTGAAGCTCCCATACCCATTGATTTATGGGAGTTGGTTTAACATTTGATGGCATTGGGTATATAAGATCTAGGGGACATGAAGTTTCTCTACCGAGCATGCATCGATTAGGGGTCAACCCTGTCGTCTCATTTTCTGCTGAGCGATAGGCCATCATTACTAGTTGCAAATGTTCGTCCCAATCGGTATGGTTCTCATTCACAAAGGTGCTCAACATGGCCACTAGAGTTTTATTAAACCGCTCTACCATTCCATCAGACTGTGCATTGTATGGTGTGGTCCTTGTTTTCTCTATTTGTAGTAAACTACACATTTCACTAAACAGTTGGCTTTGAAATTGACGTCCCTGATCCGAATGACCATAATATTAGCCCACAGAAAAAGATTCATTACTCTGATATTTAATTTGCTGGAATTTTAACCCTTTTCGGCCTTAAAAAACCTTGGTTATGTTTTTATGTGCAACTGTTTTATGTTAGTTGTATCTCTGTTACTACTAAAGCTATTGCTTTGAAACTCTGAACATGCTTCTGTGACCATAATATCAGCCTCTAGACAAAGATTTTTCTCTCTTGACCTTCATTTGATTGAATTTCCAATGTCAATATTGATTTGCTGTTACTATCCAGCACTAGGAATAGTCGAGCTTCGCTGTCCTCTGACAGTTCTTGTTTCTTTTACACTAAGAAGGGTAAATATTCGGACTTGATGACTCTGTAGCCAAAATGTAGATAGTAGATTAGGCACATATACTATGCACAAGGAGCTCATGAAAAGGCATGCCCCCTAAAACTTGTTTCATTCAACCTTGTATCTTCAAGCACGTTGGTACATTTTTCGAAGTTTTAACAAAGTTTTCGCAACTTTTACTTTCAATATCCATTTGATATGGCAGACATGCGTTTTGGGCCACATTTTGGTCAAGCAGAGATGAATAGGGGCATAAGCATGCTTATTTCTTGGTTTTCTGAGAGGCACCTTGCAAGTTCCCTTGGTGTACGTGAGTAATGTTTCCCTAATTTGGAATCAGTTTCTAACGACTGGTAATGTTAGGCATTTGCATGCTGGGGGTCAAGAATGCTCAACCAATGAGGTACAAGACCAATTATGGTGGTTCGGGTACGGGGTCATTGATTCGACAATCCAACAACGTTACGTAATGACTTCCAGAATGCTACTGGTTTGAGAGTAAGTACCCAAACCATCAGTAATCAGTTGTATGGTGCTAGCCTGAGGTGAAGACAGCTTGTAGTCCGTATTGTTAAATCTTGAAACAATCATCTTCTCTGAAACTACTTGTCAGAATTCGAATGAATTCCATAGATATGATCATTGATTCATACTTTTTGTTCAAAATGCTTCAAAGATTTTAAATCAGGCTCAAAACAGGGTCAAAAACAGGGTCCAAAAAAGGATGAATCCTTTGATGATATTCTTCTCTTAAACTATTTGCCGGAATTCAACCAAACATCACAGACATGATCCTTGGGTTATAGTCTATCCAAATAATTCAAAACATTTGACCCTAGGTAAAAAAAAGTCGATATAGGGTTAAAAAGGGGTCAAAAGGTCATGTCTTATTTTGGTCTCAAAGAGGTCACAGATTTGGCTTAATCTTTCTCTATCTTGCTCGGGATGTTTGTCTAGGTTTAAGGAAGACCCCTGTACAAAATTCATCTAATATCAGAGTTATGCCAAGGGAAAATGTACCTTATAGACCAATATCTTGTTACTACTCTAGAGGTCATAATTTTGGCTTTGTCTTTCTCAAACTTGCTCACAGTGTTTGTCTGGTCCAAAAGAAGACCCCTTTTGATTTTGATAGCATTCCGACTTGTGTCACGGAAAAAGGAGAATTATAGACAATTGTCTTGTAACCACTCTAGACATCATAATTTTGGCTCAATCTTGCTTTTGATGGTTGTCTGCTGGTACGGAAGGACACTATTAATTTTGGATGCATTCCAATCTATGCCACGGGAAAAGGAGCCTTATTGACAATGTCATAATTACCATTGTAAAGGTAACAATTTTGGCTTAATATCCAAACTTGTTCATAATGTTCATAATGTTTGTTTGGTCATTTGGAAGAACCCCTTTTCATTTTGATAGAGAGGCTATTCTGGTCACAAGGGCGTCGGCGTCAGCGTAATACTATGGTTAAGTGTTTACGTGCAAGTGTTTAAAATCTCTGTTTCTATTAAAGCTATTGCTTTGAAACTTTGCACATGCTTCTGTGACAATAATATCAGCCTCTTGACAAAGATTCAATACTCTGATATTGGATTTAGAGGAATTTTAACCCTTTTCAGACTTAGAAATCTTGGTTAAGTTTTTATGTGCAAATGTTGTTTATCTGTAATATATCTGTTTCTTTAAAAAGTATTGCTTTGAAACTTTACACATGCTTCTGTGACCATAATATCAGCATCTAGACAAAGATTCATTACTCTGATATTGAATTTAGTGGAATTTTAACCCTTTTTGGACTTAGACATTCTTGGTTAAGTTTTTACGTGCAAATGTTGTATTTCTGTAATAACTCTATTTTTACTAAAGCTATTGCTTTGAAACTTTGCACATGCTTCTGTGACCATAATATTAGCCTCTTGACAAAGATTCATTAATTTGATATTGAATTTAGTGGAATTTTAACCCTTTTTGGACTTAGAAATCTTGGTTAAGTTTTAATGTGCAACTGTTGTATATCAGTTATAGCTCTATTTCTACCTAGGCTTTTGCTTGGAAACTTTACACATGCTTCTGTTACCATGATATCAGTTTCTAGACAAAGATTGATTATTCTGATATTGAATTTAGAGGAATTTCAACCCTTTTCAGACTTAGAAATCTTGGTTAAGTTTTAATGTGCAACTGGTGTACATCTGAAATATTTCTGTTTCTACTAAAGCTATTGCTTGGAAACTTTACACATGCTTCATTGTGTAACGAATCCTATGGGGATCAAAAATGACAAGGAACCAAGGTATTTACAGGGCTTTCTCCAAAGCACTCTGTTAACGGCACCAACGTCAACCACCAGTCCTTAAATACAAAACAGCCCAGAAGACGTCAAAGAAGTTGCGTCAGTGAGGTCTACAACCCTAATATATTACAAATTGCTCTATAAACTTTGACCTCAAGGTATCTGCCCAGTGAAGCTTCAATGAAGCCTTGAATGGGCCCTCAGTGACGCTCCTAGCAAAGGCTTCAACGACGCTCCACAAACCTGACCTCAATGACGCTAAACACACTAAGGCTTCAAGGACGGTCGCAACGGCTTCTGTGACGTTCTTTACCAGGACTTCAAAGAAAGCTTCCAATCACTGATAAATAACAAACCAAAACCACGCAGCACGACGCCAAAATGTCTCTTGATATCCGTTAGGAATATAACAGATAAAGGGAGCATTAAATGACGCCTAAACTTAGCTTGTTGTTGTTGCAGCGATGTTATTTGCTCAGTGTTCTCACACGCACTGCCTATTTCACTGAATGTGACCCTTTATATACTCATACTATAAGAGCGACCCCTGGTGGTTTAACGAACGGTGCTGATTGGTCACGGAAGTTGACGGAAACTCCCTACTGAATTTGATAAGCGTCTGGAGACTGCAGATGAATGATCAAATGAGGATATTAATTGCATACAAATATTGGAACCATGGGGCGTGCAGCATGATCTTCGATTTCAATTTAAAGTGGATACTTATGCCTTTAGATCAAACAAGTACATTCAGACAATAAAACTAACCAGTATAAAAAGGAAAAATGCCTTTTCTGCAATTCAGGTAATGGCGTCGACTATAAAAAGGGGAATAACTGTTTAGTCCAAGCGCCACTCTATTCGTCCCAACAAAGTTTGCTGCACTACCCAACCCTCCGACTTCACGCGCCCTCGCGTCGATCAAAAATAAATAGCTTAATCTTTAATACAATAATAAAACTTTGTTTATTCTTTCACATCTTTAACAAAAACAAGAACCTTAAAGAACAGCTATATACATGGTTATATTAACCTAATGTCCGAAAACTGAATCTCAATAATGGCGGTGAACACTCTGAATTTAAATCACAACCAATTGGATCACAACATACTAGTCTACAGTTTTGAACCCAATAATTATCTCCCCATCAAGTCCAAACTTAACAGTCAAGCTTTTACTGTCTATTTTCTCTGCCTTTAGCATATCTCCAACTGGGAACTCTACATCTCGAGGGTCACGCTCACTCGTGTCTGAGCTAAAGATTAATCAGCTACCCTCTTCTTCCACCCTCAATTTTTGCCTGAATAACCTTCCCTCTTTGGTGGAGACACAGATGATACTCGTCGGCTTATCGTCTTCTGGGGAAGAAACGGGATTCCTGACAGCTATTCTGGGTCTAGGCGTACTCAGAGGCACCTGGTGGCTAGAAGCCAAAGATTCATCTTTTCTTCTTACAACTTGCGAGACCGGACTGACAGTCTCTTCCTCTCTATGGGTTCCAGGGAATTCTGAGGGAGATGTTTCCGTCTCCGATATCTTACATTTCTTCGGTGCCAGTACAGGAGCTGGGCGAGTAGGCTTACTGAAAGTCCTACCCTCCAATACATCCTCCACATCCTTTTCAACCTCTTCTGTTAACTCCACGTCATATTGCTCTTCCCATTCACTTCCAGAATCTACATCCTTATCTCCTTCCGAACTACACAAACTGTCCCTAGGTGCCTTGCAGTCTCCACTGGTTTCTCCATGCTTTCTTCGGATATGCTGGACATATGATTTGTGCGACTTAAATGACTTTTTGCAGCTGTCACACCCCTCATGCTTCATTATGCATATCTCCACGTGGTACCTATACTCATCTGGGGAAGGCAGGATCTTTTTACAGTTGACACATATCAGGAGTGCTTTATCTTTTCTTTCTGACATCTTTGTCTTGGCCATGTGAGGATAACTGAAAGTAGAGAGGACATAATCGTTCATCCAAACAGGTCATTGATTTGCCTTTTTGGTCTAAAATCTACCTCATACTCTTGATACAATGGCTCCTCAGACATTCCTATCTGAGAGTCATTGTTTGAGATATCACTTTCTTCTCCATAAAGGATTTGTGACTTGCAGTGCCGTAGACAATCGCAATGAATTATTTGAGGAGTTTTAGACCGACCACAATTTACTCTGTATAGGACATTAGACAACTTATCTTTAATCTCATGAGGCCCCCACCAGTATGAAGTTAATTTTGACGAGCACCAAACCTTTTTTACAGGGAAGAAAACATGAACTTTATTGCCAGGTTCAAATGAATCAAACGAAAGCTTTCCATCATGATATCTCTTTTGTCGACACATAGCATCACCAGTATTCTGTCTGACGATTCTATGTGCCTTTTCTACTTTGTCTTGAAGCTCCCATACCCATTGATTTATGGGAGTTGGTTTAACATTTGATGGCATTGGGTATATAAGATCTAGGGGACATGAAGTTTCTCTACCGAGCATGCATCGATTAGGGGTCAACCCTGTCGTCTCATTTTCTGCTGAGCGATAGGCCATCATTACTAGTTGCAAATGTTCGTCCCAATCGGTATGGTTCTCATTCACATGCTGGGTGGTCAAGAATGCTCAACCAATGAGGTACAAGACCAATTTTGGTGGTTCGGGTACGGGGTCATTGATTCGACAATCCAACAACGTTACGTAATGACTTCCAGAATGCTACTGGTTTGGGAGTAAGTACCCAAACCATCAGTAATCAGTTGTATGGTGCTAGCCTGAGGTCAAGACAGCTTGTAGTCCGTATTGTTAAATCTTGAAACAATCATCTTCTCTGAAACTACTTGTCAGAATTCGAATGAATTCCATAGATATGATCATTGATTCATACTTTTTGTTCAAAATGCTTCAAAGATTTTAAATCAGGCTCAAAACAGGGTCAAAAACAGGGTCCAAAAAAGGATGAATCCTTTGATGATATTCTTCTCTTAAACTATTTGCCGGAATTCAACCAAACATCACAGACATGATCCTTGGGTTATACTCTATCCAAATAATTCAAAACATTTGACCCTAGGTAAAAAAAGTCGATATAGGGTTAAAAAGGGGTCAAAAGGTCATGTCTTATTTTGGTCTCAAAGAGGTCACAGATTTGGCTTAATCTTTCTCTATCTTGCTCGGGATGTTTGTCTAGGTTTAAGGAAGATCCCTGTACAAAATTCATCTAATATCAGAGTTATGCCAAGGGAAAATGTACCTTATAGACCAATATCTTGTTACTACTCTAGAGGTCATAATTTTGGCTTTGTCTTTCTCAAACTTGCTCACAGTGTTTGTCTGGTCCAAAAGAAGACCCCTTTTGATTTTGATAGCATTCCGACTTGTGTCACGGAAAAAGGAGAATTATAGACAATTGTCTTGTAACCACTCTAGACATCATAATTTTGGCTCAATCTTGCTTTTGATGGTTGTCTGCTGGTACGGAAGGACACTATTAATTTTGGATGCATTCCAATCTATGCCACGGTAAAAGGAGCCTTATTGACAATGTCATAATTACCATTGTAAAGGTAACAATTTTGGCTTAATATCCAAACTTGTTCATAATGTTCATAATGTTTGTTTGGTCATTTGGAAGAACCCCTTTTCATTTTGATAGAGAGGCTATTCTGGTCACAAGGGCGTCGGCGTCAGCGTAATACTATGGTTAAGTTTTTACGTGCAAGTGTTTAAAATCTCTGTTTCTATTAAAGCTATTGCTTTGAAACTTTGCACATGCTTCTGTGACAATAATATCAGCCTCTTGACAAAGATTCAATACTCTGATATTGGATTTAGAGGAATTTTAACCCTTTTCAGACTTAGAAATCTTGGTTAAGTTTTTATGTGCAAATGTTGTTTATCTGTAATATATCTGTTTCTTTAAAAAGTATTGCTTTGAAACTTTACACATGCTTCTGTGACCATAATATCAGCATCTAGACAAAGATTCATTACTCTGATATTGAATTTAGTGGAATTATAACCCTTTTTGGACTTAGACATTCTTGGTTAAGTTTTTACGTGCAAATGTTGTATTTCTGTAATAACTCTATTTTTACTAAAGCTATTGCTTTGAAACTTTGCACATGCTTCTGTGACCATAATATTAGCCTCTTGACAAAGATTCATTAATTTGATATTGAATTTAGTGGAATTTTAACCTTTTTGGACTTAGAAATCTTGGTTAAGTTTTAATGTGCAACTGTTGTATATCAGTTATAGCTCTATTTCTACCTAGGCTTTTGCTTGGAAACTTTACACATGCTTCTGTTACCATGATATCAGTTTCTAGACAAAGATTAATTACTCTGATATTGAATTTAGAGGAATTTCAACCCATTTCAGACTTAGAAATCTTGGTTAAGTTTTAATGTGCAACTGGTGTACATCTGAAATATTTCTGTTTCTACTAAAGCTATTGCTTGGAAACTTTACACATGCTTCATTGTGTAACGAATCCTATGGGGATCAAAAATGACAAGGAACCAAGGTATTTACAGGGCTTTCTCCAAAGCACTCTGTTATCGGCACCAACGTCAACCACCAGTCCTTAAATACAAAACAGCCCAGAAGACGTCAAAGAAGTTGCGTCAGTGAGGTCTACAACCCTAATATATTACAAATTGCTCTATAAACTTTGACCTCAAGGTATCTGCCCAGTGAAGCTTCAATGAAGCCTTGAATGGGCCCTCAGTGACGCTCCTAGCAAAGGCTTCAACGACGCTCCACAAACCTGACCTCAATGACGCTAAACACACTAAGGCTTCAAGGACGGTCGCAACGGCTTCTGTGACGTTCTTTACCAGGACTTCAAAGAAAGCTTCCAATCACTGATAAATAACAAACCAAAACCACGCAGCACGACGCCAAAATGTCTCTTGATATCCGTTAGGAATATAACAGATAAAGGGAGCATTAAATGACGCCTAAACTTAGCTTGTTGTTGTTGCAGCGATGTTATTTGCTCAGTGTTCTCACACGCACTGCCTATTTCACTGAATGTGACCCTTTATATACTCATACTATAAGAGCGACCCCTGGTGGTTTAACGAACGGTGCTGATTGGTCACGGAAGTTGACGGAAACTCCCTACTGAATTTGATAAGCGTCTGGAGACTGCAGATGAATGATCAAATGAGGATATTAATTGCATACAAATATTGGAACCATGGGGCGTGCAGCATGATCTTCGATTTCAATTTAAAGTGGATACTTATGCCTTTAGATCAAACAAGTACATTCAGACAATAAAACTAACCAGTATAAAAAGGAAAAATGCCTTTTCTGCAATTCAGGTAATGGCGTCGACTATAAAAAGGGGAATAACTGTTTAGTCCAAGCGCCACTCTATTCGTCCCAACAAAGTTTGCTGCACTACCCAACCCTCCGACTTCACGCGCCCTCGCGTCGATCAAAAATAAATAGCTTAATCTTTAATACAATAATAAAACTTTGTTTATTCTTTCACATCTTTAACAAAAACAAGAACCTTAAAGAACAGCTATATACATGGTTATATTAACCTAATGTCCGAAAACTGAATCTCAATAATGGCGGTGAACACTCTGAATTTAAATCACAACCAATTGGATCACAACATACTAGTCTACAGTTTTGAACCCAATAATTATCTCCCCATCAAGTCCAAACTTAACAGTCAAGCTTTTACTGTCTATTTTCTCTGCCTTTAGCATATCTCCAACTGGGAACTCTACATCTCGAGGGTCACGCTCACTCGTGTCTGAGCTAAAGATTAATCAGCTACCCTCTTCTTCCACCCTCAATTTTTGCCTGAATAACCTTCCCTCTTTGGTGGAGACACAGATGATACTCGTCGGCTTATCGTCTTCTGGGGAAGAAACGGGATTCCTGACAGCTATTCTGGGTCTAGGCGTACTCAGAGGCACCTGGTGGCTAGAAGCCAAAGATTCATCTTTTCTTCTTACAACTTGCGAGACCGGACTGACAGTCTCTTCCTCTCTATGGGTTCCAGGGAATTCTGAGGGAGATGTTTCCGTCTCCGATATCTTACATTTCTTCGGTGCCAGTACAGGAGCTGGGCGAGTAGGCTTACTGAAAGTCCTACCCTCCAATACATCCTCCACATCCTTTTCAACCTCTTCTGTTAACTCCACGTCATATTGCTCTTCCCATTCACTTCCAGAATCTACATCCTTATCTCCTTCCGAACTACACAAACTGTCCCTAGGTGCCTTGCAGTCTCCACTGGTTTCTCCATGCTTTCTTCGGATATGCTGGACATATGATTTGTGCGACTTAAATGACTTTTTGCAGCTGTCACACCCCTCATGCTTCATTATGCATATCTCCACGTGGTACCTATACTCATCTGGGGAAGGCAGGATCTTTTTACAGTTGACACATATCAGGAGTGCTTTATCTTTTCTTTCTGACATCTTTGTCTTGGCCATGTGAGGATAACTGAAAGTAGAGAGGACATAATCGTTCATCCAAACAGGTCATTGATTTGCCTTTTTGGTCTAAAATCTACCTCATACTCTTGATACAATGACTCCTCAGACATTCCTATCTGAGAGTCATTGTTTGAGATATCACTTTCTTCTCCATAAAGGATTTGTGACTTGCTGTGCCGTAGACAATCGCAATGAATTATTTGAGGAGTTTTAGACCGACCACAATTTACTCCGTATAGGACATTAGACAATTTATCTCTAATCTCATAAGGCCCCCACCAGTATGAAGTTAATTTTGACGAGCACCAAACCTTTTTTACAGGGAAGAAAACATGAACTTTATTGCCAGGTTCAAATGAATCAAACGAAAGCTTTCCATCATGATATCTCTTTTGTCGACACATAGCATCACCAGTATTCTGTCTGACGATTCTATGTGCCTTTTCTACTTTGTCTTGAAGCTCCCATACCCATTGATTTATGGTATTTGGTTTAACATTTGATGGCATTGGGTATATAAGATCTAGGGGACATGAAGTTTCTCTACCGAGCATGCATCGATTAGGGGTCAACCCTGTCGTCTCATTTTCTGCTGAGCGATAGGCCATCATTACTAGTTGCAAATGTTCGTCCCAATCGGTATGGTTCTCATTCACAAAGGTGCTCAACATGGCCACTAGAGTTTTATTAAACCGCTCTACCATTCCATTAGACTGTGCATTGTATGGTGTGGTCCTTGTTTTCTCTATTTGTAGTAAACTACACATTTCACTAAACAGTTGGCTTTGAAATTGACGTCCCTGATCCGAATGACCATAATATTAGCCCACAGAAAAAGATTCATTACTCTGATATTTAATTTGCTGGAATTTTAACCCTTTTCGGCCTTAAAAAACCTTGGTTATGTTTTTATGTGCAACTGTTTTATGTTAGTTGTATCTCTGTTACTACTAAAGCTATTGCTTTGAAACTCTGAACATGCTTCTGTGACCATAATATCAGCCTCTAGACAAAGATTTTTCTCTCTTGACCTTCATTTGATTGAATTTCCAATGTCAATATTGATTTGCTGTTACTATCCAGCACTAGGAATAGTCGAGCTTCGCTGTCCTCTGACAGTTCTTGTTTCTTTTACACTAAGAAGGGTAAATATTCGGACTTGATGACTCTGTAGCCAAAATGTAGATAGTAGATTAGGCACATATACTATGCACAAGGAGCTCATGAAAAGGCATGCCCCCTAAAACTTGTTTCATTCAACCTTGTATCTTCAAGCACGTTGGTACATTTTTCGAAGTTTTAACAAAGTTTTCGCAACTTTTACTTTCAATATCCATTTGATATGGCAGACATGCGTTTTGGGCCACATTTTGGTCAAGCAGAGATGAATAGGGGCATAAGCATGCTTATTTCTTGGTTTTCTGAGAGGCACCTTGCAAGTTCCCTTGGTGTACGTGAGTAATGTTTCCCTAATTTGGAATCAGTTTCTAACGACTGGTAATGTTAGGCATTTGCATGCTGGGGGTCAAGAATGCTCAACCAATGAGGTACAAGACCAATTTTGGTGGTTCGGGTACGGGGTCATTGATTCGACAATCCAACAACGTTACGTAATGACTTCCAGAATGCTACTGGTTTGGGAGTAAGTACCCAAACCATCAGTAATCAGTTGTATGGTGCTAGCCTGAGGTCAAGACAGCTTGTAGTCCGTATTGTTAAATCTTGAAACAATCATCTTCTCTGAAACTACTTGTCAGAATTCGAATGAATTCCATAGATATGATCATTGATTCATACTTTTTGTTCAAAATGCTTCAAAGATTTTAAATCAGGCTCAAAACAGGGTCAAAAACAGGGTCCAAAAAAGGATGAATCCTTTGATGATATTCTTCTCTTAAACTATTTGCCGGAATTCAACCAAACATCACAGACATGATCCTTGGGTTATACTCTATCCAAATAATTCAAAACATTTGACCCTAGGTAAAAAAAAGTCGATATAGGGTTAAAAAGGGGTCAAAAGGTCATGTCTTATTTTGGTCTCAAAGAGGTCACAGATTTGGCTTAATCTTTCTCTATCTTGCTCGGGATGTTTGTCTAGGTTTAAGGAAGACCCCTGTACAAAATTCATCTAATATCAGAGTTATGCCAAGGGAAAATGTACCTTATAGACCAATATCTTGTTACTACTCTAAAGGTCATAATTTTGGCTTTGTCTTTCTCAAACATGCTCACAGTGTTTGTCTGGTCCAAAAGAAGACCCCTTTTGATTTTGATAGCATTCCGACTTGTGTCACGGAAAAAGGAGAATTATAGACAATTGTCTTGTAACCACTCTAGACATCATAATTTTGGCTCAATCTTGCTTTTGATGGTTGTCTGCTGGTACGGAAGGACACTATTAATTTTGGATGCATTCCAATCTATGCCACGGGAAAAGGAGCCTTATTGACAATGTCATAATTACCATTGTAAAGGTAACAATTTTGGCTTAATATCCAAACTTGTTCATAATGTTCATAATGTTTGTTTGGTCATTTGGAAGAACCCCTTTTCATTTTGATAGAGAGGCTATTCTGGTCACAAGGGCGTCGGCGTCAGCGTAATACTATGGTTAAGTGTTTACGTGCAAGTGTTTAAAATCTCTGTTTCTATTAAAGCTATTGCTTTGAAACTTTGCACATGCTTCTGTGACAATAATATCAGCCTCTTGACAAAGATTCAATACTCTGATATTGGATTTAGAGGAATTTTAACCCTTTTCAGACTTAGAAATCTTGGTTAAGTTTTTATGTGCAAATGTTGTTTATCTGTAATATATCTGTTTCTTTAAAAAGTATTGCTTTGAAACTTTACACATGCTTCTGTGACCATAATATCAGCATCTAGACAAAGATTCATTACTCTGATATTGAATTTAGTGGAATTTTAACCCTTTTTGGACTTAGACATTCTTGGTTAAGTTTTTACGTGCAAATGTTGTATTTCTGTAATAACTCTATTTTTACTAAAGCTATTGCTTTGAAACTTTGCACATGCTTCTGTGACCATAATATTAGCCTCTTGACAAAGATTCATTAATTTGATATTGAATTTAGTGGAATTTTAACCCTTTTTGGACTTAGAAATCTTGGTTAAGTTTTAATGTGCAACTGTTGTATATCAGTTATAGCTCTATTTCTACCTAGGCTTTTGCTTGGAAACTTTACACATGCTTCTGTTACCATGATATCAGTTTCTAGATAAAGATTAATTACTCTGATATTGAATTTAGAGTAATTTCAACCCTTTTCAGACTTAGAAATCTTGGTTAAGTTTTAATGTGCAACTGGTGTACATCTGAAATATTTCTGTTTCTACTAAAGCTATTGCTTGGAAACTTTACACATGCTTCATTGTGTAACGAATCCTATGGGGATCAAAAATGACAAGGAACCAAGGTATTTACAGGGCTTTCTCCAAAGCACTCTGTTAACGGTACCAACGTCAACCACCAGTCCTTAAATACAAAACAGCCCAGAAGACGTCAAAGAAGTTGCGTCAGTGAGGTCTACAACCCTAATATATTACAAATTGCTCTATAAACTTTGACCTCAAGGTATCTGCCCAGTGAAGCTTCAATGAAGCCTTGAATGGGCCCTCAGTGACGCTCCTAGCAAAGGCTTCAACGACGCTCCACAAACCTGACCTCAATGACGCTAAACACACTAAGGCTTCAAGGACGGTCGCAACGGCTTCTGTGACGTTCTTTACCAGGACTTCAAAGAAAGCTTCCAATCACTGATAAATAACAAACCAAAACCACGCAGCACGACGCCAAAATGTCTCTTGATATCCGTTAGGAATATAACAGATAAAGGGAGCATTAAATGACGCCTAAACTTAGCTTGTTGTTGTTGCAGCGATGTTATTTGCGCAGTGTTCTCACACGCACTGCCTATTTCACTGAATGTGACCCTTTATATACTCATACTATAAGAGCGACCCCTGGTGGTTTAACGAACGGTGCTGATTGGTCACGGAAGTTGACGGAAACTCCCTACTGAATTTGATAAGCGTCTGGAGACTGCAGATGAATGATCAAATGAGGATATTAATTGCATACAAATATTGGAACCATGGGGCGTGCAGCATGATCTTCGATTTCAATTTAAAGTGGATACTTATGCCTTTAGATCAAACAAGTACATTCAGACAATAAAACTAACCAGTATAAAAAGGAAAAATGCCTTTTCTGCAATTCAGGTAATGGCGTCGACTATAAAAAGGGGAATAACTGTTTAGTCCAAGCGCCACTCTATTCGTCCCAACAAAGTTTGCTGCACTACCCAACCCTCCGACTTCACGCGCCCTCGCGTCGATCAAAAATAAATAGCTTAATCTTTAATACAATAATAAAACTTTGTTTATTCTTTCACATCTTTAACAAAAACAAGAACCTTAAAGAACAGCTATATACATGGTTATATTAACCTAATGTCCGAAAACTGAATCTCAATAATGGCGGTGAACACTCTGAATTTAAATCACAACCAATTGGATCACAACATACTAGTCTACAGTTTTGAACCCAATAATTATCTCCCCATCAAGTCCAAACTTAACAGTCAAGCTTTTACTGTCTATTTTCTCTGCCTTTAGCATATCTCCAACTGGGAACTCTACATCTCGAGGGTCACGCTCACTCGTGTCTGAGCTAAAGATTAATCAGCTACCCTCTTCTTCCACCCTCAATTTTTGCCTGAATAACCTTCCCTCTTTGGTGGAGACACAGATGATACTCGTCGGCTTATCGTCTTCTGGGGAAGAAACGGGATTCCTGACAGCTATTCTGGGTCTAGGCGTACTCAGAGGCACCTGGTGGCTAGAAGCCAAAGATTCATCTTTTCTTCTTACAACTTGCGAGACCGGACTGACAGTCTCTTCCTCTCTATAGGTTCCAGGGAATTCTGAGGGAGATGTTTCCGTCTCCGATATCTTACATTTCTTCGGTGCCAGTACAGGAGCTGGGCGAGTAGGCTTACTGAAAGTCCTACCCTCCAATACATCCTCCACATCCTTTTCAACCTCTTCTGTTAACTCCACGTCATATTGCTCTTCCCATTCACTTCCAGAATCTACATCCTTATCTCCTTCCGAACTACACAAACTGTCCCTAGGTGCCTTGCAGTTTCCACTGGTTTCTCCATGCTTTCTTCGGATATGCTGGACATATGATTTGTGCGACTTAAATGACTTTTTGCAGCTGTCACACCCCTCATGCTTCATTATGCATATCTCCACGTGGTACCTATACTCATCTGGGGAAGGCAGGATCTTTTTACAGTTGACACATATCAGGAGTGCTTTATCTTTTCTTTCTGACATCTTTGTCTTGGCCATGTGAGGATAACTGAAAGTAGAGAGGACATAATCGTTCATCCAAACAGGTCATTGATTTGCCTTTTTGGTCTAAAATCTACCTCATACTCTTGATACAATGACTCCTCAGACATTCCTATCTGAGAGTCATTGTTTGAGATATCACTTTCTTCTCCATAAAGGATTTGTGACTTGCAGTGCCGTAGACAATCGCAATGAATTATTTGAGGAGTTTTAGACCGACCACAATTTACTCCGTATAGGACATTAGACAATTTATCTCTAATCTCATAAGGCCCCCACCAGTATGAAGTTAATTTTGACGAGCACCAAACCTTTTTTACAGGGAAGAAAACATGAACTTTATTGCCAGGTTCAAATGAATCAAACGAAAGCTTTCCATCATGATATCTCTTTTGTCGACACATAGCATCACCAGTATTCTGTCTGACGATTCTATGTGCCTTTTCTACTTTGTCTTGAAGCTCCCATACCCATTGATTTATGGGAGTTGGTTTAACATTTGATGGCATTGGGTATATAAGATCTAGGGGACATGAAGTTTCTCTACCGAGCATGCATCGATTAGGGGTCAACCCTGTCGTCTCATTTTCTGCTGAGCGATAGGCCATCATTACTAGTTGCAAATGTTCGTCCCAATCGGTATGGTTCTCATTCACAAAGGTGCTCAACATGGCCACTAGAGTTTTATTAAACCGCTCTACCATTCCATCAGACTGTGCATTGTATGGTGTGGTCCTTGTTTTCTCTATTTGTAGTAAACTACACATTTCACTAAACAGTTGGCTTTGAAATTGACGTCCCTGATCCGAATGACCATAATATTAGCCCACAGAAAAAGATTCATTACTCTGATATTTAATTTGCTGGAATTTTAACCCTTTTCGGCCTTAAAAAACCTTGGTTATGTTTTTATGTGCAACTGTTTTATGTTAGTTGTATCTCTGTTACTACTAAAGCTATTGCTTTGAAACTCTGAACATGCTTCTGTGACCATAATATCAGCCTCTAGACAAAGATTTTTCTCTCTTGACCTTCATTTGATTGAATTTCCAATGTCAATATTGATTTGCTGTTACTATCCAGCACTAGGAATAGTCGAGCTTCGCTGTCCTCTGACAGTTCTTGTTTCTTTTACACTAAGAAGGGTAAATATTCGGACTTGATGACTCTGTAGCCAAAATGTAGATAGTAGATTAGGCACATATACTATGCACAAGGAGCTCATGAAAAGGCATGCCCCCTAAAACTTGTTTCATTCAACCTTGTATCTTCAAGCACGTTGGTACATTTTTCGAAGTTTTAACAAAGTTTTCGCAACTTTTACTTTCAATATCCATTTGATATGGCAGACATGCGTTTTGGGCCACATTTTGGTCAAGCAGAGATGAATAGGGGCATAAGCATGCTTATTTCTTGGTTTTCTGAGAGGCACCTTGCAAGTTCCCTTGGTGTACGTGAGTAATGTTTCCCTAATTTGGAATCAGTTTCTAACGACTGGTAATGTTAGGCATTTGCATGCTGGGGGTCAAGAATGCTCAACCAATGAGGTACAAGACCAATTTTGGTGGTTCGGGTACGGGGTCATTGATTCGACAATCCAACAACGTTACGTAATGACTTCCAGAATGCTACTGGTTTGGGAGTAAGTACCCAAACCATCAGTAATCAGTTGTATGGTGCTAGCCTGAGGTCAAGACAGCTTGTAGTCCGTATTGTTAAATCTTGAAACAATCATCTTCTCTGAAACTACTTGTCAGAATTCGAATGAATTCCATAGATATGATCATTGATTCATACTTTTTGTTCAAAATGCTTCAAAGATTTTAAATCAGGCTCAAAACAGGGTCAAAAACAGGGTCCAAAAAAGGATGAATCCTTTGATGATATTCTTCTCTTAAACTATTTGCCGGAATTCAACCAAACATCACAGACATGATCCTTGGGTTATACTCTATCCAAATAATTCAAAACATTTGACCCTAGGTAAAAAAAAGTCGATATAGGGTTAAAAAGGGGTCAAAAGGTCATGTCTTATTTTGGTCTCAAAGAGGTCACAGATTTGGCTTAATCTTTCTCTATCTTGCTCGGGATGTTTGTCTAGGTTTAAGGAAGACCCCTGTACAAAATTCATCTAATATCAGAGTTATGCCAAGGGAAAATGTACCTTATAGACCAATATCTTGTTACTACTCTAAAGGTCATAATTTTGGCTTTGTCTTTCTCAAACATGCTCACAGTGTTTGTCTGGTCCAAAAGAAGACCCCTTTTGATTTTGATAGCATTCCGACTTGTGTCACGGAAAAAGGAGAATTATAGACAATTGTCTTGTAACCACTCTAGACATCATAATTTTGGCTCAATCTTGCTTTTGATGGTTGTCTGCTGGTACGGAAGGACACTATTAATTTTGGATGCATTCCAATCTATGCCACGGGAAAAGGAGCCTTATTGACAATGTCATAATTACCATTGTAAAGGTAACAATTTTGGCTTAATATCCAAACTTGTTCATAATGTTCATAATGTTTGTTTGGTCATTTGGAAGAACCCCTTTTCATTTTGATAGAGAGGCTATTCTGGTCACAAGGGCGTCGGCGTCAGCGTAATACTATGGTTAAGTGTTTACGTGCAAGTGTTTAAAATCTCTGTTTCTATTAAAGCTATTGCTTTGAAACTTTGCACATGCTTCTGTGACAATAATATCAGCCTCTTGACAAAGATTCAATACTCTGATATTGGATTTAGAGGAATTTTAACCCTTTTCAGACTTAGAAATCTTGGTTAAGTTTTTATGTGCAAATGTTGTTTATCTGTAATATATCTGTTTCTTTAAAAAGTATTGCTTTGAAACTTTACACATGCTTCTGTGACCATAATATCAGCATCTAGACAAAGATTCATTACTCTGATATTGAATTTAGTGGAATTTTAACCCTTTTTGGACTTAGACATTCTTGGTTAAGTTTTTACGTGCAAATGTTGTATTTCTGTAATAACTCTATTTTTACTAAAGCTATTGCTTTGAAACTTTGCACATGCTTCTGTGACCATAATATTAGCCTCTTGACAAAGATTCATTAATTTGATATTGAATTTAGTGGAATTTTAACCCTTTTTGGACTTAGAAATCTTGGTTAAGTTTTAATGTGCAACTGTTGTATATCAGTTATAGCTCTATTTCTACCTAGGCTTTTGCTTGGAAACTTTACACATGCTTCTGTTACCATGATATCAGTTTCTAGACAAAGATTAATTACTCTGATATTGAATTTAGAGGAATTTCAACCCTTTTCAGACTTAGAAATCTTGGTTAAGTTTTAATGTGCAACTGGTGTACATCTGAAATATTTCTGTTTCTACTAAAGCTATTGCTTGGAAACTTTACACATGCTTCATTGTGTAACGAATCCTATGGGGATCAAAAATGACAAGGAACCAAGGTATTTACAGGGCTTTCTCCAAAGCACTCTGTTAACGGCACCAACGTCAACCACCAGTCCTTAAATACAAAACAGCCCAGAAGACGTCAAAGAAGTTGCGTCAGTGAGGTCTACAACCCTAATATATTACAAATTGCTCTATAAACTTTGACCTCAAGGTATCTGCCCAGTGAAGCTTCAATGAAGCCTTGAATGGGCCCTCAGTGACGCTCCTAGCAAAGGCTTCAACGACGCTCCACAAACCTGACCTCAATGACGCTAAACACACTAAGGCTTCAAGGACGGTCGCAACGGCTTCTGTGACGTTCTTTACCAGGACTTCAAAGAAAGCTTCCAATCACTGATAAATAACAAACCAAAACCACGCAGCACGACGCCAAAATGTCTCTTGATATCCGTTAGGAATATAACAGATAAAGGGAGCATTAAATGACGCCTAAACTTAGCTTGTTGTTGTTGCAGCGATGTTATTTGCTCAGTGTTCTCACACGCACTGCCTATTTCACTGAATGTGACCCTTTATATACTCATACTATAAGAGCGACCCCTGGTGGTTTAACGAACGGTGCTGATTGGTCACGGAAGTTGACGGAAACTCCCTACTGAATTTGATAAGCGTCTGGAGACTGCAGATGAATGATCAAATGAGGATATTAATTGCATACAAATATTGGAACCATGGGGCGTGCAGCATGATCTTCGATTTCAATTTAAAGTGGATACTTATGCCTTTAGATCAAACAAGTACATTCAGACAATAAAACTAACCAGTATAAAAAGGAAAAATGCCTTTTCTGCAATTCAGGTAATGGCGTCGACTATAAAAAGGGGAATAACTGTTTAGTCCAAGCGCCACTCTATTCGTCCCAACAAAGTTTGCTGCACTACCCAACCCTCCGACTTCACGCGCCCTCGCGTCGATCAAAAATAAATAGCTTAATCTTTGATACAATAATAAAACTTTGTTTATTCTTTCACATCTTTAACAAAAACAAGAACCTTAAAGAACAGCTATATACGTGGTTATATTAACCTAATGTCCGAAAACTGAATCTCAATAATGGCGGTGAACACTCTGAATTTAAATCACAACCAATTGGATCACAACATACTAGTCTACAGTTTTGAACCCAATAATTATCTCCCCATCAAGTCCAAACTTAACAGTCAAGCTTTTACTGTCTATTTTCTCTGCCTTTAGCATATCTCCAACTGGGAACTCTACATCTCGAGGGTCACGCTCACTCGTGTCTGAGCTAAAGATTAATCAGCTACCCTCTTCTTCCACCCTCAATTTTTGCCTGAATAACCTTCCCTCTTTGGTGGAGACACAGATGATACTCGTCGGCTTATCGTCTTCTGGGGAAGAAACGGGATTCCTGACAGCTATTCTGGGTCTAGGCGTACTCAGAGGCACCTGGTGGCTAGAAGCCAAAGATTCATCTTTTCTTCTTACAACTTGCGAGACCGGACTGACAGTCTCTTCCTCTCTATGGGTTCCAGGGAATTCTGAGGGAGATGTTTCCGTCTCCGATATCTTACATTTCTTCGGTGCCAGTACAGGAGCTGGGCGAGTAGGCTTACTGAAAGTCCTACCCTCCAATACATCCTCCACATCCTTTTCAACCTCTTCTGTTAACTCCACGTCATATTGCTCTTCCCATTCACTTCCAGAATCTACATCCTTATCTCCTTCCGAACTACACAAACTGTCCCTAGGTGCCTTGCAGTCTCCACTGGTTTCTCCATGCTTTCTTCGGATATGCTGGACATATGATTTGTGCGACTTAAATGACTTTTTGCAGCTGTCACACCCCTCATGCTTCATTATGCATATCTCCACGTGGTACCTATACTCATCTGGGGAAGGCAGGATCTTTTTACAGTTGACACATATCAGGAGTGCTTTATCTTTTCTTTCTGACATCTTTGTCTTGGCCATGTGAGGATAACTGAAAGTAGAGAGGACATAATCGTTCATCCAAACAGGTCATTGATTTGCCTTTTTGGTCTAAAATCTACCTCATACTCTTGATACAATGACTCCTCAGACATTCCTATCTGAGAGTCATTGTTTGAGATATCACTTTCTTCTCCATAAAGGATTTGTGACTTGCAGTGCCGTAGACAATCGCAATGAATTATTTGAGGAGTTTTAGACCGACCACAATTTACTCTGTATAGGACATTAGACAATTTATCTTTAATCTCATAAGGCCCCCACCAGTATGAAGTTAATTTTGACGAGCACCAAACCTTTTTTACAGGGAAGAAAACATGAACTTTATTGCCAGGTTCAAATGAACCAAACGAAAGCTTTCCATCATGATATCTCTTTTGTCGACACATAGCATCACCAGTATTCTGTCTGACGATTCTATGTGCCTTTTCTACTTTGTCTTGAAGCTCCCATACCCATTGATTTATGGGAGTTGGTTTAACATTTGATGGCATTGGGTATATAAGATCTAGGGGACATGAAGTTTCTCTACCGAGCATGCATCGATTAGGGGTCAACCCTGTCGTCTCATTTTCTGCTGAGCGATAGGCCATTATTACTAGTTGCAAATGTTCGTCCCAATCGGTATGGTTCTCATTCACAAAGGTGCTCAACATGGCCACTAGAGTTTTATTAAACCGCTCTACCATTCCATCAGACTGTGCATTGTATGGTGTGGTCCTTGTTTTCTCTATTTGTAGTAAACTACACATTTCACTAAACAGTTGGCTTTGAAATTGACGTCCCTGATCCGAATGACCATAATATTAGCCCACAGAAAAAGATTCATTACTCTGATATTTAATTTGCTGGAATTTTAACCCTTTTCGGCCTTAAAAAACCTTGGTTATGTTTTTATGTGCAACTGTTTTATGTTAGTTGTATCTCTGTTACTACTAAAGCTATTGCTTTGAAACTCTGAACATGCTTCTGTGACCATAATATCAGCCTCTAGACAAAGATTTTTCTCTCTTGACCTTCATATTGATTTGCTGTTACTATCCAGCACTAGGAATAGTCGAGCTTCGCTGTCCTCTGACAGTTCTTGTTTCTTTTACACTAAGAAGGGTAAATATTCGGACTTGATGACTCTGTAGCCAAAATGTAGATAGTAGATTAGGCACATATACTATGCACAAGGAGCTCATGAAAAGGCATGCCCCCTAAAACTTGTTTCATTCAACCTTGTATCTTCAAGCACGTTGGTACATTTTTCGAAGTTTTAACAAAGTTTTCGCAACTTTTACTTTCAATATCCATTTAATATGGCAGACATGCGTTTTGGGCCACATTTTGGTCAAGCAGAGATGAATAGGGGCATAAGCATGCTTATTTCTTGGTTTTCTGAGAGGCACCTTGCAAGTTCCCTTGGTGTACGTGAGTAATGTTTCCCTAATTTGGAATCAGTTTCTAACGACTGGTAATGTTAGGCATTTGCATGCTGGGGGTCAAGAATGCTCAACCAATGAGGTACAAGACCAATTTTGGTGGTTCGGGTACGGGGTCATTGATTCGACAATCCAACAACGTTACGTAATGACTTCCAGAATGCTACTGGTTTGGGAGTAAGTACCCAAACCATCAGTAATCAGTTGTATGGTGCTAGCCTGAGGTCAAGACAGCTTGTAGTCCGTATTGTTAAATCTTGAAACAATCATCTTCTCTGAAACTACTTGTCAGAATTCGAATGAATTCCATAGATATGATCATTGATTCATACTTTTTGTTCAAAATGCTTCAAAGATTTTAAATCAGGCTCAAAACAGGGTCAAAAACAGGGTCCAAAAAAGGATGAATCCTTTGATGATATTCTTCTCTTAAACTATTTGCCGGAATTCAACCAAACATCACAGACATGATCCTTGGGTTATACTCTATCCAAATAATTCAAAACATTTGACCCTAGGTAAAAAAAGTCGATATAGGGTTAAAAAGGGGTCAAAAGGTCATGTCTTATTTTGGTCTCAAAGAGGTCACAGATTTGGCTTAATCTTTCTCTATCTTGCTCGGGATGTTTGTCTAGGTTTAAGGAAGACCCCTGTACAAAATTCATCTAATATCAGAGTTATGCCAAGGGAAAATGTACCTTATAGACCAATATCTTGTTACTACTCTAGAGGTCATAATTTTGGCTTTGTCTTTCTCAAACTTGCTCACAGTGTTTGTCTGGTCCAAAAGAAGACCCCTTTTGATTTTTATAGCATTCCGACTTGTGTCACGGAAAAAGGAGAATTATAGACAATTGTCTTGTAACCACTCTAGACATCATAATTTTGGCTCAATCTTGCTTTTGATGGTTGTCTGCTGGTACGGAAGGACACTATTAATTTTGGATGCATTCCAATCTATGCCACGGGAAAAGGAGCCTTATTGACAATGTCATAATTACCATTGTAAAGGTAACAATTTTGGCTTAATATCCAAACTTGTTCATAATGTTTGTTTGGTCATTTGGAAGAACCCCTTTTCATTTTGATAGAGAGGCTATTCTGGTCACAAGGGCGTCGGCGTCAGCGTAATACTATGGTTAAGTTTTTACGTGCAAGTGTTTAAAATCTCTGTTTCTATTAAAGCTATTGCTTTGAAACTTTGCACATGCTTCTGTGACAATAATATCAGCCTCTTGACAAAGATTCAATACTCTGATATTGGATTTAGAGGAATTTTAACCCTTTTCAGACTTAGAAATCTTGGTTAAGTTTTTATGTGCAAATGTTGTTTATCTGTAATATATCTGTTTCTTTAAAAGCTATTGCTTTGAAACTTTACACATGCTTCTGTGACCATAATATCAGCATCTAGACAAAGATTCATTACTCTGATATTGAATTTAGTGGAATTTTAACCCTTTTTGGACTTAGACATTCTTGGTTAAGTTTTTACGTGCAAATGTTGTATTTCTGTAATAACTCTATTTTTACTAAAGCTATTGCTTTGAAACTTTGCACATGCTTCTGTGACCATAATATTAGCCTCTTGACAAAGATTCATTAATTTGATATTGAATTTAGCGGAATTTTAACCCTTTTTGGACTTAGAAATCTTGGTTAAGTTTTAATGTGCAACTGTTGTATATCAGTTATAGCTCTATTTCTACCTAGGCTTTTGCTTGGAAACTTTACACATGCTTCTGTTACCATGATATCAGTTTCTAGACAAAGATTAATTACTCTGATATTGAATTTAGAGGAATTTCAACCCTTTTCAGACTTAGAAATCTTGGTTAAGTTTTAATGCGCAACTGGTGTACATCTGAAATATTTCTGTTTCTACTAAAGCTATTGCTTGGAAACTTTACACATGCTTCATTGTGTAACGAATCCTATGGGGATCAAAAATGACAAGGAACCAAGGTATTTACAGGGCTTTCTCCAAAGCACTCTGTTATCGGCACCAACGTCAACCACCAGTCCTTAAATACTAAACAGCTCAGAAGACGTCAAAGAAGTTGCGTCAGTGAGGTCTACAACCCTAATATATTACAAATTGCTCTATAAACTTTGACCTCAAGGTATCTGCCCAGTGAAGCTTCAATGAAGCCTTGAATGGGCCCTCAGTGACGCTCCTAGCAAAGGCTTCAACGACGCTCCACAAACCTGACCTCAGTGACGCTAAACACACTAAGGCTTCAAGGACGGTCGCAACGGCTTCAGTGACGTTCTTTACCAGGACTTCAAAGAAAGCTTCCAATCACTGATAAATAACAAACCAAAACCACGCAGCACGACGCCAAAATGTCTCTTGATATCCGTTAGGAATATAACAGATAAAGGGAGCATTAAATGACGCCTAAACTTAGCTTGTTGTTGTTGCAGCGATGTTATTTGCTCAGTGTTCTCACACGCACTGCCTATTTCACTGAATGTGACCCTTTATATACTCATACTATAAGAGCGACCCCTGGTGGTTTAACGAACGGTGCTGATTGGTCACGGAAGCTGACGGAAACTCCCTACTGAATTTGATAAGCGTCTGGAGACTGCAGATGAATGATCAAATGAGGATATTAATTGCATACAAATATTGGAACCATGGGGCGTGCAGCATGATCTTCGATTTCAATTTAAAGTGGATACTTATGCCTTTAGATCAAACAAGTACATTCAGACAATAAAACTAACCAGTATAAAAAGGAAAAATGCCTTTTCTGCAATTCAGGTAATGGCGTCGACTATAAAAAGGGGAATAACTGTTTAGTCCAAGCGCCACTCTATTCGTCCCAACAAAGTTTGCTGCACTACCCAACCCTCCGACTTCACGCGCCCTCGCGTCGATCAAAAATAAATAGCTTAATCTTTAATACAATAATAAAACTTTGTTTATTCTTTCACATCTTTAACAAAAACAAGAACCTTAAAGAACAGCTATATACATGGTTATATTAACCTAATGTCCGAAAACTGAATCTCAATAATGGCGGTGAACACTCTGAATTTAAATCACAACCAATTGGATCACAACATACTAGTCTACAGTTTTGAACCCAATAATTATCTCCCCATCAAGTCCAAACTTAACAGTCAAGCTTTTACTGTCTATTTTCTCTGCCTTTAGCATATCTCCAACTGGGAACTCTACATCTCGAGGGTCACGCTCACTCGTGTCTGAGCTAAAGATTAATCAGCTACCCTCTTCTTCCACCCTCAATTTTTGCCTGAATAACCTTCCCTCTTTGGTGGAGACACAGATGATACTCGTCGGCTTATCGTCTTCTGGGGAAGAAACGGGATTCCTGACAGCTATTCTGGGTCTAGGCGTACTCAGAGGCACCTGGTGGCTAGAAGCCAAAGATTCATCTTTTCTTCTTACAACTTGCGAGACCGGACTGACAGTCTCTTCCTCTCTATGGGTTCCAGGGAATTCTGAGGGAGATGTTTCCGTCTCCGATATCTTACATTTCTTCGGTGCCAGTACAGGAGCTGGGCGAGTAGGCTTACTGAAAGTCCTACCCTCCAATACATCCTCCACATCCTTTTCAACCTCTTCTGTTAACTCCACGTCATATTGCTCTTCCCATTCACTTCCAGAATCTACATCCTTATCTCCTTCCGAACTACACAAACTGTCCCTAGGTGCCTTGCAGTCTCCACTGGTTTCTCCATGCTTTCTTCGGATATGCTGGACATATGATTTGTGCGACTTAAATGACTTTTTGCAGCTGTCACACCCCTCATGCTTCATTATGCATATCTCCACGTGGTACCTATACTCATCTGGGGAAGGCAGGATCTTTTTACAGTTGACACATATCAGGAGTGCTTTATCTTTTCTTTCTGACATCTTTGTCTTGGCCATGTGAGGATAACTGAAAGTAGAGAGGACATAATCGTTCATCCAAACAGGTCATTGATTTGCCTTTTTGGTCTAAAATCTACCTCATACTCTTGATACAATGGCTCCTCAGACATTCCTATCTGAGAGTCATTGTTTGAGATATCACTTTCTTCTCCATAAAGGATTTGTGACTTGCAGTGCCGTAGACAATCGCAATGAATTATTTGAGGAGTTTTAGACCGACCACAATTTACTCTGTATAGGACATTAGACAATTTATCTTTAATCTCATAAGGCCCCCACCAGTATGAAGTTAATTTTGACGAGCACCAAACCTTTTTTACAGGGAAGAAAACATGAACTTTATTGCCAGGTTCAAATGAACCAAACGAAAGCTTTCCATCATGATATCTCTTTTGTCGACACATAGCATCACCAGTATTCTGTCTGACGATTCTATGTGCCTTTTCTACTTTGTCTTGAAGCTCCCATACCCATTGATTTATGGGAGTTGGTTTAACATTTGATGGCATTGGGTATATAAGATCTAGGGGACATGAAGTTTCTCTACCGAGCATGCATCGATTAGGGGTCAACCCTGTCGTCTCATTTTCTGCTGAGCGATAGGCCATCATTACTAGTTGCAAATGTTCGTCCCAATCGGTATGGTTCTCATTCACAAAGGTGCTCAACATGGCCACTAGAGTTTTATTAAACCGCTCTACCATTCCATCAGACTGTGCATTGTATGGTGTGGTCCTTGTTTTCTCTATTTGTAGTAAACTACACATTTCACTAAACAGTTGGCTTTGAAATTGACGTCCCTGATCCGAATGACCATAATATTAGCCCACAGAAAAAGATTCATTACTCTGATATTTAATTTGCTGGAATTTTAACCCTTTTCGGCCTTAAAAAACCTTGGTTATGTTTTTATGTGCAACTGTTTTATGTTAGTTGTATCTCTGTTACTACTAAAGCTATTGCTTTGAAACTCTGAACATGCTTCTGTGACCATAATATCAGCCTCTAGACAAAGATTTTTCTCTCTTGACCTTCATATTGATTTGCTGTTACTATCCAGCACTAGGAATAGTCGAGCTTCGCTGTCCTCTGACAGTTCTTGTTTCTTTTACACTAAGAAGGGTAAATATTCGGACTTGATGACTCTGTAGCCAAAATGTAGATAGTAGATTAGGCACATATACTATGCACAAGGAGCTCATGAAAAGGCATGCCCCCTAAAACTTGTTTCATTCAACCTTGTATCTTCAAGCACGTTGGTACATTTTTCGAAGTTTTAACAAAGTTTTCGCAACTTTTACTTTCAATATCCATTTAATATGGCAGACATGCGTTTTGGGCCACATTTTGGTCAAGCAGAGATGAATAGGGGCATAAGCATGCTTATTTCTTGGTTTTCTGAGAGGCACCTTGCAAGTTCCCTTGGTGTACGTGAGTAATGTTTCCCTAATTTGGAATCAGTTTCTAACGACTGGTAATGTTAGGCATTTGCATGCTGGGGGTCAAGAATGCTCAACCAATGAGGTACAAGACCAATTTTGGTGGTTCGGGTACGGGGTCATTGATTCGACAATCCAACAACGTTACGTAATGACTTCCAGAATGCTACTGGTTTGGGAGTAAGTACCCAAACCATCAGTAATCAGTTGTATGGTGCTAGCCTGAGGTCAAGACAGCTTGTAGTCCGTATTGTTAAATCTTGAAACAATCATCTTCTCTGAAACTACTTGTCAGAATTCGAATGAATTCCATAGATATGATCATTGATTCATACTTTTTGTTCAAAATGCTTCAAAGATTTTAAATCAGGCTCAAAACAGGGTCAAAAACAGGGTCCAAAAAAGGATGAATCCTTTGATGATATTCTTCTCTTAAACTATTTGCCGGAATTCAACCAAACATCACAGACATGATCCTTGGGTTATACTCTATCCAAATAATTCAAAACATTTGACCCTAGGTAAAAAAAGTCGATATAGGGTTAAAAAGGGGTCAAAAGGTCATGTCTTATTTTGGTCTCAAAGAGGTCACAGATTTGGCTTAATCTTTCTCTATCTTGCTCGGGATGTTTGTCTAGGTTTAAGGAAGACCCCTGTACAAAATTCATCTAATATCAGAGTTATGCCAAGGGAAAATGTACCTTATAGACCAATATCTTGTTACTACTCTAGAGGTCATAATTTTGGCTTTGTCTTTCTCAAACTTGCTCACAGTGTTTGTCTGGTCCAAAAGAAGACCCCTTTTGATTTTTATAGCATTCCGACTTGTGTCACGGAAAAAGGAGAATTATAGACAATTGTCTTGTAACCACTCTAGACATCATAATTTTGGCTCAATCTTGCTTTTGATGGTTGTCTGCTGGTACGGAAGGACACTATTAATTTTGGATGCATTCCAATCTATGCCACGGGAAAAGGAGCCTTATTGACAATGTCATAATTACCATTGTAAAGGTAACAATTTTGGCTTAATATCCAAACTTGTTCATAATGTTTGTTTGGTCATTTGGAAGAACCCCTTTTCATTTTGATAGAGAGGCTATTCTGGTCAAAAGGGCGTCGGCGTCAGCGTAATACTATGGTTAAGTTTTTACGTGCAAGTGTTTAAAATCTCTGTTTCTATTAAAGCTATTGCTTTGAAACTTTGCACATGCTTCTGTGACAATAATATCAGCCTCTTGACAAAGATTCAATACTCTGATATTGGATTTAGAGGAATTTTAACCCTTTTCAGACTTAGAAATCTTGGTTAAGTTTTTATGTGCAAATGTTGTTTATCTGTAATATATCTGTTTCTTTAAAAGCTATTGCTTTGAAACTTTACACATGCTTCTGTGACCATAATATCAGCATCTAGACAAAGATTCATTACTCTGATATTGAATTTAGTGGAATTTTAACCCTTTTTGGACTTAGACATTCTTGGTTAAGTTTTTACGTGCAAATGTTGTATTTCTGTAATAACTCTATTTTTACTAAAGCTATTGCTTTGAAACTTTGCACATGCTTCTGTGACCATAATATTAGCCTCTTGACAAAGATTCATTAATTTGATATTGAATTTAGTGGAATTTTAACCCTTTTTGGACTTAGAAATCTTGGTTAAGTTTTAATGTGCAACTGTTGTATATCAGTTATAGCTCTATTTCTACCTAGGCTTTTGCTTGGAAACTTTACACATGCTTCTGTTACCATGATATCAGTTTCTAGACAAAGATTAATTACTCTGATATTGAATTTAGAGGAATTTCAACCCTTTTCAGACTTAGAAATCTTGGTTAAGTTTTAATGCGCAACTGGTGTACATCTGAAATATTTCTGTTTCTACTAAAGCTATTGCTTGGAAACTTTACACATGCTTCATTGTGTAACGAATCCTATGGGGATCAAAAATGACAAGGAACCAAGGTATTTACAGGGCTTTCTCCAAAGCACTCTGTTATCGGCACCAACGTCAACCACCAGTCCTTAAATACTAAACAGCTCAGAAGACGTCAAAGAAGTTGCGTCAGTGAGGTCTACAACCCTAATATATTACAAATTGCTCTATAAACTTTGACCTCAAGGTATCTGCCCAGTGAAGCTTCAATGAAGCCTTGAATGGGCCCTCAGTGACGCTCCTAGCAAAGGCTTCAACGACGCTCCACAAACCTGACCTCAATGACGCTAAACACACTAAGGCTTCAAGGACGGTCGCAACGGCTTCAGTGACGTTCTTTACCAGGACTTCAAAGAAAGCTTCCAATCACTGATAAATAACAAACCAAAACCACGCAGCACGACGCCAAAATGTCTCTTGATATCCGTTAGGAATATAACAGATAAAGGGAGCATTAAATGACGCCTAAACTTAGCTTGTTGTTGTTGCAGCGATGTTATTTGCTCAGTGTTCTCACACGCACTGCCTATTTCACTGAATGTGACCCTTTATATACTCATACTATAAGAGCGACCCCTGGTGGTTTAACGAACGGTGCTGATTGGTCACGGAAGCTGACGGAAACTCCCTACTGAATTTGATAAGCGTCTGGAGACTGCAGATGAATGATCAAATGAGGATATTAATTGCATACAAATATTGGAACCATGGGGCGTGCAGCATGATCTTCGATTTCAATTTAAAGTGGATACTTATGCCTTTAGATCAAACAAGTACATTCAGACAATAAAACTAACCAGTATAAAAAGGAAAAATGCCTTTTCTGCAATTCAGGTAATGGCGTCGACTATAAAAAGGGGAATAACTGTTTAGTCCAAGCGCCACTCTATTCGTCCCAACAAAGTTTGCTGCACTACCCAACCCTCCGACTTCACGCGCCCTCGCGTCGATCAAAAATAAATAGCTTAATCTTTAATACAATAATAAAACTTTGTTTATTCTTTCACATCTTTAACAAAAACAAGAACCTTAAAGAACAGCTATATACATGGTTATATTAACCTAATGTCCGAAAACTGAATCTCAATAATGGCGGTGAACACTCTGAATTTAAATCACAACCAATTGGATCACAACATACTAGTCTACAGTTTTGAACCCAATAATTATCTCCCCATCAAGTCCAAACTTAACAGTCAAGCTTTTACTGTCTATTTTCTCTGCCTTTAGCATATCTCCAACTGGGAACTCTACATCTCGAGGGTCACGCTCACTCGTGTCTGAGCTAAAGATTAATCAGCTACCCTCTTCTTCCACCCTCAATTTTTGCCTGAATAACCTTCCCTCTTTGGTGGAGACACAGATGATACTCGTCGGCTTATCGTCTTCTGGGGAAGAAACGGGATTCCTGACAGCTATTCTGGGTCTAGGCGTACTCAGAGGCACCTGGTGGCTAGAAGCCAAAGATTCATCTTTTCTTCTTACAACTTGCGAGACCGGACTGACAGTCTCTTCCTCTCTATGGGTTCCAGGGAATTCTGAGGGAGATGTTTCCGTCTCCGATATCTTACATTTCTTCGGTGCCAGTACAGGAGCTGGGCGAGTAGGCTTACTGAAAGTCCTACCCTCCAATACATCCTCCACATCCTTTTCAACCTCTTCTGTTAACTCCACGTCATATTGCTCTCCCCATTCACTTCCAGAATCTACATCCTTATCTCCTTCCGAACTACACAAACTGTCCCTAGGTGCCTTGCAGTCTCCACTGGTTTCTCCATGCTTTCTTCGGATATGCTGGACATATGATTTGTGCGACTTAAATGACTTTTTGCAGCTGTCACACCCCTCATGCTTCATTATGCATATCTCCACGTGGTACCTATACTCATCTGGGGAAGGCAGGATCTTTTTACAGTTGACACATATCAGGAGTGCTTTATCTTTTCTTTCTGACATCTTTGTCTTGGCCATGTGAGGATAACTGAAAGTAGAGAGGACATAATCGTTCATCCAAACAGGTCATTGATTTGCCTTTTTGGTCTAAAATCTACCTCATACTCTTGATACAATGGCTCCTCAGACATTCCTATCTGAGAGTCATTGTTTGAGATATCACTTTCTTCTCCATAAAGGATTTGTGACTTGCAGTGCCGTAGACAATCGCAATGAATTATTTGAGGTGTTTTAGACCGACCACAATTTACTCTGTATAGGACATAAGACAATTTATCTTTAATCTCATAAGGCCCCCACCAGTATGAAGTTAATTTTGACGAGTACCAAACCTTTTTTACAGGGAAGAAAACATGAACTTTATTGCCAGGTTCAAATGAATCAAACGAAAGCTTTCCATCATGATATCTCTTTTGTCGACACATAGCATCACCAGTATTCTGTCTGACGATTCTATGTGCCTTTTCTACTTTGTCTTGAAGCTCCCATACCCATTGATTTATGGGAGTTGGTTTAACATTTGATGGCATTGGGTATATAAGATCTAGGGGACATGAAGTTTCTCTACCGAGCATGCATCGATTAGGGGTCAACCCTGTCGTCTCATTTTCTGCTGAGCGATAGGCCATCATTACTAGTTGCAAATGTTCGTCCCAATCGGTATGGTTCTCATTCACAAAGGTGCTCAACATGGCCACTAGAGTTTTATTAAACCGCTCTACCATTCCACCAGACTGTGCATTGTATGGTGTGGTCCTTGTTTTCTCTATTTGTAGTAAACTACACATTTCACTAAACAGTTGGCTTTGAAATTGACGTCCCTGATCCGAATGACCATAATATTAGCCCACAGAAAAAGATTCATTACTCTGATATTTAATTTGCTGGAATTTTAACCCTTTTCGGCCTTAAAAAACCTTGGTTATGTTTTTATGTGCAACTGTTTTATGTTAGTTGTATCTCTGTTACTACTAAAGCTATTGCTTTGAAACTCTGAACATGCTTCTGTGACCATAATATCAGCCTCTAGACAAAGATTTTTCTCTCTTGACCTTCATATTGATTTGCTGTTACTATCCAGCACTAGGAATAGTCGAGCTTCGCTGTCCTCTGACAGTTCTTGTTTCTTTTACACTAAGAAGGGTAAATATTCGGACTTGATGACTCTGTAGCCAAAATGTAGATAGTAGATTAGGCACATATACTATGCACAAGGAGCTCATGAAAAGGCATGCCCCCTAAAACTTGTTTCATTCAACCTTGTATCTTCAAGCACGTTGGTACATTTTTCGAAGTTTTAACAAAGTTTTCGCAACTTTTACTTTCAATATCCATTTAATATGGCAGACATGCGTTTTGGGCCACATTTTGGTCAAGCAGAGATGAATAGGGGCATAAGCATGCTTATTTCTTGGTTTTCTGAGAGGCACCTTGCAAGTTCCCTTGGTGTACGTGAGTAATGTTTCCCTAATGTGGAATCAGTTTCTAACGACTGGTAATGTTAGGCATTTGCATGCTGGGGGTCAAGAATGCTCAACCAATGAGGTACAAGACCAATTTTGGTGGTTCGGGTACGGGGTCATTGATTCGACAATCCAACAACGTTACGTAATGACTTCCAGAATGCTACTGGTTTGGGAGTAAGTACCCAAACCATCAGTAATCAGTTGTATGGTGCTAGCCTGAGGTCAAGACAGCTTGTAGTCCGTATTGTTAAATCTTGAAACAATCATCTTCTCTGAAACTACTTGTCAGAATTCGAATGAATTCCATAGATATGATCATTGATTCATACTTTTTGTTCAAAATGCTTCAAAGATTTTAAATCAGGCTCAAAACAGGGTCAAAAACAGGGTCCAAAAAAGGATGAATCCTTTGATGATATTCTTCTCTTAAACTATTTGCCGGAATTCAACCAAACATCACAGACATGATCCTTGGGTTATACTCTATCCAAATAATTCAAAACATTTGACCCTAGGTAAAAAAAGTCGATATAGGGTTAAAAAGGGGTCAAAAGGTCATGTCTTATTTTGGTCTCAAAGAGGTCACAGATTTGGCTTAATCTTTCTCTATCTTGCTCGGGATGTTTGTCTAGGTTTAAGGAAGACCCCTGTACAAAATTCATCTAATATCAGAGTTATGCCAAGGGAAAATGTACCTTATAGACCAATATCTTGTTACTACTCTAGAGGTCATAATTTTGGCTTTGTCTTTCTCAAACTTGCTCACAGTGTTTGTCTGGTCCAAAAGAAGACCCCTTTTGATTTTGATAGCATTCCGACTTGTGTCATGGAAAAAGGAGAATTATAGACAATTGTCTTGTAACCACTCTAGACATCATAATTTTGGCTCAATCTTGCTTTTGATGGTTGTCTGCTGGTACGGAAGGACACTATTAATTTTGGATGCATTCCAATCTATGCCACGGGAAAAGGAGCCTTATTGACAATGTCATAATTACCATTGTAAAGGTAACAATTTTGGCTTAATATCCAAACTTGTTCATAATGTTTGTTTGGTCATTTGGAAGAACCCCTTTTCATTTTGATAGAGAGGCTATTCTGGTCACAAGGGCGTCGGCGTCAGCGTAATACTATGGTTAAGTTTTTACGTGCAAGTGTTTAAAATCTCTGTTTCTATTAAAGCTATTGCTTTGAAACTTTGCACATGCTTCTGTGACAATAATATCAGCCTCTTGACAAAGATTCAATACTCTGATATTGGATTTATAGGAATTTTAACCCTTTTCAGACTTAGAAATCTTGGTTAAGTTTTTATGTGCAAATGTTGTTTATCTGTAATATATCTGTTTCTTTAAAAGCTATTGCTTTGAAACTTTACACATGCTTCTGTGACCATAATATCAGCATCTAGACAAAGATTCATTACTCTGATATTGAATTTAGTGGAATTTTAACCCTTTTTGGACTTAGACATTCTTGGTTAAGTTTTTACGTGCAAATGTTGTATTTCTGTAATAACTCTATTTTTACTAAAGCTATTGCTTTGAAACTTTGCACATGCTTCTGTGACCATAATATTAGCCTCTTGACAAAGATTCATTAATTTGATATTGAATTTAGTGGAATTTTAACCCTTTTTGGACTTAGAAATCTTGGTTAAGTTTTAATGTGCAACTGTTGTATATCAGTTATAGCTCTATTTCTACCTAGGCTTTTGCTTGGAAACTTTACACATGCTTCTGTTACCATGATATCAGTTTCTAGACAAAGATTAATTACTCTGATATTGAATTTAGAGGAATTTCAACCCTTTTCAGACTTAGAAATCTTGGTTAAGTTTTAATGTGCAACTGGTGTACATCTGAAATATTTCTGTTTCTACTAAAGCTATTGCTTGGAAACTTTACACATGCTTCATTGTGTAACGAATCCTATGGGGATCAAAAATGACAAGGAACCAAGGTATTTACAGGGCTTTCTCCAAAGCACTCTGTTATCGGCACCAACGTCAACCACCAGTCCTTAAATACTAAACAGCTCAGAAGACGTCAAAGAAGTTGCGTCAGTGAGGTCTACAACCCTAATATATTACAAATTGCTCTATAAACTTTGACCTCAAGGTATCTGCCCAGTGAAGCTTCAATGAAGCCTTGAATGGGCCCTCAGTGACGCTCCTAGCAAAGGCTTCAACGACGCTCCACAAACCTGACCTCAATGACGCTAAACACACTAAGGCTTCAAGGACGGTCGCAACGGCTTCAGTGACGTTCTTTACCAGGACTTCAAAGAAAGCTTCCAATCACTGATAAATAACAAACCAAAACCACGCAGCACGACGCCAAAATGTCTCTTGATATCCGTTAGGAATATAACAGATAAAGGGAGCATTAAATGACGCCTAAACTTAGCTTGTTGTTGTTGCAGCGATGTTATTTGCTCAGTGTTCTCACACGCACTGCCTATTTCACTGAATGTGACCCTTTATATACTCATACTATAAGAGCGACCCCTGGTGGTTTAACGAACGGTGCTGATTGGTCACGGAAGCTGACGGAAACTTCCTACTGAATTTGATAAGCGTCTGGAGACTGCAGATGAATGATCAAATGAGGATATTAATTGCATACAAATATTGGAACCATGGGGCGTGCAGCATGATCTTCGATTTCAATTTAAAGTGGATACTTATGCCTTTAGATCAAACAAGTACATTCAGACAATAAAACTAACCAGTATAAAAAGGAAAAATGCCTTTTCTGCAATTCAGGTAATGGCGTCGACTATAAAAAGGGGAATAACTGTTTAGTCCAAGCGCCACTCTATTCGTCCCAACAAAGTTTGCTGCACTACCCAACCCTCCGACTTCACGCGCCCTCGCGTCGATCAAAAATAAATAGCTTAATCTTTAATACAATAATAAAACTTTGTTTATTCTTTCACATCTTTAACAAAAACAAGAACCTTAAAGAACAGCTATATACATGGTTATATTAACCTAATGTCCGAAAACTGAATCTCAATAATGGCGGTGAACACTCTGAATTTAAATCACAACCAATTGGATCACAACATACTAGTCTACAGTTTTGAACCCAATAATTATCTCCCCATCAAGTCCAAACTTAACAGTCAAGCTTTTACTGTCTATTTTCTCTGCCTTTAGCATATCTCCAACTGGGAACTCTACATCTCGAGGGTCACGCTCACTCGTGTCTGAGCTAAAGATTAATCAGCTACCCTCTTCTTCCACCCTCAATTTTTGCCTGAATAACCTTCCCTCTTTGGTGGAGACACAGATGATACTCGTCGGCTTATCGTCTTCTGGGGAAGAAACGGGATTCCTGACAGCTATTCTGGGTCTAGGCGTACTCAGAGGCACCTGGTGGCTAGAAGCCAAAGATTCATCTTTTCTTCTTACAACTTGCGAGACCGGACTGACAGTCTCTTCCTCTCTATGGGTTCCAGGGAATTCTGAGGGAGATGTTTCCGTCTCCGATATCTTACATTTCTTCGGTGCCAGTACAGGAGCTGGGCGAGTAGGCTTACTGAAAGTCCTACCCTCCAATACATCCTCCACATCCTTTTCAACCTCTTCTGTTAACTCCACGTCATATTGCTCTTCCCATTCACTTCCAGAATCTACATCCTTATCTCCTTCCGAACTACACAAACTGTCCCTAGGTGCCTTGCAGTCTCCACTGGTTTCTCCATGCTTTCTTCGGATATGCTGGACATATGATTTGTGCGACTTAAATGACTTTTTGCAGCTGTCACACCCCTCATGCTTCATTATGCATATCTCCACGTGGTACCTATACTCATCTGGGGAAGGCAGGATCTTTTTACAGTTGACACATATCAGGAGTGCTTTATCTTTTCTTTCTGACATCTTTGTCTTGGCCATGTGAGGATAACTGAAAGTAGAGAGGACATAATCGTTCATCCAAACAGGTCATTGATTTGCCTTTTTGGTCTAAAATCTACCTCATACTCTTGATACAATGGCTCCTCAGACATTCCTATCTGAGAGTCATTGTTTGAGATATCACTTTCTTCTCCATAAAGGATTTGTGACTTGCAGTGCCGTAGACAATCGCAATGAATTATTTGAGGTGTTTTAGACCGACCACAATTTACTCTGTATAGGACATAAGACAATTTATCTTTAATCTCATAAGGCCCCCACCAGTATGAAGTTAATTTTGACGAGTACCAAACCTTTTTTACAGGGAAGAAAACATGAACTTTATTGCCAGGTTCAAATGAATCAAACGAAAGCTTTCCATCATGATATCTCTTTTGTCGACACATAGCATCACCAGTATTCTGTCTGACGATTCTATGTGCCTTTTCTACTTTGTCTTGAAGCTCCCATACCCATTGATTTATGGGAGTTGGTTTAACATTTGATGGCATTGGGTATATAAGATCTAGGGGACATGAAGTTTCTCTACCGAGCATGCATCGATTAGGGGTCAACCCTGTCGTCTCATTTTCTGCTGAGCGATAGGCCATCATTACTAGTTGCAAATGTTCGTCCCAATCGGTATGGTTCTCATTCACAAAGGTGCTCAACATGGCCACTAGAGTTTTATTAAACCGCTCTACCATTCCATCAGACTGTGCATTGTATGGTGTGGTCCTTGTTTTCTCTATTTGTAGTAAACTACACATTTCACTAAACAGTTGGCTTTGAAATTGACGTCCCTGATCCGAATGACCATAATATTAGCCCACAGAAAAAGATTCATTACTCTGATATTTAATTTGCTGGAATTTTAACCCTTTTCGGCCTTAAAAAACCTTGGTTATGTTTTTATGTGCAACTGTTTTATGTTAGTTGTATCTCTGTTACTACTAAAGCTATTGCTTTGAAACTCTGAACATGCTTCTGTGACCATAATATCAGCCTCTAGACAAAGATTTTTCTCTCTTGACCTTCATTTGATTGAATTTCCAATGTCAATATTGATTTGCTGTTACTATCCAGCACTAGGAATAGTCGAGCTTCGCTGTCCTCTGACAGTTCTTGTTTCTTTTACACTAAGAAGGGTAAATATTCGGACTTGATGACTCTGTAGCCAAAATGTAGATAGTAGATTAGGCACATATACTATGCACAAGGAGCTCATGAAAAGGCATGCCCCCTAAAACTTGTTTCATTCAACCTTGTATCTTCAAGCACGTTGGTACATTTTTCGAAGTTTTAACAAAGTTTTCGCAACTTTTACTTTCAATATCCATTTGATATGGCAGACATGCGTTTTGGGCCACATTTTGGTCAAGCAGAGATGAATAGGGGCATAAGCATGCTTATTTCTTGGTTTTCTGAGAGGCACCTTGCAAGTTCCCTTGGTGTACGTGAGTAATGTTTCCCTAATTTGGAATCAGTTTCTAACGACTGGTAATGTTAGGCATTTGCATGCTGGGGGTCAAGAATGCTCAACCAATGAGGTACAAGACCAATTTTGGTGGTTCGGGTACGGGGTCATTGATTCGACAATCCAACAACGTTACGTAATGACTTCCAGAATGCTACTGGTTTGGGAGTAAGTACCCAAACCATCAGTAATCAGTTGTATGGTGCTAGCCTGAGGTCAAGACAGCTTGTAGTCCGTATTGTTAAATCTTGAAACAATCATCTTCTCTGAAACTACTTGTCAGAATTCGAATGAATTCCATAGATATGATCATTGATTCATACTTTTTGTTCAAAATGCTTCAAAGATTTTAAATCAGGCTCAAAACAGGGTCAAAAACAGGGTCCAAAAAAGGATGAATCCTTTGATGATATTCTTCTCTTAAACTATTTGCCGGAATTCAACCAAACATTACAGACATGATCCTTGGGTTATACTCTATCCAAATAATTCAAAACATTTGACCCTAGGTAAAAAAAAGTCGATATAGGGTTAAAAAGGGGTCAAAAGGTCATGTCTTATTTTGGTCTCAAAGAGGTCACAGATTTGGCTTAATCTTTCTCTATCTTGCTCGGGATGTTTGTCTAGGTTTAAGGAAGACCCCTGTACAAAATTCATCTAATATCAGAGTTATGCCAAGGGAAAATGTACCTTATAGACCAATATCTTGTTACTACTCTAGAGGTCATAATTTTGGCTTTGTCTTTCTCAAACTTGCTCACAGTGTTTGTCTGGTCCAAAAGAAGACCCCTTTTGATTTTGATAGCATTCCGACTTGTGTCATGGAAAAAGGAGAATTATAGACAATTGTCTTGTAACCACTCTAGACATCATAATTTTGGCTCAATCTTGCTTTTGATGGTTGTCTGCTGGTACGGAAGGACACTATTAATTTTGGATGCATTCCAATCTATGCCACGGGAAAAGGAGCCTTATTGACAATGTCATAATTACCATTGTAAAGGTAACAATTTTGGCTTAATATCCAAACTTGTTCATAATGTTCATAATGTTTGTTTGGTCATTTGGAAGAACCCCTTTTCATTTTGATAGAGAGGCTATTCTGGTCACAAGGGCGTCGGCGTCAGCGTAATACTATGGTTAAGTTTTTACGTGCAAGTGTTTAAAATCTCTGTTTCTATTAAAGCTATTGCTTTGAAACTTTGCACATGCTTCTGTGACAATAATATCAGCCTCTTGACAAAGATTCAATACTCTGATATTGGATTTAGAGGAATTTTAACCTTTTTAGACTTAGAAATCTTGGTTAAGTTTTTATGTGCAAATGTTGTTTATCTGTAATATATCTGTTTCTTTAAAAGCTATTGCTTTGAAACTTTACACATGCTTCTGTGACCATAATATCAGCATCTAGACAAAGATTCATTACTCTGATATTGAATTTAGTGGAATTTAAACCCTTTTTGGACTTAGACATTCTTGGTTAAGTTTTTACGTGCAAATGTTGTATTTCTGTAATAACTCTATTTTTACTAAAGCTATTGCTTTGAAACTTTGCACATGCTTCTGTGACCATAATATTAGCCTCTTGACAAAGATTCATTAATTTGATATTGAATTTAGTGGAATTTTAACCCTTTTTGGACTTAGAAATCTTGGTTAAGTTTTAATGTGCAACTGTTGTATATCAGTTATAGCTCTATTTCTACCTAGGCTTTTGCTTGGAAACTTTACACATGCTACTGTTACCATGATATCAGTTTCTAGACAAAGATTAATTACTCTGATATTGAATTTAGAGGAATTTCAACCCTTTTCAGACTTAGAAATCTTGGTTAAGTTTTAATGTGCAACTGGTGTACATCTGAAATATTTCTGTTTCTACTAAAGCTATTGCTTGGAAACTTTACACATGCTTCATTGTGTAACGAATCCTATGGGGATCAAAAATGACAAGGAACCAAGGTATTTACAGGGCTTTCTCCAAAGCACTCTGTTATCGGCACCAACGTCAACCACCAGTCCTTAAATACTAAACAGCTCAGAAGACGTCAAAGAAGTTGCGTCAGTGAGGTCTACAACCCTAATATATTACAAATTGCTCTATAAACTTTGACCTCAAGGTATCTGCCCAGTGAAGCTTCAATGAAGCCTTGAATGGGCCCTCAGTGACGCTCCTAGCAAAGGCTTCAACGACGCTCCACAAACCTGACCTCAATGACGCTAAACACACTAAGGCTTCAAGGACGGTCGCAACGGCTTCAGTGACGTTCTTTACCAGGACTTCAAAGAAAGCTCCCAATCACTGATAAATAACAAACCAAAACCACGCAGCACGACGCCAAAATGTCTCTTGATATCCGTTAGGAATATAACAGATAAAGGGAGCATTAAATGACGCCTAAACTTAGCTTGTTGTTGTTGCAGCGATGTTATTTGCTCAGTGTTCTCACACGCACTGCCTATTTCACTGAATGTGACCCTTTATATACTCATACTATAAGAGCGACCCCTGGTGGTTTAACGAACGGTGCTGATTGGTCACGGAAGTTGACGGAAACTCCCTACTGAATTTGATAAGCGTCTGGAGACTGCAGATGAATGATCAAATGAGGATATTAATTGCATACAAATATTGGAACTATGGGGCGTGCAGCATGATCTTCGATTTCAATTTAAAGTGGATACTTATGCCTTTAGATCAAACAAGTACATTCAGACAATAAAACTAACCAGTATAAAAAGGAAAAATGCCTTTTCTGCAATTCAGGTAATGGCGTCGACTATAAAAAGGGGAATAACTGTTTAGTCCAAGCGCCACTCTATTCGTCCCAACAAAGTTCGCTGCACTACCCAACCCTCCGACTTCACGCGCCCTCGCGTCGATCAAAAATAAATAGCTTAATCTTTAATACAATAATAAAACTTTGTTTATTCTTTCACATCTTTAACAAAAACAAGAACCTTAAAGAACAGCTATATACATGGTTATATTAACCTAATGTCCGAAAACTGAATCTCAATAATGGCGGTGAACACTCTGAATTTAAATCACAACCAATTGGATCACAACATACTAGTCTACAGTTTTGAACCCAATAATTATCTCCCCATCAAGTCCAAACTTAACAGTCAAGCTTTTACTGTCTTTTTTCTCTGCCTTTAGCATATCTCCAACTGGGAACTCTATTTCGAGGGTCACGCTCACTCGTGTCTGAGCTAAAGATTAATCAGCTACCCTCTTCTTCCACCCTCAATTTTTGCCTGAATAACCTTCCCTCTTTGGTGGAGACACAGATGATACTCGTCGGCTTATCGTCTTCTGGGGAAGAAACGGGATTCCTGACAGCTATTCTGGGTCTAGGCGTACTCAGAGGCACCTGGTGGCTAGAAGCCAAAGATTCATCTTTTCTTCTTACAACTTGCGAGACCGGACTGACAGTCTCTTCCTCTCTATGGGTTCCAGGGAATTCTGAGGGAGATGTTTCCGTCTCCGATATCTTACATTTCTTCGGTGCCAGTACAGGAGCTGGGCGAGTAGGCTTACTGAAAGTCCTACCCTCCAATACATCCTCCACATCCTTTTCAACCTCTTCTGTTAACTCCACGTCATATTGCTCTTCCCATTCACTTCCAGAATCTACATCCTTATCTCCTTCCGAACTACACAAACTGTCCCTAGGTGCCTTGCAGTCTCCACTGGTTTCTCCATGCTTTCTTCGGATATGCTGGACATATGATTTGTGCGACTTAAATGACTTTTTGCAGCTGTCACACCCCTCATGCTTCATTATGCATATCTCCACGTGGTACCTATACTCATCTGGGGAAGGCAGGATCTTTTTACAGTTGACACATATCAGGAGTGCTTTATCTTTTCTTTCTGACATCTTTGTCTTGGCCATGTGAGGATAATTGAAAGTAGAGAGGACATAATCGTTCATCCAAACAGGTCATTGATTTGCCTTTTTGGTCTAAAATCTACCTCATACTCTTGATACAATGGCTCCTCAGACATTCCTATCTGAGAGTCATTGTTTGAGATATCACTTTCTTCTCCATAAAGGATTTGTGACTTGCAGTGCCGTAGACAATCGCAATGAATTATTTGAGGAGTTTTAGACCGACCACAATTTACTCTGTATAGGACATTAGACAATTTATCTTTAATCTCATAAGGCCCCCACCAGTATGAAGTTAATTTTGACGAGCACCAAACCTTTTTTACAGGGAAGAAAACATGAACTTTATTGCCAGGTTCAAATGAATCAAACGAAAGCTTTCCATCATGATATCTCTTTTGTCGACACATAGCATCACCAGTATTCTGTCTGACGATTCTATGTGCCTTTTCTACTTTGTCTTGAAGCTCCCATACCCATTGATTTATGGGAGTTGGTTTAACATTTGATGGCATTGGGTATATAAGATCTAGGGGACATGAAGTTTCTCTACCGAGCATGCATCGATTAGGGGTCAACCCTGTCGTCTCATTTTCTGCTGAGCGATAGGCCATCATTACTAGTTGCAAATGTTCGTCCCAATCGGTATGGTTCTCATTCACAAAGGTGCTCAACATGGCCACTAGAGTTTTATTAAACCGCTCTACCATTCCATCAGACTGTGCATTGTATGGTGTGGTCCTTGTTTTCTCTATTTGTAGTAAACTACACATTTCACTAAACAGTTGGCTTTGAAATTGACGTCCCTGATCCGAATGACCATAATATTAGCCCACAGAAAAAGATTCATTACTCTGATATTTAATTTGCTGGAATTTTAACCCTTTTCGGCCTTAAAAAACCTTGGTTATGTTTTCATGTGCAACTGTTTTATGTTAGTTGTATCTCTGTTACTACTAAAGCTATTGCTTTGAAACTCTGAACATGCTTCTGTGACCATAATATCAGCCTCTAGACAAAGATTTTTCTCTCTTGACCTTCATATTGATTTGCTGTTACTATCCAGCACTAGGAATAGTCGAGCTTCGCTGTCCTCTGACAGTTCTTGTTTCTTTTACACTAAGAAGGGTAAATATTCGGACTTGATGACTCTGTAGCCAAAATGTAGATAGTAGATTAGGCACATATACTATGCACAAGGAGCTCATGAAAAGGCATGCCCCCTAAAACTTGTTTCATTCAACCTTGTATCTTCAAGCACGTTGGTACATTTTTCGAAGTTTTAACAAAGTTTTCGCAACTTTTACTTTCAATATCCATTTAATATGGCAGACATGCGTTTTGGGCCACATTTTGGTCAAGCAGAGATGAATAGGGGCATAAGCATGCTTATTTCTTGGTTTTCTGAGAGGCACCTTGCAAGTTCCCTTGGTGTACGTGAGTAATGTTTCCCTAATGTGGAATCAGTTTCTAACGACTGGTAATGTTAGGCATTTGCATGCTGGGGGTCAAGAATGCTCAACCAATGAGGTACAAGACCAATTTTGGTGGTTCGGGTACGGGGTCATTGATTCGACAATCCAACAACGTTACGTAATGACTTCCAGAATGCTACTGGTTTGGGAGTAAGTACCCAAACCATCAGTAATCAGTTGTATGGTGCTAGCCTGAGGTCAAGACAGCTTGTAGTCCGTATTGTTAAATCTTGAAACAATCATCTTCTCTGAAACTACTTGTCAGAATTCGAATGAATTCCATAGATATGATCATTGATTCATACTTTTTGTTCAAAATGCTTCAAAGATTTTAAATCAGGCTCAAAACAGGGTCAAAAACAGGGTCCAAAAAAGGATGAATCCTTTGATGATATTCTTCTCTTAAACTATTTGCCGGAATTCAACCAAACATCACAGACATGATCCTTGGGTTATACTCTATCCAAATAATTCAAAACATTTGACCCTAGGTAAAAAAAGTCGATATAGGGTTAAAAAGGGGTCAAAAGGTCATGTCTTATTTTGGTCTCAAAGAGGTCACAGATTTGGCTTAATCTTTCTCTATCTTGCTCGGGATGTTTGTCTAGGTTTAAGGAAGACCCCTGTACAAAATTCATCTAATATCAGAGTTATGCCAAGGGAAAATGTACCTTATAGACCAATATCTTGTTACTACTCTAGAGGTCATAATTTTGGCTTTGTCTTTCTCAAACTTGCTCACAGTGTTTGTCTGGTCCAAAAGAAGACCCCTTTTGATTTTGATAGCATTCCGACTTGTGTCATGGAAAAAGGAGAATTATAGACAATTGTCTTGTAACCACTCTAGACATCATAATTTTGGCTCAATCTTGCTTTTGATGGTTGTCTGCTGGTACGGAAGGACACTATTAATTTTGGATGCATTCCAATCTATGCCACGGGAAAAGGAGCCTTATTGACAATGTCATAATTACCATTGTAAAGGTAACAATTTTGGCTTAATATCCAAACTTGTTCATAATGTTTGTTTGGTCATTTGGAAGAACCCCTTTTCATTTTGATAGAGAGGCTATTCTGGTCACAAGGGCGTCGGCGTCAGCGTAATACTATGGTTAAGTTTTTACGTGCAAGTGTTTAAAATCTCTGTTTCTATTAAAGCTATTGCTTTGAAACTTTGCACATGCTTCTGTGACAATAATATCAGCCTCTTGACAAAGATTCAATACTCTGATATTGGATTTAGAGGAATTTTAACCCTTTTCAGACTTAGAAATCTTGGTTAAGTTTTTATGTGCAAATGTTTATCTGTAATATATCTGTTTCTTTAAAAGCTATTGCTTTGAAACTTTACACATGCTTCTGTGACCATAATATCAGCATCTAGACAAGGATTCATTACTCTGATATTGAATTTAGTGGAATTTTAACCCTTTTTGGACTTAGACATTCTTGGTTAAGTTTTTACGTGCAAATGTTGTATTTCTGTAATAACTCTATTTTTACTAAAGCTATTGCTTTGAAACTTTGCACATGCTTCTGTGACCATAATATTAGCCTCTTGACAAAGATTCATTAATTTGATATTGAATTTAGTGGAATTTTAACCCTTTTTGGACTTAGAAATCTTGGTTAAGTTTTAATGTGCAACTGTTGTATATCAGTTATAGCTCTATTTCTACCTAGGCTTTTGCTTGGAAACTTTACACATGCTTCTGTTACCATGATATCAGTTTCTAGACAAAGATTAATTACTCTGATATTGAATTTAGAGGAATTTCAACCCTTTTCAGACTTAGAAATCTTGGTTAAGTTTTAATGCGCAACTGGTGTACATCTGAAATATTTCTGTTTCTACTAAAGCTATTGCTTGGAAACTTTACACATGCTTCATTGTGTAACGAATCCTATGGGGATCAAAAATGACAAGGAACCAAGGTATTTACAGGGCTTTCTCCAAAGCACTCTGTTATCGGCACCAACGTCAACCACCAGTCCTTAAATACTAAACAGCTCAGAAGACGTCAAAGAAGTTGCGTCAGTGAGGTCTACAACCCTAATATATTACAAATTGCTCTATAAACTTTGACCTCAAGGTATCTGCCCAGTGAAGCTTCAATGAAGCCTTGAATGGGCCCTCAGTGACGCTCCTAGCAAAGGCTTCAACGACGCTCCACAAACCTGACCTCAGTGACGCTAAACACACTAAGGCTTCAAGGACGGTCGCAACGGCTTCAGTGACGTTCTTTACCAGGACTTCAAAGAAAGCTTCCAATCACTGATAAATAACAAACCAAAACCACGCAGCACGACGCCAAAATGTCTCTTGATATCCGTTAGGAATATAACAGATAAAGGGAGCATTAAATGACGCCTAAACTTAGCTTGTTGTTGTTGCAGCGATGTTATTTGCTCAGTGTTCTCACACGCACTGCCTATTTCACTGAATGTGACCCTTTATATACTCATACTATAAGAGCGACCCCTGGTGGTTTAACGAACGGTGCTGATTGGTCACGGAAGCTGACGGAAACTTCCTACTGAATTTGATAAGCGTCTGGAGACTGCAGATGAATGATCAAATGAGGATATTAATTGCATACAAATATTGGAACCATGGGGCGTGCAGCATGATCTTCGATTTCAATTTAAAGTGGATACTTATGCCTTTAGATCAAACAAGTACATTCAGACAATAAAACTAACCAGTATAAAAAGGAAAAATGCCTTTTCTGCAATTCAGGTAATGGCGTCGACTATAAAAAGGGGAATAACTGTTTAGTCCAAGCGCCACTCTATTCGTCCCAACAAAGTTTGCTGCACTACCCAACCCTCCGACTTCACGCGCCCTCGCGTCGATCAAAAATAAATAGCTTAATCTTTAATACAATAATAAAACTTTGTTTATTCTTTCACATCTTTAACAAAAACAAGAACCTTAAAGAACAGCTATATACATGGTTATATTAACCTAATGTCCGAAAACTGAATCTCAATAATGGCGGTGAACACTCTGAATTTAAATCACAACCAATTGGATCACAACATACTAGTCTACAGTTTTGAACCCAATAATTATCTCCCCATCAAGTCCAAACTTAACAGTCAAGCTTTTACTGTCTATTTTCTCTGCCTTTAGCATATCTCCAACTGGGAACTCTACATCTCGAGGGTCACGCTCACTCGTGTCTGAGCTAAAGATTAATCAGCTACCCTCTTCTTCCACCCTCAATTTTTGCCTGAATAACCTTCCCTCTTTGGTGGAGACACAGATGATACTCGTCGGCTTATCGTCTTCTGGGGAAGAAACGGGATTCCTGACAGCTATTCTGGGTCTAGGCGTACTCAGAGGCACCTGGTGGCTAGAAGCCAAAGATTCATCTTTTCTTCTTACAACTTGCGAGACCGGACTGACAGTCTCTTCCTCTCTATGGGTTCCAGGGAATTCTGAGGGAGATGTTTCCGTCTCCGATATCTTACATTTCTTCGGTGCTAGTACAGGAGCTGGGCGAGTAGGCTTACTGAAAGTCCTACCCTCCAATACATCCTCCACATCCTTTTCAACCTCTTCTGTTAACTCCACGTCATATTGCTCTTCCCATTCACTTCCAGAATCTACATCCTTATCTCCTTCCGAACTACACAAACTGTCCCTAGGTGCCTTGCAGTCTCCACTGGTTTCTCCATGCTTTCTTCGGATATGCTGGACATATGATTTGTGCGACTTAAATGACTTTTTGCAGCTGTCACACCCCTCATGCTTCATTATGCATATCTCCACGTGGTACCTATACTCATCTGGGGAAGGCAGGATCTTTTTACAGTTGACACATATCAGGAGTGCTTTATCTTTTCTTTCTGACATCTTTGTCTTGGCCATGTGAGGATAACTGAAAGTAGAGAGGACATAATCGTTCATCCAAACAGGTCATTGATTTGCCTTTTTGGTCTAAAATCTACCTCATACTCTTGATACAATGGCTCCTCAGACATTCCTATCTGAGAGTCATTGTTTGAGATATCACTTTCTTCTCCATAAAGGATTTGTGACTTGCAGTGCCGTAGACAATCGCAATGAATTATTTGAGGTGTTTTAGACCGACCACAATTTACTCTGTATAGGACATAAGACAATTTATCTTTAATCTCATAAGGCCCCCACCAGTATGAAGTTAATTTTGACGAGTACCAAACCTTTTTTACAGGGAAGAAAACATGAACTTTATTGCCAGGTTCAAATGAATCAAACGAAAGCTTTCCATCATGATATCTCTTGTCGACACATAGCATCACCAGTATTCTGTCTGACGATTCTATGTGCCTTTTCTACTTTGTCTTGAAGCTCCCATACCCATTGATTTATGGGAGTTGGTTTAACATTTGATGGCATTGGGTATATAAGATCTAGGGGACATGAAGTTTCTCTACCGAGCATGCATCGATTAGGGGTCAACCCTGTCGTCTCATTTTCTGCTGAGCGATAGGCCATCATTACTAGTTGCAAATGTTCGTCCCAATCGGTATGGTTCTCATTCACAAAGGTGCTCAACATGGCCACTAGAGTTTTATTAAACCGCTCTACCATTCCATCAGACTGTGCATTGTATGGTGTGGTCCTTGTTTTCTCTATTTGTAGTAAACTACACATTTCACTAAACAGTTGGCTTTGAAATTGACGTCCCTGATCCGAATGACCATAATATTATCCCACAGAAAAAGATTCATTACTCTGATATTTAATTTGCTGGAATTTTAACCCTTTTCGGCCTTAAAAAACCTTGGTTATGTTTTTATGTGCAACTGTTTTATGTTAGTTGTATCTCTGTTACTACTAAAGCTATTGCTTTGAAACTCTGAACAGGCTTCTGTGACCATAATATCAGCCTCTAGACAAAGATTTTTCTCTCTTGACCTTCATTTGATTGAATTTCCAATGTCAATATTGATTTGCTGTTACTATCCAGCACTAGGAATAGTCGAGCTTCGCTGTCCTCTGACAGTTCTTGTTTCTTTTACACTAAGAAGGGTAAATATTCGGACTTGATGACTCTGTAGCCAAAATGTAGATAGTAGATTAGGCACATATACTATGCACAAGGAGCTCATGAAAAGGCATGCCCCCTAAAACTTGTTTCATTCAACCTTGTATCTTCAAGCACGTTGGTACATTTTTCGAAGTTTTAACAAAGTTTTCGCAACTTTTACTTTCAATATCCATTTGATATGGCAGACATGCGTTTTGGGCCACATTTTGGTCAAGCAGAGATGAATAGGGGCATAAGCATGCTTATTTCTTGGTTTTCTGAGAGGCACCTTGCAAGTTCCCTTGGTGTACGTGAGTAATGTTTCCCTAATGTGGAATCAGTTTCTAACGACTGGTAATGTTAGGCATTTGCATGCTGGGGGTCAAGAATGCTCAACCAATGAGGTACAAGACCAATTTTGGTGGTTCGGGTACGGGGTCATTGATTCGACAATCCAACAACGTTACGTAATGACTTCCAGAATGCTACTGGTTTGGGAGTAAGTACCCAAACCATCAGTAATCAGTTGTATGGTGCTAGCCTGAGGTCAAGACAGCTTGTAGTCCGTATTGTTAAATCTTGAAACAATCATCTTCTCTGAAACTACTTGTCAGAATTCGAATGAATTCCATAGATATGATCATTGATTCATACTTTTTGTTCAAAATGCTTCAAAGATTTTAAATCAGGCTCAAAACAGGGTCAAAAACAGGGTCCAAAAAAGGATGAATCCTTTGATGATATTCTTCTCTTAAACTATTTGCCGGAATTCAACCAAACATCACAGACATGATCCTTGGGTTATACTCTATCCAAATAATTCAAAACATTTGACCCTAGGTAAAAAAAGTCGATATAGGGTTAAAAAGGGGTCAAAAGGTCATGTCTTATTTTGGTCTCAAAGAGGTCACAGATTTGGCTTAATCTTTCTCTATCTTGCTCGGGATGTTTGTCTAGGTTTAAGGAAGACCCCTGTACAAAATTCATCTAATATCAGAGTTATGCCAAGGGAAAATGTACCTTATAGACCAATATCTTGTTACTACTCTAGAGGTCATAATTTTGGCTTTGTCTTTCTCAAACTTGCTCACAGTGTTTGTCTGGTCCAAAAGAAGACCCCTTTTGATTTTGATAGCATTCCGACTTGTGTCATGGAAAAAGGAGAATTATAGACAATTGTCTTGTAACCACTCTAGACATCATAATTTTGGCTCAATCTTGCTTTTGATGGTTGTCTGCTGGTACGGAAGGACACTATTAATTTTGGATGCATTCCAATCTATGCCACGGGAAAAGGAGCCTTATTGACAATGTCATAATTACCATTGTAAAGGTAACAATTTTGGCTTAATATCCAAACTTGTTCATAATGTTCATAATGTTTGTTTGGTCATTTGGAAGAACCCCTTTTCATTTTGATAGAGAGGCTATTCTGGTCACAAGGGCGTCGGCGTCAGCGTAATACTATGGTTAAGTTTTTACGTGCAAGTGTTTAAAATCTCTGTTTCTATTAAAGCTATTGCTTTGAAACTTTGCACATGCTTCTGTGACAATAATATCAGCCTCTTGACAAAGATTCAATACTCTGATATTGGATTTAGAGGAATTTTAACCTTTTTAGACTTAGAAATCTTGGTTAAGTTTTTATGTGCAAATGTTTATCTGTAATATATCTGTTTCTTTAAAAGCTATTGCTTTGAAACTTTACACATGCTTCTGTGACCATAATATCAGCATCTAGACAAAGATTCATTACTCTGATATTGAATTTAGTGGAATTTAAACCCTTTTTGGACTTAGACATTCTTGGTTAAGTTTTTACGTGCAAATGTTGTATTTCTGTAATAACTCTATTTTTACTAAAGCTATTGCTTTGAAACTTTGCACATGCTTCTGTGACCATAATATTAGCCTCTTGACAAAGATTCATTAATTTGATATTGAATTTAGTGGAATTTTAACCCTTTTTGGACTTAGAAATCTTGGTTAAGTTTTAATGTGCAACTGTTGTATATCAGTTATAGCTCTATTTCTACCTAGGCTTTTGCTTGGAAACTTTACACATGCTTCTGTTACCATGATATCAGTTTCTAGACAAAGATTAATTACTCTGATATTGAATTTAGAGGAATTTCAACCCTTTTCAGACTTAGAAATCTTGGTTAAGTTTTAATGTGCAACTGGTGTACATCTGAAATATTTCTGTTTCTACTAAAGCTATTGCTTGGAAACTTTACACATGCTTCATTGTGTAACGAATCCTATGGGGATCAAAAATGACAAGGAACCAAGGTATTAACAGGGCTTTCTCCAAAGCACTCTGTTAACGGCACCAACGTCAACCACCAGTCCTTAAATACAAAACAGCCCAGAAGACGTCAAAGAAGTTGCGTCAGTGAGGTCTACAACCCTAATATATTACAAATTGCTCTATAAACTTTGACCTCAAGGTATCTGCCCAGTGAAGCTTCAATGAAGCCTTGAATGGGCCCTCAGTGACGCTCCTAGCAAAGGCTTCAACGACGCTCCACAAACCTGACCTCAATGACGCTAAACACACTAAGGCTTCAAGGACGGTCGCAACGGCTTCAGTGACGTTCTTTACCAGGACTTCAAAGAAAGCTCCCAATCACTGATAAATAACAAACCAAAACCACGCAGCACGACGCCAAAATGTCTCTTGATATCCGTTAGGAATATAACAGATAAAGGGAGCATTAAATGACGCCTAAACTTAGCTTGTTGTTGTTGCAGCGATGTTATTTGCTCAGTGTTCTCACACGCACTGCCTATTTCACTGAATGTGACCCTTTATATACTCATACTATAAGAGCGACCCCTGGTGGTTTAACGAACGGTGCTGATTGGTCACGGAAGTTGACGGAAACTCCCTACTGAATTTGATAAGCGTCTGGAGACTGCAGATGAATGATCAAATGAGGATATTAATTGCATACAAATATTGGAACTATGGGGCGTGCAGCATGATCTTCGATTTCAATTTAAAGTGGATACTTATGCCTTTAGATCAAACAAGTACATTCAGACAATAAAACTAACCAGTATAAAAAGGAAAAATGCCTTTTCTGCAATTCAGGTAATGGCGTCGACTATAAAAAGGGGAATAACTGTTTAGTCCAAGCGCCACTCTATTCGTCCCAACAAAGTTCGCTGCACTACCCAACCCTCCGACTTCACGCGCCCTCGCGTCGATCAAAAATAAATAGCTTAATCTTTAATACAATAATAAAACTTTGTTTATTCTTTCACATCTTTAACAAAAACAAGAACCTTAAAGAACAGCTATATACATGGTTATATTAACCTAATGTCCGAAAACTGAATCTCAATAATGGCGGTGAACACTCTGAATTTAAATCACAACCAATTGGATCACAACATACTAGTCTACAGTTTTGAACCCAATAATTATCTCCCCATCAAGTCCAAACTTAACAGTCAAGCTTTTACTGTCTTTTTTCTCTGCCTTTAGCATATCTCCAACTGGGAACTCTACATCTCGAGGGTCACGCTCACTCGTGTCTGAGCTAAAGATTAATCAGCTACCCTCTTCTTCCACCCTCAATTTTTGCCTGAATAACCTTCCCTCTTTGGTGGAGACACAGATGATACTCGTCGGCTTATCGTCTTCTGGGGAAGAAACGGGATTCCTGACAGCTATTCTGGGTCTAGGCGTACTCAGAGGCACCTGGTGGCTAGAAGCCAAAGATTCATCTTTTCTTCTTACAACTTGCGAGACCGGACTGACAGTCTCTTCCTCTCTATGGGTTCCAGGGAATTCTGAGGGAGATGTTTCCGTCTCCGATATCTTACATTTCTTCGGTGCTAGTACAGGAGCTGGGCGAGTAGGCTTACTGAAAGTCCTACCCTCCAATACATCCTCCACATCCTTTTCAACCTCTTCTGTTAACTCCACGTCATATTGCTCTTCCCATTCACTTCCAGAATCTACATCCTTATCTCCTTCCGAACTACACAAACTGTCCCTAGGTGCCTTGCAGTCTCCACTGGTTTCTCCATGCTTTCTTCGGATATGCTGGACATATGATTTGTGCGACTTAAATGACTTTTTGCAGCTGTCACACCCCTCATGCTTCATTATGCATATCTCCACGTGGTACCTATACTCATCTGGGGAAGGCAGGATCTTTTTACAGTTGACACATATCAGGAGTGCTTTATCTTTTCTTTCTGACATCTTTGTCTTGGCCATGTGAGGATAATTGAAAGTAGAGAGGACATAATCGTTCATCCAAACAGGTCATTGATTTGCCTTTTTGGTCTAAAATCTACCTCATACTCTTGATACAATGGCTCCTCAGACATTCCTATCTGAGAGTCATTGTTTGAGATATCACTTTCTTCTCCATAAAGGATTTGTGACTTGCAGTGCCGTAGACAATCGCAATGAATTATTTGAGGAGTTTTAGACCGACCACAATTTACTCTGTATAGGACATTAGACAATTTATCTTTAATCTCATAAGGCCCCCACCAGTATGAAGTTAATTTTGACGAGCACCAAACCTTTTTTACAGGGAAGAAAACATGAACTTTATTGCCAGGTTCAAATGAATCAAACGAAAGCTTTCCATCATGATATCTCTTTTGTCGACACATAGCATCACCAGTATTTTGTCTGACGATTCTATGTGCCTTTTCTACTTTGTCTTGAAGCTCCCATACCCATTGATTTATGGGAGTTGGTTTAACATTTGATGGCATTGGGTATATAAGATCTAGGGGACATGAAGTTTCTCTACCGAGCATGCATCGATTAGGGGTCAACCCTGTCGTCTCATTTTCTGCTGAGCGATAGGCCATCATTACTAGTTGCAAATGTTCGTCCCAATCGGTATGGTTCTCATTCACAAAGGTGCTCAACATGGCCACTAGAGTTTTATTAAACCGCTCTACCATTCCATCAGACTGTGCATTGTATGGTCCTTGTTTTCTCTATTTGTAGTAAACTACACATTTCACTAAACAGTTGGCTTTGAATTTGACGTCCCTGATCCGAATGACCATAATATTAGCCCACAGAAAAAGATTCATTACTCTGATATTTAATTTGCTGGAATTTTAACCCTTTTCGGCCTTAAAAAACCTTGGTTATGTTTTTATGTGCAACTGTTTTATGTTAGTTGTATCTCTGTTACTACTAAAGCTATTGCTTTGAAACTCTGAACATGCTTCTGTGACCATAATATCAGCCTCAAGACAAAGATTTTTCTCTCTTGACCTTCATTTGATTGAATTTCCAATGTCAATATTGATTTGCTGTTACTATCCAGCACTAGGAATAGTCGAGCTTCGCTGTCCTCTGACAGTTCTTGTTTCTTTTACACTAAGAAGGGTAAATATTCGGACTTGATGACTCTGTAGCCAAAATGTAGATAGTAGATTAGGCACATATACTATGCACAAGGAGCTCATGAAAAGGCATGCCCCCTAAAACTTGTTTCATTCAACCTTGTTTCTTCAAGCACGTTGGTACATTTTTTGAAATTTTAACAAAGTTTTCGCAACTTTTACTTTCAATATCCATTTGATATGGCAGACATGCGTTTTGGGCCACATTTTGGTCAAGCAGAGATGAATAGGGGCATAAGCATGCTTATTTCTTGGTTTTCTGAGAGGCACCTTGCAAGTTCCCTTGGTGTACGTGAGTAATGTTTCCCTAATTTGGAATCAGTTTCTAACGACTGGTTATGTTAGGCATTTGCATGCTGGGGGTCAAGAATGCTCAACCAATGAGGTACAAGACCAATTTTGGTGGTTCGGGTACGGGGTCATTGATTCGACAATCCAACAACGTTACGTAATGACTTCCAGAATGCTACTGGTTTGAGAGTAAGTACCCAAACCATCAGTAATCAGTTGTATGGTGCTAGCCTGAGGTCAAGACAGCTTGTAGTCCGTATTGTTAAATCTTGAAACAATCATCTTCTCTGAAACTACTTGTCAGAATTCGAATGAATTCCATAGATATGATCATTGATTCATACTTTTTGTTCAAAATGCTTCAAAGATTTTAAATCAGGCTCAAAACAGGGTCAAAAACAGGGTCCAAAAAAGGATGAATCCTTTGATGATATTCTTCTCTTAAACTATTTGCCGGAATTCAACCAAACATCACAGACATGATCCTTGGGTTATACTCTATCCAAATAATTCAAAACATTTGACCCTAGGTAAAAAAAGTCGATATAGGGTTAAAAAGGGGTCAAAAGGTCATGTCTTATTTTGGTCTCAAAGAGGTCACAGATTTGGCTTAATCTTTCACTATCTTGCTCGGGATGTTTGTCTAGGTTTAAGGAAGACCCCTGTACAAAATTCATCTAATATCAGAGTTATGCCAAGGGAAAATGTACCTTATAGACCAATATCTTGTTACTACTCTAGAGGTCATAATTTTGGCTTTGTCTTTCTCAAACTTGCTCACAGTGTTTGTCTGGTCCAAAAGAAGACCCCTTTTGATTTTGATAGCATTCCGACTTGTGTCACGGAAAAAGGAGAATTATAGACAATTGTCTTGTTACCACTCTAGACATCATAATTTTGGCTCAATCTTGCTTTTGATGGTTGTCTGCTGGTACGGAAGGACACTATTAATTTTGGATTCATTCCAATCTATGCCACGGGAAAAGGAGCCTTATTGACAATGTCATAATTACCATTGTAAAGGTAACAATTTTGGCTTAATATCCAAACTTGTTCATAATGTTCATAATGTTTGTTTGGTCATTTGGAAGAACCCCTTTTCATTTTGATTGCAGCCTCAGGTTTGTCACGGGAAAAGGAGCCTTATGAGCAAAGTCCTTATTGCCATACTATATGTAACACTTTTTGCTCTATCTCTCTTAGACTTGCTTAAGATGTTTGTCTGTCATAAGGAAGGGCCTTATTTGTTTTAATACATTCCAGAGTATGTCAAGGGAAACAGAGCGTTAAAGACTATTTATTTATAGCTCCAATGGACATAGTCCAGCGTACCAATTGTCGTGGCCTGGTGTCCGTAATTAGTGTGTTTGATAACTTTTCTTTGAACATCTTTTCTGAATCTAAAGGGTAGAATTCAACCAAATTACACAGCATTAACCTTGGGACATGCTCTCTTAGATTTCTTTGTTAAATACAATAAGGTATAAAACTTCTCTGCAACAACTAATCAGAATTCTACCAAACTTTACAGGACCAGAAAAATGGGCCTATTCAAATGGTGAAATACATTTAAAGATCTTCTTCTCTGAAACTACTTATTAAAATTTAACCAAACTTGACAAAGAAAATCCCTAAAGACAAAAAAGGGGAGATAATCACAATGGCAAATATGACATGTCAAAATAAATTCAAAATAAAATCAACTAAGGAATAGTTCATTGATGTATTGTGTTGCAGTCTCAAACTCAAAAGCAAAGCCTTGGTGTCTTTGTCCGTGTTATTGTCTTCTTGCGAAAACTTTTTGTGATGTCTATGGTTCTGCTTAACTGCATTCACTTGAAACTTGGCACATATGTTCATTATTAAATGAGTAATCTTTACTATCAAGGGGGATAACTCTAGAAGCATTTTGAGCAAATTATGCCCCCTTTTTTTACTAAGTTTTTGTTTACTATCCAGCACTCACAGCCCAGCGTACGCACACGTAGGCGGTGCTCTTGTTTGTTGAATTCTGATTGGGCTATATATGGGCACAATGGGCAGCCAAATCTGTGACCTCTATGAGACCAAAAATTGGTCTCGTATACAAAATATATGAAATTTCTTTTCTGAAACTACAGGACAGAATTCTAAAAGAAACTTTATTGGATTGATCCTCAGGACATGCTTTGTCCGATTTTCTAGTAAAATTCCAAAGGGATTGATAACCAAGCTACTGGCTGTTGTGTCACACAAAATGGCCCCAAATGGTGAGATATAAAAAAATCTCTGAAAAACTGGTTAGAATTCAAAAAACTTCACTAGATTGATCCTTTGGACATGCTCTTTTATATTTCTTCGTTAAATATGATCGGGTTGATAACATACGTGCTACAGACTGTCCTTTCACCAAAGATGGGCCCCAATGGTGAAATATAAAAAAAACTTTTCTGAAACTACTAGTCAGAATCTAACCAAACTTCACCATTTTCATTCTCATCCTCATCTGGAATGATTTTTTATGGTCATATATTAGTATCATCTTCTCCATCTGTCCGTCTGTTCCGATGTCAGTATGTACGTACGTACATACATACGTTACAATCTTGTGAATGCAACTCTTCCTTCATTTATGGACTGATTTGGATGAAACTTTCAAAATTGTGCCAGCCGCGGCAATAGCGCAGTTGGTAGCGCGCCGGACTTCTAATCCAGGGGTCTATGTTCGCACGGGTTCGATCCCCGGCCGCGGCACTTATCCTTTCCGACATTTGTCTTCCACCAATGGGTAGATAATCGTAAACCTATGTGGAATAGCAACTGGAGGCTAGGAAAGGGATGTGGTGGTAGTACTGCTGTGAGAGATACCAGGAATCCATCGTTAGGTGCTCCAGTCGTCGCGATATAAATGAGAGATTGTTGAAAGCGACGTAAAACCCCAATTCAAATCAAATCAAATCAAAATTGTGCCTTGTCTCCTGAACTAGAGCATATTGTCATGGTTTGGTGAATTTCAGCTGTGTCATGAAAAAAGGGGCCCTCATGTAAAAATACTTGTGAGCGCAACTCCCTCCTCCATTAAAGGACCAATTCGGATAAAACTTTCAAAAAATGTTCCTTGTCACCTGATCTAGGGCATTTTGTCACAGTTTGGTGAATATCTGTCGCGTTATGGAAAATGGGACCTTCGTGTAAAATGTCCTACGGGCGCAACTCCTCCTCTATTTATGGTCCAATTTGGATGAAACTTAACTCACAAAATATTCCTAGTCACCTAACCTAGCGTATATTTTCTGGGTTTGGTGAATTTCAGATGCATCATGGAAAAAGGGGCCTTCATGCAAAAATTCTTGTGAAAGCAACTCCTCCTATTTTTTGACAGATTTGGATGAAACTCTCTCAAACTACTCCTTTATTTATGAATGAATGAATTGATGAATGAATGAATGGAGTTTTACGCCGCTTTCAACATTTTTAGCTCGGCTGTTTTTGAAGAAAACCAGAGGTATAATGATCACCTTGGTGTTGTTGGCGTGGGCGTGGTCGTGACAAACTTTAACCTTGGTCAGAACTTTTGAATGGTTAGTGATTATGCCTATTTATTTCACATGATGATTGCTTGGGACAAGGTCTTTCTGTAGGTACCAAGTTCAAGGTCATCAGACAAGGTCATTTTTCAAGGTCAAATTTATTAAATGGGAGGGCAGGGACTATATTCACTTTTAATTCTTGGAATAACATCTCCTCTTCAACAATTAGGCAAATGTGAATTAAACTTTGTCAAAAGTTACTTGGATTAGTTCCACTGGACAAATAAAATGAGCGGGTTAGGGCCATTCTGGCCCTTTTGTTTGACTAAGATTATCTGCATTTACCAGCACCTACAGCCGAGCGTTGCACCCGTAGGTGGTGCTCTTGTTTCAGTCATATCGCGCAGGCTGGAGCACCTAACAATGGATTCAAGGTATTTCTCTCACCAATTCACTGTCATATATCTTCAAGAAAGACACCTGATGCAAAATCTGTTGTCAAAATTCACGAGTGCATCACTGTAGAATTAAATTTGGATAGCCTCTCATTTTTCAGAATGATGTTGTCTGATAGAAGGAAGGTATTCGTAATGAAATTTGATGTCATTTCTTTGGAAAAGTTTACAACAATTATCTACCACTTAGATATAATACCTCAAAACTTCTATCAATGTCATTTGAGTGAAAAAATACCACCAGGTTGTTTAAATTGATTTCTTTTAAAATATTGAAACATCAAGGGGTTAACATGGCTATTACGACAAATGGCACCTCCTTCTGTTGCCTAGCAACAAGGGTTCCATACATTGTATGAAGGTAGAGGTCTGCCAAACATTAAAAGAGATGTTGCACTAAACAATAGTGGAACAATAATATCATATACACGAACTAGTGAGGCATTCTTGCATTAGTCTTGCTTTTCATTGGATGACCAATTTAATTCCAGCCTTCAATCATGTGAGGTACCATCACAGTTAAGGCGGCTTTCATTTTAATGATAATCGTTTTGGCAGTGTATCTTGGGTCAACGACACTCTTGTTCTGAGTTTCAAGTCGCTTGGTAAAGGTCGAAACAGACATCGGAATTGCAAACAAATGAGCATATTTGAAAGTATATATGCTCAGAAAACAAAAATGAGGCATCTCTAAAATGTTATAAGATATAACTTTTTCAATGTTACATATAATTACACATAATTTGGAATTGTGATTCTACCAATATGAATATTAACAAATTAATATCATTGATTTGTGACAAAAAGGATGAAACTGTAAACACAGGCATTGAAGAGTGACAAAAGCATAGAGACAGCCACCCTCAAATCAAAATTTTGAAATCAGAAACAAGTGTTCATCACTCATCAAAAAGCAAAAGCGCCCAAGTTCATGTGCACTTATGTTTTCAAGGAAGGTCACACGGATTTCGGAATATTTGTAAGAGTTACGCCCGTCATGGCCATCTATTCACTCTGGATGCTGCGTAAATCTGGCACAAAATCATGTGTTTTCATGCTCTTTTCAGGTTCTCGTTGCAAGATTGTTTCTGAAAGGCTCAATTTAAGATAAGTCTGGTCGTTGAAAGAGATGACCTTAGTATATCATTAAGCTGCTACCTACTCGAAGAAAAATTATAATGATACGCGATGAACTGCTCATAACAATGCCTTCCTTATAGGGGTCCGAAATTACCCCCTACCACCATATAGATCAATATTATTGGTCTATATGGTGTTGAGGTAATTTCGGACCTCTATGGCCTTCCTTACATGGAGTGACCGTATGGCTGTTCTAATGAAGGGTTTGATACTCAGCTCAGTTACCCAGGGAAAAAGACTAGCAGGGGCCCAGTCGCCCATGGCCCCTAGATTTCAGGCTGGGCTCCTAGATTTTTGGGGAAAACCCCTATGCCTCTTATGTTAAATAATGAATTTTTGAAGCCTGGGCCCCTAAGTTAAAATTATAAGTCATTGTTTTTGCAATGTCCGTCCGTCTGTCTGTCCGACATTCGTTTCTGCGCGATTTCTTGAAAACTATAGACCGAATTTCAATGAAACTTGGCACACAGCTTCACTACAATGAGGATATGCGCATATCGTTGGGGTTACCCGGTTCGACCGTCGAATTTAGAGTTACTGCCCCTGACTGTTTAAGCCATATACATACATAGTGATATTCGTTTCCTGGCTATTTCTTGAAACTATTGACAGGATTTCAATGAAACTTGGCACAAAGCTTCACTACAATGAGGACATGTGCATATCATTGGGGTTACCCGGTTCGACCGTCGAATTTAGAGTTACTGCCCCTGACTGTTTAAGCCATATACATACAGAGTGATATTCTTTTCGGCGCTATTTCTTGAAAACTATTGAATGGATTTCAATGAAACTTGGCATATAGCTTCACTACAATGAGGACATGCGCATATCGTCGGGGTTACCTGGTTCGACCAATGAATTTAGAGTTACTGCCCCTGACTGTTTAAGCCATATACATACAGAGTGATATTCGTTTCCGCGCTATTTCTTGAAAACTATAGACTGGATTTCAATAAAACTTGGCACACAGCTTCACTACAATGAGGACATGGGCATATCGTCAAGGTTACCCTGTTCGACTGCCGAATTTAGAGTTACTGCCCCTGACTTTTTAAGCCATATACATACAGAGTGATATTTGTTCCGCCCTATTTCTTGAAAACTATAGACTGGATTTCAATGAATCTTGGCATACAGCTTCACTACAATGAGGACATGCGCATATCGTCGGGGTTACCTGGTTCGACCGTTGAATTTAGAGTTACTGCCCCTGACTGTTTAAGCCATATACATAGAGAGTGATATTCGTTTCGGCGCTATTTCTTGAAAACTGTAGACCAGATTTTAATGTAACTTGGCACACAGCTTCACTACAAAGAGGACATGCGCATATCGCCAGGGTTATCGGTTGGCTGCCGAATTTAGAGTTATTGCCCCCTGACTGTTTAAGCCATATATATACATAGTGATATTTGTTTCCGCACTATTTCTTGAAAACTATAGACCCGATTTCAATGAAACTTGGCACATAGCTTCACTACAAAGAGGACATGCCCATACCCTCGGGGGTTACTTTGTTCGACCGTCGAATTTAGAGTTACTGCCCCTGACTGTTTAAGCCATATACATACAGAGTGATATTCGTTTCCGCTATTTCTTGAAAACTAAAGGTTGATGTAGATAAAAGATAACCTGTACCTAAGGTTGATATTAACTCCATTGACAATGAAATATGTTCGGCGGGGGATATCAATTCAACGAATTTGCTTGCTTACTTAGTAGCAGGTTGATATAATTTAATGACATATCAGCAAACTGGTCGTCTTCAGGGAATAATTATTTCTCATTGAAAGGTGAGGAGTTATTTTTAGCTCACCTGAGCACGAAGTGCTCAAGGTGAGTTATTGTGATCGTACAATGTCCGTTGTCAGTCGTCCGTCGTCCACAATTTCTTTAAACAACTTCTTTCCTAAACCAGAGGGCCAATCTTGATGAAAATCTGCAGGGAGGTGCCTTGGGTCAAGCTCTACCAAAGTTGTTCAAATAAATGAAATCCACCCTTAACTTTCCCTTTACCCTGAACAAAAGGGGGCGAAAATTTGAAAATCTTAAAAAATCTTCTTCTCTGAAACCAGAAGGCAGACAGCTTCCATATTTGGTATGTAGCATCATCTAGTGGACCTCTACCAAGTTAATTCAAATCAAGACCTTGGGTTCATATTCTTGGCTTCGACAAGACGCAACCCTTTTAACAGAGAATCAAATAGCGAAAATCTTAAAAAATCTTCTTCTCTGAAACCAGATGGCAGACAGCTTTCATATTTGGTATGTAGCATCACCTAGTGGGCCTCTACCAAGTTTGTTCATATTAAGACCCTGGAATCATATTTGGGCTTTGCCCAGGGACATCCCACTTGGCTCTTCTGGGCATGAAGGGTAAAAAATTGAAAATCTTCAAAAATCTTCTCTGAAACAAGAAGGCAGAGAGCTTTCATATTTAGTAGGTAGCATCATCTAGTGGACCTTTACCAAGTTTGTTCATATCAAGACCCTAGGATTAAATTTTGGCTCCACCCAGGGTCAACCCTTTTTAGATTGAATCAAAGAGCGAAAATCTTTTAAAATTTTCTTTTCAAAAACCAGAGGGCACACAGCTTTAATATTTGGTATGTAGCATCATCTAGTGGGCCCCTACCATTTTGTTCATATCAAGACCCAGGGGTCTTATTTTGGCTCCACCTGGGGGCATTCCTTTTAGCTCATCTGAGCATGACGGGTTAAAATAGGAAAACCTTAAAAAATCTTTTTCTCCAAATGCAGAAGGCAGAGAGCTTTAAAATTTAGTTTGTAGAATCAATAAATGGACCTCTACCAAGTTTGTTCATATCAAGACCCTGGGTCACATTTAGCATGAACGAAAAGGCATATCTGTCTTGCTCTTGGCTGAAAACATTCCATGGTATTGATCTTATGAAGAAGTTATCTGCTTTTTGACATCTGCCTATTTAATTAATGTGATGTCCCAGGGGTCAAAGAGACACAGGTGAGTGATCTAGGACGATCATCATGGTCCTCTTGTTGTTGTTCAGTTTACCATGCGCTTTGCTAGTGATCTGAACCGGACTCAGGCATGTGACCATGGGACGCGCCCGCCTTGCTACGTCCCAAGATCTAAGTCAATGGTGTCAAAACGGACATCAAAAAGGCAACAAAAAACAATAACAACAAAAAAACGAAGCAATTTGGAAGACATCATTCACATGCTACCCACAAGCAATCCAACCTGGCTAGAGCCAGTGCCCAGGGGGGCCCGCCCACCTTGTTACGTTCCGAGTTTCGAGGTCGATTGCATCAAAGAAGCTAGAAATTGCAAATGTTGAGCATTTTCATAGGCATCCGTCACGCACTTCACTCAAGCAAACCTATCACACGCTTGTGCCTAGGTACTTGTCCAACTTGCTACGTTCAGTTTCATGTGGCTTGGTCAAGTTAAGGACATAGAAAACAGACAAGGACATTGCCAAAAATAAGCATTTTCAAAAGCATCATTCACATGTTTTCCTAAGCATGTAGCTTGGGAACCCCCCCCCCCCCCCCCCCACACACACACACATACGCATGCACACTCATTGCTGTGTTCACTCGGTCAAAGACAAGGAATCAAAACGGACATCAAAATCCAAGAAAATTAGCATTTTGGAAGCATCGTTTAAGCACTTCCCTCGAGCAATATGACCCGATTTGGCACATGTACCCAGGTGGCCCCACACACCTTGCTACGTTTAGAGTTCGGTCAAAGACAAGAGCTTCAAAATAGACATAGAAATCACAAAAGATGAGCATTTTTGAAAGCATCACTTATGCTTTTTGCTTGAACATTGCAACCTGGGTTCACTCATGTACCCAGGGGACCCGGGTTTGAGTTGCTTGTTTTAGGTCAAGGGCGCCAAGGCAGACATTGAAATCGCAAAAGAGGGTATTTTCAAAGTTATTGTACACACCCTTCACTTAAGCGACCCAACCCTAACACCTGCATGTGCCGGGGGCCTGCCCACCTTGCATCACTCATGTTTCGAGTTGCTCAGTCAAATTCAAGGTCTTCGAAACAGACATCGAAATCGCAAAATATAAGCAATTTCGAAGAAATCTTTCATGCGCTGCACTCAAACAATGCGGCAAAGGGACCGCGAGCCTAGCTTGGTCAATATAAAGGGCGTAAAACAGACATCAAAATCGCAAAACTGAGCAATTTCAATGGCAATGTTCACGAGCTTGGCTCAAGTGATCCGACCCAAACTGGGACATAAGCCTAGGGGACAAGCCAACCTTGGTTTGATCTTGGTTTGGTGTCGCACAGTCAAAATTAAAAAAGAGTGCTCTTTCGAAGGCATTGTAAATATGCTTGCAAAAAGGACATCCAAATCGCGAAAATGCGCATTTTTGAAGGCATCATACATGTACTTTGCTCTGGGAATCCGACCAGGGCCCTTGCATGTGTCTATGGGGAACTTGCTCACCTTGCTAAATTTCAAGCTTTGTTTCTCTTGGTCAAGGTCAAGGCCATCAAAATGGACATGAAAATTGCAAAAGAAAACAGCATTTTCAAAGGCAATGATCAAATGCTTCGACCGCGGGGGCTTGGGCATGTACCATGAGGACCCGCTTACCTGGTTTCTTTACGAATTTCTGGTCGTTCAATAAAGGGCTTCAAAACAGTCATCGAATTTGCAAAAAAATGAGAATTTTCGTAGGCACCGTTCATGGACATCGCGCGAGCGTTAGAACCTAGACTCAAGCATATGCTGAGGATACCCTCCCGCCTTGCTGCGTTTCAAGTTGCTCTGTCAAATTCAGGGGCTTCAAAACGGACATCCAAATTGAAAAAAAAAGCATTTTCTGAGGCATTGTTCACTCATAGGAGTAATTAGACCTGATTTGCATATGTTCCAAGGTGACCCACCCACCTAGCTACGTTCCGAGTTTTGAGTCTCTCGGTCGAGGTCAATTAGGTCAAGAAGGACATTGGAATTCCAAAAATAAGCATTTCTTAAGGCAATGTGCTCACATGCTTCACTTAAGCGATCTGACCCAGGCTCGCACATGAGCCCAGGGAACACACCCACCTTGGCGCTTGGTCTTAATCAAAGGAGTCAAAACAAACATGCAAATAGCAAAAGATGAGCATTTTCGAAGGCATTGTTCACAGGCTTCTCTTGAGCAATTCGACCTGTGCTCGCGCACTTGCCTTGGGAACCCATCCACATTGCTACATATAGATTTTCCGAGTCACTCAGTCAAGGTTAAGAAGGATATCGAAATAGTAAAAAATGGCGCGTTTTAAAATGACTTTTTTTGCGCTCTACTAAAGTGATCAGACCCGGAATCGCGTATGTGCCCAGGGGACCTGGCCACCCTGGTATGTTCCGAGTTTCGACAAAAGCATCAATGTGGATATCCAATTTGCAAATAAGAGCTTCACATAGAGGGGCATATAAGCCCAAAGGGGGTTGTCAGTAGCCTTGGTTTGTCAGTAACATGAACTTGAATGATAGCTAAAAAAAATGCAAACAGACGGATAGACCGCTGGGGCCATAACATAGTATGACCCTTTGAGTGTGAATTTAAAATGGTTTTATGCACAACTAAACGCCAAACAGTCATTTGACAATTTTCAGTTCATTCAAATTCAAAATGTAAGACAAGTTGCTCACAAAAGAAATGTGAATTTCAATTAATTCAAGGGCAGATAATAAAAGAAAACCCAAGTTTTTGAATTTCCAAAGTCTTATGCTCAACTTAATATCAGGGATACATTGTGACAAGATTCAGTTCAATCCAATTAAATTTGTAGGAGTTGTGCACATAAAGTCTTATGCACAACAAGACATCATAGGGATTAATTGTGTCTAGTTTCAGCTCATTTCCATTGATAGTTTAGGAGGAGTTGTGCACACAAGAAAAAGAGAATTTTGTTTAATTCAAGGACAGATAATTCAAGTTTACACAGAAATGACTGGAGTGATTTGAGTTTCAAAGGTCCTATGCGCAAATAGAAATCATAAGGAGTAATTGTGCCAAGTTTCAGCTCATTCCCATAGATAGTTTGGGAGGAGTTGCGCACACAAAAAAAATGCAAACGGACGGACACACGGATAGACAGGCGGATAGACATTTGGACAGACATACAGACAGACAGATGGGTAGACGACCGGGGCAATCACATAATACATCCCCTTGGGCATATAAAAATAAGCATTTTCGAAGGAATCTTTCAAGTGCTTTCCTTGAGGGTTTCAACCCAGACTCTTGCATGTGCGCAGGAGACCCATCAACCTTGCTACTTTCGAAGTTCAAAATCACAAGGTCAAGGGTGTCAAAACGGCCTTTGGAAATGTTTGTAAGATGAGAATTTAAAAAGTGGTCAATTTAAGCATGTGGAAAAAGATATGATCAACTGTTGTTGCTTGTTCCTGTGATAAACATGGAAGAATTTAGTTATCCTTATCAATTCATACTTTCTTTTAAACATTGGTTTGAACAACACTAACCTAGCCCTGTCTTAGTGATACAAAAGACGCTCACGAACAATTTCCCCTTGAGACACACACTGGATAGATTTTAAATGGCGATGCAAGGTTATATTTCAGTTCAGAATATCGTAAAATTTACACAGAATGATTTCAGAGTGAAATTGAATGAGTGCGATGAGTAAGTTTTGAATGAAATTAAGTGTAATCTTTTATTGCTAATTTTGTTTGAGATAAATTATCGATATTCATTACCCAACCCTTTCCGTTAATGAATATGCCTATAAAATATATAAACAGCTTCGTTGTCTTCACGAGCCAATCAGACGCTTACAAAATTCAATTTAGTCAGTGAAATCGTGATTATTTTTTGAAAGAGGTTGTTAATTATAATGAGGCACCATTATAAAGAGTACTTTATTATCGTGAAGTGTGGCATGGGCGTTTATCTTACTCGCTATTTGCTTTACTGTTTACTAAACACTGCTTTTAAGCTAATTCTGATACGCAGACAAAATCCTGTAAATGTGCAGCTTTATCACTTTGTGGTTGTGCAAGCCGAAATATCATAAACCAATAACTTGCTCAGGGTGAGCCTTTGTTATCATTGAATGTCCGGCGTTAACAATTTAAGTGTTAACACTCTAGAGGCCACAAATATAATCCAATCATCATGAAACTTGGTCAGAATGTTGGTCAGGTCACAAGAATGAATCCTATTGTAAACAGGAGGGATTCATGCCATATCACAGGGAAAGGGGCCTTTATGATAATTATATTATTTACGCATGAGAGGCCACAAAATTGGCTCAATCTTCATGAAACTTTGTCAGAAGGTTGGTCAGGTCACAAGGATGAACCCTTTTGTAAAATGGGAGGATCCATGCCATATCGTGGAAAAGAGGCTTTAAGGAAAATTTTCTTGTTGACACTTGAGAGGCCACAAAATTAGCCCAGTCGTCATGAAACTTGGTTAATTTGTTGGTCAGGTCTCAAGGATGAATTCCATTCCCCCCATTTGGAAATGGGAGGGTTCCATGCCATATCACGGGGAAAGAGACCTTAATTAAATTTCTTGTTTACACTCTTAGAGGCCACAAATATAGAACAATCTTCATTAAACCTTTTCAGAATGTCGGTCAGGTCAAAAGGATGAACTCCATCGGAAATGTGATGGTTCCATGCAATACCACAGGAAAAGGGGTCTCAACGATAATCTTCTTTTTTTTAACTCTTGAGGCCAATTTTAGCCCAAACTTCATGAAATTTTGTTTTATGTAGAATTTGTCTCCTTTATGACATTTGCCTATTTAATTTATTTGATGTCCCAGGGGTCAAAGAGACTCAGGTGAGCGATCTAGGACCATCATAGTCCTCTTGTTTCTCTACAGAGACATAATCTTTTTATCTATGAACATTTTTCCTTGGATGTGACTTATTACATTCCATTTTGAAATAATGGAAAGCCGTGATTCACATTTCAAGACAGACATCGATATCACATAGTTTTTGCACTTCATTGTTGTTCGAACAACAAAGTCCGTAAATACAACATTTCAGGTATCCAACACGCGGGCTTAGTGCAAGTGTATATGGCTCAAATATGTACCCATGGGACCCGCCAACCTTACAACATTCAAAGTTTCGAATGGCAAGGGCGTCAAAAGGATATCGCAATTGCAGAAAATGAAGGCATCGTTAAAATGCTTTGGTTAAGCAATCAGACCTGTGCTGGCGCATAAGCCCTGGGGATCCGCCAACCTTGCTATGCTCCATGTTTCTAGCTCTTTCAAGGACATGGGATTCATAACATATCAGAATCACAAAAATGTGCATTTTCGAAGGCATCATTCATGCGTTTCACTCGAGTGATCCGACTTGCCTTCTGCTTGTACCTAGGTTAGCCTGTCACGTTCCTGGTTACAAGTCGCTCAGCCACTTGTCATTTGTCAATGGCATCAAAGAAGCATTTTCGAAGGCTTTGCTCATGCTCTTTGCTAGAGCGATCGTGTTGCACATGTGTCCAGGGGAACTGCCCTCCTTGCTATATTCCGAGTTTCATTAACTTGGAATAACAAAGGAGTATGTTGTGATGCATGCGATATCTGGCATCACAAATCCTGCATAGAACTGTGTTCTCATGACTATAAATTATTGGAAACAACAAACATCCAATGGCTATGCTGCAAATGCAGCAGTATTTATGTCAGCACATTCACCTTTAGGAGCTATGAAATAGAAAATTCAAACATTTTTAACCACTTTCAGGGCAAGACAACACCACAGATTCAATCAAATCACAATTTAGCCCATTAAAAGCTAGAAGTCCAAAATCCAACCTATTAAATCAAAGAACAGGAAAGAATTCTTCAACATCAGATATCGATGAACACTCCACTAGAAACCCATATGAAGAACCAGGAAAGAAAAATCTTAGAGTATTAACAGTCAACTGCAGAAGCATCAAAGACCAAAAAAAAGAAGAATTTACAGCAGCTCTACATTACCTTAAACCAGATATTGTTGTAGGAACAGAATTATGGCTCAAAGGAGTGAAACCAGGTCACCCCCATCCCCCCACCCCCCCTAAAAAAAATGCAATAAGATCAAGTAAAATATTCCCACAGAACTATGAAGTGTTTGGAAACGACAGAGGAGGCGTTTCATACTGGTCGAAAACCCTATTAACTCAGTTGAACAAACCTCATTCATTACAGAAGGGGAAATGGAATGGGTGAAAATAAAAATGAACAAAAACAAAGACCTACTATGAGGAGGATTCTACATGCCTCAAAGAGAGCAGAAACATATAGATGAACTAAAAAAGTCATTTGAAATAATAAACCAAACAAATATCACAAATATACTACTATAACAAGAGATTTCAACTGCCCAAATATCAACTGGTCAAACAAGACAGCAACAGGACAAACAGAGAAATCCAACAAGAATTATCAGATATAACCTCAAGCTACAACTTCACCCAGAAACATACAACACCTACAAGAGAAAACAATCTTTTAGATTTAGTCTTTATAACAAATCCAACCATGGTCAAATCATCTGTAAACATCCCAGGAATTTCTGATCATGACATGATGATAACAAAAGTGAAACACAATAAGAAAAAGGCCAGGAAATGCTACATATACAAAAAAGCAGACTGGAACCAACTAAAATCAGACCTCCTCAAACTGAGAGACAAACTAATGGAAAATCTTCAGAAAGGGAATAGTACAGAAGACCTGTGGAAATACTTTAAAGAATCAATATTTACCTCAATGGAGAAAAATATTCCAAGTAAAGAAATTAAATCAAGAAACACCATACCCTGGATTAGACACAGGGAAAGGAAAGCAATAAAAGAAAGCAACGACTTTATAAACAAACAAGGAAGACTAACAAATGGAACAACTATAGAGCTTTTCAAAAAAACCTGCAAAAAACAACTTTGTAGGGCTGAATGGGAATATGTCAACAGCAATATTATAAAAGGCCTAGAAACTAACAATCATAAACCTTTCTCGAAATACACCAAATCCAAAAAACAAGAATCAGGCGGAATTGCCCCACTTAAAGAAGGTACAAACCTAGTGACTGATAGCAGAGGAAAGGCTGAGATCCCAATTCAAATCTGTATTTACTAAAACCACATTTCAACAACAGATCTTCCAACAACAAGATTGAAGGCTAAAACAACATTTAAACCAATCATCATAAACGGATATGGCCTTTATAAACCCTTAATGAAAATAAATACTAATAAGGCATCAGGAACAGACCAAATACCAAACAAAATTCTCAAGGAATGTGCTAAAGAACTAGCCCCATCTCTACAGATCATAATGCGAAAATCCCTTGACACAGGAGAGCTACCCAAAGACTGGAGAAGTGCAAATATCTTCAGCATTCTCAAGAAAGGAGATAAACATCTGGTAGAAAATTACAGGCCAGTATCCTTTACATCAGTTCCTTGCAAGTTACTTGAACATATCATCTGTAGACATTTGCTTAAAAATCTTGAACAAAACCAAATTCTTATAGACCTCAACCATGGATTTAGATTAGGATATTCATGTGAAACCCAACTGATAACAACATTAAATGACTTCTTATCTGAACATGGCAAAGACAACCAAGTCGATGTGGCTATCCTAGATTTTTCGAAAGCTTTCGAAAGCTTTTGATACAGTCCCACATGATAAACTCTACTAATATGGAATTCATGGAAACATTCACAAATGGCTATCAAACTTCCTAACAAAAAGAACAACTTCTAAAGGACTTCAAAAACTTAGAAGCTTGGGCGGATAAATGGGGAATGAGATTCAATGCCAATGTCAATCAATCAGAAATCATCTAAATTCTATGAACTAAATAATCACATTCTTCAAGAAGTACACGAAAATCCATACCTCGGACTACAAATCTCTAACAATCTAAAATGGAACAAGCATATCAAAATTTCTGAAACAAAGCCAACTCTAGTCTTAGATTACTAAAATGGAATCTAAAGAAAGTACCAGAATCATGCAGGAAAACGGCATACATAATACTAGTAAGATCTATCATGGAATATGGAGCAACAATATGGGACCCCTACCAACAATCAGACATAGATAAGCTGGAGAAAATCCAAAACAAAACCATATGATTCATCCAAAAAGACTATAGGACTAGAGAGCCAGGAACTATTCATTGATTCAAAAGAGAAATGAAACCTGAGCCCCTAGAAGAAAGAAGGAAAAATCTGTGACTTATTCTAATGGTGGTTGAGGGGTTAGTACCGTCCCTGCCTGCATCAAAATTTCTCACATTCCAAAAGCTCAAGGTCAATTAGAACGAAGAAATACACTGATCACATCAGCACAAATATAGTCGAAAAACATGTTTGCAACAACACAAAAAGTGTAGTCATACCTGCAGCAAAAACACCACAATATATGTAGATTTCGAGCGGTGAGCCGTGAAATCTATTTTTAACGGTAAATTTCCGTGCTATTCTTTCAAAATAGATAAAACAGATATAACAAAGATACAAATTACATTTCAAATGAAACTAAGTGCTTGTCTTAGATCTTAAGGTTTACTCATAGACCTATGGTAATGGACTCAACGCCTAGGTCAGAGTTCAGTTTTGAAAATACACCTATACAAGAACTCATTCTTTGTAAACACCATTATCCAGTGGAATCACCTGTCAAATGCAACAGTGCATGCAGGCTTGTTAGCAGCCTTTTGGACGGCCCTCAAAAACAAGAGCCAATAATACGGCAACACGCATGTCCGTTGTATGAAAGCCTTTTAATGATTCTACAACGTACACATGCAGATTTAGATTCGAATTGCTCGGTAAATGTCAAGAGCGTCAAAACGGACATAAAAAACACAACCATATCGTTACTTTTTCGAATTTCCAGTCACTCGGTCAAGGGCATCAAAACAGACATTGAAATCGTAAAGAAGGAGCATTTTCGAAGGCATCGTCTACATTTTCGCTCAAGCGATCCGACCTGGACCCACTCATGTGCCCAGGAAACCCGCTCACCTTGCTATGTTTCGATTCACTCGGTCAAGGGCCCCAAAAGTGACATCGAAACCGCAAAAATTGTTAAAGCGTAATGGAGGAAAGGGCAAAATGAAAATTTGATTAGAAAATCTTCGTTAACGCTCTTAAAGCCACATTTTTCTCTCGATCGGCTTCAAACTTACTCATTTTATTTTTGGAGTTATTGCCCTTTGTTAATTGACGAAGAATAGGCCATCAACCTGCTCTTTATCACAGTCATATACATGGTATTATTCATGTTAAATGTCCTGGCAGGGCGGAGCCTAAGTAACGGACTGTTGCACTTAAGGTTAAGGGAAATCAGCTTTTATCTAAAATAACTTTCTTCTACAGAGAGTCGACATAAATAACTCGAGACCTTAAATCATAGATTGGTAACCCAATCCTCGTAACTTCAGCTTAATCTTGATGCCTACTACACAGCTTGGGTTCAATCGATAAAGTTGGGTAATTAGCAAACCCGAAATTGTAGCAGTGATCGCAAGATTCATTCTAGAATATTGGATTCATTACAAATAAATTCATCAATGACCAACGACCTATCTTCAGCCCAAACCCCCACAAACCATCCCGATTTTTGACAGCTCTGAAAAAGCATTGTGGAAAGTGAAATTTTTAGTTTTTGTAAATGGACAACGGTTCAGTGCAGTAACAAGCCGTTATTTCCATTGGTGCAGTGGAAATACAAAGTTTTGGGGAGGATTTGAACCAGTGGAGATTTATTTTGGAAACTGTGTAGACACATGGTTTGGAACCGTGTAGAATAAGCACGACATTGGTAAATACTGACTTTGTCGTCATGGTTTGAAAGTAGCCAGATTATTATTTTGAATAGTGACATTAGGGGTATATTTAATACAATTATCCATTCTTTGAGTTTAGAACTACATAATTTTGCTTATAAAGTTTGAAAGTTGATCGTACTTGATTCTGGCATTTTGTGGGCTCTGTAACTTGGACGATGACCTTTGACCTTCTTTTTTTAATTTTGAATTTTATGTCTACGACTGGGTTGCAAAATATGTAACATTCAAAATTGAGACTAAAGGAAAACCCTATTGAATAAGGTGGTATTAGGACATATGTCACGGGAAAAAAGCCTTGTAGACAATTTCTTTGTTAGGCCTAGACGGTCTACCACTTTGTGGGTCATCGTGAATAATGGCTCGATCTCTGCGAGTCTAAATTTCTCAGGGTTTGTTTCTGGTAATAAGGAGCTTTGGTGTTCTAACTAATTGATTCTGGTGGTATTAGGACATATGTCACGGGCTGAAAAGGAGCCTTAAAGACAATTTCTTTCTTCTAACTCTAGAGGTCACAAGTTTGGCTCAATCTTTCTTAAAATTGCTGAAAATGTTTGTCTTGGCATATCGCAAGGACTCTTGGTTGCATTTAGAGGTTTGTCACGCGAAAAGGACCTCAATGGAAATTTCCTTGGTACCTGGTTCTCGCCTTCTTATCAAGTTTTCCTCATAAAATTTCCAACTACTTTGTTTGATAATGTTTTTTATACGCCGCTGGAGGCTGACGTATATAGGCGTCATCTTCTCAGTCTGTCCGTCCATCCGTCCGTACGTCCGTCCACTTTTCTTGTCAATGCAACTCCTCCTAAGTTTCTGGCTGGATCTTCTTGAAACTTGGTCAATGTTATCACCTCAATTGGTAGATGTTCATGGAGGAAGGATTTTATGGTTAGTTGATTTTTTGTCTGAGTTATGCCCCTTAAAAATTTACTATCTGGGTCAGCTTTTCTTGTCAACGCAACTCCTCCTAAGTTTCTGGCTGGATCTTCTTGAAACTTGGTCAATGTTATCACCTCAATTGGTAGATGTGCATGAAGGAAGGATTTTATGGTTCGTTGATTTTTGCCTGAGTTATGCCCCTTAAAAACTTAGTCTCTGGGGCTTATTGCCTCAGTTATGCCCCCTTAAAACTTAGTCTCTGGGGACTATTGAAATTGCAGCCTTGTGAATGCAACTCTTCCTAAGTTTCTGGCTGGATCTAAATGAAACTTGGTGGATGTTATAACCGAAATTGGTAGATGAGCATGAAGTAAGGATTTTATGGTTCATTGATTTTACCCTAAATTAAGCCCCCTTAAAACTTAGTATCTAGGGCTTATTGAAATTGCAGCCTTTTGAACGCAACTCCTCCTTACTTTTTGTCTTTATTTAAATGAAACTTGGTCAATGTCATCACCATAATTTGTAGATGTACATGGATCAAGGATTTTATGGCTCATTTATTTCCCTGAATTATGCCCCCTTAAAACTTAGTGTCTGGAGCTTATTGAAATTGCAGCCTTGTGAAGGCAACTCCTCCTAACTTTTTGTCTTGATTTAAATGAAACTTGGTCATTTTGAATTTGGTTCTGTCAAAATAAGTAGTGTCTACAATTATTTTCGTGAAACAGCAGCAAAGTGGCGGCGTATTTTGTGACGATGGCACTCTTGTTGATAGGTGTTAACATGTGAATATAGGGTTCATCCCAGAATAGATAAACACATTAATCAATATTCTGGTCAAACGGTTTCTGAACAAAGAGAAAATATTTACAGATTTGATATCCAAATGTAATAAAAATATTCGACAAACTTGATTTTTTAGTAACACTCTTTTTGACACCAAAACAACTCACTTAGAATCTTACACTTTTGACTCGGCCCCTATGCAAATCAGTACTATTTTTGGTCATACAATTCGCTGTTCTGTTTAATACAGACACTTGCAGGAATGAAATGCTGAAAGTTATAATGTTGGTGGACGGACAAAATCATAATTCTACTTTCAAAATTTCTGATAAACAAAACTCGTCACGGTAATTGATGGAAAATATGCGGCCAAGTTAATTCATTTCTGAGATTTTCGCGAAATGTTGGACCACATGGCAGTCAAACAGACTATACCACGATTCACAATGCCAGTGAGCAAACTGTTTCAAGCATTGACCACTATTGCGAGAGGTTAGATTTTATTTAATTTGTTCTTTGGTCTTATATTTTTTTTTTTAAAGATTTTGAACTGGTGTCCTTGCGTTTTCAGATTCCTGTTTTGAACTGTTGACAAAACATGTTCTTGTTCATTTTATCAGGATCTTTGAACCCTTGATAATTTATGATTTGTGTCTTCCATATTCAAAGGTTTGCAATTTAAATGAGGTTCGAGTTTGAGACAGCGTAATTTGTAGAGAAATGATTATGTGACTAATGATAAGAATGTTAAGTCAAATTGATGACACAACACGAAACAGTTGTAACTCCCTATAAGTTTATGGGGAGTTACAACAATGAGCCATCGAAATAAATTCTTAATAATCGGCCGATGAAATATAGGTATCGCAGCCGCATCGTCATCTCAGATTGTTGGTGACTTTAGCCAGGGATTCTCAATATACATGTATGAATTATTTAGAGTCCGAGACCGAGACAATAACACTGGCATCATAAAGGCAATGATTCTTTCAATAATTGTATTGGTGTTACTATGGGATTCTAGAATTAATACACGTAAAATTGGAGACCATCCGAAAATATACAGGTGTTAAGGAAAACTTAATTGACCTGATGCACTCCTTTTGCGAGAAATGGAGGACAGAGTAAGGGATCGGGATGATTTTAATTATTTCAACATTGATGAATGGTCAGTATATGTTTCTACAGCTAGTATATTTAGGGTATGTGTTAAGCACGAACTACTGTCACATAAAAGCAACTCCGACCAGCAACCACGCGTCAGCGTTGCATCTTAGACGACTTTTTGTGAAATCGATGATGAAATCTGCGATAAATCTGTACATCGGCAGTGACATTTTCCTGAGGGGGTTCGGGGTGGGTTGGGGGTTCAAATGAAACCCCAATCTTTTGGCTGATTATATCTTTTTCATGCAGATATTCAGTCAAACTCATGTAACAAACCCCCATTTCAGCTTTGTGTATGTTCGATTTCCCCTATATATCCTGGATCGGCCCATTTCTGTGGAATTTCTTAAGTTCTGCGCCTTTATCAACTTAAAGTCCAAGGACTAGTCTGCAATGTTGTTTAAAATTTGTCGACGTTGGTATTGCATCTATAACTAATTGTCGACGATCAGCCGTACTACACCCGATAATCGACTGATTTTGTTAATACATCGTTGACGTGCATTTCTATGTGTTTTTTGTGACCCTTTCACTTCCGTTAGAAATCGGCAACTAGTCGTCCTAAAACATACTGATTCAGTCCTGGGATCAACTTGAAACCTATTCATATGAATCCCACACTGTTCATGAATATAACCGAACTTGCGTAAAGGTGCTAATTGCATTTTTCCTTTTCAAGCCATATCGCCAACTGTTTTTTTATTGGACATAGGGTAGGATACGCATCTGACTAAAATTCATATCAGAGTTAACCTATGCCAACTCAGCACTGATTCTAGCAATGGATAGAGCGTTTTCACAGTATAACTTGAATACGCTATTATGAACAGAATGGAAAAAACCAATATTTACCTGTAGGTAAATAGGGTCTTGAATTGGTTATCGATAGGCGTTTACGTTATGAAAAATGTTAATCTTAAAGTTAAAATCACCAAATGTTAATGGCCGTGGACGTATGACGGCTTAGCCTTACAATAAGGTTACTTCATATAGCTTTTTCGCATGGGTTTGAATCTCTGACTCGATAAATTTATCTACCTGTATATTTTTCATATATTTTGTAAACCACTCAGTAAATTTGTTCATATTTTTTTTAAGTAAAACTAATATTTTTGAATTTTAATCAATTTTCCTTTTTAAATTCTTTCGAAAGGCAGACTAAATATTCACTTCATTTACAATCCCCACATTGGTGTCTTGGCCTCCTAATCGGGACTTTATTCTGTCAGCTTAAATATTGCTGTGTTACTGTGTCAAGTTTAATGACTTCTCCTTAAATTCTCTTCAGGCTTGTCAGTCCTCTGGTAAAACAGAAATACCATCTACACGTGCATTGTGAAACAAGAAATAAATGGATAAAAGAATAAATATTTAAAAAGCCTTAGACAAAATAATGGCTAAATGGAGTCTCGAACCTTGGCCGTTGGAACGATATCGCATTGACTTACGCAGTATAGCTGTTTGTTTAGACACCAACCATGCCCATATAAAGATGATTATTTGTCACACTGCAATTCAAATAACACGCTCCATTAGTTTTGATACGACTCACTGTTAACAATAATATTGGAAATCAGATAATGGTAAAAAAAAGCGTATTCGAGTTATATGCGAGTCTGCTTTGTAATTTCATTTATGTTATCAAATTACGTTCAATCTTTAAAAATAGTGCCCCGTAACGTTTCGGAGATAATAAATTTAACAGCATTAACCGTGGTTTTCTGATAATTTGCACATTTATAGGTGTAGTGTGCCAATAGAAGTCAATCCACAAAACAGTTTGGGACATTATTATTAAGTCCAAAAGAAACATTTGTTATGGACAACATTTTTTATAAAAACTTAAATTTTCAAGGTCAACCAGCTTATTAGATTATTAAACAGTTTTTAATCATAGTTCAAATGTGAGTTAGGTATTATTTGGCTAATTTTGCCTGAGACTCTTTGCATATTCCGTACATCTTCTGCAGATCCCCGAGTTCTAAAGAATGTGTACCGTTAGTAATTTATTTATAAATACACAACTTTACTGCAGATTGAGAGCACGAGACAATAGCTCAATCCGTTAAGGTGTTTCGCTCTCAAGCATACATTTATGAGTTCAAATCTACGACGCGACAATTTTTCTTGCTCATACTTTTTACGTCCCTAAGACAAGCTCACTGTAATTGAATATTCTTTTTAGTCCCCTACCGGTGTTCACACCGGAGGGGACTTTAGGTTTGCCCTCCGTCTGTCCGTCCGTCTGTCCGTCCGTCCGTCTGTCCGCTCAAATCTGGATCCCGCGATAACTTAATAACTAAGCAAGCGTTTTTGATGAAAGTTGGTATATGACTAGATGGCAATGTGTAGATTATGCACATCATTTTATTTTTGTTTTTCGACTTAAATTGAGGTTGCTATGGTTACAGAAATAGTGAAAATATGGCCAAAAATGGGATCCTGCGATAAGATAATAACTAAGCAAGCTAGTTTGATGAGACTTGGTATATGACTATATGGCAATGTGTAGATTATGCACATCATTTTATTTTTGTTTTTAGACTAAAATTGTTGTTGCTATGGTTACGAAAATAGTGAAAATATGGCAAAAAATATTGGATTTTGCTATAAGTTAATAAGTAAGGAAGCTAATTTGATGAGACTTGGTATATGACTAGATGGCAATGTGTAGATTATGCACATCATTTTATCTTTGTTCTTTGACAAAAAGTGCGGTTGCTATGGTAACGGAAATAGTGAAAATATGGCAAAAAATGGATCCTGCAATAACTTAATAACTAAGCAAGCTAACTTGATGAAACCTGTTTTAAAATGTAAAAAAAATTATAAGCCATGTAAGTCAGGGTGGTGATGCAGCAGTATTTATCACCTCCAGTGAAAGTTCTCATTTCTTACCAACAAGACTGAAGAAAAACATCTTGGATCAGACAAGGTAACTGTTATTGATACTATTTCTTGCATCTGTCTATTGCTTCCATGAATTGTATAGTGGGCACAGCAGAGACAACAACTCATGTAAGTCTTGTTTAACCCTTTAACAAGACCTGGTTTTGACGTCCCTGATAGAATTGGCGTGGGAAAACATTGAGACAAACAAAGCCGGTAGGGGACTTATGCCCATGTCCAACATGGCTCTTGTTTAATCAGCAACGACCACTTTCAGTTTAATCATAATTTGACAGCTGGTGCGTAAAAAGACTTTATTGTTGTATAAAAGTGAATTATACACTGTACTTGTGTGTCTTAAACCACAATGAAAATGAAAATATATTTTCAAATTTTGAGCAAACAAATTTAAAGACTAAGCCTAGTTTCGGGTCAATTCTCAAAACCATGAAGGAAAAACAACACTTTTGTCAAAGTTATCATAAAGGCACCCGGAATCAGCAGAGCCACCTTTGTTGTTGTTGTATTATTGGGATCATTATTATTATTAATGGTAGTTGTAGTCGCCTTTTTGATTGTGTGTTTTATAAAGGATCTGAGGACACTAGAAGTTTATCTTCACATATGAAAAAAATATTGCATTTATTGTTCGAATTAATTTGATAAATTGTTAATTAGGATAAAATGATTGCTTTACTCAATATCTGAAAAATACGTCTTCTGAGTTTAATGAAAGTGGATACTGTCCATATTCCCATCCCCAAACCTACCCGATCTCTTCTTAAAAAAGACAAATATGTACATAAATAGTAATATAGTAACAAAGAAAAAAAAATTAGAGTCAGAATAATGGAACATGCGGTCTCTTGATTCAGAGGCGGGTGTCTTAACCTCTACACCACAGGTCTTAGTAGTGGTTAGGTTCCCATTTAACATTTAATCCTTTAAACAAATAAGCGGAAATCGAAGAGCATTGGTGATTTTCCAATTTCAGTCACGGAAGTCTCAGGCGAAACTAGCCAAGGTAACCTTGACATTTGATCAATGTTTTCTTGGGAAAAAGGTGTTTGACAAAAAATGAATACTGTTTATTGTTTTTAGCTCCACTGGCCAGCGGGCTATTGTCATGGCGAGGTGTCCGTCGTCCATGTGTCCGTCCGTCCGGCCGTCCGTAAACTTTTACTTTAAAAATCTTCTCCTCATAAAGTACTGGATGGATTCCAATCAAATTTCACAGGAATGTTCCTTGGGTGACCCTCTATCAGATTCCTTCAAAGATTTTTAATCGGTTGAAAATCATGGCTGAAGTGAGCGTGGCTAATTTCCATATATCAGGGCGTCAACTCAAAATTTTGAAAAATATATAGAAATATAGGACATTTCAGAGTAAAAATATAGGACAAATATAGGACAAAACTTATGGCTGCCACTGCCCCAATAGCCATCCCTTACAAACATCTTATGATCATTTCTTACTGCAAAGAAAGAGTTTTAAGATAAAATAATGTGACTATTTATAATTTTAATACAACAGAACACAACCTTTAGACCTTCAATTACCTGTTAATAGTAGTATTTATAAATCTTTGCTTAAAGCATATTGCTAAACAAATAAAAGAGGTCTTTGAAAGAAAGAACCTCAAAGGTTTTTCATGATTTTAGGTCTATCTGTTACCATGCAAACCATTTTTTTTGTTTTGAAATTAAATCCTTAAACAAATTTGATAGAGGTTCACAAAAGAAATATCCCTGTCAATTTTCAGCTTGATTGGCTCAGTGGTTAAGGAGGAGAAAAATTTTTCTAAGATTTAAATTACTTTTAGGCATTTCCATCTACCCTGGCAACCAGCATTTTTATAGAATTGAAATCTTTTAACAACTTTGGAAGACCTCCAACCAAGAATTATCTCTCTCAAATTTTAGCTTGATTGGCTGAGTGGTTTAGGGGGATAATTTTTTTCTAGTATTTTTATAAATTTTCAGCATTTTGCTACCATGGCAACCAGTTTTTTGTGGATTTTGTGTCTTTTAGCAACCTTAGTAGTTTCAACTTGATTGGCCTGGTGTTAGGAGGAAAAGATGCTAAAAAAATTGTTGGACAGACAGACAGACAGACAGAGGGACAGTCAATGGTCAATCATTGGTCAGTGAGTTATCACAATAGCTCATCTTGAGCACTTTGTGCTTTGGTGAGCTAAAAAGCATCAACTTAAACAAGAGGACATAATATACAGTCCCATTTCTCTCACCAGAGTCTACTTGACCCCTGTGACACCACATGAATAAGATTGAGGGAATATATTTTGTACCAAATATCAATGCCAGAGGCTTTTTCATAATAGATGTTAGTTGAATAATTTCCAACTTTATTTTTATGTAGAAAGGGATACACACAGGCTGAGCAAATATCATGATCATAGACTGATAGTAGCCTGATATGAACTAACTTAATTTACGTCAACTTGATGAAGCTACAAACAAAATTGACCACAGGGCTAATATGAACATACTTTAGGGGTGTAAAAATACAGTTTCATCACTTGTCCCTGGAAAAGCTGATTTCTTACTTGTCCAGGATCAAAATGAACTAGTCCTAAAAAAGTAGGTAGATCAATATTAAGACAATACTGTTTTTAATGAAGAAAATGCTGTAACCCATTTACTTGTCTACAGACAAGTGGTTTAGAAAAATGTACCTGTCTGCAAGTAGAAAAGCCTGTATCAGACAAGTCGGGCATGGGAATTCCACACCCCTATACTTGGGACAGATCCAATAGAAAATGATAATTATCAAATATGAAAGCTGTCTGCCGTCTGGTTAAAGTCCATTTCAGAAAACCATTGGAAGATTTCCTTCTTTCTTCTTTGTAAAATGGGAAGCACCTGGGCAGAGCCCAAATTTGGCCTTAGGGACATGAAGTGAATATTTTTGGTAGAGGTCCATTTATGTTGCTACATACAAAATACAGTACAAAAGATGTCTGCCTTCTAGTTTCAGAGAAGATGATTTTGAAATTTTTCTCTTTTATTTCTATGTACTATTGGTTGCGTCCATGCAGTTCGAAAATCTTACCCCAAAGGCATAATAAAAACAAACTTGGAAGAGGTCCACAAGCTGATGCTTCATATCAGATATGAAAGCTGTCTGCATTCTGATTCGGAGAAGATTTTTAAGGTTTTCTCCTTTAATTCTATGCAATATTGGTTGGGCCCAGGTAGGTCCAAAATATTACCCCAAAGAGGAAGGACATGATAAAAACTTACTAATTTGTCAAGTAGATATCCATTAGCTGATGCTACATACCAGATATGACAGCTGTCTACCTTCTGGTTTCAGAGAAGATTTTCAGAGCATTTATAGATGCCATGGCAACCAGACTTAAGAGTGGATTACACTTTTTTTAACAACTTTGGTAGAGCATAACCCTAGGTACATTTTTATCAAGTTTCATCAAGATTGACCGATTTAAGAGTAAAAGATAAAGAACTAGTGGATGATACCTGAACAACGTCAGACTTTGGACAACATCAATATTTCATCTTGAGCAGTTCTTGCTCAAGTGAGCCAAAATGTGGCGACTACAATTTGAAATTTAGGGTAGTTTATGTTCATCAAATTGGTAATAGAAATACAATTATTTCAGCGTGGTGCAATAATTTAAAGATATTTCAATACTGTTTCACATTGATATGGAGCTATAGTTAGTGTTAGTTAGTGTGTTTATGACTGTCTCTTTTTTTTCCACTATATTATCTCCTGGAAATATAGCAAAGGTGTTCACTATATAGGACACCTTTGAAATATAGGACAATATAGGACAGCCATCAAAATATAGGACAAATATAGGATATAGGACAGAAGTTGACGCCCTGATATATGGTAATAGGTGGCTTTTCTCAGAAACTAATTGATGGATATTTACTTCACATGAATTATCCTTGAGGGGCCCTCTATTAGCCTACAAAAAATCATTGTGATCAGATGAAAAATATGTATTTTATGGGCAGAGGTCATTTCTATATATGTTATATAGTGAAAACTTTGAAAATCATTTTCTCAGAATCTAATTGATAGATATCAACCAAATTTTACATGAATGACACTTGAGTGACCTTTTATCAGTATAGCAAAAATTATTGTGATCGGATGAAAAATGTGTATTTTATGGGCGGAGGTCATTTCTCTATATGTTATATAGTGAAAACTTTGAAAATCATTTTCTCAGAACCTAATTGATAGATATAAACCAAATTTTACATGAATGATACTTGAGTGACCCTTTTTCAGTATAGCAAAAATTATTGTGATCCGATAAAAAATATATATTTTATGTGCGGAGGTCATTTCCCTATATGTTATATAGTGTAAACTTTGAAAATCATTTTCTCAGAACCTAATTGATAGATATCAACCAAATTTTACTAGAATGATTCTTTAGTGATCCTTTATCAGTCTAATATGAAAAAGGCAAAGCCTCAAAACGATCGCATTCTTCAATTGTTGTCTTTTAACAATGTATACTGAGGCTTTCCACTCTTTTAAATAAATGAAGTGATTTTTTGATTATGTACTTTATTAATTTGCAGAAGGAATTTCATCCTCAGACTTAGCTTTATTTCTAATTCCAATATTTTGAATCAATACCAGTAACTCACCCATTTCTAAACTTCTCTTATGAACATTAGGGATTTGGTTTGCAAAACATGAGGTACAGAATGGGCCTAAATAACTCATCTGTATTTTATTAGTCCAGTTGATGTAATCCAAGTATAATTTAGGGCACAAAGTTTTCAAGGAGATAGTGTTATAAGACTTCATACTGAAAAAGGCCCCTACCCTGTCACCCCAGATTTTTTTTGGTTTATCAAGTTTTTGCGAAAAAAAAATCTGAGAAGGATCATCCAAAGAATATTCTAGAAAAAAATTCATTAAAATTGGCCCAAAGGTTGAGGGGGAAATGTCTGTCAAATATTTTATAGTGAAACAAGATGTGTTTGTACAAAAACAAATGCCCCCTAACCACATTTTTTTCAAAATGTCACCTTTGATCGATGAAATTGACCGTGAAACATGACCTTGACCTTGGTACCAGAGATGCACCAAACCGAGACAATTTGCACTGGGTCAGTTGAATAGAAACATTTTGTCAAAGTTTCATCTAAATCGGTCCATAAATGAGGGAGGAGTTGGGTTCAAAAGATTTTTTACATGAAGGCCCCTTTTTCCATGACACGTCTAAAATTCACAAAACTGTGACTTCATGTGCAAGCTCAAGTGACTGGGAATATTTTGTGAAAGTTTCATCCAAATCAGTCAACAAATGAGGGAAGAATTGCATTCACAAAATTTCTTTACATGAAGGCCCCTTTTTCCATGACACAGCTATGATTTACAAAACCATGACTTCATGCGCAAGGTCAAGTGACTGCAAACATTCAGTGAAAGTTTCATCCAAATTGGTCCATAAATGAGGGAGGACTTGCGTTCACAAGATTTTTTTACATGAAGGCCCCTTTTGTTCATGACACAGCTGAAATTCACAAAACCATGACTTCATGTGCATGGTCAGGTGACTATGAACATTTTGTCAAAGTTTTATTCAAATCTGTCCACAAATGAGGGAGGAGATGTGTCACAGGATTTTTTTTACATGAAGGCCCCTTTTTCCATGACATAGTTGAAATTAACCAAACCCTGACTTCACGTGCATGGTCAGATGGCAAGGAACATTCTGTGAAAGTTTCATCCAAATCGGTCCATAAATGAGGGAGGAGTTGCGTTCACGAGAAAATTGGATGTACGGATGGATGGACGGATGGATAGACAGAGAAGATGATGCTATTATTCACGAAATGACCGCCTCCAGCAACGTATAAAAAAATGCCATTCAAAAGATGTTCTGGCCAAATTCATTCAAACTGGCACAGTGGTTAAGGAGGTGATATCGCACAAAGATTTCATAGTGAAGCAAGATGTCTTTGCACTTGAATAGCCTTGAAGTGATTGGAAATATTTAGTGTTTTATTAAGTTTTGCAGCCATATAGTCAGACAGACAATGGTAAAACAATATGCCCCCCAATCTTTCCATGATGGGCATTTAAAGGCCGGACATATTACATCAATATTCAAGGGCCAATCAGAATTTTGAGAACACTTTTAAAAGGGTCAGCCAAGGACAGACAACAGATTCGGGGTGATCCTATCAAATCACTTTGAACATGTTGTGCTCATGTGAGCTTTTAAATAATTTTACTCATTTGCTTTAAGGTAGTGGACCCATAATAGTTCCGCAGCATTTCGGAACTCACGATTATTCACAATATTGACCATATATATTGATATAGTGAAAATCATTAGGAAACCTCAGTTAACATTGTTAAAGTTTACTACTCCCAAAACATTGAGTAACTATTACGGGTCCACAACCTTAAAGCAAATGAATAAAATTATCATGATGATGAAACATATCACTGCATTATTTACAATACAACAATTCATTTAGACTGATATTTCGTTTTTTAAGATCATGAACATAAAAGGCATTGGTTTGTTTTGTTTGCTTGAATGGGGCTTTCAACAATCTTTTTAAAAAAAGGCCTTGGAGCTGGAGGCTAGGAAAAGATATAAGGAAAGTACTTGTGTGAATTCATTTTTAGGTGCAGAATTATTCTATTGTTACTGTTGTCCAAACATAAATAATCATTCCACTTGTCCAGGGACATGTGGAGAAGATCTACATTTCCACAACACTTCTGTGAACAGTATGGAAAGGGTTAAAATATAACTACTATTGATTATATTAAATTCATATATTTCACAAAATTGATATCTTTATTGGTTACAATTTGACCCCTGCCGAGATTTGAACTCAGAACTCCTGGGTACCTTGCACCCAGGCATTTTACCTTAAACTACAAGGGTTACTTAAAACCAAATACAAAATAACAATGTTTGTGAATTACATAAATCTAATAATTATATGCTCTCTCTATATATATATATATATGAGTGTCAGACTGTCTTAAATTAATATTTCTTTGAAAGTTAAAAGTAAAATAGACTCATGTTTCAAATCATTGAAAAAAACTTGAATAAAATCTAGGCTCTCAAGCAACGTCTTCATGGTATTGATATGCATGCATAAATGAACCCTTTTCATGATAACGAATTGTCTTTTTTTGTTACCCAGATTTGCCCTAGTATTTATTTCTGCAAACAAAGACAATGTTTGGCAAGTCAGCAGTGTTTATTTCAGAAATATGGGGGATTTTAGCACAAAAATTGACACAATTAAGAAATGTGGTAATTCATGCTCTTTGGATATAGTACAAAATCCCCCACAAATCAAGAAACTATGGGGGATCTTTGAAAAAAGTGGGGAAAATCCCCCAATCCCTCTGCCTAGAATAAACACTGAGTCAGGCATAGGAATTCAGTTCTAAGGAATTCCACACCCCTGCAAAAAGACTGCTTCATTTACCAACAAGAGCTGTCCGAGGACATAGAAGCACCACTATTCATAGAGCTGGATAGTAAAAACAAACCAATGTAAACATCAGAAAACCTATAAATTCAACATCAGAGTAATGAATCTTTGTTTAGCAGCTGATATGAAGGTCACAAAGGCATGTTCAAAGTTTCCAAGAAAACACTAAGTGGAAACGAAGAAATTACAGATATACACCATAGTTGCATGAAAATCTAAGATTTTAGAATCTGAAAAAGGTTAAAATTCCACTAAATTAAGTATCAGAGTAACAAATCTTTGTCTAGAGGCATATATTATGGTCTTGGAAGCATGTGCAATGTTTCAAAGCAATAGATTTAGTAGAAACCAAAGTATTACACCGACGCCTACGCCCATGTGACCAGAATAGTCCCCAATTCAACGGAAAGTCAAGCAAAAAATACACAATTTTGACCAAATTTTTGCATTAAATTAGAAAATTGAGCTGCAGATAGAGTTAATTTTGACATCTGACCCCATCTAGATATGCCACTGGATCATGGATGACCTGGATTCAGGATGAACAGACCAAGGGACAAACAAGATTTAGATTCAATGCATGACAATTTCATCGATAAGCCATTAATTTGAAATTTTGTAAAAAGAACCAATTGAGACAACCACAATGACTTGCATGGACATGAGTGTCCAATAATGTTGAACATTGCTATATTTACATTGAAGATATATTAGCATGAAGTCATTTTTAAAGAAAGACAAAAGACGGATTGAAATAGTTTCACACATTTCAACATCAACAAATCAATTCTAAAAAAAAATGCCAATAAAAAAGCTGTAGGCAGTTCTTTTCTGAACATTGATGTAAGATCCTTTTTTGAACAGTAAAAAAACAAAATATTTTGATTTATAAAATACAGGGTAATTTATTTTTTTTCACTCGGGGATAACACAACTCCTTCCAGATCTTATCCTACACAGAGAGGCAATGGGTTCTAACCCATTGCTACCCACTTTTACAGCTTGGTGGGGGCCCTGTCCGTAAAGTGTCCTGCCCAAATGCACTACCTGCATCCGGTGGGGCTCGAACCCGCAACCCCCAGGTTATGAGTTGAGCTTGCTAACCACTTGACCAACAAGCCAGATGAAAGAAACTTGTCTATATTTAATATATAAAAACATGATTTGATACCGCCACCTATGAGTGCATCTGCAATTGTTATCAGTCTAGCACATTTAGAGGTGGTCAAATGTGTCTATTGCGTACCAATAATACAAATGTTCAAACGGTCCCACGTAAATAATTTGTTATTTAAAGCGTTATTTTTGTATCAAAAGTAGGAGAACAATCAGTCACATACAGAAACTGAATATTGCAGAAGCAATATGTTGGAATGTTAAAACTATGTTGTGTACACTAATCTATGTACACATAATTTTATCACTTAGTTACGGTACTATACTTTAAAGCCATATTACAGAAATGAAACAATGCATACTTATTTCATGTAAATGCTTATAATTCCATTTTTTGCTATCTTAACACTTTTATACACATATTTTTTTAATCCACACACACAAACCCCATGCGGTTCATGTGTTCAATGACAAGCCCTGGCTTGCTAAAGCATAGTAGTTACAATGTTCTGGGTCGATGATTGTTCTCAAACAAACTCTAGGTAATGACAGATAATCATGCTGACAACAAAAGGAATCTGTCTGAAAATTATCCACCTGTATAGAACTAAATTATATACACAACAATTTATCATCACATCTGTGTAAAATATATTGAAACCGAGTTGACCATGTCTAGTTTTGTTTCCCATTCGGTCGAGACAAAAAGGGGCCGAGTTGATCGGTCACCTGCAAAATTACGATACAAGATACAAGATACAAAATTTTATTTAGTGTCGGTTTCAAAATAACAATTGTAACATTAGCGATGTATCGCTATTATCCGACATACATACAACATACAAGACAACACATAATTTACAATCACAACACATGCAAAGCAAAGCAAAATAAAATGAATAAAACAAACCCCAAGCCCTCCCTATTTCCGGGTAGTATCAAGTACTACTACCAGCAGAAATAAAGCCCTCGATGGAGTAGAATACCTCCATCAAGAGGGGCCCCACCCTGCGTAGAGAGATTAATGTTGAGCAACTTAACATAATATTAACAAATAAGAAACTTTTTAGATAAAATGAGTTATATTAAATTTCACTAAGATTATATCATATTAGATGTGTTTTATAAATTAAATGTTGTTAAATTAAAATCAAATGAGTAAGTCTATATAGGCCCCCTAATACTAATTTGATAAACTTGAAAACTAAAATATTGTTAAGAGGATAAATTATGTTGAGGTAGCAAAGGAGTTAAAAGTTGCTGCAAAGCTAAATCAATTGTCTGCCAATTACTTACAACACAGGACATACACATTGAGAACGTACATGTAAACATTTAAACTATGAAGAACAGCAAGAACATCTGCAACTCTCCCCATCCCACGCTCCGATAAGGCCTTGGAACTGTGTTAATCCTGTAGACTCTCGATAATGCTGGGGTAAAGAGTTCCACAGCCTCGGAGCAGCAGAACGGAAAGAGTTCAGACCATAACTTGACGTCCTTACCTGGGGTACCTCTGCTAAGTTGGTATACCTAAAAGAATAAGATGAGACTTTTATATTGACTAGATCATGTAAATACGAGGGTGTTTGTTTGTGAATAATTTTGAAAGTTTCCAGGGCCATATTTCTAAGTCTTCTAATTTTGAGAGTTGGTAATTTTGATTTTAGAAGTAAGCTGTCATAGTCTGAAGTGTAGTGTTGCGTGGGAATAATGACAATAAGCTCCGAATATCTTCTTAAATATGGATAATTTATTGTTCAAAACAGTGCGGTCCGCGCTACCAACATGGAGGGCGGAACGCTTACAATAAACTCACGTGACATATATGACGTCATGATGACATCACTTAGAATGTTTTGAGGGTCGACCATTAAGCTTACAACACTACACCCTTCTTTATTTTAAGAAGACGTAGTGTTATTCAAAACAGTTATTTCCAAAAATTGAGATATTAATTTTCTCTTAAGCATTACAAATTGTACAAATTTTGGATCTTTTGGACAAATCTTAAGAAATAGTACTATCAAATGTTCTCAAACTATAAGAGACTGTTACTGGTTAAGAGACTCTTATATGGATTCCTACACTAGAAAGATTTATACAAACACTCATGTAAAACAACAGTTAACAAGACTTGGATTAAAAAGAACTATTACATTTTCCGTGTCTCTTAGTTAACCATACACTCTGAAATAGTTTATGTTCAAGAACCACTCTTACTAAATATAGTTCACAAGCACAAATTATTTCTGAAATTGAAATATAACTGAAATCATTCAATTATGAGTCTGAAATAAATCTAGAATTATAGATCCAAGCGCGAAGGTGGTTTAACACTTCTTCCAGATTTGGTCTTCTTAGCCTGGACTTCCGGTGTATCCCAAACAGGAATTCGCAGTGAACTCCGATTGAAGGCATCGGCTTCGAGTAAATCTGGTGGCTGGTCAGTTCTCTTTGAAGTGTCTGCTGCTGTGTCTATTTCACTAGAAGGAATTCGCTGTGAACTCCGACTAGCTACTCCGGAATTTCGGTTTTCCTTGACCAAACTGTCGACATTGCTCCTAATCCTAACATTTTCCTTTGTGGGAATTCGCAGTGAACTCTCACTAGGGTTCTCACCAATTGTCTGCTCTGTCTGATTCACATCTTTGGCGAGACTTGTAACAGGTTCCTTTTCTGGCTCAATAGTTTTTGGGTCCCCTTGACAATGTAATTGCTCACGAATACGTGCCACCCATGCTGGTATATACTCTGAACGATAAGGCTTAAGTTTGTTGTGGTGTAGTGTTTTACATATCTGATTGTTCCTTACTTCATATATAACTGGACCATGAACTTTTGAAATTACAAAAGGTCCCTTGTAAATACTTTGCAACTTTGGACAAGAGCCTTTCTTTTTTGAAGTGTTTAGAATGTACACCAAGTCACCGGTTTCATAGGATTTTGCCAGAATGTTTAGATCATGGTACCTCTTCTGTGTCCTTTTAGCTGCTTTAAGATGCTTTCTTGCCACATCTTGTGTATAGTTTATATCCTTTTCAAGCTGCTCAATGTATTCCGAATGATTTCCACAATCTTGTAAGGTGGCAGCTGTATGAAAGCAGATATCATGAGGCTCATAAATTTCTCTTCCAAACATGAGTCTGTTTGGTGTAAACCTTGTAGCACTATGGGGAGTGCTCCTGTACGCAGCCAAGAGCAGTGGTAATTGCTCATCCCAGCTTTTTTGTCCTTCTTCTAAGAAACACCTTATCATCTGAAGCAATGTCCTATTAAATCTTTCGACTTGCCCATTTGAAGCAGGATGGAAAGGTGTAGTGCGTGTTTGAGCGATACGAAGTAACCTGCAAACATTGCGAAACAGCTCACTCTGAAAGTTGCTCCCTTGATCTTTGTGTATCTCCAATGGAGCACCAAATCTAGCAATAAATTCTTTCACAAGTTTTTCAGCAATCAGTTCACTCCCTTGATGTGGCAGGGGAAACGCTTCAACCCACTTGGTAAACTGATCTATGATTACCAGTATATATTTATTTCCACTAGAACTTTCAGGTAGTGGGCCAAGGACATCAAGTTGAATTATATCCATCGGTGCACCATGGAAGTAGTTTTGCAGGGGAGCTTTCCTTGTCTGGTTGTCCCTCTTTTCTGTTGCACATATCACACATGACTCAACAAAACTGCGGATATAATTTTTGATGTCATACCAGTAAAAACTTTTTTGCACTCTCTCCGTGGTCCTCTCTACTCCTTGATGCCCAGATGTTGGCAAATTATGACACATCTCCAGTATTTCTCTTCTGTATGATTTTGGTACTAACAGTTTGCTGCTAACCCCATTTTGATCTTCCCAGTTGTAGTGTATAACTCCATCTATCAACGCAAACTGGTCATAAACAAGCCAATAATGGCGTACAGCTTTGCTTTCAGCCCTTACTTCTGTGCTTGACGGCAATGAACCGGAATTCATCCAACTGGAGATAACTTTTATGTCCTCATCATTGTTCTGTGCTTCAGATATCTCTTTCTTACTATGAGTGGGTAACCAATTAGAATGAAGTTCCAATATATCCTGTCTATTTTGGGTGTCTGTTACCCTTCTCACTGCTACTGGCATTACATAATCTACTTCATTTTCAAACTGTGACCATGTTTCTTGTAACCTTTTACAATGACGGCATCCCCCGCATGGTAGTGAAGAGACATCCTTGCCGGCAACATAACAGTCGCATTGTGCTCCATTTTCATCCTTTCGAGACATTCCATCAGCATTCCCATGTGATACACCTGGACGATGTTGAATAGCAAAAGAAAATCGGCTCATTTCCTCTAACCACCTCGCCAGCTGTCCCTGAGGATTCTTAAATCTAAAAAGCCATGCTAAAGAGCTATGATCAGTTCTGATGACAAATTGCCTCCCTAGCAGATAGTGTTTAAATTGATTTGTGAAAACAACTATTGCCAGCAACTCCCTTCTAGTAACACAGTACCTTTTCTGTGCTGGGCCTAAGCATTTACTTGCATACGCAATGACTTTCTCTTCACCATGCTGCTCCTGTGACAAAACAGCTCCAATACTTGAATTTGATGCGTCGGTATCCAAGAAAAAACAACCATCTTGGTTTGGGTAAGCTAAGACACATGGCTTTGTCAAAGTGCTTTTGAGGAGTTCAAAAGATTCTTCCTGCTCTCCTGTCCAGGTAAATGTGATACCCTTCTTCAGTAGATCAAACAAAGGTGAAGCTATTTTGGCATAGTCCTTTATAAACTTCCTATAATAGTTGGTAAGGCCAAGGAAGGATTGTAATGATTTCTTGTTGTGTGGTACGGGCCAATCTAAGACATCTTGCACCAAGTCAGGGTTGGTTTCAATTCCACTTTCACTAACAGTATGTCCAAGAAATACCACTTTCTTCTGAAAGAGCTTACACTTAGAAGGCTTGAGTTTCAATCCAGCCTCCATAAATCTCTGCAAAACATCTGACAATCTTTGAATATGTTCTTGAAATGTGCGTCCTGTTACGATTATGTCGTCAAGGTAAATTAAGACAATATCCCACTGGAGACCCCTTAAAACAAGTTCCATTGCTCATTGGAATGTTGATGGTGCATTACAAAGGCCAAATGGCATTCTAGTGTATTCGTAAAGACCTCGTTTTACTATGAAAGCTGTCTTGGATCTGTCATTTTTGTCCAGTTCCACTTGGTAGTAGCCACTCATCAAGTCCAAGGTACTAAACAAACATGAACCACTCAAAGTATCTAGACATTCTTCGATTTTTGGAAGAGGGTATGCATCCTTTGAAGTGATATTATTCAACTTTCTATAGTCCACGCACCATCTAACCCCCCCATCTTTCTTTCTGACAAGGACAATTGGCGACGCCCATTCAGATTCTGATGGAACAACAACCCCTGATTTTATCATTTTATCCAAGTGCTCATCCTCTTCTTCTTGAAATGCCAATGGTGTGCGTCTTGCAGGTTGTCTTATAGGTGGCTGACTACCAGTTGGTATCTTATGCTTAACATCACGAAAGCAGCCAAGATCTAGGTCATTCTTTGCAAAGACATCAGCAAACTCTGAAAGTAATTTAGCTAGTAGCTTTTTGTGGTTATGCTCAAGTCCTTCACAAGCGTTCTCATAAAGTGGTTGTAAATGTTCTGGAACAACATGGTCAGTGCTAGGGCTGCTTCCCCCTTCAGTTATGTTTTGCTTGACTTCATCTTTCATAGCAGTGACCTTGCCCAAATGTGTATTTTTCTTAATCCAGACCTCAGTGTCTTCAAGATTTAAGATTCTGACCGGAATCTGCTTTCCTGCTTTAACAAGGACAGAACCAACTCTTAAGCCACTGTCAACATTAGCTGGATCTAAGACATAAGTTCCTTCATTCTGTGGCAGCAACACTCGCCCAACAATCAATTTTTCTGATGCAGGTGGTATAACTTCATCATTATCTGCGACAACCCCACATGAATTTACCTCATAGGTTCTTCTTCCCGTTACAAGTTCATCACCAACAATTATATCTCCTTGCTTCGTCAAAATTTTGGAGTCAGTTTCTCTGAGAAAGTCAATTCCTAGGAGCATATCATCACGTATTGGTGCTACATATACCGGCCATTCAATTGAAATATTGGCAATTTGGATGGTCGCAGTGACTCCTCCAAATGCAGTCATTTCTGAACCATCTTTTGCGTTCAGCAACTTTATGGTTTTCGCTCCAGGTCCTTTTGTTATCTTTGCTCTATCAGCCAACCTATCAGAAATTACAGTAGCATCCGCTCCAGTGTCAACGACAGCTGTAGAACTAACTCCATTTACCTTTATTTCTACAATTATTCCATTGCTATCTGAATCCATGTGAGTTATTTTGATGGATTTACTGTCATTACTTCCTTGGTCATTCTTTGGTTTTGGGCTTGGCGACCTTGACCTACAGTCTCTCAAAAAATGGCCTTCCCTGCCGCAGCCAAAGCATTTCCTAGAGATTTGGTTTTCATTATGTGGGCTACTAGACCTTTTATCTTTGACCTTGTCCTTAATTTCTATCTTTTCAAGCAAATTTTCCATACGTTTAAGTCTTGAATCGAGATCCCTGATTGTTACATAATTAGGGTTATAAGATTGATTTACTCTATTAACACTGGCAGAGCTTTCTTCTGCATCGACTCCAATTAGCTCATCCTGCCAACTAACTCTCCTTGCTTTGTCCCTCTTTTCATCTCTCCCTATGGTTGCTTTATAGTTATGTTCTAAGAAGGTTACCAAATCTAAAGCCTCGTTTAATGATGAAGGATTCTTATTCATGGTCTCATATGCAATCTTTGGATTTCTATAGCCCTTGAGAAAGGTTTCAGCAGCAATTTGATCTTTTAGATCTGACCCTACACCTGGATATGCTCTTGTTATAAGTCTTCGGATTTCTTCTGCAAACTCCTCATTTGTTTCATTTGTCTGCTGCTTCACTTCTGAAAGTTTTCTTCTGACTGTAGTTGGTGGCTCCTTTCTGCCAAATCTGTTAATCAAACTACCTTTTAGAGCTCTGTAGCTTTCACTTACTTCACGAGGTAAAGTGCAGAGGTATTTCATGGCCGGCCCTTTCAGACATTGATATATCCTGTCAATCTTATCTTGTTCAGTCCAGCCTCCTCTGTCAGCTATCCTTTCAAAAGGCGTCAAGAAGGTATCTATCTCTTCTTTTCCTTCATATACTGGAAGTTTTAGGCCTGGCAGCTCAGACCGTGAATGGTTTACACGATGTTGAGTATTGTTATGACTGGCATTTGAGCCGTGACCTCTTGTCCTTTCATGGTTTTCAATCACTCTAAGTTCATCATGAAATGGCGAATATGATGGGGTTCTGTTATAGTTCATCATACCTTGATCTGACGGGTGAATGACTTGATCATTTGCTTCTGAGGGGTATGGTGTTGATGAACGAGGGAGTTGGTCATCATGTCTTATGTCTGAAATATGAAATGTCTGAAAGAGTTCTCTTTGGTTTTCTTCAAATTTCTGAAATAATTTTGAAATTAACTCATTCTGTGACTGGTGAAACGACTCCATTAAAGATTTTATCAATATCCCGGAATCGCCAGATTGACCATCTTCTTGCATTTTACCTGGAATTGGTTGACTAATTTCTTTTGCCATCTTCTGTTTCACAATTCTTTGACTCAAATGCTATATACTCTTGGGGATCTATACAAATTGAATCCTGAAAATTCTGAAAACAAGTTCTAACAATATCAAGTTGAAGCCTTCTGAGCCACTTTTCAGAAAGTAAATATCCTGGGTGTAGTCCGTCGACCAGCAGCTGAAAGTTAAATGTGTTTTTCTTCTTATGCGATCTAAATAAATCAGCATTGAACCTAAGGGTAGATGCACCTAATTCAGCATTCAACTCAGATATTTTTTGATTCAGAACAGCTACTTGACGTAAAAGTTCTGTGTCTTTGTCTTCACACTTTTGGAACGGCCCTCCTCTAAATTGGTTGTACCTGCTTATTGAGTAGACTGGGACTCCAATAAATTTTATACGACCCTCGTTTTTCAGTACAAAATCTTTTATTTCTTTGAAGCACTTAACTGTTTCCTCAATATGTCTGTCACCATAGGAACGGAGGTCTATCTGTCCTTTATCTACCCTCTTTGTTAAATCACAGGTTCCGGACCAAACATACACAAATAACGGCTTTCCGTGTTTTGCTTCAATTGTTTTATAATTGTCCCTTAGTAAACGTCTGCAGTGACCCGATGAAGCCCCTGATTCACACAAAAATTCCAATGGAAAATCCCGATGCTCGCTCTCAACAACATTTTGTAGCCTTTTACCTTTACTGTCCGACAATAGAACGGCAATATAGGAATTTTCACATCTGGGAATCTGCAAAGGCTTTCTCTCTAAAAACTTTTGTAAGTCTCTCTCTGTCATGTGAAATGCTAACTTATCTGGTCCAGAAAAATAAACGACAGAGTATTCGCAGTGAACACTCGAAAACCTTCAGAATTTGTCAAAATGTGTACGAAAACTCTCGGTCCGCAACGAACGTCAAGGATGTCGAACAGTTATCAAATCGGACTTCAATTAAAGCCGAAAATCAGGTAGACAGATGAACGTAATTGTAAATTAGTAATTTAATCTTCCTACCTTGCAATATCCAAAAAAATAAACAATCCGTTCACAAGTGACAGTTGACGTTTACAGCCGATGACAGCTCCTTGGGTCGAGGCCACTTCAGCTGCTCTCCTGTCTCCACCTATGAACTACAAACCTTAATGATACACAGAATCACTTCTGACACCACTGTTGCGTGGGAATAATGACAATAAGCTCCGAATATCTTCTTAAATATGGATAATTTATTGTTCAAAACAGTGCGGTCCGCGCTACCAACATGGAGGGCGGAACGCTTACAATAAACTCACGTGACATATATGACGTCATGATGACATCACTTAGAATGTTTTGAGGGTCGACCATTAAGCTTACAACAGTAGTCATCGTATATAAATCTTAGTGCTCTTTTGAAACATGACATGGCTCTTTTTTTGTTTTTGTTTGGGGGCAAGCTAAATTGATATATTGACAAATCAATGATTGTTTGTATTGATGAATAGAATAAATCAGACTCAGAACTTGTTTGAATAGAAAAGAATACCCCCACCCACCCTAACAACTACCTTGGCAACCAAAATCACTGATAGATTTGGTGCCTAGCCTACAATATAGGGTTATTCAGCTTGTGGATGGTGTTACGAAACTAATTTCAAAACAACTTAACCGAAAATTATCCCCGTTGCATTTAAACTAAGGAAAATCCTGACAGATTTCGATAAAATTTACCTGAGTCGAGGATAACAGGAAGTTGAATGTTGTTGACATTTCGAGATGTGAATATTGACGATTAAAATCTAACGCAATTATTCAATGTTTTATATCCCTTCGAAGGAGAAAAAAATAAATAAAGTGAAAGTGTATCTGAATTCCCTCTGAGATTTTTATTTTGGCATTTTAATTTTTTAAAATCGCATTATTAGCCAATCAAATCGCTTGCTCCGGCGCCCTTACCGAAAAAATCACATAATTTTTTTTCACATAGTAAAAATGATAGGTCGGGTCTAAATCACCATTTTGTCAAACCGTCTTAAAAAAAAACGGTACTACCGCGAAACGATCTTTGATAGTGTCTTGCTTCGCAAGACACGATCTGCGATCGTTATTAAAAAGTATTGTGATCAGATCAAAAATATGTCTTTTATGGGCAGAGGTCATTTCTTCATATATAGGGTAAAACAAACTATCCTGAAAGGTTAAACAGATGGATTACATATCATGGAAATTTTATTTCTGTGAAGTTGTATCAGTCTGCAAAAAAATATTTGATTATAGTCCAACAGTGGTATTCGAAAACGCGGGAAAATGTAGTATAGCCAGGAGTAGGGGTGGACTGAACTGAAATTTAACAAGCGTAAGATAACGGTACTTGATTACAAATGAAATCACCTATATACAAAACGGGGTAAAGAAGCTCATCACATCAAACACTTTTTCTCTCTATCGATGTTCAATGCTGTTTGCCGTTCCAATTTAAGATTCTTCATGATGAAGACGTTTTCGAATGCATGTTTCTTTTACACTATGACACATATCGATTAACGATGTAATTCATAGGTTGGTAAAGGTATCAGTAGTTTTGCGTTTCTTTGATCTTTCAGTATAGTCAGAGACCGTGACAGCAAAAATTTTCATTGGTCCCAATTTATCTATATCAACTCGTCGAAAGTATGTTTATAAACATTCGAATTGCGTGGTTTACCTATAGATGAACATCATATTTCTTTTATTGGTAGAGGGTATTATAACATATAAAGTGAATATTTGATCACCCTTTTGGTATCTTCTCAATGATGAATTTTTCTAGACTTGTTAAATTTATAGGTGTAATGATTATAGATTAGAAGGAACAAAACCTTTGTTGAAATTCAAATGTAAAGAAACATTAGTTGAAATAAGTAGCCCGATAATACCCACTCAGAATTGGTGAGTTTAGTTGAACGAAGGGTGAATCTGCACAGAGTGTAAAATGATGTTCTGACCTCCTGACATTCAGCGTGGGGTAGAAAGAGTTGAGTTTACTGCACTCTAAGGCATTGGGCAGAATAAAATAAATATATTGGATTGAATATTTTACTTCTTACTATCATTAGTTAGAATTTTGTTTTGATGACAAACAATTGTGAAGTAAAATCTTTTAGTAGTGTTTAATTAAAAGTGGAAAGATCTACAATCAAAATTTTGCAGACCAACAAAAGTATATTGTGCAGTAACATTCTGTTAGTTTTGAAATTCTTATATTTGGATTTTAACAAAATATCACTAGAATGATCCTTGGGTGACCCATTATCAGACTGCACAAAATTATTGTGATTAAATGAAAAGTATTTGTATAACAGGTAGAGGTCAATTTTGTTATTCACTGATCATGAGTTTTTTATGCAGAAATATTTCAGCATATGACCCTTATTTACTTGAAATAAACATTCACTCATTCATTCACTTCAATTATCATTTAAACAGCTTTATCATCCTCTAATAGTCATTATTTGGATATTCAGGCCTGTGGAGCGAATCAGGCGCTCAAGCGCCTCTAGTTGTTTTTACCTAATGGCTCATGACAAAAAACTTTTTTTTTAAACCTTTGCTGTTTAAACCCTGCTTTTTAAGTGTCTGTGATTTATGATTGCAGGGTTCCCACGCTCCAGCAGTTCCAGAATTCCCTGACTTTTCCCTGACATTTCCCTGACAAAAGTGATTTTCCCTGACATTTAATAGACATTACGCACATGTTTCCCTATTCATTAACAATTTTGCTATTGATCTACAAACACCTTTATGTAAGAAATAGCTCTACGAATGTTCCTTCAACTCTCCTAATCTTAGTCCTATGGAGCATATAGAGAAATGACATGTTCTTCCTTCTAGTTTGCTTGCGTTGGTTTTAAAAGCCCTATTCTAAACTAATTCATACAGACTATCCATTTATGGTACTTCTTTAGCCATTATAAATATTACCTCCTATCACAAAACAAAAAGCTGCATATCCAACATAGATAATTATTCAACAGTTGGTGAGACATATCTTGTCAGGAGAATGTAGGCAGCTGTAGGGATCAAACTTCTGAATGTAAGATGAGAAGTCCTAAACTAACTTATTGCATGAGGACATACATGTTTTACTAAGAAGCCCCAATGAGAGGCAGAGATTCTCTCCTAACTTCCTAGAAAAAGGAAGCCTTTAGGGTGGAAGGTTTGTACAAGCAATCATTTTAAGTCGTAGGAATCTAGTACTTTGTTAAAGCCCAAAGTAAAGAGAAATACCATGAAAGAGAAAGCCTAATACATGGTTAATATGTTCAATTGGATTACCATCAAGTCACAGAGTTGGATATTTTACTACAGAGCAACTTTATCTCGGGAAATCTAAGGCCAAGGTCTCAATGTTTGGTGAAAACTTAAAATCTATGACAATCACCTTAAAGTGTTCCTGATGAAATAATTATAATACATAAAGTAATAATACATAAAGTACAAATATGCAAAAGGTAACTCTTTTAAATACCAGTAGGTTGATTGCAAAAGTAACCATATTGTATATCAAAAGTCAAAGCCTTTGGTATCTGTGGCAGAGAGGTACAGTGTCTGTCCATGGCAGAGCGGTACATAGTCTATCAGTTGACCTATAGGTTTCTAGTCCCTGTCATTATTATTATTATTATAAGCCCAAAATTTTGTCTCAAGTACTGGTGAATTTTCCAGGAAGCTGTATCCAGGGGAATAAATCTAAGGTGAGTGACTTGCTTCCCAAAGGACGTTAAACATACAGGTTTAAACGAAAGCTTTTGACATGATTGAGATATAATCATGAATTGTTACTGTATGAGTTGTACTAAAATAAAAAGAAATTTCTCAAAAGTAAGACAAAATCTGTTATGTGGTGAATAGCTACATTGACTATATGTGGTTTAAGTGTTGATTTTAAAGTAATTATCATTTAAGCAATTCAATGACCAAGGAAAAAGGATTTTTCATTTCAGCTTTCCTCAGACTTCTTTTCAATTATAATGGTCCAGTTTGATGCTAACAAACCTAATATACAGTATAAGTGCTATTGGACAAATATCTCTTACATTGTTGACACCATCAGACATATTTGCAGATAATATTGAAGCTTGATTACAAAGATAATTTTAGATATCAAGATATACATAAATAAATTAATTTAATTTAATTTAGATTATATAATCATCTTACCTACGGATTGTAGAGTGAATTAAAGTACCACGTTTTAGGTACTGTATAAAGTATAATCAATTCATCGATACTCATAAAATGATTCATTGAACATCAAAATTGGAACTACTACACACACATTTATAGATGAAAAAGCTTAACATAAATTAATACAGAAATGAGACAGTAGCCATTTCAGTGAAGAATTTGATGACAAAATCTTAGGTGACTGCCTTTGCATTAAATACTCCTGAAATGAAAAATTCCCTGACAGTCTTTTCAAAATTCCCTGACATTTCCCTGACTTTTGTCCTATTTTTCAAATTTCCCTGACACTCAACTAAACCCTGACATTTCCCTGACTTTTTCAAAAATCCATTTTTCCCTGACGTGTGGGAACCCTGGATTGAGAAAACATTGTGAAAAAAGAAGAAATTGCTTCCGACAAGCAATTTCTTCTTTTTCCACACTATTTTCTACCCTACTGAATGGTTATTTTTGAAATTAAATCCACTTTAAATTTTCATCTGTAAAGCCTTTGAAATTGGACAGTTCCAAAATTTTGAAAAACAGGAAAGGGTTAAATTAAATGTAACATTGACTTTTGATATAAATATCCCCATTAAATTTGATTCTTTCTTGTGATATTGTAATCATTGTACACATAAACAAGAGGGCCGTTGGCCCTGGGTCGCTCACCTGAGAAAAAAGCTTCATTACCTAGGTATGTCCATGCAACCACAGAAAAGAGATTTTCACTTATTCAATCAGATAACATTTGAAATAATCCCCCCCCCTCCCCTCTGCTCCTCCCCTGGTCATTATTGGTCCCCCACCGGTCACCGGTCGGGGGACTATAGGTCTGCTCGATTCTGTCTGTCCGTCCGTCCGTCTGTCCACCACACTTTTGTCCAGGCTATATCTTCTAAACCATATGTGCTAGCAACTTCAAACTTGGTACACTTATGGATCTCATTGAGGAGAAGTGTCATGTTCAAGATCCATAACTCTGCCACACCCACTTTTTGAGTTATTGCCCTTTATTGTTTTTAGCCTTACATTCTTGTCCGGATCATATCTCCTAAACTGTAAGTGCAAACAACTTAAGCTTGGTACACTTATAGATCTTATTGAGGACAAGTGTCATGTTCAAGAACTGTTATTCTGCCACGCCCACTTTTTGAGTTATAGCCCTTTGTTGTTTTTACCTTTACATTTTTGTCCAGAACATATCTTCTCAACCATAAGTGCTAGAAACTTCAAACTTGCTGCACTTATAGAAATCATTTTGGACAAGTGTCTTGTATAAGAACTGTTACTCTGCTACATCCACTTTTTGAGTTATAGCCCTTTGTTGTTTTTATCTCCACATTTTTGTCCAGAACATATCTTCTCAACCATAAGTGCTAGAAACTTCAAACTTGCTACACTTATAGATATCATTGTGGACAAGTGTCATGTATAAGAACTGTCACTCTGCCACGTCCACTTTTTGAGTTATTGCCCTTTGTTGTTTCTATCCTTACATTTTTGTCCTGTACTTATCTTAAGCATAAGCCCTAGCAACTTCAAACTTTGTACACTGGTAGATCTCATTGAGAAGAAGTGTAATGCACAAGAACTGTTACTCTGCCACATCCACTTTTTTAGTTATTGTCCGTTTTTGTTTTTTATCTCGCATTTTTCTCCGGACCATATCTCCTGAGCCATCAGTGCTAGCAACTTCAAACTTGGTACACTTATAGATCTCATTGAGGACAAGTGGCATGTACAAGAATCATTCTTCTCCGCCCACTTTTGGAGTTTTTGCCATTGGTTGTTTTTACTCTTATATTTTAGTTTGGGACATATTGTTCAAAACCTAATGTGCTAGCAACTTCAAATTTTGTATAGAGTTATAGATCTAGTAAGTAGGAGATATATTATAAGAAAGGATTTTTTGTTACCCAGTGGGGGACTCCTGTATCGCAATACGACATGCACTTGTTTATTTAAGCTTTTTTCATAAAAGGTCTATGATCAGCTAATCTATACCAGATATACAGGCTGAGTCTGAGACTTTTATAGTTTTCTTTAATGAGTTGATCAATCCATGTCAAATATAAAGGCTGTAGGGATTCAAATTTCTCAACAAAGCACTCCCCTCCCCCAAGATGCTCTGCACCTGGTGAATCTACAGTCATGATTTTAGCTTATTCAATTAATGTCCATATGCTGATCATCCATACCAATTTTCAAGTCTGTAGAACTCCTGGTTCATTAGAAGAAGTTTAAAGATTTCAAAAATGATCCAAAGTACTACCCCCTCCCCAAGACACTCAGCACCTGGTGACCCTACAGTCATGATCTTAGCTATTTTTATTAATGTCAAGATATTGATCACCCATGACAATTTTCAAGTCTATAGGGTGTCTGATCCAGGAGAAGAATAAGGTTAAAGATTTCAAAATTGATCCAAAGTACTACCCCCTCCCCCCTAATGCTCCGCATCTAGTGGCCCTACATTCATGATTTTAGCTATTTTATTTTAGATCCTTATGCTTATCATCCATGCCAATATTGAAGTCTGTAGGGCTCCTGGTTCATTAGAAGATGAAGGTTAAAGTTACAAAATTTTCACAAAAGTACTACCCCCTACCCCTGGTGCTACACACCTGGTGGCATTACAGTCATGATTTTAGGTATTTTTATTAAGGTTTATGAGCTGATCCTCCATGCCAATTTTCAAGTCTGTAGGGCTTGTGGTTCAGAAAAAGAAGAAGGTTAAAAGTTACAAAATTTTCACAAAAGTACTACCCTCTCACCCCTGGTGCTCCGCACCTGGTGAATCTACAGTCATGATTTTAGCTATTTTTATAGAGGTCCATATGCTGATCATCCATGCTAATATTCAAATCTGTAGGACTCCTGATTCAGAAGAAGAAAAAGGTTAAAGATTACAAAATTTTCATCAAAGTACTACCCCCCCCTGGTGCTCCGCACCTGGTGGCCCTACAGATAAGATTTTAGCTATTTTTATTAAGGTCTATGAGCTGATCATCTATGCAAAATTTTAAGGCTGTAGGGCTTCATGTTCAGAAGAAGAAGAAGGTTAAAAGATTACAAAATTTACCCAAAGTACTACCCCCTCCCCCCTGGTGCTCAGCACCTGGTGGCCCAACAGATATGATTTTAGCTATTTTTAGCTCCACTGGCCAAAAGGCCAGCTGGCTATTGTCATGGCGGGGTGTCCGTCGTCCATGCGTGCGTCCGTCCGTCCGTAAACTTTAACTTTAAAAATCTTCTCCTCATAATGTACTGGATGGATTCTATTCAAATTTCACAGGAATGTTCCTTGGGTGACCGTCTATCAGATTCCTTCAAAGATTTTTTAATTGGTTGAAAATCATGGCTGAAGTGGGCGTGGCTAATTTCCATATATGGTAATATGTGGCTTTTCTCAGAAACTAATTGATGGATACCGGTATAAACCAAACTTCACATGAATTATCCTTGAGTGGCCCTCTATCAGCCTACAAAAAATCATTGTGATCAGATGAAAAATATGTATTTTATGGACGGAGGTCATTTCTCTATATGTTATATAGTGAAAACTTTAAAAATCATTTTCTCAGATTCTAACCAATGGATATCAACCAAATTTCCCTGGAATGATTCTTGAGTGACCATCAACAAGTCTATGAAAAATCATTGTGATCAGATGGAAAATGTGTATTTTATGGGCGGAGGTCATTTCTCTATGTTATATAGTGAAAACTTTGATATTCATTTTCTCAGAATCTAAGTGATAGATATCAACCAAATTTTACATGAATGATACTTGAGTGACCCTTTATCAGTCTAGCAAAAATTATTGTGATCGGATGAAAAATATATATTTTAAGTACGGAGGTCATTTCCCTATATGTTATATAGTGTAAACTTTGAAAATCATGTTCTCAGAATCTAATCAATGGATTTCAACAAAATTTTACTAGAATGATTCTTTAGTGATACTTTATCAGTCTATGAAAAAATATTGTGACCAGATCAAAACTATGTCTTTTATGGGCAGAGGTCATTTCTTCAGATAGGTTATATGGTGGAATATCCAATATGGGGTAAAACAAACTATCCTGAAAGGTTAAACAGATGGGTTAGATATCATGGAAAATTTATTTCTGTGAAGTTGTATCAGTCTGCAAAAAAATATTTTGATTAGATGAATAGCATATTTTTTTTTTTATTGGCAGAGGGTATTATAACATATAAAGTGAATATTTGATCTCCCTTTTGGTATCATCTCAATGATGATTTTTTCTAGACTTGTTCAATTTATAGGTGTAATGATTATAGATTAGAAGGAACAAAACCTTCGTTGAAATTCAAATGTAAAGAAACATTAGTTGAAATAAGTTGCCTGAGAATACCCCCTCAGAATTGGTGAGTTTAGTTGAACGAAGGGTGAATCTGCACAGAGTGTAAAATGATGTTCTGACCTCCTGACATTATGAGTGGGGTAGAAAGAGTTGAGTTGACTGTAGTTTTAGGCATTGGGCAGAATAAAATAAATATATTGGATTGAATATTTTACTTCTTTCTATCATTAGTTAGAATTTTGTTTTGGTGACAAACAATTGTTGTGAAGTAACATCTTTTAGTAGTATTCAACTAAAAGTGGAAAGATCTACAATCAAAATTTTGCAGACAAAGTACCAGTATATTGTGCAGTGACATTCTGTTGGTATTGAAATTCTTATACTTGGATTTTAACAAAATTTCACTAGAATGATTCTTGGGTGACCCATTATCAAACTGCACAAAATTAATGTGATTAAATGAAAAATATTCGTGTAACAGGTAGAGGTCAATTTATTCACTGATCATGAGTTTTTTATGCACAAATATTTCAGCATTTGACCCTTATTTACTTGAAATAAACTTTCACTCATTCATTCACTTCAATTCTCATTTAAACAGCTTTATCATCCTCTAATAGTCATTATCAGGATATTCAGGCCTGTGGAGCAAATCAGGCGCTCAAGCGCCTCTAGTTATTAAGGTCTATGAGCTGATCATCCATGCCAAATTTCAAGGCTGTAGGGCTGCTTGTTCAGAAGAAGAAGAATTTTAAAGATTTTCTTAAATATTTAACTTTGGTTGCCATAGCAACCAGAGTTTTTCACCTATTTCAATTATTAGCAATTCTTAAAGGGGATCATCTAAGTAACATTTCTGCCAAGTTTGGTTAAAATTGGCCAAGAAGTTTAGGAGGAGATGTCGTATAAAGAAATTGTTGAAGGACGACGCATGGGCCCCGGACAAAAGGAGATCACGATTGCTCACTTGAGCACGTTGTGCTCAGGTGAGCTAAAAAGCAATTAGTAGCTAAACTAGTTTACAAGCTGGAGGATGGAAACACACAGTTTACTGTCAAAGTTCAATAATACATGATCATTTGTGACTGATATTTAATTGAAGGGAACCAAAAGCATTTCATTGTGACAAAGGTAACACCTTTACAAAGAAAAAACTCTTAGACTGGCTGATAGATCGATAGTCAGACAGGCATTGTAAAATCATAATGTCCCTATATATAAATATATACATACTTAGTGTTTTGTATGAAAAAGATATCTAATGAGGTTGGGAAAATTGATATTCGTCCAGGCCCTGTTGAGACAATTTTCAATTCTCAGAATCGACTTAGATATTTTTTCATACAATACACTAAGTACGTATTATATTTATCTCATAACATCTATTTGTCTTGTTTTCGTCAATCTTTCTAACTGAAATGCAAGTTTCTAAAATAACTGCATTATATCATTGTTCTAAAAAAAACTATGTGATATCATAAATAATATCATACGGGATGTTATCACATGGATATTTGTATAGTTATAAGATAAATGTATGTACGTATTATCCTTTCTATGAAAGGTAGAAGGGGCATGCTAAAAAAGTAACAGACAAGAAAACCCAGTCTTATTTTTATCAGTCATAAAAAGTTCAATTATAAGCAAACATTTTGATTACAAGTATCTCAAATTAATAAAGAAATCCATAAACAAAACAAAACAATTAAGCAACATTGTCTAGTTACAAGCATAATAACAAATCAAATTTATAAACAAAATTTATCATAATGTTGTTTTTGTTCTTTTGATGTTTAATTTATCTGAAATCAGTACATAGACACTTTTCGTATGTCCAAGATGGTCATGTTTTGTAAGACTTGGTAATGATCAAGGAAATTATAATCAATATAGGGTTATTTCACTTTTTTGAGGGGGTTAACATTTGCAGAGACCCAAAAATGGGTCATACTCAGGCATCTTGAGGGTCTCTGCAAATTTTAACACCCATAAAAACAAGAATTGATCCTATCATTGCATATAAAGAAAGACTAGAGTATTTATTGAGTCAAGAGTGCAAAATAATTAATAGAAATGCTTCAAAAAGAGACACAAACCTACAAAACGCTGACAAAATTGCGTCATGCATTGCACCGTCACTTTTTGTTTTTACCGCCATTGCTTAGTTAACAACAAATTTAATGCTGGAATTAGGTCAACAT